>CM074783.1:15974380-16706880 GCA_037355745.1 Pseudo-nitzschia multiseries
CAAATGCTTGATCAGCACATGAGCTGGAAACAGTGAGCCTGAGATTGGTGAGATCTGCAAATGGGGAGATCGAGAATTGAAAATCGCTGGATGACACCTCATTTGGCTCCGGTGGGAGAGAAAGGTTGTCATCGGTCCTGAGCAGGTGCTTGACATTAGTTGGAAGGTCTGCAAGTGGTAAGTCATTCATGCCTTCATCAAACCTGACATGAGTGGCTATCTTGACTCGGTGTGTCTCAGTATCATACCACAGGATGTTTCGAGTAGTGTAGGGTACAAAACCTAGAAATATGCCTTTTCTTGTGTTGGGTTTGAGCTTGATGGATCTCTTGCCTGGAGGTCGAACCCAAACTCTGCAACCAAAGGTTCGGAAGTCAGCAAGATTTTCCTTATGGCCAGTTGCCAATTCCAATGGTGAATGCTGCTGGTTGCCTTCAGGGAAGGCATTTGACAACTGAAGGGCATGATAAAAGGCAAAAGGCCAGAACTTGATTGGCAAGTTGGCACCAGAGAGCATGGTTCGCATTGAGTTAGCCAAAGTTCAATGTGCTCTTTCAACTGTACCATTCTGGTGAGAAGCATCAGCCCCAGTTGGGAAAATGGAGTATCCAAAAGCAGAGAAGAGGTTTCTGATGTCAGGGTTGTGATAGAGTTCTCCACCTTGATCAACCAAGACATACTTGTTGGCACAAGCTGGGTTGTGCTGGGAGAAGAAATGTTCCAGCCAATGGAGTGGTGCTGCTTTGGAGATTCTGGTATCACCATATTTCATACCGGTGTAGTGGTCTGTGATGAGAATCCAAGCTGTCTCACCATGTATGCCTTCGTAGCCAGACTTTTGTTTGTTGTTGGAGGATCTGGCGCCGGCGAAGGCAAAGTCAATAGACAAACCCTGAAAAGGTTGTGTAGCTTTTCTTGTGGAATGTGAGCCAGCAGGTGTTTTTGTTTGCTTACATTGAATGCAAGTTGGGCATTGATCAAGAATACTTGTTTGACGCTTGAACTTTGGTACTCCAAGAATGTGTTTATGAGCTTGGTATAGAAAGTCATCAACTGGGTGTCCTAATCTTTGGTGCCAAAGAAGTTTCGATGTCTTCGCTTTGATGGCTTGAATGGGGATATGCTTGTCCACAATCTTGGTGAAAAACAATTTTGCATCAAACTTTGGCATGTCACTGGTATCAGACTGAGCTTGAGCTGCTTCTGTGCATTTTTGCAGTGTGACAAGATTCGTGTATACATCATATCTGTAGTTGCTAATGGCTTCTTTGGAGGCCAGTTCACAAGCTTCCTTGAACTGCATGTCAGTCGCTAAAGCATAGGCTGAAGATGTTGCACAATTGGCATATGGGGATGTAAGATCAATGTCTGGAATCAGTATTGGGTGTGTATAGCACTGACCATCAATGATACTTCCGTGTAGGACAATGCTGTTGGCAGTGTTCTGCTTGTGATGACAAATAATGGTGAGGTTTCCATTTTGTTGAACAGATGAGTCATGGTTGTCAGTGAACGATTTGTGTAGGGACTGTCCACTGAACTGACGGCTCATGCGAGATGTCATTCCACAAAGATCATTCTCACTCAGCAATGTCGTCGACAGGGAGGGAGAATAATAGAAGAAGACTTTGAGATACCCTATGTGATTGGGTGCTGGGATATGCAAGTATCCAGAGCCTTCTGGGATGCAGGTGGCTGCCTTTCCTCCAATCGCTGCCGTGAGCCTGACCGGACATTTTCTCAGCTTTGTGTAAGGTTTGTAACCATGCAGAATATGCTTTAGGTTTGTGCAGGAAACCTTGGTACCTGTGTCAATCTGAGCTCTAATGCCATGTTGGAAATAGGCTGCAGCCGCAATAGGATCTGGTGGGACCAGGATTTGCACATTGTTGGTATCAACTGAGATCGGGTTGTCTCTGTCAAAGTTGGGATCCCTATTGGTTTCCAGATGTGATTCCAATACAGGGGCTGTAACCTCAAGTGATTCCATATCATAGTAGACATCAATTGGGATTGAAGGCTGGAGGCTGTCCCTAGGGAGGAGAGTGACAGCACCAATCTTGACAGATTCGTAGGAGCTGACACTGCTGGAGTCCAAGGAAGGGCATAAGCTTTTCACTTGAGGGGCTGTGGCGTCGTCAAATCCTTGAGGATCATCTTGAGGTGATGTCATATGGCTGCAAGAAAGACTGTCTATTCTTGGCCTTGGCAAAAATTGTGGTCTTCTACTGCATCATCGGGGGGGACCTCATCTTGATCTTCATCTTCAAAGTTGATCTGAGAGATTTGTTGAGTGGAATCTAAGAGCTGTTGGGTTTCTCTATTGCATTTGCTTAGAAAAACAGCTGTGGCAATCCTATGTTTCTTGAGGGACTCAACATCTTGTAAGGCAGGACAATTATCAAAACTATGACCAGATGTGTGACAAACAATGCATTTTCTGGATGTGTCAAAGAGACTGGGTTGTTTGTCAAATGCAGTGATAGCATTACAATATGCTTGATGGAGGAAGGGATTATCAGATTCTTCATCCATCTCGGGGTATCCAAGAGAATCAATCAGGCTGATTGAGTGAGAAGTCAAAGTGGAAGGTGTTCTGACAGTATTGTTGCCAGCGCGCTTTTGAAACCTATCATTGCGACGGGGACCTGGTCTGGTTCCTGTGACGGGTAGTTGCTTGGACAGGCTTGGTTTGGAGGTTTTGTCCTTGTACTTCTTTTCAGCCTTTATCTCTTGCTCATACGTTTGGAGGGTTTGTAGGAGCCTACCTGCCTTGTATTTGTCCCGTTTGAATTGGTCATCAGAGTCGTGTTCATCTTCTGTCTTTTTGAAGAGTTCTTCCAAGAGAGTGGTTCCTGCAATGAGGTTACTGACTTCCTCTGTCGAACTGATGGTGCCGGGTTGATTTTGGAGGAACACTCTAAGTCTTAAGTAATCCTTGTACCTGAAGTAGTATTCTTCAAGTGATTCGCCGGCATCCTGATTTGGGGGGTTTCTGACCATTCTACCTGCATTGGATGGCCTTTTGGAGTTGGGATGTGTCTGAGCAATGACTGTGTATAGAGCTTCGTATCCTTGTC
Organism: Pseudo-nitzschia multiseries; assembly: GCA_037355745.1. Lineage (NCBI taxonomy): Eukaryota > Bacillariophyta > Bacillariophyceae > Bacillariales > Bacillariaceae > Pseudo-nitzschia > Pseudo-nitzschia multiseries. Next base: position 15,977,461 of record CM074783.1, read on the forward strand.
CCCCTTCAAAGCTTTGAATGGTGGCCTTCATACTTGCACATGAATCAGGGATGATTTTGTCAGTTCTGAGTGCGGTGTAAATGAGATTGCACCATTCATTGATGGTCAATTCATATCTTGAAGGTAGATCGTGTGGAAGACTATCACCAATTGTAAATCCTCTGAGGTGATCAGCTTCGTGCCTGTAGAGATAGTGAGGGTGGACGTAAATGTGGTGTTGCTGTGCATGAGCTGTGATTTCTCTGTACCATTTCCTAACCTGCGTCCTTTAGTTGTGGAAATCCTGAGAGAAAGAGTTCGTCTCTAGCTGCTTCCTTCGACTTGTCAGAGGCTCTGGTTAGATCAAAGCAGTCACCACTTCTAGTGATCAGGCGCTGGTCATTTCTACCACTGCCTAGGTTGTGTAGGTAGTAGTTTTGCCTGACAATTGTTTCATTTCCCGAGGAGTCGGTGTAGGCGAATTGGAAGTCTTTCATATCATCTCTGGTGAGGAATTCTTCTTTCCTATAGTATCGTTCCTTAACTGGTGGTGGTAAGGTGGCTGGATTCCATGGAAGGTCAAGTGTTGCTTGATGGTTGGCGCCAGCATTGTTGTTGTTGTTGTCGTTGCCATTGTTGACCAATTGCTGGAGTAGGGTGGTCAATTGTTGCATGTTGGTGCCTGCTGTTGCGGGTACTGGGATTGGAGCTGTGGCATTTTCATCATCTGAATCGGCCTGTGTGGCACCTTCATAAATCTTGTCAAAGCGTTGGGGTCTCCAGGTGGGTTTGAATTGCCATTTGGTGATGAGTAGTTCAATGGTAATGAATGGTTTGGTGGAATCGTCTGTGTGGTGTGTGAGGGCTTCCTTTGCTGCCTTTTCCAAGTCGATGGGTCCACGAACTTTCTTTTCAGCACCGGCGTGATTAACATAGGATATGGTGCATCCTGAGAGGAGTTGGGTGATGTGTCCTTTCTCGAGCTCTGTGGAGCTGGGTAGATAGGAGGTGATTGCATTGACAACACTGCCCTGGAGGTTGGGCATCATGGAGGGGGCTAGCACCTTTGCGTCTGCGCTCTCCACAAATAAATCTTCCATGTCGGTGTTGTCCATGATCTGGGAGTAGACAGCATTCAATTTTTCGTCATAGGGGCTATTGCCCTTGAACCGGAATTGGATGCCTTCCATAGCATTCCAATCAAAGGGGGTCAACCATGCTTGCTTGTGGATTATCAAAGAACTGTGTGTAGAGACAGTGGATACACCCCCTGATTCACAAGCAGGAGGGGAAGAAAAAGGAATCGATGTCATCGAAGCGATGCGGAGGGACGATCGAAGCCAAAAAAAATATCGGTCGTTGGAGGAGCGAGAATTGACCGAAGGAGCGTTCGAGAATGGATAGCGTGCGAGAACGGGAGCCGAAGGGATCCAAGAAGCGATGCCGAGGAAAGAGCCGAAAACGGGATCGAAGAAGGATTCGAGAGGGAGAAGGAATCGGCGGAACCAACGAAGTGATCGAGCAAAGGTGAAGACTTGCAAAGAACCGATGGAGAATCGGAGGAATTAACCGAGGAAAAGACCGAAGGAACGTTCCGCGGAGAAAGAAGAGATCGTACGAGGAAGGGCCGAAGGAGCGTTCGAGAATGGTAGCCAAAGGGATGATTTAACCGAAGAAAGGACCGAAGGAACGTTCGTCGGAGAAGTAAGGAGAAGAGGGGGAGATTGGAAGGGAGTCGCTCAACAGCAGGCTTGCGCAACAATCTCTGCGCTGGGGGGAAGGCCTATCACTCAACAGCAATGTCCTTGGGCTGTGACCGGTCAGTGGAGGTGCTGATCGGGCGGAGATAGGCTCTTAAGGTATACGCTCAACAGCGCGAGTTATAAGGGCTCTATAACCTGTTGAAACTCTAAAAATTGACCAAAAGGTATAGGATAATTGAAATTTAAAGAGATGTGAGCTCAGAGAGACGCTCTTATTTTTACTATGTATTTCGTACTGTATCGGGCTCTCTGCTGTATTTTACATGGTAGAGATCTTCCCCGGTTATTTGTTACCATTCTCATACCAATACTTTCGCTGCTGTTTCTGTGTTAGTGATTGTGTCGGTCTTACTGTATCGGCCATTGAATGGTATCGGTCATTTACGAGGTTAAGTGTTTATATTCGATGGGGCATATACTTGTTCGTGGTATGTGAGGTAGATGAGGCCCATCGGGAATCGGTATTGATTTTCATGATTCCAATAAGTAATTTCCTCACGGGAAGTCGAGTATATCAATTTGAATATACTTAAGGGTTCCAAGTGTTTACTTCTCGATCAGGTCTTTGGAGATGTCTTGTTTCTAACCGGTTAACCTCTTTTGTTTGTAGTCCTAAGTGATATTGTTTTTACCACCTAGGGATTTCCATGTAGTGGAGGTGCTTTCGATTCTAAGGCACGTTCATCGAAATAAACGTGTCTTTGGCACCTCAGTCGTCGTTTCATTTTGCCGGCTTTTCCAATCGAATTTGATGCCGACAAAGTCCGTATTTTTCGCCGACAACAATAATGAATTACAATGAAGAAGTACTAGTGAAAATAATGTATTACTAGTATCTACTAGTAATAACTCATGCAAAATAGCGTACTAGTTGGTTTTACGGGTACATGAAAGTCGAAATCAACTCGATGGTAATCAACAACACAATTGTCCACAATTTCCATTTCGATAATCAACAACGCAATTGTCCACAATTTCCATTTCGATTCACATTTCCGTGCACCATATGGAAGAACTGACGCGCCTGCTAACGAATGTTTGGAAGAACTGATGGGATTGACCCGTCCGGCGCTGTGTATTAACCCTCTTAAGGAGTTGACTGTACTGTTCACTACTAAACATATTGTACGAGGAATGTTGCAATCATCACTAAGTAGTAATGCATTTACTGTACGGACCATTTTTGCAATCGAAGTATGGTAGTAAGGAAATCTACCGTACAAGAAAACACATCACACACAAAATAATACATTTAATTTTTTCCTTTCAACGATTCATCTTTTCGACCTCCGTCCTTTTGACCCATTCTACTTATATTTTCCCTCAAACAACTCAGCAACATCATGCCTCCTGTTATCAAAACCTCTCTTCTATTCTACTGCCGTGGTTGCTGGGATAAGAAAGGAAAAGAATCACTACTACAAACATGGAAGAACAAAACACCATCAACCAGAGTAACAAAGCAGCACTGAGCATTACAAACACAACCACCACTACAGTAATGAACCAACAGAAAGAAGGAACAAAAACCAATGTGGTAGAGAAAACATCTAACGGAGAATGCTGCGATTTAGAGGATGTTGCGGAATGTGTCATGAAAAAAATCCAATATGACATATTGGCACAGGAAGTGGCAAAACACTTACGGCAACAAGAGAAGGAACCACATATAGGGGTGGGAAAGGTAGTAATGGTACATAAACAAACGGAGGCAACCATGCAGGGAGAGGGGAGTTACAATGCCGGCGACACAAGAGAACGAGCAGTAAGTACAATTACAGACAAATATGGGCTTATAACAGACAATGATATGCTTAAGGCTTTGAGTGATATGACTGAAACACTGGACAAGCAGCTAAGAGATTACATCAAAAAACATTGGTACCACAACATGAAGTTCCCTATCAATGACAAGGTAACGGCGCATGTAATACAAAAAGCTTTTAAATCAAATGCAGTTATGAAGCCACCAAATATTCCACTGGCGTCATTCTGTTCCTTTTACAGGAAACGAGTAGGGACAGTACTGACTGCATTGAGGCACAACTCACAAACATTAGCGAGAAAAAACTGGATAGGTAAATACAGGTGGGAGAATTGGTTGTTGAAATTAGGAATTTTGGAATCTATTTTTGGTCCGACAACACTAACATGCTGCCCGTTGATACTGATGATACTTCGGTACAGACGATTACAGAAAAGGTCGAGTCCCTATCACCTTCCCTGGTACTGTTGCAGTTATTCAAGACACAGAATATGAGGACACAGGTATTTTAAACCCTCAATACAGAAAATACAACAACGCGGAAAATGAAGATTTTTATTATTTTGTTACAAGAATCATGTCGGCAATCAATCCGACAAATTCCAATTTCAAACAACGGAAGGAGAGGCACTTGCTGAGTGATATATTTTCTATAGCAGATGAAGCATTTGCATTGATACTGATCTACAATGAGCATCATGTATGGGTGAACCAGCAGCGGCGAAAGGGTGATGCCACGATTCCGCGACAAAAAAAATTCTGCGATTCAGACAGTGGAAGCAGAAATGGATGGATGGAGGAAGGACGAGAGTTGTTCAGTGACTTGTGCGACAAAATTGGCGAGATGCGAAAACACCCAGAAACAGGAAGGAAATTGGAATAAATGATGAGGGAGAGATTTAGGAACGAAAGTTCAACAGATTACACCAACAATAAGCAGGGCGATGCAAATATTACTAGTAGCAGCTCCACTAGTTGTAGTGGACCAAAAAAGAAAAAGAAAAGAAACGTCTATATTGATCCGGAAATAACAGCATCGATGAATGAAAGTTTATCTATTGGTGAACTAATCTAGAAAATAACAGTACATACATAATACAAAACTACTAATAATAATGAGCTTAATATTGAGAATATAAGAAATTATGGAGGATTTGTAATACGTTGCAATAGGAATAAATCAAGCATAATAGAATCTACATTTTAAAAAGGGAATATTGTACTAGTCAAGAAATAGAATTCACAATTAGGAGAGCAGAATCGAATTGTTATTTGGGAGATAAATATTTTGGAATTAATACTGACTCAAGATTTCTTTTTTATTCGTGAAAAGAAGTAAGTGTTGTTCGTACGGAATAATAATTGGGTTCTGCTAGAGACTGAAATAAATTATTTTTATTCCAGAGTAGAGTAATGTGCATCACGCGCAAAGAAATAGTGCTGAGTTAATTTATAGCCCGCCACTTACTCGCGAATTTCAGGGGGTCCTAGAATATTGCCGTGTTAAAATCACGCACAAAATTTGTGCGCGAGAAGTAAATTTGAACCCCGCGAAACAGTTCTCGGACGCAGTAGCGGCGTTTTGGAGCGGTGTTTCGAGCAGTAGGAAGCCAGCAGCAAGCAGCGGCGTTTTGGAGCAGCAGGAAGCCAGCAGTGAGCAGCGAGCAGCGGCGTTTTGGAGCAGCGGGAAGCCAGCAGCGAGCAGCGGCGTTTGGAGCTGCCTCTTGGAGCAGCAGAAAGCCAGCAGCGAGCAGGGGCGTTTGGAGCGGCGTTTTGGAGCAGCAGGAAGCGGCGTTTCAAGCGGCAATAGCGACTAGCGAGAGCAACAGCAATAGCGACTAGCGAGAGCAACAGCAACTGCGACTAGTGAGAGCAACAGCAACAGCAACAGCAACAGCAACAGCGACTAGTGAAAGCAATAATAATAATATACTTATTTAAGTAACCTTAACCACCAAAGGTGGATCTAAACTACTCAGTCTGTATCCAGACTTTAAGGTCGCCTCAATCGAAGAGAGTTTAAGCCCCAAGTTGTAGAACAACAAATTTTTCAAGCGAATCCTGTAAGCAAGCAGGGAGGGTACAAAGAACAAACTGATGAATGATGCCCCAAACAGAAGCCTAACAGAAGGCAGCTGCAACAATCATACAGTAGGAAGGGGATACACATAGGAGGAGGAGCGCCGCATGGCACCAGGCAGGCGGGCTGGTCCTACGGTATGTGGGATGGAAGAAGACAGGGGCCATGGTCTTGAAGGAAGAAGAACAGGGCGGGCTGGAAGGGAGGGGAAAAAGAACAAACTGATGACTGATGCCCCAAGCAGAAGCCTAGCAGGAGGCAACTGCCAACAATCATACAGTAGGAAAGGTATACACATAGGAGGAGCAGCGCGGCATGGCACCACTCAAGTGGGCTGGTCCTACGGTATGTGGGATGGAAGAAGACAGGGGCCATGGTCTTGGAGGAAGAAGAACAAGGTGGGGGAGTTTGGGTAGTGGAGGTGCGTTTGATCTGGAGGCATCCGCACCTCCGTTGTCGAGTTGTTTGATCGAGTTTGTGAGCGACAACAGTACCGTAAGAGGTTTTCGATCGTATTTGCCGCTTTGCCGCCGACAACAGTAGGAGTTTTTCGATCGAATTTGCCGCCAACAAGGACAGTAGGAAGGGATAGGTTTGATCGTCTGCCGCACCTCCGTCGCCCACCAACAAGAGTGTTTTCGATCAAAGGGTTGTCAAGTAGGAAGGGATACACATACCGTAGGAAGGGCATAGTGCCGCTGCTTGGTGGAAGAAGCAAGGGATCATATGGTAAGGAAATGGAAGCCCCTAAGTGGAATTCAGTTAGTGGGGGGCACAGGGGCCGTGGTCTTGGAGGAAGAAGAACAAGGCAGGCTGTACACTGGAGGGGTCCTATGTAGGATGATAACCATAAAAGAACAACACTTAGGGGCACATGGTATGTAGGCTAGAACTTGAAGGTCGACCTGTGAGACCTCTCTTATCTTGCACGGAACACTTGAAGAACCGGTGGAACACTGGAAGGAGGTTCCTATGTAGAAACGGGCGCTAATTGAAACCACTTAGGAACCAATTGTAGGTGTGAAAACAGATGCCAGATGTTGGGCACACCTGATTATGCATGGAGGAGGTAGGGCCATAAGTGAAAACACTTAAGTACCAGGGGCCATACAAGGATTCGTACTTAAAGGTCAGGGAAGGAACAGAAAGGAACTTGAAGTTCGACCTGTGAGACCTCTCTTATCTCACAGGGAAGGGACTTGAAGAACCGGGTGGAACACTAACAAAGGAGGGTCCTATGTAGAATCGGCCTCTAATTGAAACCACTTAGGAGCCAAGGCACTGTAGGTGTGAAAACAGATGCCAGCTGTAGGGCACACCTGATCGTATAGGGAGGAAGTAGGACCTTAGGGGAAAACACTTAACGACAAGGGCCATAAGTGAATTCACACTCATAGGTCAGGGAAGGAACAATGAGGAACTTGAAGTTCGACCTGTGAGACCTCTCTTATCTCACAGGGAACGGACTTGAAGCAACAGGGGGAACACGGGGTCCTATGTAGAAACGGGCTCTAATCAAAACCACGTAGGAGCTAAGGGGCTGTAGGTGTGAAAATAGATGCAGCAGTAGGGCACACCTGAAAGGTATGTGTGGGAAGGAGGACCTGGAGCGGAAACACTTAAGGACCAGGGGCCATAAGTGAATTCACGCTTAAAGGTCAGGGAAGGAACAGAAGGGAACTTGAAGTTTGACCTGTAAGACCTTGCTTATCTCTCACAGGAGACTTGAAGAACCCGGGTGGTACACTGGAAGAAGGGTCCTATGTAGAATTGGCCTCTAATCGAAACCACTTAGGAGCCAAGGGGCTGTAGGTGTGAAAACAGATGCCAGCTGTAGGGCACACCTGAAAAGTATATGTGGGAAGGAGGGCGTTGAGCGGAAACACTTAGGGGCCAGGGCCATAAGTGAATTTGTACTTAGAGATCAGCGGAGGAACGGTGGGAACTGGAAGCTCAACCTGTGAGATCTCTCTTATCTCGCAGGGAAAGAGACTTGAAGATTCAGAGTGTTATGTAAAGTATATCGCAACCTCAACTTGCAAATACTTAAGGATCAGGACAAAGGAACCTTCTAGAAGGGAGGGGGTATGTGTATGTTTGGCAGCTTTAACAGAAACCAAAACGTTAAGTGAAAAGCACTTAGGGGGCTTGGAAACAGTTCAAAAGAAGCTTGAGGAATGAAGAACGTTGAGTGTAACAGGATAGAGCTGTTAAGTAAAGATACTTAAGAACCTTGGGGGAGAAGCTTGGAAACAGATCGAAGTGGTAGCGCTTCGCGAAAACAGATCAAAGAAGTAGCTTTGTGGGGTTAGTACTCGTCTACAGGATCCATCGTAGGTAGAAGGGATAATGGATTCAGTGTAGAAAATTAGTGTTGGTTTACAAGCCCAACGACCCACAACGACTGACCAACAATGGTGAATTGGCAACCACAGAGGCCAAGGAAAGCGCCAATCGACCAAGCTGATAGCAAAATTGAAAAGGCCGGGTCTTGGTTAGTATGTGTAGGGCCTGGTGTTGGGTGTGGCGGTGGAGAAGTGGGCAAGATATGGAAGGGGAGATTTGTGTAGAAATCTACGTGATTTTGGTACTGGAACATTGGAAATTTGGAACGTCGGACAAAGTTGCTCGAGAGCAAAATTGTAACAGCGACTAGTGAAAGCAACAGCAATAACAACTAGTGCCTAGCAAGAGCAACAGCAACAACAACTAGTAGTACTGCCTAGCGAGAGCAACAGCGACTAACGAGAGCAAAAGTGACTAGCAAGAGCAACAGCAAGTGTAACAGCGAGAGAGTTAATTCTATTCTCCCACCAAATCCACCATCCAATCAATCGAATCAACCCCCCCCCCCCCACCACCAAATCCAATTGATTGAATCGAGTCCACCATCAAGTCCACCATCCAATCCATTCAACACCCACACCAACATCATCGTGTTGCCTTGTTGCTTGCTCTGTTGTGTCGGATCCATTCAATGCTGACGATTTGTTGCCATTGTGGCCAAACGTTACAATCCTCCAGGGAAAATGCCACACCTCAAGGGAACCCTAACCTCTTTTTGCTGTGATACATTGTTGTCCCTGAAGTAGTAAGAAGAAAAGCAAAAGTTAGAAAATACATCATCTGTAATTTGGTTGGCAGAGCATCATTGTTTATCTATCTTACGTTGTTAGAAGAAGACGCTGCACGTCCAGGGAAAATTAGCCAAAGAAGACACCGCACCTCCACGGAACACAGAAAATAAGCCGCTTGCTGCTGTCGTTGATTTGAAGACTTCTAACTTCTATGTCACGAACAACAGTAGCAAGTTCCTGTTGATATAGATTGCAAGGGATGCAGATTTTTTGCTGTCGAGACGTCTCTTTCCAGCAAATACTCTCTCGTCCAATGCTTTCTACTTCTTTTGCAGTACAAGGCTGTTAATTTGGACTAAAATAGGTGAGCACGGATTACCTGCCTAATGCTGATCAACGATCAAGATATGATCATCGGATTAAGTGGAATCCCACATTCTCAGACGGAGTGCCTAAAGCAACTCTACTCAGATAAGTCGGGAGGGAAGTTCTTTCAAATTTATGAATGGAAAGAGTATTTTTTGCCCGCGACAGGAAAATCACACTGTAAAACCACACTGTAAAACCACACTGTAAAACCACACTGTAAAATCACACTGTAAAATCACACTGTAAAATCACACTGTAAAAATCACTTTTTGGTGTGTGTGTGTGAGAGAGAGAGAGAGAGAGAGTTTTGTCACGAGATACTTTTCGTGTGTGTGTTCGAATCAAATTCTGTGTGTGTGTGTGTGTGTGTGTGTGTGTTCGAAAAAAAAATCGATACTTAACCTATGAGATCAAATTCACTGAATATACTAGAATAATAAAGAATAATTGGATTTTATTAATTAAGTTAAGAACGTTATGTAAATAAATCACGCGGCGCGCGCGTTTTGAATATAGAATAATAAAGAATAATGCCCTTATTTTTTCGTTAACGTTCTCAACTTGTGATACAGTGACATCTTTCATGTACCGGTGCTGGTACTCGTACGTACCACATGTGTGACGGTGTTTTTACTGGTAATGAATTTGCGTAGCATTCTACAGCAGTAGCTTTCTACACAATTTTCGCACTAGATAATTACTGGTAATGTATTTGCGTACAAATCTACAACAGTAGCTTCCTACACTATTTTTGTACTAGACAATTCCTGGTAATGTATTTGCGTACAAATCTATGACAGTAGCTTTCTACACAATTTTCATACTAAATAATTACTGGCAATGTATTGGCGTAGAAATCTACAACAGTAGCTTCCTACACTATTTTCATACTAGATAATTTCTGGTAATGTATTTGCATACAAATCTATGACCGTAGCTTTCTACACGATTTTTGTTCTAGATAATTTCTGGTAATGTATTTGCGTAGAAATCGACGACAGTAGCTTTCTACAGGATTTTCGTACTAGATAATTACTGGTAATGTATTTGCGTAGAAATCTACAACAGTAGCTTTGTACACTATTTTCGTACTAGATAATTTCTGGTAATGCATTTGCGTATAAATCTACGACAGTAGCTTTCTACACGATTTTCGTACTAAATAATTTCTGCTAATGTATTAGCGTAGAAATCTACGACCGTAGCTTTCTACATGATTTTTGTACCAGATCATTTCTGATAATGTATTTGCATATAAATCTACGACAGTAGCTTTCTACACGATTTTTGATTTTTCCGTTGCTTGCAATGGCATTGCAAAAAATGCCCTTTTCGTAGTTCTGGGGTGGTACTGGATTTGGACGAAAAATAAACACTAATTTGCAATTGGAAATTAGAAAATCAGATATTTTTTGTGATTAGTCCATGAATATTGCTCCTGTTAGGGATAAGATGAATCATGAAAGAAACAGAAGTGAGTTATCTGTAATAGTTAGTGTGTCACCACCTAATAAGTGCATTTGGGTACTGGATTTGGAGAAAAAATACACACTAATTTGCAAGTAAAAAACAGCAAATCAGACATTTTGTGTAATTAGTCCATGAATACCGTTCCTGTTATGGATAAGATGAATGAGGAAAGAAACAGAAGTTAGTTATGTGTGATGGATTGTGTGTCACAACCTAATGAGTGCATCTGGGTACTGGATTTGGAGGGAAAATACACACTAATTTGCAATTAAAAATTAGAATATCAGATATTTTTGGTGATTAGTCCATGAATATTGTTTCTGTTATGGATAAGATGAATCATGAAAGAAACAGAAGTGAGTTATGTGTGACGGTTTGTGTGTCACAACATAATGAGTGCATCTGGGTACTGGATTTGTAGGAAAAATACACACTAATTTGCAAGTAGAAAATAGCAAATCAGATATTTTGTGTGATTAGTCCATGAGTATCGTTCCTGTTATGGATAAGATGAATGAGGAAAGAAACAGAAGTTAGTTATGTGTGATGGATTGTGTGTCACAACTTAATGAGTGCATCTGGGTACTGGATTTGGAGGAAGAATACACACTAATTTGCAACTAAAAATTAGAAGATCAGATATTTTTGGCGATTAGTCCATGAATATTGTTTCTGTTATGGATAAGATGAATCATGAAAGAAACACAATTTCGGCACCCAGCGACTTTGTCCGACGTTCCGAATTTCCAGTACTTAAAACACGTAGACTTCTACGCAAAATCTCTTATACTCTTTTTCCCCTCTATTCCATTCCCATTCCAGATAACAGGCCCCACACCTCCCTTCTGTGACTTTCTCCTGCTGTTGCTGCTATTGGTTGGCCGTCTGCTTGCTGGCTTCCTTTGGTTGGTTTGGCTGTTCCTCGTCGGCATTTCGGTCCGACACATAATTTTCGACACATAATTTTCTACGCTGGCCCCAGTACAGTTTCTACGTAGCGTAACCGGCTCATCCTCCATCCTCCACACGACGAGATTGGAATCGCTCGACACGCTGCCAATCTTATCGACTTCTCCTCCGACACGAGACAATTGCACTACTGACAGCGTTACGGTGTCCCCTTGGCTTCACGATCCTTGACTTCGTGATACAGACGACTTCGTGATACAGACAGCCAAGCGCCGTCGAAGCAAGCGTCGTCGTTGAGCGTCGCCGCTATTCTAGTCTATTCTCTCCCGTCGGCTTACCACCCAACGCCAGCGCTACCCACCCACCGCCAGCGCTCCAATCGATCCATCCCCATTCCGATTCCCAGCATGCCTACCCCCACCGCTCCTACCAAGCCCACTGCGGGCCGCTCCTCTGCTTCTTCCCCCAAGAAACGGCTCCAATCTACACCCTCTCTATCTTCTTCCTCTGCCCGCTCCTCTGCATCTGGCTCTCGCTACCCCAAGCGCGCCCATCTGAAGAAGTCCTCCACTCCTACCCTAGCTCCTACCCAGGCCACTCCTTCTCCTTCCTCTCTTCGCCCCCGGAAGGATGCATCTATGTCTGCTGGTTCCTCTTCCTCGGCCAGCCAATCCTCTGTTACCTCCATGTCTGTCTCTTCCTCTGATTCCTCTGTGGCCTCCTCTACTCAGTCTTCTAAGAAGCCTGCTCCTCGTCAGGATTCTAAGAAGCCAGCCCTTAAGTCCCCCCCCCTTCAGCCTCCCGCTCTCAAGCAGCTTGTCCTTACTCCCCCAGCTCTTCAGCAGCCAGCCCCATCTGCCGCGCGTCCCGCCCCTGCTCCAGCTCTTAAACAGTCTCTCCTCCCGCAGTCCCCTTCCTTGACCCCCTCCCCTAGCTTGGATCGTCAAGCACTTTCGTCAACAGGCTCTGGCCGCTGCCAATCAGGCCCACTCTGCTTCCTTCCTGTGGCGTTTTTATGGTGATGGCCATTTCCCTACCCCATCTTTCATCCACCGTCTCCGGAAGTCTCCAGCGCAGACCCGGGTTTGGAACGCCTCTCCCAGTCCTACCCACTTCTTCAGCAAGAAGGATGGCCGTGACAAGAAATCCATTCATGATGTGTGCCGTCTCTCCGTCGCCCCGGTGTATGCCCTGGTCAATCTCGCTGATTCCGACTGGAGGACTGCTACTGTGGAGTCTCTGGTCTCCCTGGCTTCGGCTTGCTTCCAAGGCTCTGCTGCGTGGACCAAATCCCCTCCCGGCCAAGCCCTTCGGAAATGTCTCATTGGTCTTGCAAAAATGTCTCCTGAATGCTTTGATGCCCTGTACTGTGAAGGCAACCTTCTGCCTAGCACTGAAGGGCTGGTGTGGCTGTCTGCCAACCGGGTTCTCGGCTCTCATTGGTTTTTCAAGACTAAGCCCCCTGCCCCTGCTCCGTCAGCTGCCTCTGCATCTTCCAGCCCGGCGCCGGGTTCTCGGTCTGTCTCCTTTTTTCCTTCTGTTGGAGCTGCTTCTGTCCTTTCTTCTTCTGTCGGCCACTTTCTTCAACGGCGTGGGGTTTGCTCCAGTGATTCCAGGGCTCCGGTTGATGTCACTGAAGGTACCAAGTGCTCCTACAGCTCCTACTTCACTCTGTCTCTCCCTCGGCTGATGTCACCCCGCCCTAGTGATTTGTACTACGAAATGCTGGAGTCCCTGACTGATGCACTCAGCTTGCTCTGGTCGGCGGATCGGAAGCTGGTCCTCTATGTCTTCCCCTCCCGCGCCAGCATTAACCCCAAGGCTAAGCCCGTTCCCAAACTCTGGTCTACCCTGCCTGACAGGCGCACTCTTGAGCTCTACGTTGCTTCCCTATGGCTCCGGGTTCGATCAGCACCCCACCTTTGGTTCTATATTGGACACAGTGTCCCAGTGGATGCTCTCTTGTCTGACACTCTCCTTCAGCGCCTCCAGGACCGTGAAATGGACTTCAAGTACGATCATATTCAAGCCTCCACTACTGTCACCTGTGGTTTCCTGCTCGGTTCCTATATGCAGAGTTTTGATCTTAATCATTACAATGCCCTGCTCCAGACCCATCCTCGGTTCCAAGCCTTCCCTATCGCTGTCATCCGGAAGAACATTCGGCTCGACAATTCACGAACCCCTGACCCCTCTCCTGTCCCAGCCGCTCACATCTTGTGTGATTCTACCAAGCGTTCCCAGACTGTCAAGCTACTGAAGGCTCAGTTCAATCGCTGCTCTGCGTCTGATATAGCCTCCCTTCCTGATAGTAAATTCTACAAGTTCATTGAGACTGCTACCAATCCCTCTGACCGATGCCTTTCCCCTTCCAAGCTGAAGACCCTTCGTCAAGCTAAGCACCATCAAGCCAAGTTCATCCAGACCCATGAAACTGCTTCTGTTCTCGGTGTGGTTGACCTGGATCTTCCTGTCGATTTGGGTCAGGGCCTGGGCGCTACCACTTTGCGCCGTGTTCTTCTGGGAATTCGTACTAGGGACAACTGGTCATGGCCATTGTTTCTCTCTGTTGACACCAGCTCTTATTGTGGTGAAATCCTGGCCCTGTACAACACTACTACCTCAGCTGAAGCCCAAGCCATGCTGTCCTTTCTTCCTATCTTCCTGGAGGCCCGGTATGGCTCTTGTGTTCGCCAATGGTTCTCTACTGAGTGTCTCACTGAGTTGGAGGACTTTCATTGGGATCCCACTGAAGGACGAGTTGTTGAAAATGCCCCTGCACCGGACCAGGAACCGGAGGATGCTTTGCCCTTCTTTGGTCGTGGTGACGTCTGTGATTGGGAACTCGTGGATGACGACCTGTCCATCGACTCCACTTCCAACGCTGTTACTTTTGACCTGGATATGCACTTCTCTTTTCAGATACGTGAGGACAGCGCTGGGTGTGGCTTTGATGATGGCCAGTCCATGTCTACTCTTGCAACCGGCACTTCCAACATCACTTCTGTTCTGGGTGCACCTCCGGCTGCTGCCCCTCTTGAAGGTGTTGCCTTGGCTGATATTGTGTCCCCCGCTAGCACACTCCCCACCTCCCTCAACTCTCCTCTCCGCTCTGGTTTCACCTCCATAGCTTTTTCTCCCGGCACCGACGCCAGTATCAGCGAGCTGAGCCATACCAATGCCTCAACCAGCTCTGCACCTGCTTCTCTCCTCTCCGTGCGACAGACACGGTATTCCTCTGACCATGGTTAGGCCCCTTTTCTTCTGGCCTGGTGGAATGCCCACTTCTCCAAATTCCACCTCTGCATCCCTCAGTCAACCTTCCTCTTCTTCCGCTCCTCCTGCTTCCCGCCTTGTCTACCCCACCGTGTTTCTCCTATCCCTGCACCGGGTGTTAACGCCTTTGGTTTGCTTTCCAGTGCTTCCCCCAGGACTGCCTCCAGTGCTCCACCTAGTGCTGCATCAACTGGTGCTCCAAGTGTTTCACCCGGATATGCACCCAGGGTTCCTCCCAGCGCTGCACCTGGCGCCAACCCCAGTGCTTCCTCCTGCCATGCATTTGGCTTGCTTTCCAGTGCTTCACCTAGGGTTGCCTCCAGTGTTCCACCTAGTGCTGCACCCATTGGTGCTCGCAGTGTTTCCCCCTGATATGCACCCAGTCTTCCTCCCGGCACTGCACCAGGCGCCACTCCCATTGTTTCCTCCTGCCACGCATTTGGCTTGCTTTCCAGTGCTTCCCCCAGGATTGCCTCCAGTGCTCCACCTAGCGCTGCATCAACTGGTGCTCCCAGTGTTTCACCCTGCTCTGCCCACAGTGTTCCTCCCAGCACTGCACCAGGCGCAACTCCCAGTGCTTCCTCCAGCAACACCTTTGGTTTGCTTTCCAGTGCTTCCCCTAGGGTTGCCTTCAGTGTTCCACCTAGTGCTACATCAACTGGTGCTCGCAGTTTTTCTCCTTGCTATGTCCACAGTGTTCCTCCCAGCACTGCACCAGGCGCAACTCCCAGTGCTTCCTCCCGCAATGCCTTTGGTTTGCATTCCAGTGCTTCCCCTAGGATTGCCTCCAGTGCTCCACCTAGTGCTGCATCAACTGGTGCTCCCGGTGTTTCACCCTGATATGCACCTAGTGTTCCTCCCAGCACTGCACCAGGCGCCACCCCCAGTGCTTCCTCTTGCCATGCATTTGGCTTGCTTTCCAGTGCTTCACCTAGGGTCGCCCCCAGTGTTCCACCTAGTGCTGCATCAACTGGTGCTCCAAGTGTTTCACCCTGATATGCACCCAGGGTTCCTCCCAGCGCTGCACCAGGTGCCACCCCCAGTGCTTCCTCCTGCCATGCATTCGGCTTGCTTTCCAGTGCTTCACACAGGATTGCCTCCAGTGCTCCACCTAGCGCTGCATCAACTGGTGCTCCCAGTGTTTCACCCTGATATGCACCCAGTGTTCCTCCCAGCGCTACACCAGGCGCCACTCCCAGTGCTTCCTCCTGCCATGCATTTGGCTTGCCTTCCAGTGCTTCCCCCAGGATTGCCTCCAGTGCTCCACCTAGTGCTGCATCAACTGGTGCTCCCAATGTTTCACCCTGCTCTGCCGACAGTGTTACTCCAAGAACTTCACCAGGCGCCTCTCCCAGTGCTTCCTCCTGCCATGCATTTGACTTGCTTTCCAGTGCTTCATCTAGGGTCACCTCCAGTGTTCCACCTTGTGCTGCATCAACTGGTGCTCCCAGTGTTTCACCCTGATATGCACCCAGTGTTCCTCCCAGCGCTGCGCAAGGCGCCACTCCCAGTGCTTCCTCCTGCCATGCATTTGGCTTGCTTTCCAGTGCTTCCCCAAGGGTTGCCTCCAGTGTTCCACCTAGTGCTGCATCAACTGGTGCTCCCAGTGTTTCCCATTGATATGCACCCAGTGTTCCTCCCAGCGTTGCGCCAGGCACCACTCCCAGTGCTTCCTCCTGCCATGCATTTGGCTTGCTTTCCAGTGCTTCCCCCAGGACTGCCTCCAGTGCTCCACCTAGTGCTGCATCAACTGGTGCTCCCAATGTTTCACCCTGCTCTGCTGCCAGTGTTACTCCCAGAACTGCACCAGGCGCCCCTCCCAGTGCTTCCTCCTGCCATGCATTTGCCTTGCTTTCCAGTGCTTCATCTAGGGTGGCCTCCAGTGCCCCACCTAGCGCTGCATCAACTGGTGCTCCCAGTGTTTCACCCAGATATGCACCAAGTGTTCCTCCCAGTGCTGCGCCAGGCGCCACTCCCAGTGCTTCCTCCTGCCATGCATTTGGCTTGCTTTCCAGTGCTTCCCCCAGGATTGCCTCCAGTGCTCCACCTAGTGCTGCATCAACCGGTGCTCCCAATGTTTCACCCTGCTCTGCCGCCAGTGTTACTCCGAGAACTGCACCAGGCGCCACTCCCAATGCTTCCTCCTGCCATGCATTTGGCTTGCTTTCCAGTGCTTCCCCCAGGATTGCCTCCAGAGCTCCACCTAGTGCTACATCATCTGGTGCTTCCAGTGTTTCACCCAGATATGCACCCAGTGTTCCTCCCAGCGCTGCGCCAGGCGCCACTCCCAGCGCTTCCTCCTGCCATGCATTTGGCTTGCTTTCCAGTGGTTTCCCCAGGATTGCCTCCAGTGACTCCACCTAGTGCTGCATCAACTGGTGCTCCCAGTGTTTCACCCAGATATGCACCCAGTGTTCCTCCCAGCGCTGCGCCAGGCGCCACTCCCAGCGCTTCCTCCTGCCATGCATTTGGCTTGCTTTCCAGTGCTTCACTTAGGGTCGCCCCCAGTGTTCCACCTAGTGCTGCATCGACTGGTGCTCCCAGTGTTTCACCCTGATATGCACCCAGTGTTCCTCCCAGCGCTCCGCCAGGCGCCACTCCCAGCGCTTCCTGCTGCCATGCATTTGGCTTGCTTTCCAGTGCTTCCCCCAGGATTGCCTCCCGTGCTCCACCTAGTGCTTGCATCAACTAGGTGCTCCCCATGTATCACCCTGCTCTGCCGCCAGTGTTACTCCCAGAACTGCACCAGGCGCCTCTCCCAGTGCTTCCTCCTGCCATGCATTTGACTTGCTTTCCAGTGCTTCATCTAGGGTGCACCTCCAGTGCTCCACCTAGCGCTGCATCAACTGGTGCTCCCAGTGCTTACACCCAGATATGCACCTAGTGTTCCTCCCAGTGCTGCGCCAGGCGCCACTCCCAGTGCTTCCTCCTGCCATGCATTTGGCTTGCTTTCCAGTGCTTCCCCCAGGGTCGCCTCCAGTGCTCCACCTAGCTGCTGCATCAACTGGTGCTCCCAATGTTTCACCCTGCTCTGCCGCCAGTGTTACTCCGAGAACTGCACCAGGCGCCACTCCCAGCGCTTCCTCCTGCCATGCATTCGGCTTGCTTTCCAGTGGTTTCCCCAGGATTGCCTCCAGAACTCCACCTAGTGCTGCATCAACTGGTGCTCCCAGTGTTTCACCCTGATATGCACCCAGTGTTCCTCCCAGCGATGCGCCAGGCGCCACTCCCAGCGCTTCCTCCTGCCATGCATTTGGCTTGCTTTCCAGTGCTTCCCCCAGGGTCGCCTCCAGTGCTCCACCTAGTGCTGCCTCAACTGGTGCTCCCAATGTTTCACCCTGCTCTGCCGACCGTGTTACTCCAAGAACTTCACCAGGCGCCACTCCCAGTGCTTCCTCCTGCCATGCATTTGACTTGCTTTCCAGTGCTTCATCTAGGGTCGCCTCCAGTGTTCCACCTAGTGCTGCATCAACTGGTGCTCCCAGTGTTTCACCCTGATATGCACCCAGTGTTCCTCCCAGCGCTGCGCCAGGCGCCACTCCCAGTGCTTCCTCCTGCCATGCATTTGGCTTGCTTTCCAGTGCTTCCCCCAGGATTGCCTTCAGTGCTCCACCTAGCGCTGCATCCACTGGTGCTCCCAGTGTTCCACCCTGATATGCACCCAGTGTTCCTCCCAGCACTGCACCAGGTGACACTTCCAGTGCTTCCTCCAGCAATGCCTTCGGTTTGCCCCCCAGTGCTTCACCCAGTAGCGCCCTTGGCATGCCTTCCAGTGCTTCACCCACGGTTGCATCCCGTGCCAATTCTTCTCCTTGTGCTGCTTCCTGTGCTGCCACTCCTGGTACCGCTCCTGCCGCGGCCTTCCGTCTTCCACACCTATGCCTCACACGCTTCCTCTTCCGTGCGACAGACACGGTTTGCGTCTGATCATGGTTAGTATGTCTCCTTCAGGGCACTGTGGGATGCCCTCCAACTCTCATCCCCACCTGGATTCCTCCAGTCCTTCTTCCCATTCCTTGCCTCCTCCTGCTTCCCGTCTCGCCCAATCCAATCTTCATGGGGACATCCTTGTGACTACAGATTCTGATGCTTTTGGCCATCCTTTTCCCCAGTCTCCGTCCTCAAACTCTACCCTCATCACCTTCCAAAATATTGGTCCCCAGCGGAAGTCAGCCTTCATGTCTCGTTCCCGTCACAACTCTCGGCGTGTTGCTCAAAGTAAAGCTGGGGTTGCTCTCTACGCAGAGCATTGTCTGAACGAACCTCAGCTCCCCCTCTGTGATCTCTTTCACTCTCGCATCAAACAGGCCTACCCTTCCAGCTTCACCTTCCTTGCTAGCAACCAGCATGAGGCATCCACTGGCACTTGGCGCATCCCTGGTGGTACGGGGTTTACTATTGACCGGCTCTTTCATTCTCACAAGCTTGCCCACGGTGCTGACCCTTCGGGGCTTGGCCGGTGGACTTTTGTTCGGTTTCAGGGGAGGGCTCAAGCTACGGTGACCATCTTTTCAGCCTACTGCCCTGTAGAAAATGACAGGGATCTTGGCTCTGTTTGGAACCAACACTGTCGCTACTTCCAGGCTGAAGAGGATCTTTGCTGTCCCAACCCACGCATTCTCTTTCGACGTGACCTCACAGCTGCCCTTCAGGCTTGCCTAGAGGCAGGTGACTCCGTCGTCTTAGGGATCGACCATAATTCTGATGTCCGGTCTGACGGTCTCTCCTCTGAGCTCAAAGAACTCGGCTTCAAGGATGCCATCCTAACTACCCACCCTTCAAGCTCCCCGCCTGCCACCCACAATCGAAATACTACCAGGACTCCCATTGATGCCATTTGGACTACTGAGCATGTTGATGTCGTCCGAGCTGGTTACTGTGCTTTTGATGGTGAGCACGGCATGGTTTCTGACCATCGCTTGCTCTGGATCAAAGTGTGTAATGGCAGTATCTTGGGCAAATATCTTCCACCTCCTGTGCGATCCTCTCTTCCTTGCCTGAAATCTTCCCACCCTCACCTTCGGCAGCGCTATCTCAAGCGGGTCAAACATGCCTTTGCTACTGCTGGTGTGGTCCCCCTTCAGAATAAACTAGAGCACCTGGTGACACTGTATTTATCTGGTGATACCACTGTGCGCGATACTCTCATCACTACCTATGATGTCCTCCATGCTACCTCTGCCTCCATCCGGCTGTCTGTGGAACACCATCTTTGCCGGCTTTGCACCGGCATGATTCCGTGGTCCCCCAAGCTCCAGGTTTACCGTGACACCATAGATTTTTGGAGGCGGATTGTGCAGCTTCGTCAAGGTGTCTCCACCAGTCACACCAAGGTGAAGCGCTTGGCATGTAAACTTTCCTTATACAAGGGTGAACACTGTGATCTTGCCACGGCTGTCCTCCATTTGAAGCAAGCCTACAAGCAATACCGTGCTGTCAAAGCCCTTGCTCCTTCGTGGCGAGACTCCTTCAACCAAGGTTTGGTGGACGCCCTTCTTACTGAAGGCAAGCCCTACAACCAGACCGCCTCTCAGATTCGGGCACGCATGCGCCGTGAACGGCTCCAACGGGATCTAGGGCTCGCTGCTCGTGCTATCCGTGGTCGCCTCTCAAAGCCTGCTGTTCTGACAGCGGTTGCTGTTGGCTCCGATGGCACTGAACAAGTCTTGGAGTCTCAATCTGCCATGGTGCCAGCCATGGCTGCCTCCAATGTCTGCCGTCAACAACAATGCCTAGACACTCCTTCCATGTCTCCCTCCTTCATTCAGGCCTTCGGCTACATGGGTACTGGACCTTCCTCAGCTGACGTCCTTGCCGGCACTTACGTCCCTCCTCCAGGAACTGACCAGTACCTGACTGAATTTCTTACTTGCCTTCAAGTGCCCGCTGCTATTAAGTCCTTGGCTCCCTTTGACTATTCTGTTAGCCCTGCTGACAATGCTGCTGCCTGGAAATGCCAGAAGGAACGCACTGCTGGTGAGCCTTCTTGCCTCAGTTTTGCCCACCATAAATCTTTTGCCTTGGACACTCAGCTGAATTCCTTTGATACTCTGATGCGGACTGCTCCTCTGCTTGCTGGCTTCTCGCCCTCTGCTTGGCAGGTTATCACCGACGTTGAAATCTTCAAGAAACCTGGTGAATACCGTGTTGACAAGATGAGACTTATCCAACTGATGTCTACTGAGTTCCAGATCAACAACAAGATGATCGGTAAACGCATTCTTGCTCATGCTGAACAGGCCAACGCGGTGGCAGTTGACCAACATGGCAGCCGGAAGCATCACAAAGCCATCAACACTTGTCTCAACAAAAAGCTTATTTGTGATGTCCTCCGCCAGAAGCGCCGCTCGGGGGCGGTTGCAATGAATGATGCCAAGGGCTGCTATGACCGAATCTCCCATCCCATTGCCAGTCTCACCCTCCAAAGCTTTGGGATTCCGGCTCATGTTTGCAAGGTTCTACTCTCCACTCTCCAGCGTGCCACCCATCACATTAAAACTGGATTTGGCCGGTCCGGTCCTATGTATGGTGATGAATCTATTCCTCTCAGTGGGATCGGGCAAGGCAACAATCTTGGCCCAACTCTGTGGGCTCTGGTGTCTACCATCCTCTTCCGGATGATGCAGCATGCAGGCCATGGGGTTCATCTCCTCACCTCTCTATCCCTTCAGCTTGTCTCCTTGGTTGGTTTTGCTTTCGTGGATGATACTGATCTTTTTTGTGCCGGTTCCTCCTCTACTACCTCTGGTGAGGCTTTTGCTGTTGATTTTCAGGCCGCTTTAGACCGCTGGGCTGGTGGTCTCATTGCTACTGGTGGCGCTATTGAACCTGCTAAGTCCTTCTGCTACTTGATAGATTTCAAGTGGACTGGTTCTGGTTGGGACTATCGTTCTGTTGAGGAAATGCCCGGTGTTTTCACCATCACTGACAAATCTGGTGCCCAATCACCTCTTGACCGTTTCGAGGTTGATCACGCGGACAAGACTCTGGGTGTCTACATTTCCATGGACGGCAATGAGGAAGCTCAAGTTGATCACCTGCAGACCCAGTCTCAGTCCTTTGGATCTCAAATGAGGTCCTCCAAGTGCGAGAAGAACACCTCCCTCTACACCTTCAGGTACTCATTTATGAAGTCTTTTGAATACCCCATGCCCGTCACTCAGCTCAGCGCTTCTACCTGGACCCGAATTCTCCAACCAACTCTGGTCCCAGTGCTCAATAAGGCCGGCATGTCTCACAACTTTCCTCGCAAGGTCTTCTATGGTCCATCTTTGTATCAAGGCTTTGGTTTCGTTCACCCTTTCCTTCTTCAGGAATTCAGTCACATTGCTACCCTGCTTCAGGAATCTGTCCGTGTTTCCCAGACAGGCCATATTCTTAGGCTTACCGCTGAAGCATTTTGGCTTGAACTTGGGATCCCTTTTCACCTCGGTATTACCCCCTATCAGCCCTATGCCTCTTATATCACTCCTTGCTGGTATAAGCATGTGTGGCATTTCTTTTCCATGCACTCTGTGAGTATGGTGGAAGACTTTCCTACACTTCCTCTGCTTAGAGTGAATGACTGCTACCTCATGCAAGCTTTTGCTACTGCTGGTTTTCGGGGCGCCGACCTGTCTCTTCTGAATCTCATCAGGATGTCTCTCCAGGCTATCTCCCTTGCTGATATCTGCACTGCAGATGGCACACGGCTTTCTCCTATGGCCTTCCAGCTGCAGTCCTCCAACCATCTTCGCGCTCACCTTGACTGGCCTCGTTGCCCCCCTCCGTGGCATCTTCCCGCCCTTCAGCTCTGGCAACGTGCCCTTCGGCAATCCTTCCTACCCCCATTGGCTTTGCCTTCAGACCGAGCTTTCCACCCCTCCTTTCACCTGGGGCATTGGCTGTCAACCGAGTCCTCCTCTGTTTGGCCCTGGTTTTTGTGCCGTTCTACTGACCGGCTCTTCTTCAAATGCCCCACTGGTTGGAGGGTCGGTTCGTCGCAAGGCCGAGGTCGTTACAGCTTTAACACTACCATCCTCTGTGCTAAACCTACCAGTGCAGACACTATTGTATCCCTCCTTTCCAGTGGGAATGTGTTCCGGATTGTCGGTCAATCCTCCTTTATCTCTCATCCACCCAGCGAAGACCCCTTGACGTACGATCCTTTTGAGTGTCTTCCTGCCACCCCAGAGGATGCATTTGATGCTCTCTGCGGTTCTCCCCGAGTCCTTCTCCATCAATACTCCCTTCCCCAGGATGGATGCCAGGTTCTGGCCGATGCCATTCTGCGTGGCTCTGCCAGCGCTGTCTGTGACGGCTCTTATGATCCCGTTCTCCTCCGTGGTACATCTTCCTTCATCCTTTCCCCCCACACCTCCACCAAGTCTCCCTCCTTGTTACTCACTGGATCTAACCTTGTCAGTGGCTCCCCTGAAGATCAGTCTTCCTACCGGAGTGAATTGGCTGCATCATTGGTGTCCTCACCTGCTGTATGGCTCTGGTGGACATCTATGATGTACCCTCCGGCTCACTCACCATTGCTCTTGATGGGGATACGGCTCTTCAACAGGCTCAGTGAACCTGGCCCTTGTCTATCTCTCAGAAATCTTTTGACTATGTCTATGTTATTCGCACTATGCTCTCTGCTCTTCCAATCACTGTCACCTTCAAGTGGGTTCAGGGTCATCAAGAGGGTCTTTCTCTTGACTGGTGGGCGCTTCGCAATCATCAAGTTGATGGCATGGCCAAGGCATTTCTATCCATGAATCGTTCTTCCCCCTACCACTATCCCCGACTTGTGTTTGAGCCCTGGGCTCTCTCACAGAACGGTCTCAAATGCTCTCGCTTTGACAGAGATGCCTTGCACATTCTTATTTCAGGCCCCCCACTTCTTCACTATTGGCAAACTCACCATGACATCTCCATTCCACCACAAGTCTCCGATTCTATCCATTGGTGTGCCCATCACTCTGCTTTCAAGCGCCTCCCTCCTGGTATGCAGCGGTGGTTTGTCAAATTTGCTTCAGGTTGTATTGGTGTTGGCAATCAGCTACTTCATTACCAGCACCAGGATCACTCTCGATGCCCTATGTGTGCCCAAGTTGAGGAAAAGGTTTCCCATGTTCTTTCATGTGCCGACCCCGGGGCTGTCCAGCACTGCTTGTCTTCCTTTCGGGGCCCTTTGCAACAGCGCCTTACTTCTGAGATTACAGACCCTTCACTGGCTCTCGCCATTGTGGATGTTACCACTAGGGTTCGTCAAGGTAGGCATATCCACCCTTCCTCATACTCCCCTGATATTGCATCCGCTATAAGGGCTCAGCCTCGGATTGGCTGGCACAACTGGTTCCTTGGGAGGTGGACACCCCTCTGGCATCAGATTCAGGCTGCCTACTATTCTTCGATTGGTAGCAAGCGATCTCCTCGTCGATGGGCCACTGCAGTGATTCATCAATTTTTCCTCACCTGTTGGGATCTCTGGACGTACCGGAACCAACGGCTCCATGGCACTGGAGGGTTGCTTGAGTCAGAACAACACCAATCTCTCAATGATTCCATTGCATCTGAATTGGCCATTGGCTTAGCCGGTGCTCTGCCTCAATCTCACTCCCTCCTCCAGATTCCCCTCCAGGTGCTCCGTGGTTACACTCTTACTGCCAAGCGTCAATGGCTTGCGACCATCCAGCTTGCCAGGAGACACTATGCAGTCCCTCTCCCTTCCCAGCAGCCGTATCGCCAGGAGGCTGCCTTGATGAGGGCTTGGCTGCATGGTGCTTAGCCCTGTGTGCTATTATGGCGCCCTCAATGTGCTGCACCAAGTGTAGCTCCTAGTGTTCCGCCAAGTGCTGCACACAGTGCCAATCCCAGCGCAGCTCGGAGTGTCGCTACTAGACCTGCACCACGTGCTGCTCCAAGTGTCTCCCCCAGCGCAGCTCCACGTGTGGCTCCTAGTGTTTTGCCCAGTGATACACTCAGTGCCCATCCTAGCACTGCACCACATGTGGCTCTTGCACTTAGTGATGCACCCAGTGCCGCTCCATGCGCTGCACCCCCTATTTCCCCTAGTGTTTCACCACGACACATCCTCTGCCCCTTTCAGTGCTGCACCAAGTTCAGTTCCCTGTGTATCACTTGGCTCTGATTCCAGTGCTGCTTCCAGCGCGACTCCAAGTCCTACCCCACATCTATACCCGAGCTCCGCCCCCAGTGTTGCTCTTTGTGTTTTCCCCATTGCTGTACTCCGTGCCGCTCCTCCTACCCTTCCTACTGTATGATTGCCAGCTAAGCATTTGCTTAGGGCATCGTTATCAGTTTGTTCTTTGCCCCTTCCCTGCTCGCTTTCAGGATTCGTTTGACAAATTTGTCGTTCTACAACTTGGGGCTTAAACTCTCTTTGATTGAGGCGACGTTAAAGTCTGGATACAGACTGAGTAGTTTCGATCCACCTTCGGTGGTTAAAGTTACTTAAATACGTATATTATTATGAATCATGAAAGAAACAGAAGTGAGTTATCTGTAATAGTTAGTGTGTGACCACCTAATAGGTGCATTTAGGTACTGGATTTGGAGAAAAAATACACACTAATTTGCAAGTAAAAAACAGCAAATCAGATATTTTGTGTAATTAGTCCATGAATACCGTTCCTGTTATGGATAAGATGAATGAGGAAAGAAACAGAAGTTAGTTATGTGTGATGGATTGTGTGTCACAACTTAATGAGTGCATCTGGGTACTGGATTTGGAGGAAGAATACACACTAATTTGCAATTAAAAATTAGAATATCAGATATTTTTGGCGATTAGTCCATGAATATTGTTTCTGTTATGGATAAGATGAATCATGAAAGAAACAGAAGTGAGTTATCTGTAATAGTTAGTGTGTCACCACCTAATAAGTGCATCTGGGTACTGGATTTGTAGGAAAAATACACACTAATTTGCAATTAAAAGACAGCAAATCAGACATTTTGTGTAATTAGTCCATGAATACCGTTCCTGTTATGGATAAGATGAATGAGGAAAGAAACAGAAGTTAGTTATGTGTGATGGATTGTGTGTCACAACTTAATGAGTGCATATGGGTACTGGATTTGGAGGAAGAATACACACTAATTTGCAATTAAAAATTAGAATATCAGATATTTTTGGCGATTAGTCCATGAATATTGTTTCTGTTATGGATAAGATGAATCATGAAAGAAACAGAAGTGAGTTATCTGTAATAGTTAGTGTGTCACCACCTAATAAGTGCATCTGGGTACTGGATTTGTAGGAAAAATACACACTAATTTGCAATTAAAAGACAGCAAATCAGACATTTTGTGTAATTAGTCCATGAATACCGTTCCTGTTATGGATAAGATGAATGAGGAAAGAAACAGAAGTTAGTTATGTGTGATGGATTGTGTGTCACAACTTAATGAGTGCATATGGGTACTGGATTTGGAGGAAGAATACACACTAATTTGCAATTAAAAATTAGAATATCAGATATTTTTGGCGATTAGTCCATGAATATTGTTTCTGTTATGGATAAGATGAATCATGAAAGAAACAGAAGTGAGTTATCTGTAATAGTTAGTGTGTCACCACCTAATAAGTGCATCTGGGTACTGGATTTGTAGGAAAAATACACACTAATTTGCAATTAAAAATTAGAAAATCAGATATTTTGTGTGATTAGTCCATGAATATTGTTCCTGTTATGGATAAGACGAATCATGAAAGAAACAGAAGTGAGTTATGTGTGATGCTTGGTGTGTCAGAAACTAATGAGTGCATTGCTGGGGGGGTACTGGATTTGTAGGAAAAATACACACTAATTTGCAATTAGAAATTAGAAAACGAGATAATTTTTGTGATTTGGCAATGAATATTGTTTCTGTTATGGTTGAGATGAATCATGAAAGAAACAGAAGTGAGTTGTCTTTTATAGTTTGTGTGTCACAAACTAATGAGTGCATTTGGGTACTGGATTTGGAGAAAAAATACACACTAATTTGCAATTAAAAATTAGAAAATCAGATATTTTGTGTGATTAGTCCATGAATATTGTTCCTGTTATGGATAAGTTGAATCACGAAAGAAACAGAAGTGAGTTATGTGTGATGTTTGGTGTGTCACCACCTAATGAGTGCATTTGGGTACTGGATTTGGAGGAAAAATATTGGGTAATGACTCCCAAAGTTTTTGGTCCCGTCCATGAATATATTTCTCATGACTCATCAAATGCATATTGGGAACAACATTGCCACACATGATGCTGAAAATGTTGTGGTTTGTCTCTCCAAATGACACACAAGAGGGCATTTTTGCTGCAATTCCAGGGCGCAAACTGACTTATTGGGTAATGACTATTAAATTCCTTTTGCACGTACGAGAAAACTACAGTACTCTAACTTACGTACGTACATTTCTATGTACCCTACAGTACTGTAGCTGGAATGATACGATACTACTACTACTAATAATATATGTATTTAAGTAAGTTTAACAACCAAAGGTGGATCTAAACTACTCAGTCTGTATCCAGACTTTAACGTTGCCTCAATGGAAGAGAGTTTAAGCCCCAAGTTGTAGAACGACAAATTTGTCAAACGAATCCTGAAAGCAAGCAGGGAGGGGACAAGGACAAACTGCTGAAGGATACCGGGAGCATAATCCAAACTGGGAGCAGCTACCGACAATCATACAGGAGGAAGGGTGAAATACTGGGAGCAGTACTGTGTGCAAAGGTGGGGGAGACGCAGCACTGGGTGCAGTGCCCAGAGCCACACGTGGTGCAGCTCTAGAAGCAGAACTGAGTGCAGAACTGGGTGAAACACTGGGAGCAGTGCTAGGTGCAGAAGGTGGTGATATACTGGGAACAGCACTTGGTGAAACACTAAGAGCCACACTTGGTACAGGGCTAGAAGCAGCACTGAGTGCCGCACTTGGGGAACACAAAGAACAGCACTGGGTGCAGAAAGTTGTGGTATGCTGGGAGCAGCACTGGGTGCAACTGCTAGGAACCACACTTGGTGCAGCGCAAAGAGCAACACTGGGTGCAGAACTTGGTGAGATGCTGGGAGCAGCACAGGGTGCCAAAGGTGGTGAGATAGTGGGAGCAGCACTGGGTGCAGTGCCTGGAGCCACACTTGGTGCAGCTCTAGAAGCAGCACTGGGTGCAGAACTGGGTGAAACACTGGGAGCAGCGCGAGGTGCAGAAGGTGGTGATAAACTGGGAGCAGCACTGGGTGCAGCGCAAGGAGCCACACTGGGTGCAGCGCCATGAGTAGCACTGGGTGCAGAACTTGGTGAAACACTGTGAGCAACACTGGGTGCAGAAGGTGGTGAGATACTGTGAGCAGCACTGGGTGTAATGCGAGGAAACAAACTTGGTGCAGCTCCAGGAGCAGCACTGGGTGCAGAACTTGGTGAAACACTGGGAGCAACACTAGGTGCAGAAAGTTGTGGTATGCTGGGAACAGCACTGGGTGCAGCGCCAGGAGCCACACTGGGGGCAGCTATGGGAGCAACACTGGTGCAGAACTTGGTGTAACACTGGGAGAAGCACTGGGTGCAGAAGGTGGCGATATGTTGGGAGCAGCACTGGGAGCAGCGCCATGAGCCGCACTTGGGGCAGCTCTGGGAGCAGCACTGGGTGCAGAACTTGGGGTAACACTTGGAGCAGCACTGGGTGCAGAAGATGGTGATATATTGGAAGCATCACTGGGTGCAACACCAGGAGCCACACGTGGGGCAGCTCGAGGAGCAACACTGGGTGCAGAACTTGGTGAAACACTGGGAGCAGCACAGTGCGCAAAGGTTGGTGATATATTGGAAGCAGCACTGGGTGCAGCGCCAGGTGCCATGCTGGGTGAAGCTCTAGGAGTAGCACTGGGTGCAGAACTTGGTGAATCACTGGGAGCAGCACTGTGTGCAAAGGTTGGTGATATATTGGAAGTAGTACTGGGTGAAGAATCAGAGAGGGCACTGGGGTCTGCGCTTGGTGAAACACTAGGAGCAGCACGGAGTGCAGAAGGTGGTGATATACTGGAAGCAGCACTGGGTGCAGCACCAGGAGCCACACTGGGTGCAGCTCTAGGAGCATCACTGGGTGCAGAACTTGGGGAAACTTTGGAAGCAGCACTGGGTGCAGAACCTGGTGAGATACTGGGAGCAGCACTTGGTGAAACGCTAAGAGCCACACGTGGTGCAGGGCTAAGAGCAGCACTGGGGGCAGAGCTGGGTGAAACACTGGGAGCAGCGCTAGGTGCAGAAGATGGTGATATAGTGGGAGCAGCGCTGGGTGCAGCGCCAGGAACCAAACTTGGTACAGCTCAAGGAGCAGCACTGGGTGCAGAACTTGGTGAAACACTGTGAGTAACGCTGGGTGCAGAAGGGGGTGAGATACTGGGAGCAGCACTGGGTGCAGCACCAGGAACCAAACTTGGTGCAGCTCCAGGAGCAGCACTGGGTGCAGAACGTTGTGAGACACGGACAACACTGGTGAAACATTAGGAACCACAATTGGTGCAGCGCTAGGATTAGCACTGAGTGCAGCACTAGGGAATCAAGGAGCCAGACTTGGGGCTGCGTTTGGTCAAACACTGAAAGCAGGACTGGGTGCAGCACTTGGTGAGACACTAGGAACCACACTTGGAGCGGCACTTGGTGGTACACCATTGAGTGTGCCATAATGGCACCCAGGGCTAGGCCCCATGCAGCCAAGCCCTCATCAAGGCAGCCTCCTGGCGATACGGCTGCTGGGACTGGAGAGGGGCTGCATAGTGGCTCCTGGCAAGCTGGATGGTCGCAAGCCATTGATGCTTGGCAGTAAGAGTGTAACCACAGAGCACGTGGAGGGGGATCTGGAGGAGGGAGTGAGATTGAGGCAGAGCACCAGCTAAGCCAATGGCCAATTCAGATGAAATGGAATCATTGAGAGATTGGTGTTGTTCTGACTCAAGCAACCCCCCAGTGCCATGGAGCCGTTGGTTCCGGTACGTCCAGAGATCCCAACAGGTGAGGAAAAATTGATGAATCACTGCAGTGGCCCATCGACGAGGAGATCGCTTGCTACCAATCGAAGAATAGTAATCAGCTTGAATATGATGCCAGAGGGGTGTCCACCTCCCAAGGAACCAGTTGTGCCATCCAATCTGACGCTGAGCCCTTACAGCAGATGCAATATCAGGGGAGTATGAGGAAGGGTGGATATGCCTAGTACCTTGACGAACCCTAGTGGTAACATCCACAATGGCAAGAGCCAGAGAAGGGTCTGTAATCTCAGAAGTAAGGCGCTGTTGCAAAGGGCCCTGAAAGGAAGACAAGCAGTGCTGGACAGCCCCGGGGTCGGCACATGAAAGAACATGGGAAACCTTCTCCTCTTCTTGGGCACACATAGGGCATCGAGAGTGATCCTGGTGCTGGTAATGAAGTAGCTGATTGCCAACACCAATACAACCTGAAGCAAACTTGACAAAACACCGTTGCATACCAGGAGGGAGGCGCTTGAACGCAGAGTGATGGGCACACCAATGGATGGAATTGGAGACTTGTGGTGGAATGGAGATGTCATGGTGAGTGTGCCAATAGTGAAGAAGTGGGGGGCCTGAAATAAGAATGTGCAAGGCATCTCTGTCAAAGCGAGAGCATTTGAGACCGTTCTGTGAGAGAGCCCAGGGCTCAAACACAAGCCAGGGATAGGGGTAGGGGGAGGAACGATTCAAGGATAGAAATGCCTTGGCCATGCCATCAACCTGATGATTGCGAAGCGCCCACCAGTCAAGAGAAAGACCCTCTTGATGACCCTGAACCCACTTGAAGGTGACAGTGATTGGAAGAGCAGAGAGCATATTGCGAATGACATAGACATAGTCAAAAGATTTCTGAGAGATAGACAAGGGCCAGGTTCCCTGAGCCTGTTGAAGAGCCGTATCCCCGTCAAGGGCAATGGTGAGTGAGCCGGAGGCTACATCATAGAGGTCCACCAGAGCCATACAGCAGGTGAGGACACCAATGATGCCAGCCAATTTGCTCCGGTAGGAAGACTGATCTTCAGGGGGGCCACTGACAAGGTTAGATCCAGTGAGGAACACCGTGGGAGACTTGGTGGAGGTATTGGGGGAGAGGATGAAGGAAGATGTACCTCCGAGGAGAACGGGATCATAAGAACCGTCACAGACAGCGCTGGCAGAGCCACTCAGAATGGCATCGGCAAGAGCTTGACATCCATCCTGGGGAAGGGAGTATTGATGGAGAAGGACTTGGGGAGAAGCGCAGAGAGCATCAAATGCATCCTCTGGGGTGGCAGGGAGACCCGTAAAAAGGTTGTATGTCAAGGGATCCTCGTCTGGTGGATGGGAGATAAAGGTGGATGGACCGACAATCCGGAACACATTCCCACTGGAAAGGAGAGAGACAAGAGTGTCGGCACAGGCAGGTTTGGCGCAAAGGATGGTAGTGTTGAAGCTATAAAGACCTCGGCCTTGCGAAGAACTGACCTTCCAACCAGTGGGGCATTTGGAGAAGAGCCTGTCAGTAGAACGACACAAAAACCAGGGCCACACAGAGGAAGAATCTGAGGACAGCCAGTGCTTCAGGTGGAAGGAGGGGTGGAAAGCTCGGTCTGAAGGCAAGGCCAACGGGGGTTAGAATGATTTCTGAAGGGCACGTTGCCATATCTGAAGAGCTGGGAGATGCCACAGAGGGGGGCATCAAGGCCAGTCAAGGTGGGCGCGAAGATGGTTGGAGGACTGCAACTGGAAGGCCATAGGAGAAGCTGTGTGCCATCAGATATCAGCAAGGGAGATAGCCTGGAGAGACATCCTGATGAGGCTCAGAAGAGACAGGTCGGCGCCCCAAAAGCCAGCAGTGACAAAAGCTTGCATGAGGTAGCAGTCATTCACTCGAAGCAGAGGAAGTGGAGGAAAGTCTTCAACCATACTCACAGGGTGCAAAGAAAAGAAATGCCACACGTGCTTATACCAGCAAGGAGTGATATAAGAGGCATAAAGCTGGTAGGGGGTAATACAGAGATGAAAAGGGATCCCTAGTTCAAGCCGAAAGGCTTCAGTGGTAAGCCTGAGAATATGGCCCGTCTGAGAAACACAGACAGATTCCTGAAACAGAGTAGCAATGTGGCTGAAGTCTTGGAGAAGAAATGGGCAAATGAAACCAAAGCCTTGATACAAGGATGGACCATAGAAGACCTTGCGAGGAAAGTTGCAAGACATGCCAGCCTTGTTGAGCACTGGGACCAGAGTTGGTTGGAGAATGAGGGTCCAGGTAGAAGCACTGAGCTGAGTGAGGGGCATGGGGTATTCAAAAGACTTCATAAATGAGTACCTGAAGGTGTAGAGGGAGGTGTTCTTCTCGCACTTGGAGGACCTCATTTGAGATCCAAAGGACTGGGACTGGATCTGCAGGTGATCAACTTGAGGTTCCTCATTTCCATCCATGGAAATGTAGACACCCAGAGTCTTGTCAGTGTGATCAACCTCAAAACGGTCAAGAGGGGACTGGGCACCAGATTTGTCAGTGATGGTGAAAACACCGGGCATTTCATCAACAGAGCAATAGTCCCAACCAGAACCAGTCCACTTGAAATCAATCAAGTAGCAGAAGGACTTAGCAGGTTCAATAGCGCCACCAGTAGCAATGAGACCACCAGCCCAGCGGTCTAAAGCTGCCTGAAAATCAACAGCCAGAGCCTCTCCAGAAGTAGTAGAGGAGGCACCGGCACAGAAAAGATCAGTTTCATCCACAAAAGCAAAACCAACCAAAGAAACCAGCTGAAGGGATAGGGAGGTGAGTAGGTGGACCCCATGTCCTGCATTCTGCATCATCCGGAAAAGAATGGTAGAAACCAAAGCCCACAGAGTAGGGCCAAGACCGTTGCCTTGTCCAATCCCACTTAGAGGAATAGGTTCATCACCATACATAGGACCGGACCGGCCAAAGCCAGTTTTAATGTGATGGGTAGCACGCTGGAGAGTGGAGAGAAGAACCGCGCAAACATGAGCCGCAATCCCAAAGCTCTGAAGGGTGAGACTGTCAATGGGATGGGAGATTCGGGTCATAGCAGCCCTTGGCATCATTCATTGCAACCGCCCCAGAGCGGCGCTTCTGACGAAGAACATCACAAATAAGCTTCTTATTGAGACAAGTGTTGATGGCTTTATGATGCTTCTGGCTGCCATGCTGGTCAACTGCCACTGCGTTGGCTTGTTCAGCATGAGCGAGAATGCGTTTACCAATCATCTTGTTGTTGATCTGAAACTCAGGAGACATCAGTTGGATGAGTCTCATCTTGTCAACACGGTATTCACCAGGTTTCTTGAAGATTTCAACATCGGTGATAACCTGCCAAGCAGAAGGCGAGAAGCCAGCAAGCAGAGGAGCAGTCTGCATCAAAGTATCAAAGGAATTCAGCTGTGTGTCCAAAGCAAAGGATTTATGGTGGGCAAAACTGAGGCAAGAAGGCTCACCAGTAGTGCGTTCTATCTGGCATTTCCAGGCAGCAGCATTGTCAGCAGGGCTAACAGAATAGTCAAAGGGAGCCAAAGACTGAATGGCCACAGGCACCTGAAGGCAAGTAAGAAATTCAGAAAGGTATGGGTCTGTTCCTGAAGGAGAAACATAGGTGCCAGCAAGGACCACAGCTGAGGAAGGTCCAGTTCCCAAGTAGCCGAAGGCCTGGATGAAAGAGGGAGACATGGAGGGAGTGTCTAGGCATTGTTGCTGACGGCAAACATTGGAGGCAGCCATGGCTGGCACCATGGCAGATTGAGACTCCAAGACTTGTTCAGTGCCATCAGATCCAACTGCCACAGCTTTCAGAACAGCAGGCTTTGAGAGACGACCACGGATAGCGCGAGCAGCGAGCCCGAGATCCCGTTGGAGCCATTCACGGTGCATGCGTGCCCGAATCTGGGAGGCGCTCTGGTTGTAGGGCTTGCCTTCAGTAAGAAGGGCATCCACCAAGCCTTGGTTGAAGGAGTCACGCCAAGAAGAAGCTAGGACTTTGACGGCGCGGTATTGCTTGTAGGCTTGCTTCAAATGGAGGACAGCAGTGGCAAGATCACAGTGTTCACCCTTGTATAAGGAAAGCTTACATGCCAAGCGCTTCACCATGGTGTGACTGGTGGAGACACCTTGCTGAAGCTGCACGATCCGCCTCCAGAAATAGATGGTGTCACGGTAAACCTGGAGCTTGGGAGACCAAGGAATCATTCCGGTGCGAAGCCGGCAAAGATGTTGTTCAACAGACAGCCGGATGGAAGCAGAGGTAGCATGGAGGACATCATAGGTAGTGATGAGAGTGCCGCGCAAGGTGGCATCGCCAGATAAATACAGTGCCACCAGATGCTCAAGCTTAGTCCGAAGGGTGAACACACCAGCAGTAGCAAAAGCATGTTTTACCCGCTTGAGATAGCGCTGCCGAAGGTGAGGGTGGGAAGATTTCAGGCGAGGAAGAGAGGATCACACAGGAGGTGGAAGGTATTTGCCCAAGATGCTGCCATTACAAACTTCGATCCAGAGCAAGCGATGGTCAGAGGCCATGCCTTGCGCACCATCAAAAGCACAGTAACTGGCTCGGAAGACATCAACATGCTCAGTAGTCCAGATGGCGTCAATGGGAGTCCTGGTGGTATTCCTATTGTAGGTGGCAGGTGGGGAAGTTGAAGGCTGTGTAGTCAAGATGGCATCCTTGAAGCCAAGTGCTTGGAGCTCAGAGGAAAGACTGTCAGACTGGACATCAGAATTATGGTCAATCCCTAAAACGACGGAGTCACCAGCCTCTAAACACGCCTGAAGGGCAGCTGTGAGGTCACGTCGAAAAAGAATGCGTGGGTTGGGACAGGGAAGATCCTCCTCAGCCTGGAAGTGACGACAGTGTTGGCTTCCAAACAGAGCCAAGGTCCCTGTCATTTTGCTACAGGGCAGTAGGCAGTAAAGATGGTAACCGTAGCTTGAGCCCTACCCTGAAACCGGACAAAGGTCCACCGGCCAAGCCCTGATGGATCAGCACCATGGGCGAGCTTGTGAGAATGAAAGAGCCAATCAATGGTGAACCCCGTACCACCAGGGATGCGCCAAGTGCCGGTGGAGGCCTCATGCTTGTTGCTAGCAAGGAAGGTGAAACTGGAAGGGTAGGCCTGGTGGATGCGAGAGTGGAAGAGATCACAGAGGGGGAGCTGAGGTTCATTCAGACAATGCTCTGCGAGGGCAACCCCAGCTTTACTTTGAGCAACTCGCCGAGAGTTGTGACGAGAGCGAGACATGAAGGCTGACTTCTGTTGGGGACCAATATTTTGGAAGGCAATGAGAGTAGAGTTGGAGGAAGGAGACTGGGGAAAGGGATGACCAAAATCATCAGCATCCTTAGCAACAAGGATGTCCCCATGAAGATCAGATTGTACAAGGCAGGAAACGGAAGGAGGCGAGGAAGAGGAAAAAGGACTGGAGGAATCCATGTGGGGATTGGAGTTGGAGGGCATCCCACCAGGCCCCGTATGAGATATCCTAACCATGATCAGAAGCATACCGTGTCTGTCGCACGGAAGAGGAAGCTGGTGAGGCATAGGTGTGAAACACTGAAGGCCACAACAGGTGCTGCGCCAGGGGTGGCAGCACTGAATGCAACACTAGGGGAAGAATTGGCCCTGGATGCAACCCTGGGTGAAGCACTGGGAAGCAAACCAAATGCATAGCTGGGGGAAGCACGTGGAGTGACGCCTGGTGCAGTGCTAGGAGAATCACTGTGTGCAGATCATGGTGAAACACTGGGATCACCAGTTGATGCAGCACTAGGTGTAGCACTGGATGCAGCCCTGGGTGAAGCACTGGGAAGCAGGCCAAATGCATTGCTGGGGGAAGCACGTGGAGTGACACCTTGTGTAGTGCAAAGAGAAACACTGTGGGCAGATCATGGTGAAACACTGGGAGCCCCATGTGGAGCCGCGCTGGGTGTGGCACTGGAGGCAAATCTGGGTGACGCATTGTGAAGCACGCCAAATGTGATGCGGAGGGAAACCCTTGGAGTGATGCCTGGTGCAGTGCTAGAAGAAACACTGTGCACAGATCATGGTGGAACACTGGGAGCCCCAGTTGATGTAGCACTTGGTGTGACCCTGGATGCAACCCTTGGTGAAGCACTGGGAAGCAGGCCAAATGCATCGCTGGAAGAAGCACTTGGAGTGACGCCTGGTGCAGTGCCAGGAGAAACACTGTATGCAAATCATGGTGAAACACTGGGATTCCCAGGGGAGCAGCGCTGGTGGTGACACTGGATGCAACCCTGGGTGAAGCATTGGGAAGCACACCAAATGCGATGCTGGGGGAAACACTTGGAGTGTCGCGTGGTGCAGTGCTAGGGGAAACACTGTGTAAAGATCATGGTGAGATTTTGGGATCCAAAGTTGGAGCTGCGCTGGGTGTAACACTGGATGCAACCCTGGGTGAGGCACTGGGAAGCAGGCCAAATGCATTGCTGGGGGAAGCACTTGGAGTGACGCCTGGTGCAGTGCTAAGAGAAAAACTGTGGGCAGAGCATGGTGGAACACTGGGAGCCCCAGTTGATGCAGCACTTGGTGTGACACTGGATGCAATCCTGGGTGAAGCACTTGGAAACAGGCCAAATGCATTGCTGGAAGAAGTACTTGGAGTGACGCCTGGTGCAGTGCCAGGAGAAACACTGTGTGCAAATCATGGTGAAACACTGGGATTCCCAGGGGGAGCCGCGCTGGTGGTGACACGGGATGCAACCCTGGGTGAAGCATTGGGAAGCACACCAAATGCAATGCTGGGGGAAACACTTGGAGTGACGCCTGGTGCAGTGCTAGGGGAAGCACTGTGGGCAGATCATGGTGAAATTGTGGGATCCAAAGTGGGAGCTGCGCTGGGTGTAACACTGGATGCAACCCTGGGTGAAGCACTGGGAAGTAGGCCAAATGCATTGCTGGGGGAAGCACTTGGAGTGACGCTAGAAGAAACACTGTGTGCAGATCATGGTGAAACACTGGGATTCCCAGTTGGAGCTGCGCTGGTGGTGATATGGGATGCAACCCTAGGTGAGGCACTGGGAAGCACTCCAAATGCATAGCTTCTTGGGGAAGCGCTTCGAGCAGCACCAGGTGCAGTGCTAGGAGAAACACTGTGTGCACATCATGGTGAGATACTGGGATCCCCAGTTGATGCAGCAGTCAGTGTAACACTGGATGCAACCCTGGGTGAAGCACTGGGAAGCAGGCCAAGTGCAATACTGGGGGAAACACTTGGAGGGATGCCTGGTGCAGTGGGAAGAAAAACACTGTGGGCTGAGCATGGTGAAACACTGAGAGCTCCAGTTGATGCAGCACTTGGTGTGACACTGGATGCAACCCTGGGTGAAGCACTGGGAAGCAGGCCAAATGCATTGCTGGGGAAAGCACTGGGAGTGACGCCTGGTGCAATGCTAAGAGAAAAACTGTGGGCAGAGCATGGTGGAACACTGGGAGCCCCTGGTGATGTAGCACTTGGTGTGACACTGGATGCAATCCTGGGTGAAGCACTGGGAAGCAGGCCAAATGCAGTGCTGGGGGACGCACTTGGAGTGACTCCCGGTGCTGTTCTAGGAGGAGCACTGTTTGCAGATCATGGCGAAATTGTGGGATCCAAAGTTGGAGCTGCGCTGGGTGTAACACTGGATGCAACCCTGGGTGAAGCACTGGGAAGCAGGCCAAATGCATTGCTGGGGGAAGCACTTGGAGTTACGCCTGGTGCAGTGCTAAGAGAAACACTGTGGGCAGATCATGGTGAAACACTGGGAGCCCCTGGTGATGTAGCACTTGGTGTGACACTGGATGCAATCCTGGGTGAAGCACTGGGAAGCAGGCCAAATGCAGTGCTGGGGGACGCACTTGGAGTGACGCCCGGTGCAGTGCTAGGGGAAACACTGTGTGCAGATCATGCTGAAATTGTGGGATCCCAAGTTGGAGCTGGGCTGGGTGTAACACTGGATGTAACCCTGGGTGAAGCACTGGGAAGCAGGCCAAATGCATTGCTGGGGAAAGCACTGGGAGTGACGCCTGGTGCAATGCTAGGAGAAACACTGTGTGCAGATCATGGTGAAATTTTGGGATCCAAAGTTGGAGCTGCGCTGGGTGTAACACTGGATGCAATCCTGGGTGAAGCACTGGGAAGCACTCCAAATGTGTTGCTGGGGAAAGCACCTGAAGTGACACCTGGTGCAGGGCTAGGATAAACACGGTGGAGGGGACAAGTCGGGAAACAGGAGGAGCTGAAGAAGAGGAAGGTGAAAAGAATTCACCGTGTAAACGCGTATTCGTACGTAGCGGGCGTATCGTACGAAAAGTCATACGGGCAAATAACCTTATTCGTAAGGTTATTTAACTTGAGTGAATAATCGTCGGCGCTTTCATGTGGATTGTCTCTTTACCGGATTTCCTCATCAGCTCACTCTTTGAAGAATTAACAACTCTAAAACACTATCATGCCCTAAAATTTACGTACAACCTAGTACTAATTCTACACGATAAGATACGATTTTACATGTGATATTCTGATAAGAATATCACGGCGAATATATGATACGGTAAAAGACCGACCAAAGATGGCCGGTTTTTTGTGTGTTTTGTGTCTTAAAATTACGAATATGCCAATAATCGATACGATACGACGACGACGAAAGTAATTAATCTATGGTTCGATGGTTCGACCGATTGAACGTGTGACAATGACCACCTTACGATTTACTTTTGTTTTATTACTGTTACGACGCAGTTTCTCTAGTTTATCAGACCCAGCATCCTACAATGCTGAGGACGGCGTTTCCCGAGAAACGCAGTTAAGCTCGAAGAGCCGAATCCGGATTAGCCTGATCAGCAACCGGCATCAACCCTCAAGGATGTAAAAGAGGCAATTGCTTGTGGAGCCCTGGAACAGACCAACACCAGGGCGGCCTCCCTTGAAAGAAGAGGCCAAAGACACGAACCAAGATGGTAGACTCCATTGGGTTTTGGGATCCAGCAAACAAGGGAAAAGGGCTGGACGATTCATCCAAAAGAATCGCCCAGGTTGGCATCAGCTGAAAGGAATCAATATCCGAGAACCCTGATCTTTCACTGAAAACAAGAATGACGTGAGCCAGAAGATTGAGCCTCAAGTATTCTGATTATGGTGAAACGGATTGGACTGAACAGATTGCAAAGAGCATCTGCTCGCAAGAAAATCCAAAGATATGGAAATGAGAACACTAAATCCGAAGATCCAAAAGAAAAGAGAACACTGAATTCTCAGGAAACTAGATGATGAAATTCATCGATCTTTCACCACAGAAATACAGAATGAGCAAATCCCGAGACTGGATAGAAAAGCTCACAATCTTAAATTGCAACAAAAGCAAAAGCTCACACAAACCGGAACGAAAATCGGAACGAAAACTCGATCCGAATAAACACATATATATATACATGAACAGATTAGCAAACCACATACAACATTCAGCCACCAAACATTTAACATTCATCTCACATCTAATCCTCCGACTCGATTACACTCTCTTTCCACATACCACCTTCGATTAAATATTCGATCGCAACTTCCATCCAAACATCCATCGAATATCGTCCTTCGAATATTTCGAAACGGATACTCCGAAACGACCGTTCGATTACCCGTATAGGATATTTGAAATCTTGTCTCCATCATGGCTCGAACAAAAAGAAAAACAAGAACAAGAGCAAAGCCAAAAGACGATGATGACCATGACCCCAATGAGGAAACAAAAATGGAAGTGGACCAGGACCCACAAGATTCTGATAGCGACGATCCAAGTGAAGTAGTGGGTATGGAAGAAGAAGAAAACGACAAATTTGATGAAAGAATCATGCGTGTAATGCGAAAGGCTATAGCTGATCCAGAAAAGAACTCAACCATGAAAAGGATCATCGACCAAGAAGTAAGGAAAAGGATCAGAGCAATATATGAAGCTGCGACAAGGAGTAGGAAACCAGATGATGTTAGCAGTGATGAAAACAGCAGTGATGATAATGAAAACCAACAAGATGACGACTCAAGGTCTGATTGTTCTATAATGAGGTCGTTCCAACCCAAAATAAAAATCAGGGGATTCAACAATGGAAGATTACTGAATCCAGAACAGCTCGCTTTCAGAAGCAGCTTGATGGACTTTGGTATCAACTACGAATCAGCTGAAGAAATTATGAGGGGAGGAATGTCTAATATTCGCAAAATTATAGACCTCAACAAGGAAAGCATCAAATCATTCATGCATGGATTGAAATCAATCAGTCCAGACTGTCCTAACCCAAGAAGTATCCATTATGGTAACAGGTTATCATCAAGACTTCTCACATGGGCAAATTGGGCACGCTACCAACCTTTGATTGGAGTCAAACCAAGAGCCATTGACTGGAACGCAAACCCAAATAATCTTGAACTACAACAATTCAGGATCAAGATGATGGAATCAAGTGTGAAATCACAAGAAAAAGCAACCCCACCTGAATTAAAGGACCTTACAAAATTCAGAGAATGGGAGGAAGGTTTTTGCCAAAACTTGAGATACAGATTCAACTCTGAAGGTTTCCCAATCTTGTATGTCATAAGACCCCAAGAAAAGGAAGATGTTACTGATGAAGCCAGGTCTGGCACAGCCGGACAAAATCCAACAGATGCCTATCCAACTTGGAGTGACTACAATGAAAGGTGTGGTGTTTTGTCGGGTCATCAGTATGATGAAGACAACAATGTTGTATGGAGGTTGTTGTGTGATGCAACAAGAAAAGGACCAGGATGGGAATATGTGGCACATTTCCAAAATACCAAATTGAACTCAGGACATGCAAGAAATGCATTCATTTCATTGATGCAGCATGCTTATACTGATACCAATATCACCATGGTTCTGAATAAAACCTACCAGGAAATGAAAGAATCACATTACACCGGCGGCTCTAAGAATTATGATTGGAACAAGCATAAAAGGAATTGGACTGCATTTCATGGAACAATTCTGAGATTTGAAAAGAATCACTATGAAAGAAGATTTGTCTGGGACTTCATTAATTCAATCAGTGACGAGTGACTTGATGCTGCTAAAGCTGATGCAATTGATGAGACCAAAGACTACCGAGACAATTTCAATGAATGTTTGATTTTATTCACCAATCAACTCGGATTGAAGAAGCCTGCAAATGGAAAGCATAAAAGGGGTTCCAGAAGTGTGTATTCAGTAGGCACATCAAGCAATAAAAAGCAGAAAACAACTGGGACATTCACAGGAAAAGTTGAGAACAAGACCTATCCAACAAGCGTTTATAAAACAATGTCAAAAGACCAGCGTCAGGAACTGTACCAGATGAGACAGGCAAGTAAGAAAAAGAGGGCTCTCAAGGCTGCTGAGACCAAAAAGGCAAAGGAAGCTGAAAAGGAAGGGGCCGGTGACAGCTTCGGCTCAAAATCTAAGAAATGACATCATAACTGGACACTAGAAAACAAATGAATAAAAATGGTGAGCCGGTCATTATATCAGATGAATATTCCACTAGATTTTGATGATGGTGAAAATGAAGATGGATACTGCGAGTTAGACTCACATGCTGACACCACCGCAGCTGGAAGCAACATGATATTGCTTAATCCTGATCAGATCACAACACATGTTGATGTTGCCCCCTTTTCTGAAGAGTACAAGCCAATCAAGAAAATCCCAATTGGAAGCTGCGCGACTGTTTGGACAAGTCCAACATCAGGTCAAGTCTACATTATTGTGTTCCATCAGGCGCTGTACTTTGGAAACAAATTGAAGAACAGCTTGATATGTCCAAATCAAGTAAGGGATTGCAATTTCAACTCAGTTGAAGAAACCCCTCGTCAATTTGACCCCAGATCCAAGCATGGGATTACAATTCAAACCCCAATGGAAGATGATGACCCCAAGAAAGTTTTTATAAAACTGAGTATGAGAAATGTGATTTCATATTTTCCAACAAGAGAGCCAACAAGATTGGAGCTTGATGAATGTCAACATCTGATCGCAACAAATGACACCCCATGGGATCCTCACTCACTGAAATTCAGGATGGCTGAGTTAGCAATTGACAATGGTGATCCAATTTCAGGGGACCAAATCAGCGTCCAAGCTATGTCAACTGAAGATGCAAGTTCAGTGGCAACAGAACCAACAAGTAATATCACAGACATGCTCTCCAAGACTAGCATAGGGCCCAACCATACTAGTCTCATGGAACGCTGCAAACTGATGAGGTTGCACCAGGTATCAACCAGAAGAATGCTGACCGAATGTCAAATAGCGACAGATGGCAATATTTCCCATAGGATCTCCTCAGTAACAAGTGTTTCAAGCGCGCAAAGGGTAGACCAGTTTCTATTTGACGACACAGAATTCGACTTCACAGAAGCCCCAGAGGGTGAATCAAAAGAAATCCCTAGCTTGCAAGAAATTGACAATACACTTGAAAGAAGATCCCTTGATAGAAGAAATCAACGGGGACCATCAGTGACAACTATTGAAGGTCCAAACAAAGTTGATTGCAAACGCCTAGCTAAGACTTGGAATATCAGTTTCAAAAAGGCAGAACAGACATTGAAGGTCACGACTCAGAAAGCCCTGAGGAATTTGCAATTGCCTTTGATGAAGCGACTGCCAACACAGCGCTTTAGAAACAAGAGAGTTGCACAGGCATTTGATTTCTGATGGTGCCCCAGAACAAGGCTCACCAAGGACTTACAAGACACACTGGAATTCAATTGTGAAACGCAACCATATACACCAGACGTTCATCCAACCACATTGCTCTTTCCAAAATCAAGCAGAGCAAGCAATAGGCCATCTTGGTAGTGCAATCATAACCAAGACAGCAAAGAAGAAATCGCCAAGAAGACTATGGTCATTTTGTGGTGAGCTATGTGCAAATATCAGGCAGAGGACTGCATCAAGCAACCCTTCTTCAATGGGAAGGACCCCATTTGAATTGGTGCATGGCTACAGGCTCGATATAACATTATACACATCATCAGAATGGTATGATTTTATATTTTATTTTGATAAAGGTGATTCTTCAACTTGAGGAGTTGAAAGACTGGGCCGATGGCTCGGACCTTGCGGCAGCAAGGTGGGTGGAGGTGATTGTTTTTGGATCCTCACTGAATCAGCAATACCAATCTCTACAAATTCAATAAGGCCTGTCAAGGAATTTGAATGGAGGGACCGAGATGTCCTAAGGAGAATGGAAGCAATTGATAAATCAATTGAATCCAAGATTGGTGATGAAGTCAAAGACAGCGCGTCTTTTTTCCAGGAAAATTATCCAGAACCTCCAGAAGAGCTATTTGATGAACAACCAGTGAGATCATCTGATCTGAAACTTGAAATGGCAGAGCCAGAGGCATCAGTTGAAGATATTGATGAACCAGATGAGTATCTGGGAAATGAAGTAATCATTGAAAGAAATGATGAAAGGCTCAGGTGTATTGTCAAGGATAGGGTTCGCGGTCTGCAAAACCGACCAATTGGAGTAAGGAATGAGAATCCAATACTGGACACGAGGTTATACAAATTGCAACTACCTGACGGCACCATAGAGGAATACACAGCAAACATTGTTGCAGAATGTCTTTACAGCTCTGTTGATGATGATGGACGGATGTTCACCCTACTGGATGAGCTAATTGATCATGAATCCGACAACACTGCTTTAACTGACGAGGAGGCCACAAGAATAGCCAAAAATGGCAGAAAACCTATAAACCAACAACTAGGGGCTGGAGAATTTTGGCCAGTTGGAAGGATGGAACAGAATCTTGGTGACAGCAGAATATGCAGTCAACAACAAGCTTGAAAAGTTATCAGCATTCAGATGGTGGGTGCATAAAATTTTGCAAAGAAAGGAAAGAATCCTTAAGGCGACCAAAACAGGCAAGTATTGGTTGAAAAGTCACAAATATGGTGTTGAATTACCACATTCAATTACACAAGCACTGGCAATTGATAAGAAAACAGGTACTGACCACTGGGAATGCGCGACTCATAAGGAAATGACAAACAACATGGCAGCTTTCGAATTTTCTGATGATGATGTTATACCAGTTGGTCATAAGGAGATCACAACGCACATGATATTTGATATCAAGCTTGAATCCTTAACAAGGAAGGCTAGGTTGTTAGGGGACGGTCACAAAGTCCCTGCTGTAGCAAAGGAAAATACCTACTCATCTGTTCCCAGTCGTGACTCAGTGAGGATATTCTTCTTGCTGGCAGCGCTGAATGATTTGAAGGTTCTCTCAGCAGATATTCAAAACGCATATTTGACAGCTCCAATAAAGGAGAAATATTTTCTCCGGGCAA
Organism: Pseudo-nitzschia multiseries; assembly: GCA_037355745.1. Classification (NCBI taxonomy): domain Eukaryota; phylum Bacillariophyta; class Bacillariophyceae; order Bacillariales; family Bacillariaceae; genus Pseudo-nitzschia; species Pseudo-nitzschia multiseries. The sequence continues at coordinate 16,021,509 of CM074783.1, forward strand.
GAGCTGAAGATGGCTTTCCCCCACACCTTGCAGGTTGGCATTGTAAGATAGTTCGAGCACTATACGGATTACCAGTTGCAGGAGTATCATTCAGATCATATCTCACGAAACATTTGAGGGACCTTGGATATTCCCCTTGCAAAGCAGATCCGGATGTGCACTTAAGAATTGAGACCAGGAAAGATGGATCAAGATACTGGGCAATGTTGATTGCTTATGTTGATGATATCTTATGTTCTGGTGAAGATCCTAAGTTCCAGCTAGAAAACATTGAACGAAAGTTCAAGTTGAAAGATGATACCATTGAAGAACCAACTCTGTATTTGGGAGCTGATATTGAAACAGTTTTACTTTGAAGGTGATTCAAAACCAAGGTGGTCATTATCAAGCACCAAATATACTGCAAAAGCTGTCGCCGCTATTGAACAAGAGCTTGGAACTGAGAAGTATGGTCACAAATATTTACCAAAGTCAGCATCCAGTCCACTGTCACATGATTACAGACAAGATTGATATATCAGAGGAACTGAATCCCGAATTACAAAACTACTATCAAGGCTTGATTGGAGTTCTCAGATGGATATGCAAACTTGGAAGGCTTGACATCGTAATGCCAGTTTCTCTTATGTCAAGGTATTTGGCTCAGGCGAGAATGGGACATTTGAACCAGTTATTTCACATATTTGCATATTTGAAGAAGTATAACAGGTCAAAATTGGTTTTTGATGATTCAGTACCAAGCATTGATCAGAGTAAATTCCAAAAATGCGACTGGTCTGAATTCTATCCTGGCGCCACTGAAGTCTTACCAGCAGATATGCCTGAAGCTTTGGGAAAACATGTAACGATGAGCTGTTTTGTTGATGCTGACCATGCTGGATGCAAAGCAACAAGAAGATCTCATACTGGTGTTATTATCTTCATTAATAATGCACCAATCATTTGGTTTTCCAAACGACAAACAACAGTTGAAACATCAACTTTTGGATCTGAAATCATTGCATTGAAAATTGCAATCGAATTGGTTGAAGGTCTAAGATACAAGTTGAGAATGATGGGTGTTCCAATTGATGGGAGCACCAATGTGTATTGTGATAATGATTCTGTCGTCACAAATGTTACACAACCTGAAAGCCCATGCAAGAAGAAACACAACAGCATTGCATACCACAAAGCGCGTGAATCTATTGCAGCAGGAATTATCAGAGTTGCAAAGGAACCAGGTTCAACAAATATTGCTGATTTGTTTACAAAGCTAATGAGTGGCGCTGTTTTCCGGGAACATTGTTCTCGTTGCATGTGGTAGGGAAAGAATCAATCATTCAATGGAATGTTCGATCGATCGTTCGATCGAAGTAACAAGTTGATTGTACCAAGTTCGATCATGGAAACAAATCGATCTGCAATGAGCATTTCGAAAATGGCTAATTTGATCCATGAATACAATATATCAAGCCGGCAAGGATCAGGGCAAAATGCCATGATACAAGCCAGAATGAATGGCAAAATGCCTCCCCATTTTTGATAGGGCCTCTGATAGTAGACTGAATACAGTTTGGTATTCAACACACGACAATGACTCACAATGAATAGATTAAGTCATAGAATCCAGCCGCTTAACGGTTGGAGGATTTACAACTGAAGGGGACTGAAAAGAATTCACCGTGTAAACGCGTATTCGTACGTAGCGGGCGTATCGTACGAAAAGTCATACGGGCAAATAACCTTATTCGTAAGGTTATTTAACTTGAGTGAATAATCGTCGGCGCTTTCATGTGGATTGTCTCTTTACCGGATTTCCTCATCAGCTCACTCTTTGAAGAATTAACAACTCTAAAACACTATCATGCCCTAAAATTTACGTACAACCTAGTACTAATTCTACACGATAAGATACGATTTTACATGTGATATTCTGATAAGAATATCACGACGAATATATGATACGGTAAAAGACCAACCAAAGATGGCCGGTTTTTTGTGTGTTTTGTGTCTTAAAATTACAAATATGCCAATAATCGATACCATACGACGACAACGAAAGTAATTAACCAATCGTTCGATGGTTCGACCGATTGAACGTGTGACAATGACCACTTTACAATTTACTTTTGTTTTATTACTGTTACGGCGCAGTTTTTCTAAAGGGAAACTGAGGGATGCAAAGGTGGAATTTGGAGAGGTAGGCATTCCACCAGGCCAGAAGCAAGGGTTCCTAACCATGATCAGATGCATACCGTGTCTGTCGCACAGAGAGGAGAGAAGCTGGAGCAGAGCTGGTGGAGGCATTGGTATGGCTCAGTTCGCTGACACTAGTATCGGTGCCAGGAGAAAAAGCTATGTAGGTAAGACCAGAGCGTAGAGGAGAGTGGAGGGCTGTGGGGCGCTTGGCAGCAGGAGACAAAATTTCAGCCATGGCAGTGCCATCAGGGAGGGCAGCAGTCGGAGGGGCACCCAGAACAGAAGTGGTGTTGGAAGTGCCGGTAGCAAGAGTAGACATGGACTGGCCATCATCAAAACCACGCCCACCACTGTCCTCACGAACCTGAAAAGAGAAGTGCATATCAAGGTCAAAAGTAACAGCGTTGGAAGTGGAGTCAATGGACAGATCATCATCAACAAGTTCCCAATCACAGACATCACCACTACCAAAGAAGGGAAGAGCATCCTCCAGCTCCTGGTCCAGCGCAGGGGCATTTTCAACAACCCGTCCTTCAGTGGGATCCCAATGAAAATCCTCCAGCTCAGTGAGACACTCAGTAGAAAACCATTGGCAAACACAAGAGCCATACCGAGCCTCCAGGAAGATGGGGAGAAATGATAGCATGATTTGAGCTTCAGCCGAGGTAGTAGTGTTGTACAGGGCCAGGATTTCACCACGATAAGAGCTGGTGTCAACAGAGAGAAACAATGGCCACGACCAGTTGTCCCTAGTACAGATTCCCAGAAGAACACGGCGTAAGGTGGTGGCACCCAGGCCGTGGCCCAAATTGACAAGAAGATCCAAGTCAACAACACCTAGAACAGAAGCAGTGTCATGGGTCTGGATGAACTTGGCTTGACGGTGCTTGGCTTGACGAAGGGTCTTCAGCTTGGAAGGGGGAAGGCAGCGGTCAGAGGGATTGGTAGCAGTCTCAATAAACTTGTAGAATTTACCATCAGGAAGGGAGGCTATATCAGATGCAGAGCAGCGATTGAAATGGGCCTTCAAAAGCTTGACAGTCTGAGAACGCTTAGTAGAATCACACAAAATATGTGCAGTTGGGACAGGGGAGGGATCGGGAGTTTGTGAATTGTCTAGCCGAATGTTCTTCCGGATGACAGCAATAGGGAAGGCTTGAAACCGAGGATGGGTCTGGAGCAGTGCATTGTAATGATCAAGATCAAAACTCTGCATATAGGACCCTAGCAGGAAACCACAGGTGACAGTAGTAGAGGCTTGAATATGATCGTACTTGAAGTCCATTTCACGGTCCTGGAGGCGCTGAAGGAGAGTGTCAGACAGCAAAGTATCCACGGGGACACTGTGGTCTATGTAGAACCGAAGATGGGGTGCAGTTCTAACCTGGAGCCAGAGTGAAGCAATGTAAAGTTCAAGAGTTCGCCGGTCAGGCAGGGTAGACTAGAGCTTGGGGACGGGCTTAGCTTTGGGGTTGATGCTGGCGCGGGAAGGAAAAACATAGAGGACCAGCTTTCGGTCTACAGACCAGAGCAAGCTGAGTGCATCAGTCAAGGACTCCAGCATTTCATCGTACAAGTCACTAGGGCGAGGTGACATCAGCCTGGGGAGAGACAGAGTGAAGTAGGAGCTGTAGGAGCACTTGGTACCGTCAGTGACATCAACCGGAGCCCTGGAATCACTGGAGCAAACCCCACGCCGTTGAAGAAAGTGACCGACCGAAGAGGAAATAACCAAAGCAGCACCAACAGAAGGAAAAAAGGAGACAGACCAAGAGCCTGACACCTGAGTGGAAGCGGCGGAGGCAGCTGAAGGAGCAGGGGCAGGAGGCTTAGTCTTGAAGAACCAGTGAGAGCCAAGGACCCTGTTGGCAGACAGCCAAACCTGCCCTTCAGTGCTAGGCATAAGGTTGCCTTCACAGTACAGGTCCTTGAAGCATTCGGGAGACATCTTAGCAGGACCAATGAGACATTTCCTGAGGGCTTGGCCGGGAGGAGATTTGGTCCACTCGGCAGAGCCTTGGAAGCAAGCTGAAGCCAGGGAAACCAGAGACTCCACAGTAGCAGACCTCCAATCAGAATCATCGGGATTGACCAAGGCATACACCGGGGCAACTGAGAGGCGGCACACATCATGAATGGATTTCTTGTCACGGCCATCCTTCTTGCTGAAGAAATGGGTAGGACTGGGGGAGGCATTCCAAACCCGGGTCTGCGCTGGCGACTTCCGTAGGTGTTGGATGGAAGATGGGGTAGGGAAACAACCATCACCATAAAAACGCCAAAGGAAGGAAGCAGAGTGGGCCTGGTTTGCAGCGGCCAGAGCCTGTTTGCGAAGGGCTTGACAATCCAAGCGGGGGGATGGGGTCAGGGAGGGGGACTGCTGGAGGAGAGACTGCTTAAGAGCTGGGGTCAGAGGGGCAGGCAAGGGAAGAGGGGGTTCGTAGGGGCAGGAGGTGCTGGCTGAAGAACCGAGGGAGTAAGGACAAGCTGCTTGAGAGCGGGCTGAAAGGGAGGGGACTTAGGAGCGGGCTGTTTAGAGTCACGACGAGGAGCGGGCTTCTGAGCAGACCAAGTAGAGGAGGCCACAGAGGAATTGAAGGAAGAGGCAGACATGGAGGTAATGGAGGATTGGCTGGCCGAGGAAGAGGAAGCAGACAGAGATGCATCTTTCCGGGGACGAAGAGAGGAAGGAGAAGGAGTGGCCCGGGTAGGAGCGGGGGTAGGGGGGGAGGACTTCTTCAGATGGGCGCGCTTGGGGTAACGAGAGCCGGAGGAGCGGGCAGACAAAGAAGACAGGGAGGGGGTAACCTGGAGTCTCTTCTTGGGGGAAGCAGAAGAGTGGCCCGCAGGGGGCTTGGTGGGGGCAGGCATGCTGGGAATGGTGGTAGGGGAGACTGATAAGGAAAAATGTGATAACTCAGTCAATTTCTAGAGTTGGGGAACAGGGATGGTACCAGCGTGTCTGCAATAGCGAGGGAAAGCCGTTGACAATAAGAGAAGGGGTGGAGGGGGAGATGCAAAGCAACGAAAATTCGGTGACTGAGAAGCAAGAAGTCGGTGTCCGTAAGAGTGGATAGAGGCGGCGCCGGTTGGTGATTCTATAGCCTCAGGATCGATTGTGGTTGCAGTCGGTTGGTGAATCAAAGGGATCAGAAGCGAGTCGATTGATGGGGGCTGCTGCGGGATGGTGCGATTGGGAGCAGATCAGATTTGAGGGGATGGAGAATTCTTTGACAGAGAAGCAAAGAAAAGTCAAAAATTCAGTGACGGGAATCAGAGCAGAATCGATGCAAAAGCTCTTGTTGTTGGATGGTGTGAGGGAGAGAACTGCTACGGTGGGACAGATCAGAGTCGGTGCAATCTAAGGAGGAGGCCAGATGGTTCAATCGAGGCAATGGGGCTGCGGATGGAGCTGTGAGCGCTGTGTCAGCTGGCATCAAATGGGGAAGGACGCTGGTAGAGGGTGCAGATGAACAGATGATGGGGGAATCGGAGCAGACGTTCAAAGGAGCGGCAGGTAAAGCGATGGAGGGGAGCTGGGCAAGGAGTCGATCAAAGATGAGTCTGCTTGTTGGTGGAGATGGGTCTGCTGTCGGATGGGTTGCGGCGGCTATGTAGAAACTGTACTGGAGCCAGCGTAGAAAATTATGGGTGGTGACTAGGAGCTCCGACCGAAGACTCCGTAAGGGGATCCAACAAAGCAACCAAAGCAACCAAGGAGGCACCAAGCAACCAAACGGATAGCTAGAACAGAGGGAGCAGGTCTAAGAAGGTAGAGGTGGAGCCTGGTATCAGGAGAAACAGAGCAGAAGGGGAGAAGATATGATAAATGAATTCTGTGTAGAATCCTACGTGTTTTGAGTACTGGAAATTCGGAACGTCGGACAACGTTGCGAGACGCAAAGTTGTAGCTGGAATGATACGATACTACGAGTCGAAGATACAAACGATCAAGTCATATGCACCTTTACTGTTTGGAATAATGAGACTCGAAGGTTATGACTTTCTCTATGTGAGATCGGATTACGATTGAACAAGAGGTGACTCCCAAAGTATCAGGTAAAGTAAGTGAATAATTTTTTCATCACTCCTATGATGCATATTGGTAACAACATTGCTGCTCAGAATGCTGGAAATGTTGTGGTTTGTCTCTCCAGATGGCACACAAGAGGGTATTTTTGGTGCAAATCAAGGGCACAAACTGACTTATTGGGTAATGGCTTAAAAAGTATCCGGTCCAGGCCATGAATAATTTTTTCATCACTCATCTGATGCATATTGGGAACAACATTGCCACACACAATGATGAAAATGTTGTGATTTGTCTCTCCAAATGGCACACAAGAGAATTTTTGATTATTCTCAGACAATAAAAGGGTGCGGATATTACTACTACTAGTTGTATCTAATATTGCATGCAGTGTAGTAGTGTGCAAAAAGTGTACGTAGGTAGGTACCATACTGACCCAAAGAGAGTTTCGAACCACTGACTGGCTACCAGATTCTTCAGATGGGTTGGGGATTTAGATACATAACCTTTGTGTTATCACAATTTCCTCTTTGAAAAAATTATGGCACGGGAGGGGTGGCGTGCACTCGTACATGCTTTATTTATATAGAAAATAAAGGCCGTGCACAAGCCAGGCACATGGAAGAAGTCAGGGTGCATAGCACACACAACACACACAAAACCACACACACATGAAAAACTGTATACACACGGAACCACACAAAACAAAACACATGCTTCTTGGTTGGCACAGTTTTTTTTGAAGCAGGAAAAATGAATGTAGTCCGACAGTCACAAACAACGGATCAACGGAACAGCCGAACAACAAAGAAGAAATACTAGTCAGTGACAATAACAGCAATTCGTTTGAGATTCTATTTGTTTCTGATCATTCTTTCTTGTATTTTTATTGAAATGGAACAACAATCAAACCAACCAACGAGGGAAAGATCGACACTGAAAATGGAACAAAGAATAAAGAAAAGGAATTACAGAATGGAACAACAGAACAACAGCAGTGAGTGACAATGACGGCAATTTGTTGGAGATACTATTTGTTTCTGATCTTTCTTTCTTTCTTTCTTTCTTTCTTTTATTTTTATTTTTATTGAAACAGAACAACAATCAAACGAACCAATGAAGGAAAGGAGGGCACTTAAAACAGAACAACCAACAAAACAGAACGGAACAATGGAACAGAACAATGGGACAGAACTACATAATGGAGCAACAGAAAAGTTCACAACAAGAAAAAACTGTACACACACAGGAAACTGTACATACCCCAAATCAAAACAACACAAAAAGCAACACATCCTTCTTTGTTGGCACGGTATTTAAAAAAAATGAAAAGCACGGAAACAATGGATCAGCAATGAAAGAAAACAATGAGAAACACTAGTGAGTGACAATGACAGCAATTTGTTGGAGATTCTATTTGCTTCTGATCTTTCTTTCTCTTATTTTTCAGGAACAGCAAACCAACAAAAGGACATAAGAAGAACAAAGGGATGAAACGGAATGACAAAACGGAACGATCAAACGGAACAGAACAGCGAAGCGAAACAACAGTAACAAGAATCCTTTCTGCCATCAATCCAGTGGGGACCAACTTTAAGCAGAGGAAGGAAACGGAGCTGATAAGTGAAATATTTTCTGTTACTGATGAGGCTTTTGCCCTGATGATCATTGACAATGAGTTTGGCAATTGGGAAAAACAGAAGAAAAGGAAACTTGATGCCACCGGCACAACACCAACAAATGGGAGATTCATAGGGTAAAAGGTACATATCTTACATACATTGCATACCGTTGCAAATAGTAGTTTCTATGACACAAATGATTAAAATGTACTGAAAGGAGTACCTATCATACATATATTGCATATAATACTACTAGTACAATTCTTGACCCACATAATTCAATTGTAGTGGTAGGTGGTTGCAAGCCCTAGTGCTAAATTTTAAGGGTTGTGTGTCGCGAGCCCAAGTGTTAAATTATAAGGGTAGTGTGTCGCAAGCAACAGAGATAAATTTTAAGGGTAGTGTGTCATGAGCCCAATTGTTAAATTATAAGGGTAGTGTGTCACGAGCAATGGAGATAGATTTTAAGGGTGGTGTGCTGCGAGCACTAATGTTAAATTTTACTGGTTGTGAGTCATGACCTTGCGTATTTAATTTTAGTGTGTGTGTGTGTCGCAAACTCAAGTATTTAATTGTACGGGTAGGTTATATTAAAAATTAATAATAATTATTCATGACCCAATGAAAAAATAATCGCAAACCAGGGATTGAGAGTTAGAAAAATGAGTATGATACGAAGCTACTGAATCACGGGGGGGGTTGTGTCAAAATTACACACAAGCAAGCGTGGCGAAAGTACCTTGCGACAAAAAAAAGGGTCGCGGGACAGTACGAGAACATAGGGCCATTGCTCGACAAACCGACCGATAGATTGCGGTTTCAGCCACACTGTTTTGCTGTGGAGTATCCACTGAGGTATACTCGAATTCACAAGCAAATTTCCAGTCCGCAGATGTAAGGCGAGCATCAAGATCTTTATTCTCCCCAGCGCCATCACACCGCAGGTTCCGCTCCCACTGCTGATCCCAGTCTCTCACCAAGTTCTGCCCCCAGTGATGCTCCTAGAGCTGCACCCAGTGTGGCTCCTGGCGCTGCACCCTGTGCTGCTCCCAGTATATCCCCATCTTCTGCCCCTAGCGCTGCTCCCATTGTTTCACCCAATTCTGCCCCCAGTGCTGCTTTTCACCCCGCACCACGTGTGGCTCTTAGTGTTTCACCAGGTACTGCTCCCAGTCTCTCCCCAGGTTCTGCACCCAGTGCTGATCCCAGTCTCTCACCAAGTTCTGCATCCAGTGTTGCTTCTAGCGCTGCACCAAGTGTGGCTCCTGGAGCTGTACCCTGTGCTGCTCCCAGTATATCACCACCTTCTGCACCCAGTGTTTCTCTCAGTTTCTCACCCGGTTCTGCACCCAGTGCTGCTCCTTGTGCTGCACCACAACTTCGCTTCCCGCAACGTTGTCCGACGTTCCGAATTTCCAGTACTTAAAACCCGTAGACTTCTACACAGATCTCTTTTCTAATACCTTCTCCCCTTCCGCTCTGTCCCGACTGACACCAAGCAACCCATCTATCTTCTAGGACTTGCCCCTTCTGTTCTCGCTATCAGTTTGGTTCCTTGGTGCCTCCTTTGGTTGCTTTGTTTGCTCTTCTCTTGGCGCCGTCCGTCGGTGTTCCCGGTACGACACATAATTTTCTACGCTGGCTCCAGTACAGTTTCTACGTAGCCAAACCATCCGACAGCAAACTCATCTTCAACCCCCACAAGAAGACCCATATTCAACACCAACGAGACACCGCCAAGATCCTCTGACACGCCGTTGCCCCTGTTGGTTGTCCTTCCTATGCCCCACCCTATCTCTATTCCATTGATAGTCCGCTCGCTACAAAGCTGCTGGCTTTGATTGCACTGTCTCCTACACGTTTGATTTTCTTGCACCCGGCACCCGCACTTCCTGCCGCCGCTCCATCGAATCAATCTCCTCCAACCTCCAATCCTTTGTTCGCCTTCTGCTCTAAACACAACAGCGGCAGCTCCATCGCTCGACCCAGCCACCAACAGCTAGCGGTTCTGACAGACACCGTCTCTCACACGTTTGCTCTTCTCGCACCCGGCACCCTGCACCTCCATCTGCCGCTCCATTGAATCAATCTCTTCCAACCGCCACTCCTTTGATTGACTTCTGCTCTAATTACAACAGCAGCAGCTCCCCGCCGCTTCATTGATCGCATTGACGTTACATCGCTTGCGTTCTTTCTGCTCCTACACGCTTTGCGGCTTTGTCTTCCCGCGCTCGACCCTCTGCTTGATCGCTCTCCTCTTAAATGACTTCTCCGCTTTGTTTTCTTCCTATGCCTAACCCCACTTCTCCTCCTGCGGGTCGCTCTTCCGCTTCTTCCCCCAAGAAGAGACTCCAGGCTACCCCCTCCCTGTCTTCCTCGTCTGCCCGCTCCTCTGGATCTCGTTACCCCAAGCGCGCCCATCTGAAGAAGTCCTCCCCTCTCCCAGCTCCCACCCAGGCCACTCCTTCTCCCTCCTCTCTTCGTCCGCGGAAAGATGCACCTCTGTCCGCTTCTTCTTCCTCCTCCAGCCAATCCTCTGATATCTCCATGTCTGTCTCTTCCTCGGATTCCTCTGTGGCCTCCTCCACTCGGTCTGCTAAGAAGCCCGCTCCTCGCCCGGATTCTAAGCAGCCCGCCTTAAAGTCTCCCCCTCTTCAGCCCCCAGCTCTAAAGCAGCTCGTCCTGCCTCCTGCCCCTACCCCTGCTCTTAAGCAGTCTCTCCTCCAGCAGTCCCCCTCCCTGACTCCATCCCCCCGCTTGGATCGTCAAGCCCTTCGCAAACAGGCTCTAGCCGCTGCAAACCAGGCCCACTCTGCTTCCTTCCTTTGGCGTTTTTATGGTGATGGCCGTTTCCCTACCCCATCTTCCATCCAACACCTACGGAAGTCTCCAGCGCAGACCCGGGTTTGGAATGCCTCCCCCAGTCCTACCCATTTCTTCAGCAAGAAGGATGGCCGTGACAAGAAATCCATTCATGATGTGTGCCGCCTCTCAGTTGCCCCGGTGTATGCCTTGGTCAATCCCGATGATTCTGATTGGAGGTCTGCTACTGTGGAGTCTCTGGTTTCCCTGGCTTCAGCTTGCTTCCAAGGCTCTGCCGAGTGGACCAAATCTCCTCCCGGCCAAGCCCTCAGGAAATGTGTCATTGGTCCTGCTAAGATGTCTCCCGAATGCTTCAAGGACCTGTACTGTGAAGGCAACCTTATGCCTAGCACTGAAGGGCAGGTTTGGCTGTCTGCCAACAGGGTCCTTGGCTCTCACTGGTTCTTCAAGACTAAGCCTCCTGCCCCTGCTCCTTCAGCTGCCTCCGCCGCTTCCACTCAGGTGTCAGGCTCTTGGTCTGTCTCCTTTTTTCCTTCTGTTGGTGCTGCTTTGGTTATTTCCTCTTTGGTCAGTCACTTTCTCCAACGGCGTGGGGTTTGCTCCAGTGATTCCACGGCTCCGGTTGATGTCACTGACGGTACCAAGTGCTCCTACAGCTCCTACTTCACTCTGTCTCTCCCCAGGCTGATGTCACCTCGCCCTAGTGACTTGTACGATGAACTGCTGGAATCCCTGACTGATGCACTCAGCTTGCTCTGGTCTGTAGACCGAAAGCTGGTCCTCTATGTTTTTCCTTCCCGCACCTGCATCAACCCCAAAGCTAAGCCCGTCCCCAAGCTCTAGTCTACCCTGCCTGACTGGCGCACTCTTGAGTTCTACGTTGCTTCCCTCTGGCTCCAGGTTAGAGCTGCCCCCCACCTTCGGTTCTACATTGGCCACAGTGTCCCCGTGGCTACTCTACTGTCTGACACTCTCCCTCAGCACCTCCAGGACCGTGAAATGGACTTCAAGTACGATCATATTCAAGCCTCTACTACTGTCACCTGTGGTTTCCTGCTAGGGTCCTATATGCAGAGTTTTGATCTTGATCATTACAATGCACTGCTCCAGACCCATCCTTGGTTTCAAGCCTTCCCTATTGCTGTCATCCGGAAGAACATTTGGCTAGACAATTCACAAACTCCGGATCCCTCCCCTGTCCCAACTGCACATATTTTGTGTGATTCTACTAAGCGTTCTCAGACTGTCAAGCTATTGAAGGCCCATTTCAATCGCTGCTCTGCATCTGATATAGCCTCCCTTCCTGATGGTAAATTCTACAAGTTTATTGAGACTGCTACCAATCCCTCTGACCGCTGCCTTCCCCCTTCCAAGCTGAAGACCCTTCGTCAAGCTAAGCACCGGCAAGCCAAGCTCATCCAGACCCATGAAACTGCTTCTGTTCTAGGTGTTGTTGACCTGGATCTTCCTGTAGATTTGGGTCAGGGACTGGGTGCTACCACTTTGCGCCGTGTTCTTCTGGGAATTCGTACTAGGGACAACTGGTCATGGCCACTGTTTCTCTCTGTTGAAACCAGCTCTTATCGTGGTGAAATCCTGGCCCTGTACAACACTACTACCTCGGCTGAAGCTCAAATCATGCTATCATTTCTCCCCATCTTCCTGGAGGCTCGGTATGGCTCTTGTGTTTGCCAATGGTTTTCTACTGAGTGTCTCACTGAGCTGGAGGATTTTCATTGGGATCCCACTGAAGGACGGGTTGTTGAAAATGCCCCTGCACCGGACCAGGAGCTGGAGGATGCTCTTCCCTTCTTTGGTAGTGGTGATGTCTGTGATTGGGAACTTGTTGATGATGATCTGTCCATTGCCTCCCTTTCCAACGCTGTTACTTTTGACCTTGATATGCACTTCTCTTTTCAGGTTCGTGAGGACAGTGGTGGGCGTGGTTTTGATGATGGCCAGTCCATGTCTACTCTTGCAACCGGCACTTCCAACACCACTTCTGTTCTGGGTGCCCCTCCGACTGCTGCCTCTCTTGAAGGCGTTGCCATGGCTGAAATTTTGTCTCCTGCTGCCAACCGCCCCACAGCCCTCAACTCTCCTCTACGCTCTGGTCTTACCTCCATAGCTTTTTCTCCTGGCACCGATGCCGGTGTCAGCGAACTGAGCCATACCAATGCCTCTACCAGCTCTGCTCCGGCTTCTCTTCTCTCCGTGCGACAGACACGGTATGCCTCTGATCATGGCTAGGAACCCTTGCTTCTGGCCTGGTGGAATGCCTACCTCTCCAAATTCCACCTTTGCATCCCTCAGTTTCCCTTCCTCTTCTTCAGCTCCTCCTGTTTTCCAACTTGTCCCCCCCACCGTGTTTCTCCAAGCCCTGCACCGGGTGTTCCTTCAGGTGCTCTCCCCCGCAACGCCTTTGGAGTGCTTCCCAGTGCTTCACCCAGGGTTGCCCCCACTATTACACCCAGCGCAGCTCCACCTTGGGATCCAACCATTTCACCCTGATCTGCACCCAGTGTTTCTCCTCGCACTGCACCAGGCGACACTCCCAGTGCTTCCTTCAGCAATGCATTTGGTTTGCCCCCCAGTGCTTCACCCAGGCTTGCACTCAGTGCTGTGCTTAGTGTTGCATTCCCAGGTGATCCCAGTGTTTCACCCTGCTCTGCACACAGTGTTTCTCCTAGTACTGCACCTGGCGTCATTCCCAGTTCTACCCCCAGCAACGCATTCGGCTGCTTCCCAGTGCTTCACCCAAGGTTGCCTCCAGTGTCACACCCAGCGCGGCTCCAACTTGGGATGCACCAGGCGTCACTCCAAGTGATTCCCCCAGCAATGCATTTAGCTTGCCTTCCCGTGCTTCACCCAGGGTTGCCTCCAGTGTTCCACCTAGTACTGCATCCACTGGTGCCCCCAGTGTTCCACCCTGATCTGCACCTAGTGTTTCTCCTTGCACTGCACCAGGCGTCACTCCAAGGGCTTCCTCCAGCAATGCATTTGGTTGGCCCTCCAGTGTTTCACGTAGGACGGCACTCAGTGCAGTGCTTAGTGCTGCATCACCAGGTGATCCCAGTGTTTCACCCTGCTCTGCACACAGTGTTTCTCCTAGTACTGCACCTGGCGTCATTCCCAGTTCTACCCCCAGCAACGCATTCGGCTGCTTCCCAGTGCTTCACCCAAGGTTGCCTCCAGTGTCACACCCAGCGCGGCTCCAACTTGGGATGCACCAGGCGTCACTCCAAGTGATTCCCCCAGCAATGCATTTAGCTTGCCTTCCCGTGCTTCACCCAGGGTTGCCTCCAGTGTTCCACCTAGTACTGCATCAACTGGTGCCCCCAGTGTTTCACCTTGATCTACACACAGTGTTTCTCCTAGCACTGCACCAGGCGCAACTCCAAGTGCTTCCTCCAGCAATGCATTTGGTTGGCCCTCCAGTGCTTCACCTAGGATTGCCTCCAGTGTTCCACCTAGTACTGCATCAACTGGTGCCCCCAGTGTTTCACCTTGATCTACACACAGTGTTTCTCCTCGCACTGCACCAGGCGTCACTCCAAGTGCTTCCTCCAGCAATGCATTTGGTTGGCCCTCCAGTGCTCCACCCAGGACTGCACTCAGTGCAGTGCTTAGTGCTGCATCACCAGGTGATCCCAGTGTTTCACCCTGCTCTGCACACAGAGTTTCTCCTAGTACTGCACCAGGCGTCATTCCCAGTTCTACCCCCAGCAACGCATTTGGCTGCTTCCCAGTGCTTCACCCAAGGTTGCCTCCAGTGTCACACCCAGCGCGGCTCCAACTTGGGATGCACCAGGCGTCACTCCAAGTGATTCCCCCAGCAATGCATTTAGCTTGCCTTCCCGTTCTTCACACAGGATTGCCTCCAGTGTTCCACCTAGTACTGCATCAACTGGTGCCCCCAGTGTTTCACCTTGATCTACACACAGTGTTTCTCCTTGCACTGCACCAGGCGTCACTCCCAGTGCTTCCTCCAGCAATGCATTTGGTTGGCCCTCCAGTGTTTCACGTAGGACGGCACGCAGTGCAGTGCTTAGTGCTGCATCACCAGGTGATCCCAGTGTTTCACCCTGATCTGCACACAGTGTTTCTTCTAGTACTGCACCAGGCGCCATTCCCAGTTCTACCCCCAGCAATGCATTTGTCCTGCTTCCCAGTGCTTCACCCAAGGTTGCCTCCAGTGTCACACCCAGCGCGGCTCCAACTTGGGATGCACCAGGCGTCACTCCAAGTGATTCCCCCAGCAATACATTTAGCTTGCCATCCCGTGCTTCACCCAGGGTTGCCTCCAGTGTTCCACCTAGTACTGCATCAACTGGTGCCCCCAGTGTTTCACCTTGATCTACACACAGTGTTTCTCCTAGCACTGCACCAGGCGACACTCCCAGTGCTTCCTCCAGCAATGCATTTGGTTTGCCCTCCAGTGCTCCACCCAGGACTGCACTCAGTGCAGTGCTTAGTGCTGCATCACCAGGTGATCCCAGTGTTTCACCCTGCTCTGCACACAGTGTTTCTCCTAGTACTGCACCTGGCATCATTCCCAGTTCTACCCCCAGCAACGCATTTGTCCTGCTTCCCAGTGCTTCACCCAAGGTTGCCTCCAGTGTCACACCCAGCGCGGCTCCAACTTGGGATGCACCAGGCGTCACTCCAAGTGATTCCCCCAGCAATGCATTTAGCTTGCCTTCCCATGCTTCACACAGGGTTGCCTCCAGTGTTCCACCTAGTACTGCATCAACTGGTGCCCCCAGTGTTTCACCTTGATCTACACACAGTGTTTCTCCTAGCACTGCACCAGGAGTCACTCCCAGTGCTTCCTCCAGCAATGCATTTGGTTGGCCCTCCAGTGTTTCACGTAGGACGGCACGCAGTGCAGTGCTTAGTGCTGCATCACCAGGTGCTCCCAGTGTTTCACCCTGATCTGCACACAGTGTTTCTTCTAGTACTGCACCAGGCGCCATTCCCAGTTCTACCCCAGCAATGCATTTGTCCTGCTTCCCAGTGCTTCACCCAAGGTTGCCTCCAGTGTCACACCCAGCGCGGCTCCAACTTGGGATGCACCAGGCGTCACTCCAAGTGATTCCTTCAGCAATACAATTAGCTTGCCTTCCCGTGCTTCACACAGGATTGCCTCCAGTGTTCCACCTAGTACTGCATCAACTGGTGCCCCCAGTGTTTCACCTTGATCTACACACAGTGTTTCTCCTAGCACTGCACCAGGCGCAACTCCCAGTGCTTCCTCCAGCAATGCATTTGGTTGGCCCTCCAGTGTTTCACGTAGGACGGCACTCAGTGCAGTGCTTAGTGCTGCATCACCAGGTGCTCCCAGTGTTTCACCCTGCTCCGCACACAGTGTTTCTCCTAGTACTGCACCAGGCGCCATTCCCAGTTCTACCCCCAGCAATGCATTTGTCCTGCTTCCCAGTGCTTCACCCAAGGTTGCCTCCAGTGTTACACCCAGCGCGGCTCCAACTTGGGATGCACCAGGCGTCACTCCAAGTGATTCCCCCAGCAACACATTTAGCTTGCCTTCCAGTGCTTCACCCAGGGTTGCCTCCAGTGTTCCACCTAGTACTGCATCCACTGGTGCCTCCAGTGTTACACCTTGATCTACACACAGTGTTTCTCCTAGCACTGCACCAGGCGCAACTCCAAGTGCTTCCCCCAGCAATGCATTCGGTCTGCTTCCCAGTGCTTCACCCAAGGTTGCCTCCAGTGTTACACCCAGCGTGGCTCCAACTTGGGGTGTACCAGGCGTCACTCCAAGTGATTCCCCCAGCAACACATTTATCCTGCCTTCCCGTGCTTCACCCAGGGTTGCCTCCAGTGTTCCACGTAGTGCTGCATCAAATGGTCCCCCAGTGTTTCACCCTGATCTACACGCAGTCTTTCTCTTCGCACTGCACCAGGTGTCCCTCCAAGTTCTTCCTCCAGCAATGCATTTGGTTTGCCCTCCAGTGCTTCCCCCAGGGTTGCACCCCGTGTTACGCTTAGTGCTGCATCACCAGGTTATTCCAGTGTTTCACCCTGCTCTGCACACAGTGTTTCTCCGCGCACTGCACCAGGCATCCCTTCAAGTGCTCCCCCCAGCACTGCTCTTGGCCTTTTTCTCAGTGCTTCACCCACGGTTGCCTCCAGTGTTACACCCAGCGTGGCTCCAACTTGGGATGCACCAGGCGTCACTCCAAATGCTTCCTCCAGCAAAGCACTTTGTTTGTCCTCCAGTGCTTCACCCAGGAGTGCACTCAGTGCTGGGCTTAGTGTTCCATCACCAGGTTATCCCAGTGTTTCACCCTGATCTGCACACAGTGTTTCTCCTAGCACTGCACTAGGCTTCACTCCCAGTGCTTCCCCCAGCAATGCCCTTGGCCTGCTTTCCAGTGCTTCACCCAAGGTTGCATCCAGTGCCAATTCTTCTCCTCGTGTTGCCTCCTGTGCTGCCACCCCTGGCACAGCACCTGCTGTGGCCTTCAGTGTTCCACACCTATGCCTCACCAGCTTCCTCTTCCGTGCAACAGACACGGTATGCGTCTGATCATGGTTAGGATATCTCATACGGGGCATTGTGGGATGCCCTCCAACTCAAATCCCCACATGGATTCCTCCAGTCCTTCTTCCCATTCCTCGCCTCCTTCCATTTCCTGCCTTGCACAATCCGATCTTCATGGGGACATCCTTGTGGCTAAAGATGCTGATGCTTTTGGCCATCCCTTTCCCCAGTCTCCGTCATCAAACTCTACTCTCATTACCTTCCAAAATATTGGTTCCCAGTGGAAGTCAGCCTTCATGTCTCGCTCTTGTCACAACTCTCGGCGAGTTGCTCAAAGTAAAGCTGGGGTTGCCCTCTACGCAGAGCATTGTCTGAATGAACCTCAGCTCCCCCTCTTTGATCTCTTCCACTCTCGCATCAAACAGGCCTACCCTTCCAGTTTCACCTTCCTTGCTAGCAACAAGCATGAGGCCTCCACCGGCACTTGGCGCATCCCTGGTGGTACTGGGTTTACCATTGATCGGCTCTTTCATTCTCACAAGCTTGCCCATGGTGCTGATCCATCTGGGCTTGGCCGGTGGACCTTTGTCCGGTTTCAGGGCAGGGCTCAAGCTACGGTTACCATCTTTTCTGCCTACTGTCCTGTAGCAAAATGACAGGGACCTTGGCTCTGTTTGGAACCAACACTGTTGTTACTTCCAGGCTGAGGAGGATCTTCCCTGTCCCAACCCACGCATTCTCTTTCGACGTGACCTCACAGCTGCCCTTCAGGCATGTTTAGAGGCTGGTGACTCCGTCGTCTTAGGGATTGACCATAATTCTGATGTCCGGTCTGACAGTCTTTCCTCTGAGCTCCAAGCACTTGGCTTCAAGGATGCCATCTTGACTACACAGCCTTCAACTTCCCCGCCTGCCACCCACAATCGGAATACTACCAGGACTCCCATTGATGCCATCTGGACTACTAAGCATGTTGATGTCATCCGAGCTGGTTACTGTGCTTTTGATGGTGCGCAAGGCATGGTTTCTGACCATCGCTTGCTCTGGATCAAAGTTTGTAATGACAGCATCTTGGGCAAATACCTTCCACCTCCTGTGTGATCCTCTCTTCCTCGCCTGAAATCTTCCCACCCTCATCCTTCGGCAGCTGCTATCTCAAGCGGGTCAAACATGCTTTTGCTACTGCTGGTGTGTTCACCCTTCAGACTAAGCTTGAGCACCTGGTGGCACTGTATTTATTTGGTGATACCACTGTGCGCGGCACTCTCATCACTACCTATGATGTCCTCCATGCTCTGCTTCCATCTGGCTGTCTGTTGAACAACATCTTTGCCGGCTTCACACCGGAATGATTCCTTGGTCTCCCAAGCTCCAGGTTTACCGTGACACCATTGATTTCTGGAGGCGGATCGTGCAGCTTCAGCAAGGTGTCTCCACCAGTCACACCATGGTGAAGCGCTTGGCATGTAAGCTTTCCTTATACAAGGGTGAACACTGTGATCTTGCCACTGCTGTCCTCCATTTGAAGCAAGCCTACAAGCAATACCGCGCCGTCAAAGTCCTAGCTCCTTCTTGGCGTGACTCCTTCAACCAAGGCTTGGTGGATGCCCTTCTTACTGAAGGCAAGCCCTACAACCAGAGCGCCTCCCAGATTCGGGCACGCATGCGCCGTGAACGGCTCCAACGGGATCTAGGGCTCGCTGCTCGCGCTATCCGCGGTCGTCTCTCAAAGCCTGCTGTTCTGAAAGCTGTGGCAGTCGGATCTGATGGCACTGAACAAGTCTTGGAGTCTCAGTCTGCCATGGTGCCAGCCATGGCTGTCTCCAATGTTTGCCGTCAGCAACAATGCCTAGACACTCCCTCCATGTCTCCCTCTTTCATCCAGGCCTTTGGCTACTTGGGAACTGGACCTTCCTCCACTGAGGTCCTGGCTGGCACCTATGTTTCTCCTTCAGGAACAGACCCATACCTTTCTGAATTTCTTACTTGCCTTCAGGTGCCTGTGGCCATTCAGTCTTTGGCTCCCTTTGACTATTCTGTTAGCCCTGCTGACAATGCTGCTGCCTGGAAATGCCAGATAGAACGCACTACTGGTGAGCCTTCTTGCCTCAGTTTTGCCCACCATAAATCCTTTGCTTTGGACACACAGCTGAATTCCTTTGATACTTTGATGCGGACTGCTCCTCTGCTTGCTGGCTTCTCGCCCTCTGCTTGGCAGGTTATCACCAATGTTGAAATCTTCAAGAAACCTGGTGAATACCGTGTTGACAAGATGAGACTCATCCAACTGATGTCTCCTGAGTTTCAGATCAACAACAAGATGATTGGTAAACGCATTCTCGCTCATGCCAAACAAGCCAATGCGGTGGAAGTTGACCAGCATGGCAGCTGGAAGCATCACAAAGCCATCAACAACTGTCTCAACAAGAAGCTTATTTGTGATGTCCTCCGTCAGAAGCGCCGCTCTGGGGCGGTTGCAATGAATGATGCCAAGGGCTGCTATGACCGAATCTCCCATCCCATTGACAGTCTCACCCTTCAGAGCTTTGGGATTCCAGCTCATGTTTGCGCGGTTCTACTCTCCACTCTCCAGCGTGCCACCCATCACATTAAGACTGGCTTTGGCAGGTCCGGTCCTATGTATGGTGATGAATCTATTCCTCTAAGTGGGATTGGACAAGGCAACGGTCTTGGCCCTACTCTGTGGGCTTTGGTTTCTACCATTCTTTTCCGGATGATGCAGAATGCAGGACATGGGGTCCACCTACTCACCTCCCTATCCCTTCAGCTTGTTTCCTTGGTTGGTTTTGCTTTTGTGGATGAAACTGATCTTTTCTGTGCCGGTGCCTCCTCTACTACCACTGGTGAGGCTTTGACTGTTGATTTCCAGGCAGCTTTAGACCGTTGGGCTGGCGGTCTCATTGCTACTGGTGGCGCTATTGAACCTGCTAAGTCCTTCTGCTACTTGATTGATTTCAAGTGGACTGGTTCTGGTTGGGACTATTGCTCTGTTGATGAAATGCCCGGTGTTTTCACCATCACTGACAAATCTGGTGCCCAGTCCCCTCTTGACCGTTTTGAGGTTGATCACGCTGACAAAACTTTGGATGTCTACATTTCTTTGGACGGAAATGAGGAAGCTCAAGTTGATCACCTGCAGACCCAGTCCCAGTCCTTTGGATCTCAAATGAGGTCCTCCAAGTGTGAGAAGAACACCTCCCTCTACACCTTCAGGTACTCATTTATGAAGTCTTTTGAATACCCCATGCCCCTCACTCAGCTCAGCGCTTCTACCTGGACCCTCATTCTCCAACCAACTCTGGTCCCAGTGCTCAACAAGACAGGCATGTCTCGCAACTTTCCTCGCAAGTTCTTCTATGGTCCATCCTTGTATCAAGGCTTTGGTTTCATTCACCCATTTCTTCTCCAAGACTTCAGCCACATTGCTACTCTGCTTCAGGAATCTGTCCGTGTTTCCCAGACGGGCCATATTCTCAGGCTTACCGCTGAAGCCTTTCGGCTTGAACTGGGGATCCCTTTTCATCTCGGTATTACCCCCTACCAGCCGGCTTGAACTAGGCATCCCTTTTCATCTTGGCAATACCCCTACCAGCTTTATGCATCTTATATCACTCCTTGCTGGTATAAGCATGTGTGGCATTTCTTTTCTTTGCACCCTGTGAGTATGGTTGAAGACTTTCCTACACTTCCTCTGCTTCGAGTGAATGACTGCTACCTCATGCAAGCTTTTGTCACTGCTGGCTTTTGGGGCGCCGACCTATCTCTTCTGAACCTCATCAGGATGTCTCTCCAGGCTATCTCCCTTGCTGATATCTGCACTGCAGATGGCACACAGCTTTCTCCTATGGCCTTCCAGTTGCAGTCCTCCAACCATCTTCGCGCCCATCTTGACTGGCCTCGATGCCCCCCTCTGTGGCATCTCCCAGCCCTTCAGCTTTGGCAACGTGCCCTTCAGAAATCCTCCTTACCCCCGATGGCCTTGCCTTCTGACCAAGCTTTCCACCCCTCCTTCCACCTGGGGCACTGGCTGTCCTCAGAATCTTCCTCTGTTTGGCCTTGGTTTTTGTGTCGTTCTACTGACCGGATCTTCTCCAAATGCCCCACTGGTTGGAAGGTCAGTTCTTCGCAAGGCCGAGGTCGTTATAGCTTCAACACTACCATCCTTTGCGCCAAACCTGCCTGTGCCGACACTCTTGTCTCTCTCCTTTCCAGTGGGAATGTGTTCCAGATTGCCGGTCCATCCACCTTTATCTCCCATCCACCAGACGAGGATCCCTTGACGTACAATCCTTTTAAGGGTCTCCCTGCCACCCCAGAGGATGCATTTGATGCTCTCTGCGCTTCTCCCCGAGTCCTTCTCCATCAATACTCCCTTCCCCAGGATGGATGCCAAGCTCTTGCCAATGCCATTCTGAGTGGCTCTGCCAGCGCTGTCTGTGACGGTTCTTATGATCCCGTTCTCCTCTGAGGTACATCTTCCTTCATCCTCTCCCCCAACACCTCCACCAAGTCTCCCACGGTGTTCCTCACTGGATCTAACCTTGTCAGTGGCTGCCCTGAAGACCAGTCTTCCTACCGGAGCAAATTGGCTGGCATCATTGGTGTCCTCACCTGCTGTATGGCTCTGGTGGACCTCTATGATGTAGCCTCCGGCTCACTCACCATTGCCCTTGACGGGGATACGGCTCTTCAACAGGCTCAGGGAACCTGGCCCTTGTCTATCTCTCAGAAATCTTTTGACTATGTCTATGTCATTGGCAATATGCTCTCTGCTCTTCCAATCACTGTCACCTTCAAGTGGGTCCAGGGTCATCAAGAGGGTCTTTCTCTTGACTGGTGGGCGCTTTGCAATCATCAAGTTGATAGCATGGCCAAGGCATTTCTCTCCATGAATCGTTCTTCTCCTTACCACTATCCCTGGTTTGTGTTTGAGCCCTGGGCTCTCTCACAGAACGGTCTCAAATGCTCTCGCTTTGACAGAGATGCCTTGCACATTCTTATTTCAGGTCCTCCACTTCTTCATTATTGGCACACTCACCATGACATCTCCATTCCACCACAAGTCTCCAATTCCATCCATTGGTGTGCCCATCACTCTGCGTTCAAGCGCCTCCCTCCTGGTATGCAACGGTGTTTTGTCAAGTTTGCTTTGGGTTGTATTGGCGTTGGCAATCAGTTACTCCATTACCAGCACCAGGATCACTCTCGATGCCCTATATGTGCCCACGACGAGGAAAAGGTTTCCCATGTTCTTTCATGTGCCGACCCCGGGGCTGTCCAGCACTGCTTGTCTTCCTTTCGGGGCCCTTTGCAACAGCGCCTCACTTCTGAGCTTACAGACCCTTCACTGGCTCTCGCCATCGTGGATGTTACCACTAGGGTTCGTCAAGGTAGGCGTATCCACCCTTCCTCATACTCCCCTGATATTGCATCTGCTATAAGGGCTCAGCGTTGGATTGGATGGCACAACTGGTTCCTTGGGAGGTGGACCCCCCTCTGGCATCAGATTCAAGCTGATTACTATTCTTCGATTGGTAGCAAACTGCTCTCCTTGTCAATGGGCCACTGCAGTGATTCATCAATTTTTCCTCACCTGTTGGGATCTCTGGACGTACCGGAACCAACGGCTCCATGGCACTGGGGGGTTGCTTGAGTCAGAACAACACCAATCTCTCAATGATTCCATTTCATCTGAATTGGCCATTGGCTTAGCTGGTGCTCTGCCTCAATCTCACTCCCTCCTCCAGATTCCCCTCCACGTGCTCCTGTGGTTACACTCTTACTGCCAAGCATCAATGGCTTGCGACCATCCAGCTTGCCAGGAGCCACTATGCAGCCCCTCTCCAGTCCCAGCAGCCGTATCGCCAGGAGGCTGCCTTGATGCAGGCTTGGCTGCAAGGTTCCTAGCCCTGTGTGCCATTATGGCACCCTCAATGTGCTGCACCAAGTGTAGCTCCAAGTGTGGTCCCTAGGGTCTCACCATGTGCTGCCCCCAGTCCTGCTTTCAGTGTGTGCCCAAGCATAGCACCAAAGGGTGGCTCCTTGACTCCCTAGTGCTGCACTCAGTGCCAATCCTAGCGCTGCACCAATTGTGGTTCCTAATGTTTCACCAAGTGTTGGCCCCAGAGCTACTCTCAGCCCTGCACCAAGTGCTGCCCCCAGTAACCCCCGTGTGGCTCCTGGAGCTGCACCCAGTGCTGTTTCCAGTATTTCACCACCTTCTGCACCTAGCGTTGCTTGTGTTTCACAAAGTTCTACACTCAGTGCTGCTCCTGGAGCTGCTCCAAGTTTGGTTCTTGGCGCTGCACCCGCACGACGTGTGGCTCGTAGTGTTTCACCAAGTGCTGCTCCCAGTATCTCCGCCGGTTCTGCCCCCAGTGCTGATCCCAGTCTCTCATCACGTTCTGCACCCAGTGATGCTCCTAGAGCTGCACCAAGTATGGCTCCCGGCGCTGCACCCAGTGCTGCTTCCAGTATATCATACTTCTGCCCTCAGTGCGGCTCCTTGTGTTTCCCCGAGCTCTGCACCCAGTGTTGCTTCTAGCGCTGCATCAAGTATGGCTCCTGGAACTGCACCCTGTGCTGCTCCCAGTACCTCACCAGGCTCTGCACCCAGTGCTGATCCCAGTCTTTCACCAACGTATATCACCACCTTCTGCACCCCGGTGCTTCTCCCAGTGTCTCACCCGGTTCTGCACCCAGTGCTGCTCCCGGTGTCTCACCACGTGTTGCACTCGGTGCCCTTCCTAGTTCTTCACCAAGTCACCCACCTTTGCACACCGTGCTGCTCCCAGTATTTGACCCTTCCTCCTGTCTGTTTGTTGGTAGCTGCTCCCAGTTTGGATTATGCTACCGGTATCCTTCCACAGTTTTCACTTGTACTCTCCCTGCTTGCTTTCAGAATTCGTTTGACAAATTTGTCGTTCTACAACTTGGGGCTTAAACTCTCTTCGATTGAGGCGACATTAAAGTCTGGATACAGACTGAGTAGTTTAGATCCACCTTTGGTGGTTAAAGTTACTTAAATACGTATATTATTATTATTGCTGCTCCTTGTGCTGCACCGAGTGTGGTTCCTGGCGCTGCACCCAGCGCTGCTCCCAATGTATCACCACCTTCTGCACCCAGGGTTGCTCCCAGTGTCTCACCACGTTTTGCACCCAGTGCCCTTTCCTAGTTCTTCACCAAGTCACCAACCTTTGCACACCGTGCTGCTCCCAGTATTTTACCTTTCCTCCTGTCTGTTTGATGGTAGCTGCTCCCAGTTCGGCTTATGCTACCGGTATCCTTCAACAGTTTTTCCTTGTACCCTCCCTGCTTGCTTTCAGGATTCGTTTGACAAATTTGTTGTTCTACAACTTGGGGCTTAAACTCTCTTTGATTGAGGCGACGTTAAAGTCTGGATACAGACTGAGTAGTTTAGATCCACTTTCGGTGGTTAAAGTTAGTTAAATACGTATATTATTCTCCCCAGCGCCATCACACCTTATGCATTTCAAATGTTGACCTCCAGAGCGCCACTGATTGAGCAATTCACAGGTGGGCTCAACCATCCCATCCTTACTTGCAAAGAAATTGACAAACCGACATGTAAAGTACTCATCAACAATCATGCGAAAATAGGGCTTAGTGATTTAGGAAAGAGTGGATTGATCTGCTCACAATTTCAAATAATTGAATGTCGGAAACAAACAATAATAACAAACAACAGTTAGCAAAATACCACACTATCCCTCCTTAGTTCGGGAGACCTCCAAACAGCATCGAGCAACTTTGTCTGATGTTCCAATGTTCCAGTACTAAAAACACTTACATTTCTACACAACTTTCCCCTGCCATCATATCTTGCTCACTTCTACACTGCCACAAACAAACCCGGGACCTACACGTACTAACCAAGACCCGACCTTTTCGATTTTGCTATCAGCTTGGTCTCTTGTTGCCTTCTTCCTTCCCTTTGGTCTCCTCTTCACCATTGCCGATGGTCGGTGTTGAGCATGAATACCAACACTAATTTCCCATCCAGTACTCATTGTAAATACACGGAATCCAGTACTAAGTCTACATACACTGAAATTAGTACTAATCCCACAGCATACAGCAGTTACAGCAGTTTCGCGAATCGCTAAGCAAATCACTGACACTTCTTTGCTCTGTTTCCAAGCTCCTCCCGCAAGGCTCTTAAGTATCTTTTTACTTAATGCTCTACACTGTTATACTCAACGTTCTGCATTCTTCAAGGTTCTTTTGAACTGTTTCCAAGCTCCTTAAGTGATTTTCACTTAACGTTCTATGTTCTTTAAGTCTTTTCACGTTGAAGTTGACGAACACACACATAACCCTCCCTTCTAGAAGGTTCCTAATCCCTGACCCCTAAGTATTTGCAATGTGACGTGGCAGTATAGATTATATACCCCTCCAATTCTTCAAGTTTCTTCCCCTACGAACTATGAGTACTCACGAGTTGAGCTTCAAGTTCCCTTCTGTTCCTCCCCTGACCTATAAGTGTGAATTCACTTTAGTCCCCTCGTCCTTAAGTGTTTCGCTTAAGGCCCTACTTCTTACGTATACCTTTCAGGTGTGCACTACAGCTGGCATCTGTTTTCACACCTGCAGCCCCTTGGTCCCTAATTGGTTTCGCTTAGAGCCCTCCTGTTCCTACATAGGGGGACCCTTCTAGCGTACAGCCCGCTCTGTTCTTCTTCCTCCAACATCATGGCCTCTGTGCCCCCTAAGTTGTTCTTTTATGGTGCCCCATCCTACATAGGACCAGTGTACAGCCCACCTTGTTCTTCTTCCTCCAAGACCAGGGCCCATGTGCCCCCTAAGTGCTGTTCTTTTATGCTTCTTTCATCCTGCATAGGACCCCTCCAGTGTAATGTTGGCCGCCTTGTTCTTCTTCCTCCAAGACCATGGCCCCTGTTGTTCTTTTATGGTTCTCCATCCTACATAGAACCCCTCCAGTATACAGCCCGCCTTGTTCTTCTTCCTCCAAGACCATGGCCCCTGTTGTTCTTTTATGGTTCTCCATCCTACATAGGACCCCTCCAGTGTACAGCCTGCCTTGTTCTTTTTCTTCCAAGATCATGACCCCTGTGCCCCCCACTAAATTGATTCCACTTAGGTTTTTCCATCCCACATAGGACCCTAGTGTACAGCCCGCCTTGTTCTTCTTCCTCCAAGACCATTGCTCCTGTTCCCTTGCTTCTTCCACCAAGCCATGCGGTGCTGCTCCTCCTATGGGTATACCCTTCCTACTGTATGATTGTAGGCGGCTGCCTCCTGTTAGGCTTATGCTACCGGTATCATTCATCAGTTTGTTCTTTGTACCCTCTCCCTGCTTGCTTTCACGGTTCATTTGAAAAATTTGTTGTTCTACAACTTGGGGCCAAAACTCTCTTTGATTGAGGTGACTTTAAAGTCTGGCTACAGACTGAGTAGTTTAGATCCACATTCGGCCTTCAGTGGTTAATGCTACTTAATGCTACTTAAATAAGTATATTATTATTGTTCCATGGGGAAGAATTCAGCATAGTATGGGGATGATCGAGCAACCTGCCTTGGGGTTACTGTATAGAGTTGACAAAGACGCCGTGAGTGATGGGTTTTCCTTGCTCATCTACCTTAAGTCTTCCAAAGTCAGGGTGGCCTGGAGTCCGATCAAAGGCCCTTCCTTCTGGAATGATTATGGTGAAGTCGTCCACCATGGAGTACCACTTGTACAGGCTCTCACTATTCTCGTTAAGGAGGTTGCTGATGGAGTGTGTGTTGGTGAGCTTGTCAGGGTCATTCTTTGAGATGATGATAGCATGAAAGGAGTGCTGCTGTTTGGATTCTACAAGCTTGAGGGCATCCATCTTGGCAGAGTCCTTGAGTCCTCTGCGGCATTTCATACAATTTTGCGCTCGCGCAACTTTGTCCGACGTTCCAAATTTCCAATGTTCCAGTACTAAAAACAGGTAGATTTCTACACAAATTTCCCCTGCCATATCTTGCTCACTTCTACACCGCCACAAACAACACCAGGACCTACATGTACTAACCAAGACCCGGCCTTTTCGATTTTGCTATCAGCTTGGTCATTTGGTGCCTTCATTGGCCCCTGTGGTTGCCTATTCACCATTGTCGGTCGTCCTCGTCCTTGTCGTTGGCCGGTGGTTGCCGAGCTTGAAAACCAACACTAATTTCCAACACTGACTCCAGTATCAATTCTACCTAAACTGGATCCTGTAGACGAGTACTAACCCCACAAAGTTCCTTCTTCGATCTGTTTCGCGAAGCGCTACCACTTTGATCTGTTTCCGAGCTTCTCCCCCAAGTCTCTTGTGAGATACTAAGAGAGGTCTCACAGGCAAACTTCCAGTTCCCTTCTGTTCCTTCCCTGACCTTTAAGCGAGAATTCACTTATGGCCCCTGTTCCTTAAGTGTTTCTGCTTAAGGCCCTCCTTCCCACATATACCTTTCGGGTGTGCCCTACAGCTGGCATCTGTTTTCACACCTACAGCCCCTTCCTAAGTGGTTTCGATTAGAGGCCGATTATACATAGGACCCCGTGCCCGGTTCTTCAAGTCTCTTGTGAGATAAGAGAGGTCTCACAGGTGAACTTCAAGTTCCTTTCTGTTCCTTCCCTGATTGATAAGCGAGAATTCACTTAAGACCCTTGGTCCCTAAGTGTTTCCGCTTAAAGCCCTCTCTCCCACATATACCTTTCAGGTGTGCCCTACAGCTGGCATCTGTTTTCACACCTTCAGTCTCTTGGTTCTTAAGTGGTTTCGATTAGAGGCCGATTCTACATAAGACCCTTCCAGTGTTCCACATGGTTCTTCAAGTCCCTTCCCTGTGAGATACAAGAGGTCTCGCGGGTCGAACTTCAAGTTCCTCTATGTTCCTTCCCTGACCCTTAAGTGTAAATTCACTTATAGCCCCTGGTCTTGAAGTGTTTTCGTTTCAGGGCCCACTTTCTACATATACCATCAGGTGTGCCCTACAGATGGCATCTGTTTCCACACCTACAGCCCCTGGATCCTACGTGGTTTCAATTAGAGGCCAATTCTACATAGGACCCTTCCAGTGTCTCACCCGGTTCTTCCTGTCTCTTGTGAGATAAGAGAGGTCTCGCGGGCCCAACTTCAAGTTCCGCTATGTTCCTTCCCTGACCTTTGAGTACGAATCCTTGTATGGCCCCTGGTACCTAAGTGTTTTTTACTTATGGCCCTACTTCCTCCATATACCATCAGGTGTGCCCAACAGCTGACATCTGTTTTCACACCTACAGCCCATTGGTTCCTAAGTGGTTTCAATTAGAGCCCGTTTCTACATGGGAACCTCCTTCCAGTGTTCCACCGGTTCTTCAAGTGTTCCCTGCGAGATAAAAAAGGTCTCACAGCTCGAACTTCAAGTTCTAGCCTACATCCCTCTGTGCCCCTAAGTGTTGTTCTTTTATGGTTCCCATCCTACATACAATTTTGCACCGAGCGACTTTGTCCGACGTTCCGAATTTCCAGTACTCAAAACACGTAGACCTCTACACCGCTTTCCTTTATACTAACTACTTCTATTTCCCTCTGCCAATACCAACACCAGGCTCCATAACTCCCTTCTAAGACCCGCTCTTTCCACTGGTGTTCTTGGCTTTCTTACTTGTCGCTTCCTTTGGTTGCTTTACTTGGTTGCTTTGGCTCTACTTTTGGCGCCGTCGTCTTCAACGGCACTTAATTTTCTACACTGTCTTCAGTACAGTCTCTACGTAGCACCGATAGCCGCTGCAAACCCCCCGATCACCGCTTGCGCTCCATTCGCCACGCCCACTCCGCACCATACCCCACCTGCTGCATGTCTTCTATCAATCCGTGCTTTGACCCTTCCTGGCTCCTCTGTATGGCCCCTCCTACCGTCCATTCTCTGCCGCAATTGATTGATCTCTGCCGCTCCCTCCAATCGACTCTGCTCCCCGCACCGACAACAGCAGCACCTCCATCGATCGCCCCATCCAACAGTTATACCCGCGTGCACTCCTACTCTGATCGACTTCTGCTCTCATTCCCATAGCAGCAGCTCCATTGCTCGACTCAGCACACACCCGTTCCCTCCATAGCATAGGTTCGGATCTGACGGACCCTGAAGTCTTGATTCTCAGTTGCCGAATTTTCGTTGCTTCGCCTCGCCCCCATCCCGCCTCCTCTTATTGTCAACGGCTTCTCCTTGCTATTGCAGACACGCCGGTACCATCCCTGTTCCCTGGACTCCAGAAATTGACTGAGCTATCACCCTTTTCCCCATCCGTCTCCCCTACCCCGATTCCCAGCATGCCCCCCCCCCCCCCCCCCCACCTCTCCCACTAATCTCACTGTGGGCCAATCCTCTGTGTCCCCCAAGAAAAGACTCCAGTCTACCCTCTCCCTGTCTTCTTCGTCTGCCTGCTTCTCTGCATCTGGCTCTCGCTACCCCAAGCGCGCCCATCTGAAGAAGTTCTCCCCCCCTACCCCCGTTCCTACCCGGGCCACTCCTTCTCCTTCCTCTCTTCGCCCCCGGAAAGATGCATCTATGTCTGCTTGTTCCTCTTCCTCGGCCAGCCAATCCTCTGTTACCTCCATGTCTGTCTCTTCCTCTGATTCCTGTGTGGCCTCCTCTACTCAGTCTGCTACAAAGCCTGCTCCTCATCAGGATTCTAAGAAGCCAGCCCTTAAGCCCTCCCCCCCCCCCTTCAGCCCCCGCTCTCAAGCAGCTTGTCCTTACTCCCTCAGCTCTTCAGCAGCCAGCACCATCTGCCCCTCTTCCCGCCCCTGCCCCAGTTCTTAAGCGGTCTCTCCTCCAGCAGTCCCCTTCCCTGACCCCATCCCCTGGCTTGGATCGTCAAGCACTTTGTAAACAGGCTCTGGCTGCTGCCAACCAGGCCCACTCTGCTTCCTTCATTTGGCGCTTTTTATGGTGATGGCCGTTGTCCTACCCCATCTTCCATCCAACACCTCCGGAAGTCGCCAGCTCAGACCCGGGTTTGGAATGCCTCTCCTAGTCCTACCCACTTCTTCAGCAAGAAGGATGACCGTGACAAGAAATCCATTCACGATGTTTGCCGCCTCTCAGTTGCCCCGGTGTATGCCTTGGTCAATCCCGATGATTCTGATTGGAGGTCTGCTACTGTGGAATCTCTGGTTTCCCTGGCTCCGGCTTGCTTCCAAGGCTCTGCTGAGTGGACCAGATCCCCTCCCGGCCAAGACCTCAGGAAATGTCTCATTGGTCTTGCCAAGATGTCTCCCGAATGCTTCAATGACCTGTACTGTGAAGGCAACCTTATGCCTAGCACTGAAGGGCAGGTTTGGCTGTCTGCCAACAGGGTCCTTGGCTCCCACTGGTTCTTCAAGACCAAGCCTCCTGCTCCAGCTCCTTCAGCTGCCTCCGACTCTTCCACCCAGGTGTCAGGCTCTTGGTCTGTCTCCTTTTTTCCTTCTGTTGGTGCTGCTTTGGTTATTTCCTCTTTGGCCGGTCACTTTCTTCAACGGCGTGGGGTTTGCTCCAGTGATTCCAGGGCTCCGGTTGATGTCACTGACGGTACCAAGTGCTCCTACAGCTCCTACTTCACTCTGTCTCTCCCCAGGCTGATGTCACCTCGCCCTAGTGACTTGTACGATGAAATGCTGGAGTCCTTGACTGATGCACTCAGCTTGCTCTGGTCTGTAGACCGAAAGCTGGTCCTCTATGTTTTTCCTTCCCGCGCCAGCATCAACCCCAAAGCTAAGCACGTCCCCAAGCTCTGGTCTACTACCCTGCCTGACCGGCGAACTCTTGAACTTTACGTTGCTTCACTCTGGCTCAGGGTTAGAGCTGCCCCCCACCTTCGGTTCTACATTGGCCACAGTGTCCCCGTGGATACTTTGCTGTCTGACACTCTCCTTCAGCGCCTCCAGGACCGTGAAATGGACTTCAAGTACGATCATATTCAAGCCTCTACTACTGTCACCTGTGGTTTCCTGCTAGGGTCCTATATGCAGAGTTTTGATCTTGATCATTACAATGCACTGCTCCAGACCCATCCTTGGTTTCAAGCCTTCCCTATTGCTGTCATCCGGAAGAACATTTGGCTAGACAATTCACAAACTCCGGATCCCTCCCCTGTCCCAGCTGCACATATTTTGTGTGATTCTACCAAGCGTTCTCAAACCGTCAAGCTTTTGAAGGCCCATTTCAATCGCTGCTCTGTGTCTGATATAGCCTCCCTTCCTGATGGTAAATTCTACAAGTCTATTGAGACTGCTACCAATCCCTCTGACCGCTGCCTTCCCCCTTCCAAGCTGAAGACCCTTCGTCAAGCCAAGCACCGTCAAGCCAAGTTCATCCAGACCCATGACACTGCTTCTGTTCTAGGTGTTGTTGACTTGGATCTTCTTGTCAATTTGGGCCACGGCCTGGGTGCCACCACCTTACGCCGTGTTCTTCTGGGAATCTGTACTAGGGACAACTGGTCATGGCCATTGTTTCTCTCTGTTGAAACCAGCTCTTATCGTGGTGAAATCCTGGCCCTGTACAACACTACTACCTCGGCTAAAGCTCAAACCATGCTTTTGTTTCTCCCCATCTTCCTGGAGGCTCGGTATGGCTCTTGTGTTTGCCAATGGTTTTCTACTGAGTGTCTCACCGAGCTGGAGGATTTTCATTGGGATCCCACTGAAGGATGGGTTGTTGAAAATGCCCCTGCGCCGGACCAGGAGCTGGAGGATGCTCTTCCCTTCTTTGGTAGTGGTGATGTCTGTGATTGGGAACTTGTTGATGACGATCTGTCCATTGACTCCACTTCCAACGCTGTTACTTTTGACCTTGATATGCACTTCTCTTTTCAGGTTCGTGAGGACAGTGGTGGGCGTGGTTTTGATGATGGCCAGTCCATGTCTACTCTTGCAACCGGCACTTCCAACACCACTTCTGTTCTGGGTGCCCCTCCGACTGCTGCCCTCCCTGATGGCACTGCCATGGCTGAAATTTTGTCTCCTGCTGCCAAGCGCCCCACAGCCCTCTACTCTCCCCTACGCTCTGGTCTTACCTCCATAGCTTTTTCTCCTGGCACCGATGCCGGTGTCAGCGAACGGAGCCATACCAATGCCTCAACCAGCTCTGCTCCAGCTTCTCTCCTCTCTGTGCGACAGACACGGTATGCATCTGATCATGGTTAGGAACCCTTGCTTCTGGCCTGGTGGAATGCCTACCTCTCCAAATTCCACCTTTGCATCCTTCAGTTTCCCTTCCTCTTCTTCAGCTCCTCCTGTTTCCCGACTTGTCCCCTCCACCGTGTTTATCCTAGCCCTGCACCAGGTGTCACTTCAAGTGCTTTCCCCAGCAACACATTTGGCGTGCTTACCAGTGCTTCCCCTAGGTCTGCATCCAGTGTTACACCCAACGCAGTCCCATCTTGGGATCCCAGTGTTTCACCATAATCTGGACACAGTGTTTCTCCTAGCATTGCACCTGGCGTCACTCAAGCGCTTCCCCCAGCAATGCATTTGCCCTGCTTCCCAGTGCTTCACCCAGGGTTGCATCCAGTGTTACACTCAACGCAGCTCCAACTTGGGATCCCAGTGTTTCACCCTGCTCTGCACACAGTGTTTCCCCTAGCACTGCACCAGGCGTCACTCCAAGTGTTTCCCCCAGCATCGCATTTGGCGTGCTTCACAGTGCTCCACCCAGATTCGCATCCAGTGTCACATCCAGCGCGGCTCCACCTGAGAATCCCAGTGTTTCACCATGATCTGCACACAGTGGCTCCCCTAACACTGCACCAGGCGTCACTCCACGTGTTTCACCCAGCACTGCATTTGGTGTGCTTCCCAGTTCTTCACCTAGGTTTGCATCCAGTGCTGCCACCCCTGGCGCGGCACCTGTTGTGGCCTTCAGTGTTTCACACCTATGCCTCACCAGCTTCCTCTTCCGTGCGACAGACACGGTATGCTTCTGATCATGGTTAGAATATCTCATACGGGGCCTGGTGGGATGCCCTCCAACTCCAATCCCCACATGGATTCCTCCAGTCCTTTTTCCTCTTCCTTGACTCCTTCCGTTTCCCGCCTTGTACAATCTGATCTTCATGGGGACATCCTTGTTGCTAAGGATGCTGATGATTTTGGTCATCCCTTTCCCCAGGCTCCTTCCTCTAACCCTACTCTCATTACCTTCCAAAATATTGGTCCCCAGCGAAAGTCAGCCTTCATGTCGCGCTCTTGTCACAACTCTCAGCAAGCTGCTCAAAGTAAGGCTGGGGTTGCCCTCTACGCTGAGCATTGTCTGAATGAACCTCAGCTTCCTCTCTGTGACTTCTTCCACTCTTGCATCAAACAGGCCTACCCTTCCAGTTTCACCTTCCTTGCTAGCAACAAGCATGAGGCCTCCACCGGCACTTGGCGCATCCCTGGTGGTACGGGGTTCACCATTGATTGGCTCTTTCATTCTCACAAGCTTGCCCATGGGGCTGATCCATCTGGGCTTGGCCGGTGGACCTTTGTCCGGTTTCAGGGAAGGGCTCAAGCTACGGTTACCATCTTTTCTGCCTACTGTTCTGTAGTAAAATGACAGGGACCTTGGCTCTGTTTGGAACCAACACTGTTGTTACTTCCAGGCTGAGGAGGATCTTCCCTGTCCCAACCCACGCATTCTCTTTCGACGTGACCTCACAGCTGCCTTTCAGGCATGTTTAGAGGCTGGTGACTCCGTCGTCTTAGGGATTGACCATAATTCTGATGTCCGGTCTGACAGTCTTTCCTCTGAGCTCCAAGCACTTGGCTTCAAGGATGCCATCTTGACTACACAGCCTTCAACTTCCCCACCTGCCACCTACAATAGGAATACCACCAGGACTCCCATTGATGCCATCTGAGCTACTGAGCATGTTGATGTCGTCCGAGCCGGTTACTGTGCATTTGATGGTGCGCAAGGCATGGCCTCTGACCATCGCTTGCTCTGGATTGAAGTTTGTAATGGCAGTATCTTCGGCAAATACCTTCCACCTCCTGTGCCATCCTCTCTTCCTTGCCTGAAATCTTCCCACCCTCACCTTCGGCAGCGCTATCTCAAGCGGGTCAAACATGCTTTTGCTACTGCTGGTGTGTTCACCCTTCGGACTAAGCTTGAGCATCTGGTGGCACTGTATTTATCTGGCGATACCACCTTGCGCAGCACTCTCATCACTACCTATGATGTCCTCCATGTCACCTCTGCTTCCATCTGGCTGTCTGTTGAACAACATCTTTGCCGGCTTCACACCGGCATGATCCCTTGGTCTCCCAAGCTCCAGGTTTACCGTGACACCATCTATTTCTGGAGGCGGATCGTGCAGCTTCGGCAAGGTGTCTCCACCAGTCACACCATTGTGAAGCGCTTGGCATGTAAGCTTTCCTTATACAAAGGTGAACACTGTGATCTTGTCACTGCTGTCCTCCATTTGAAGCAAGCTTACAAGCAATACGGTGCCATCAAACTTCTGGCTCCTTCTTGGCGTGACTTCTTCAACCAAGGCTTTGTGGATGCCCTTCTTACTGAAGGCAAGCCCCACAACCAGAGTGCCTCCCAGATTTGGGCATGCATGCGCCGTGAATGGCTCCAACGGGATGTCAGGCTTGCTTCCCGCTCTATCCGCGGTCGTCTTCATAAGACTGCTGTTCTGAAGGCTGTTGCAGTTGGATCTGATGACACTGAAGAAGTCTTGGAGTCTCAGTCTGCCATGGTGCCAGCCATGGCTGCCTCCATTGTTTGCCGTCAGCAACAATGCCTAGATACTCCCTCTATGTCCCCCTCTTTCATCCAGTCCTTCGGCTACTTGGGAACTGGACCTTCCTCCACTGAGGTCCTGGCTGGCACCTACGTTCCTTTTCCAGGCACTGACCAGTACCTGACTGAATTTCTTACTTGCCTTCAAGTGCCTGCTTCTATTCAGCTTTTGGCTCCCTTTGACTATTCTGTTAGCCCCGCTGACAATGCTGCTGCCTGGAAATGCCAGATAGAATGCACTGCTGGCGAGCCTTCTTGCCTCAGTTTTGCCCACCATAAATCCTTTGCTTTGGACACACAGCTGAATTCCTTTGATACTTTGATGCGGACTGCTCCTCTGCTTGCTGGCTTCTCGCCCTCTGCTTGGCAGGTTATCACCGATGTTGAAATCTTCAAGAAACCTGGTGAATACCGTGTTGACAAGATGAGACTCATCCAACTGATGTCTCCTGAGTTTCAGATCAACAACAAGATGATTGGTAAACGCATTCTCGCTCATGCCAAACAAGCCAATGCGGCGGCAGTTGACCAGCATGGCAGCTGGAAGCATCACAAAGCCATCAACAACTGTCTCAACAAGAAGCTTATTTGTGATGTCCTCCGTCAGAAGCGCCGCTCTGGGGCGGTTGCAATGAATGATGCCAAGGGCTGCTATGACCGAATCTCCCATCCCATTGCCAGTCTCACCCTTCAGAGCTTTGGGATTCCGGCTCATGTTTGCAAGGTTCTACTCTCCACTCTCCAGCGTGCCACCCATCACATTAAGACTGGCTTTGGCAGGTCTGGTCCTGTGTATGGTGATGAATCTGTTCCTCTAAGTGGGATTGGACAAGGCAGCGTATTAATTTCCTTCTGAATCCGGTCTGCTGAGAGTCTGATTCAAAGGCTTCTGAAGAACAGCAACACTGTGTTAGTGTGTTGGTAGACAAACGATTGTACTCTACGCGTGGCAATTGTGATTGTATACTTTTGACAACGGATAATCGGACTACAGGCAAGACTATGGAAACGCCAGATCTCTTCTTTCTGCCAACTTGTTCAGATACAGCAAGACAGACCTTAGTAATGTAGATTACAGGTAGTTGGTAGCAACTAGTGTGACTTTCGGAGATATAATCGGTTGAATGTTAAAAGTATGAGATAAAGTGAAATCTTGCCGAAACGCAAGCTATCTCTTTTATTGAGATGAAATACGTTGCCACGCTGTTGCGTAGTGATGAGATTACTCACTGATTATTTCTGTACATGCATTGGTCGTTGACCATATATATCCGTATGTATAATATCGTGAACTCGTGTTCCGAGGTATCGGAACGAATGACGGAAGTCAACGATTTGCTCGATGCAAGTTCTTCCTGCAACGAATTCAGCTCCAAATGTGGCCGTTTCGGTAGTGGCTTGTTTCTTTGAGAACCACATCATAGGAGTTTTGTTCGCAAAGTGAAGTATGCCGGTTACCGCCTTCCCACTGAGGATGTCATGCATGATATTTGCATCATAGAAGTGTGTCAACACTACTGTCTTCCCAAGTGGTGCAGGAGTGTCGTCAGGTAGCTCTTCAGAATGCTCCCCATAGACGGTGTTGGACCAATCAATGGTGTCTGGTTTAGTCAATATAAAATCTGGGGGTTCCACGCGGAACCTGATCTTAAAATGTCTAAACTTGGAGATATATCCGTAGATACGTTTGGCACGATCAAGATGTCCTTCTCGTGGTTGAGCTCTAAAACTTGAGAGTGTCATCACGGCTGTTTGAACATCAAATCGTCCAATGGCGATGGTCCATTGGAGTGATCCGATCATGCTTTGGTATTTCTGGATACCAGTTTCCTCAAGGAATGCCGAGGAGTCCAATTCGGGATGATCGTTTTTGGCAATGGGTGATTGGAACCTAGTGTTAGGTTTGCATCCAAACATTTGTTCATAAGATGCTTCCATCTTTTCGATGAACTTGATGGGATTCATACAAAGAACACCATGTGCGTCTTGCTCAAATCCACAGCCCAGATGAAAATTCATAGGTCCTGATCCCTTCAGTTTGAAGTTGTATGGTTCTGACTGTAGGATTTCCAGAAACGAATTGGGATCTGCCATGCAAAGACATAGATCATCGACATATGTGCATATGAGCTCATATACGCGTTCCCCATGCTTGTTCATTCCAGGCTTGAGAAAGATTTCCAGTTCTGCGCGGGATCTTTTGAAGCCAAGTTGAATGAGGCAAGCTGCTAGTAAATCACCAAAGCATTTGCCCAATGATCTGAGTCCATATAGAGCGTTGTAGATGATCAATAGGTGACCCTCTAGTGATCTGAATTCTGGACCTGCCTTGATGCAGACTTTCTCGCAGGTAACTGCTTCAAGGTAAGCATTTCCTACATCGGTACCCCATGCTTCCAGGCTGTTCAGTTCAGCTAGAAACAGGCACATACGTAGACCGCGTAGTGATACGACGCCGGCATAGACACTGTGAATGGGGGCTTCAGTAAGATTGCTGTTCGCAACAAGACGCGCCTTATGCCTACCATCATGTTTGACGGCATATATCATGTGTACCTTGATCTGTTGAAACCCATTTGGGATGGAGCTTGCCTTGTACATGCCTTTGTCGATGAAGGTATTGTATTCCTTGAGCTGTTTAATTTCAAGAGTGATGGTGTCTTCCCATTTGTGGTTTCTGTTGGCTTGATCAAATTGGAGGGCTTCTTCGTGGTTACGAAGTACCTTGAATCCATATTGATACTGTGGGGTGGTACGGAAAGATCGAAGTTTGGCTTGATGCACGAGTCGATCAAGCTTCTTGGTTCGTCGGGCTAGGTTGGTGATTCGTTTGAGACGTTTCCAACCTGGGAGGTCAAGCATATTGTTGTCTTTCCCATATTTGGCAACGGTAACAGGATCATCAGCCGCAATGTTGGCTAATGGTTCATATATCCGTTCCATGTTTTCCCATTCAATCCAAAGGTTATACTTGGAGCCTTTGTACTGGGGGTGATTGTTATCCAATGGACCTTGGTGTCCTAGGATTCAGCAAAACGACCAAAGTTTGCCATCTTCTTGGGTCGAATCACGGTGGATGTAATTCATGACATCATTGTATGCAATGATATTGCCAAGTTCGTCATCAGAGTGTTTGCACTTGAATTTGATGAAGTCCTTATTGCGTTCAAGACTGTCTTCTACATCGACGATGGTAAGACACTTTTGAGTACCATCAGGGTTGGTTACAAGGAAAGAGCTTCCTTATAGATCGGCAATTGGGATCGTCGGGATGGTAAGAGGTTTACCATTATTGTCCAATTGTGCATTGCTTTCTTCATCGGTAACAACTCCCTGTGATGGGTCTACGGATGGAGTAGCAGGGTTTGTGTGTGGAGTTGTGACGTCACTAACATCAAAGTATGCTAGCTCCAGTGGATCAAAATCATCTTCAGTAAGGAGAACGCCATCAGATGTCTTGCTGAAGATGTGTGTCGTAGGAGGACCATCAAAACTCTCCCCATAGTTGTTAGGGAGTGGAGAGGGGGACCAGCTTGGGCTGTCATTGACCTTCTTATATATTAAACTCTGTAAAAAGGGGTGGGTGGGTGGTTTGATAATAACCTGATTACCAGATGCGGAAGGTTGGCTATTGTTAGGCATCTGAGTAGGAGGTGTTGCAGCCTGTTGCTCGGTAGGTACTGGGGGCGTGTTGCCTTTAGGTGCCACAGGATTTTCAAGGCTTTGCTTGGTGTCGGAGTTCGCAGTGGATTTGCCAGGATGAGGAGTAGTTGGAATGTCCTGTGGTTTGGGCTTCTCAGTTGGAGCATCTGTAGTGGTATGCTCCCCATGTTTCGTGATTGTAGGGGCGTCACCGGTTGCATACAATCGAGGTACCGAATCCTTTGCTTTACGCCATGCAATGAAGCCATTGTTGGTAAAGAGGCCAGCTCGTTTGTCGCGTGACTCAGGTGTAAGAGCAGAGCGTACACCAGAACGGTCAAGCAATTTGTTGGTGACCGGATCCCAGATTCGGAAACATAGTCCATTGCCAACATGTTTGGCAATGCCAACAAAATGACTGAGGCGTTTGGTAGACTGGGTACCAAAAGGGGAGTCATTGGTCTTAAAATAAACAGGTTCAAACCAAAAGAAACTGGTATATGCGCTTATATCACCAAGGGTACCGGTGGCAATGAAGACCGGTTGTTTGTCCAATAGAGTGGGATCAGAAATAACATTGAGGAGTCCGGCGACGTATGTCATGCACAACAACCATAGATGTGGTGGTGTACCTGTACGGTCCATGACGCGGTTGACAATACGCTTAAAGGTTTGATAACGTCGTTCAAATTGGTTTGGGTGTTGGTGGTAGGGTTCACTTTGCCAAAGTCCAATCCATAACATTTTGAGATAATCGAGAACCCTCTTGCTAGATTGGTAGTTACCATGATCACATAAGAGGCAAAGAGGTCTGCCCCATTTTCGGACGAAATTCTGGAAACATGATAGGAAATCACCAGTGGTGCGCATCTCTTCAACATGTATGATATGAGATTTTTGACCAAAGAAAATCTGTGCAAGTTTGGAACCGCCATCAATTGCTGGGACGTCGGAGTAAACGACATCAGACAAGACGTCGTCATTGAACGATCAAACATTCATTGCCGGCTGAGGAGAATGAAAACGTTTGAAGAGGTTACCATCGGGACTAATCGCTAAGGATCAATGTTGCGTTGAATTCTCAAAAGTAGCTTTGATGCAATCTGTGGAAACCCAACAAAAGAAGGGCTTCAGAGATAAGTAATCATGTTCATTGGGATAACGTTCACGAGGTGTAGTTGCGACATGGGGGGTATCATCAACAGTACAGGCCGTGGGAAAAGCAAGGACCGTATCAGAAATTGGAGGTGGAATACATCGTGCGAGGCATTCCTGATGAACATTATTGGTAGATGTAAGCCAGAAGGAGTGGTTGTTGATTCCATTATCATTGATAGGTAGAAAGGGTGATTGAGTGCAATGACTGGAGTAGGAACTGAGGGACGTAACCGTGGACGAACCAGGGGATACAGATATATCCAAGCCTTCAAGACAACGTGGGTTTCCGTATTTGTCGTATTCTGGATAGGGAAGCTGCTGCGATTGAGGTGGATATTTCTGAAGGAATGTTTCATCCTTAGCACTGATAATGGTATCAAGAACGGATGGATCCCAGTGTTTATCCGATGTCATGATAACATGTGGGAGTGTGTCAAATTCATCAGTGGTCTATTTTCGCATGGCGAGGTATGGCAATCCATGGCGAATGCTGAGGGGCAGTGCATATCCATCGGAGGTGGTGATTACTTGCCCACCGCCTGCTTTGATGGATGTGTCATCGACAGTCGAGAAGTATGCTTCCATCTGGCCGGAAGACAGAATAGAGGGCACAACCATTGGCACCACGGTCGACCATAGCGAATCCGGGGTTGGAAACAGTAGCCTTATGAGCATAATAGGTGTATGCAGATACTTGGTTATCGTGTTCGAAGGTTAAGTCATCTTTGGGGTTATACCATTGGTGAAAATTGACAAAATAGGAAGATTTTCCCACAGGTACCAGAGTGTCATCGTCCCTTTTATATCGAATGTCAGGATTCTCAGAAAGGAATCTGGCGGGGTGAGCAGGCGGCACGGAAGACTTAAGGGGTTGTCGATCCTTTTGAGAGGAAGTCTGAGACTTGTATATACCAAGTGACGCATGGAAGACGCCTCTGCGGTCATTTTCCACAGCCGGATGGAGGTCTTTTGAAGCATTGGTATGGTTATCACCGTTTGAGGTGTCATCTTCAAGGAATGTGACGGAATGTTCATGAGTATATGCCTTCCGGGTGACGGGCTTAACTGCATTGGGGTCCAGCTGACCATCTGGGAGCAATTCCGACCGCAACGATGCGACCACTATTTTCTTGCCTTCGGGGGAAAAGTTCAGCCAATTCTTCATGTCTTGACGTGATGGGGCCTTCCATATGCCAGTGGGTAAGCGTGTGGTAGGGTCAGGTGAACGTCCAGCCTTGAATACCGCATAGTCTTGGTAGTCACCTTTGAATTTGATAGGGAGAGCATAGTCGCTAGAGTTGTGTCCTTGTTCTGCGGAGAAGTCGTGTACATGTGCACGTACTGTGGACTTTGGAGCAGACATTGCGGACTGAGAGTCTAGGCGAGTCGCTTCGAGTAGGAGCATGATCTTGAGTTTATGGATAGCAGCGGCTTCAGCGACTACATCCGTGACGGTACTATTTAATAAATTCCTTTCGTGTCCAGAAGTACCAAAGCTACACGACGGTAGCTATTCTATTCGTACAAATCAATGGGTCCCGTATCAACCAAAATAATCGATTCCCACGGCATATCAATTCCCATGGCGCATCGATTCCCATCGCGCATTAACGGTGAGCAATCTCTGTTTTCTAGTATTGCCCTTGTTCTTTGGTGAGCAAACTTTGATTTTGGAAAGTATCACACGAGCTACGGGAGCAATTCCTGATCATAATGATAAACATATCATAGGATCTTCCTAACGGAACAAGAGAAGAAAACTGTTGGTGTGTGCTTCTCACACAATATATAAATACATACAGATATATACGGTCAACGACCAATGCATGTACGGAAATAATCAGTGAGTAACCTCACCACTATGCAACAGCAGTTGCAACGTATTTCATCTCAATAAAAGAGATATCTTGCATTTTGGCAAGATTTCACTTTATCTCATACGTACTAGTCACGGGCGTATCATACGAAAGGTCATAAAGGCAAATAACCTTATTCTTAAGGTTATTTACCTGAGTGGATGATCATTGGCGCTTCATGTGGATTGCCTCTTAGCAGATTTCCCCATCAGCTCACTCTTTGAAGAATTAACAACTCTAAAACACTATCGTGCCCTAAAATCTACGTACAACCTAGTACTAATTCTACATGATAAGGTACAATACATGTGATATTCCAATGAGAATATCACGGTGAATTATACGGTAAAACAAAAGACCGGTCGAAGATGGTTTGCGTGTGTTTTGTGTCTTAAGATTACATGTATTTTGTACGCTAAAATTACACGATGACGACGAGTAATTTGACGATGAGTAATTAACCTGTCGATCAGAGATGACCGATGATTACCAATTCTAGGACAATTTACTCTTACTCACTGAATCAATCGATCATAAGGACGATTGCGTTTGTTTGTTACGACACACTTTCTTTAGTTTATCAGACCCAGCGTCTACGAGCTGTGGCCAGCATCCTACAATGCTGAGGACGGCGTTTCTTGAGAAACGCAGTTGAGCTCAAAGACAAAGAATCCGGATTAGCCTGATCAGCAACCGGCATCAACCCTCAAGGATGTAAAAGGGGCAGTTGCTTGTGGGGCCCTGGAACAGACCAACACCAGGGCGGTCTCCCTGAAAGAAGAGACCAAAGACCCAGACCAAGATGGTAGGCTCCATCGGGTTTCGAGATCCAGCAACAAGCAAGGGAAAAGGAACTGGACGATTCAGAGAGTCGCCCAGGTTGGCATCAGTTGAAAGGAATCAATATCTGATCCAAGAACACTGATCTTTCGCTGAAAACAAGAATGAAATGAGCCAGAAGATTGAGCCTCAAGTATTCTGTGGTGAAACAGATTGGAAGGAACAGATTGCAAAGAGCATCTGCCCGCAAGAAAATCCAAAGATATGGAAATGAGAACACCAAATCTCAGAGATCCAAGAGAAAAGAGAACACTAAATTCTCAGGAACAAGACGATGAAAATTCATCGATCTTTCACCACAGAAATACAGAATAAGCAAATCCTGAGACCGGATAGAAAAGCTCACAATCTTGAATTGCAACAAAAGCAAAAGCTCACACACAGACAAAGCGGAACGAAAACTCGATCCGAATAGTCAGAAAGTACACAAACCGGAATGAAAATTCGATCCGGATAAATACAAACAGATAAGCAAAGCACACTCGACAGTCACCAACATCTACCAACCATCTCACATCCAATCCTTTGATTCGATTACACTCTCTTTCTCCACATACCACCTTCGAATAAATATTCGATCGTATCGTCCATCAAAACGACCATCCAAACTTCCATCGCATATTTCGAACGAATATTTCTCCAAATAATTCGAAACCCTATTTGAAATCTTGTCCCCATCATGGCTCCAGCAAAAAGAAAAACAAGATCAAAAGCGAAGCCAAAGGACGATGATGATTATGGCTCTATCGAGGAAACAAAAATGGAAGTGGATCAGGATCTACTAGGAAACAATATGGATGATGCGAGTGATGAAGAAGGCATGGAGTTAGAGAAGGAAGAAGACAGATTGAATGAGAAAACAATCATGCGTGTAATGGAAAAGGCTATGACTGATCCAGAAATGAACTCAACTTGGAAAAGAGTCATTGACAAAGAAGTAAAGAAAAGGATCTGGGCCATACAAGATGCAGTGGCGCAACGCAGAAATCCAGATGATGTTAATAGAAGCAATAGCAGTGATGATGATGAGAACCAACAAGATGACAGTTTGAGGTCTAAGCGATACAACAGGAGGTCTTTTCAACCCAAAATAACAATCAATGGATTCAACAATGGAAAAATTCTGAATCCAGAACAGCTCGCTTTCAGAAGCAGCTTGATGGACTTTGGTATCAACTATGAATCAGCTGAAGAAATTATGAGGGGAGGAATGTCTAACATTCGTGAAATTGCAGACCTCAACAAGGAAAGCATAAAGTCATTCATGCATGGTTTGAAATCAATCAGTCCAGACTGTCCTAATCCAAAGAGTATCCACTACGCTAACAGGCTATCATCGAGACTTCTCACATGGGCGAATTGGGCTCGATATCAACCATTGATTGGAGTCAAGCCAAGAGCCATTGACTGGAACGCAAACCCAAACAACCTGGAACTGCAACAATTCAGGATCAAGATGATGGAATCGAGTGTGAAATCACAAGAAAAAGCAACCCCACCCAAATTAAAGGATCTTACAAAATTCAGAGAGTGGGAAGAAGGATTTTGCCAAAACTTGAGATACAGATTCAACTCTGAAGGTTTCCCAATCTTGTATGTCATAAGACCCCGAGAGAAGGAAGATATTACTGATGAAGCCAGGTCTGGAACAGTCGGGCAAAGTCCATCAGATACCTATCCAACTTGGAGTGACTACAATGAAAGGTGTGGCATTTTGTCAGGTCACCAGTATGATGAAGATAACAGCGTCGTCTGGAGGTTGTTATGTGATGCAACAAGGAAAGGGCCTGGTTGGGAATATGCCGCACATTTCCAAAATACTGAACTGAACTCAGGTCACGCAAGAAACGCCTTCATTTCATTGATGCAACATGCTTACACTGATACCAATATCACTATGGTTCTGAACAAAACCTACGAGGAAATGAAAGAATCACATTACACCGGCGACGTTAAGAATTATGATTGGAACAAGCACAAAAGAAATTGGACTGCTTTCCATGGAACGATTCTAAGATTTGAAAAGAATCACAATGAAAGGAGATTTGTCTGGGACTTTATCAATTCAATCAGCCATGAGCGACTTGATGCTGCTAAAGCGGATGCAATAGACGAGAGCAAAGATTA
Source organism: Pseudo-nitzschia multiseries (assembly GCA_037355745.1). Lineage (NCBI taxonomy): Eukaryota > Bacillariophyta > Bacillariophyceae > Bacillariales > Bacillariaceae > Pseudo-nitzschia > Pseudo-nitzschia multiseries. The sequence goes on from CM074783.1 coordinate 16,066,062, forward strand.
CTGGGACAATTTCAATGAATGTTTGATTCTATTCACCAATCGGCTTGGATTGAAGAAGCTTGCAAATGGGAAGCATAAAAGAGGTTCCAGAAGTGTGTATTCAGTCGGCATGTCAAGCAACAAGAAGCAGAAAACAACTGGGACATTCACAGGAAAACTTGAGAACAAGCCTTATCCAACAAGCGTTTATAAAACAATGTCAAAAGAGCAGCGTCAGGAGCTTTACCAGATGAGACAGGCAAGTAAGAAAAAGAGAGCTCTCAAGGCTGCTGAGACCAAAAAGGCAAAGGAAGCTGAAAAGGAAGGTGCAGGCGATAGCTTTGGCTCAAAATCTAAGAAATGACATCATAACCGTACACTAGAAAACAACTGTTTAAAAATGGTGAGCCGGTCATTATATAAGATGAATATTCCTCTAGATTTTGATGATGGAGAAAATGAAGAAGGATACTGTGAGTTAGACTCACATGCCGACACCACGGCAGCTGGAAGCAACATGATATTGCTCAATTCTGATCAGGTAACAACACATGTTGATGTTGCGCCCTTTTCTGAAGAATACAAGCCAATCAAGAAAATCCCAATTGGTAGTTGTGCAACTGCTTGGACAAATCCAACATCAGGTCAAGTCTACATCATAGTGTTCCATCAAGCGCTGCACTTTGGGAATAAATTGAAGAACAGCTTGATATGCCCAAATCAAGTGAGGGATTGCAATTTCAATTCTATTGAAGAAACACCTCGTCAGTTTGACCCCAGATCCAAGCATGGAATTACAATCCAAACCCCAATGGAAGATGATGACCCCAAGAAAGTTTTTATAAAACTGAGTATGAGAAATGTGATTTCATATTTTCCAACAAGAAAGCCAACGAGATTAGAGCTTGATGAATACCAACATTTGACTGCAACAAATGATACCCCGTGGGACCCTCACTCACTGAAGTTCAGGATGGCTGAGTTAGCAATTGACAATGGTGATCCAATTTCAGGGGACCAATTTAGTGTCCAAGCCATGTCGACTGAGATTGCAAGTTTTGTTGTAACAGAACCTACAAGTAATGTCACAGACATGTTCTCCAAGACTAGCATAGAGCCCAAGCATCCAAATCTCATGCAGCAATGCAAGCTGATGAGATTGCACCAGATATCAACCAGAAAAATGCTGACTGAATGCCAAATAGCAACAGATGGAAATACTTCTCACAGGATTTCGGCAGTGACCACAAAGTTTCAAGATGCAAATATTTCAAGCGCGCGAAGGGTAGACCAGTTTTTGTTTGATGACACAGAATTTGACTTCACAGAAGCCCCCGAAGATGAATCAAAACCAGCCCCTAGCTTGCAAGAAATTGACAATACACTTGAAAGGAGGTCGCTTGATAGAAGAAATCAATGGGGGCCATCAGTGACAACTATTGAAGGTCCAAACAAGGTAGACTGTGAACGCCTAGCCAAGACTTGGAATATCAGTTTCAAGAAGGCGGAACAAACGCTGAAAGTCACTACTCAGAAAGCCCTGAGGAATTTGCAATTGCCTTTGATGAAGCGTCTGCCTACACAGCGCTTTAGAAACAAGAGAATTGCACAAGGAACCAGGTACACTGATACTTGGCATGCTAGGACCACAAGTATTATGAGACAAGAAAAATGTGCACAGATCTTTACAAATGGAAATGGGTTTGAAGTATTTATACCAATACAGGACAAATCGCAAGCGCATCAAGGGTTGAAAATATTCATTCATGAAGTTGGGATCCCTGAGCATTTGATTTCTGATGGTGCCCCAGAACAAGGCTTGCCAAGAACCTACAAGACCTACTGGAATTCAATTGTGAAGCGCAATCATATTCACCAAACATTCATCCAACCACATTGCTCGTTCCTAAATCGGGCAGAGCAAGCAATAGGTCATCTTGGTAGTGCAATCACAACCAAGGCAGCAAAGAAGAAGTCACCGAGGAGACTATGGTCATTTTGTGGTGAACTATGTGAACTATGTGCTAATATCAGGCAGAGGACGGCATCAAGCAACCCTTCTTCAATGGGGAGAACTCCCTTTGAATTGGTGCATGGATATATGCCCGACATTGCATTATACACATCATCAGAATGGTATGATTTTATATTTTACTTTGACAAAGGTGATTCCTCATCTCAAGGAGTTGAAAGACTGGGTCGGTGGTTGGGCCCTTGTGGCAATAAGGTGGGTGGCGGTGATTGTTTTTGGATCCTGACTGAATCAGCAATACCAATATCTACAAATTCAATAAGGCCCTTAAAGGAATATGAATGGAGGGATAGAGATGTCCTACGAAAAATGGAAGCGATCGACAAATCAATTGAGTCTAAGATTGGTGATGAAGTGAAAGACAGCGCGTCCTTCTTCCAGGAAAATTATCCAGAACCTCAAATAGAGCTATTTGAGGAACAACAACCAGTGAAATCATCTGATCTGAAACGTGAAATGGCTGAGCCAGAGGCATCGGTTGAAGATATTGATGAGCCAGATGAGTATCTGGGGAATGAAGTAATCATTGAAAGAAATGATGAAAGGCTCAGGTGCATTGTCAAGGATAGAGTGCGTGATCTGCAAAACAGACCAATTGGAGTAAGGAATGAGAATCCAATACTGGACACGAGGCTGTACAAATTGCAACTACCTGATGGCACTATAGAGGAATACACGGCAAACATTGTTGCAGAGAGTCTTTACAGTTCTGTTGATGACGATGGAAGGATGTTCACCCTACTAGATGAGCTGATTGATCATGAATGCGACAACACTGCTTTAACTGATAAGGAGGCAACAACTATAGCCAAAAATGGCCGAAAAAGCCATAACCAGACAACTAGGGGCTGGCAAATTTTAGCCAGTTGGAAAGATGGAACCGAATCTTGGTGTAAGCTAAGTGACGTCAAAGAATCATTCCCAGTGCAACTAGCCGAGTATGCAGTCAACAACAATCTTGAAAAATTACCAGCATTCAGATGGTGGGTGCACAAAATTTTGAGAAGAAAGGAACACATCCTTAAGGCAGCCAAAACAGCCAAGTATTGGTTGAAGACTCACAAATATGGTGTTGAGCTACCACATTCAATTACACAAGCACTGGAAATTGAAAAGAAAATAGGCACAGATCACTGGGAAAGAGCAATTCACAAAGAAATGACCAACAGTATGGCAGTGTTTGAATTTTCTGATGATGATGTTATTCCAGTCGGTCACAAGGAAATAACAACCCACATGATATTTGATATCAAGCTTGGATCCCTAACAAGGAAAGCTAGGTTGGTAGGGGACGGTCATAAAGTTCCTGCCATAGCAAAAGAAAATACATATTCATCTGTTCCCAGTCGTGATTCAGTAAGAATATTCTTCTTGCTAGCAGCACTGAACGATTTGAAGGTTCTCTCAGCAGATATTCAAAATGCATATTTGACAGCCCCGATAAAAGAGAAATACTTTCTAAAAGCGAGAGCTGAAGATGGTTTTCCTCCACACCTTGCAGGAAGGCCTTGCAAGATAGTTCGAGCACTATATGGGTTACCAGTTGCAGGTGCGTCTTTCAGGTCATATCTCACAAAGCATTTGAGGGATCTTGGATATTCCCCTTGCAAAGCAGATCCGGATGTGCACTTACGAATTGAAACCAGGAAAGATGGATCCAGATACTGGGCAATGCTGATTGCCTATGTAGATGATATCTTATGTTCTGGTGAAGATCCAAAGTTCCAGCTAGAAAACATTGAACGAAAGTTCAAGTTGAAGGATGATACGATCGAGGAACCAACTCTGTATTTGGGAGCTGATATTGGAAAGTTTTACTTTGAAGGTGATTCAAAGCCAAGGTGGTCATTATCAAGCACCAAATATACTGCAAAAGCTGTTGCAGCAGTTGAACAAGCGGGCCTAGCCTTGGGTTTGATGCTGGTGTGGGAAGGAAAAACATAGAGGACCAGCTTTTGGTCTACAGACCAGAGCAAGTTGAGTGCATCAGTCAGGGACTCCAGCATTTCATCGTACAAGTCACTAGGGCAAGGTGACATCAGCCTGGGGAGAGACAGAGTGAAGTAGGAGCTGTAGGAGCACTTGGTACCTTCAGTGACATCAACCGGAGCCCTGGAATCACTGGAGCAAACCCCCCGCCGTTGAAGAAAGTGACCGGCAGAAGAGGAAATAACCAAAGCAGACACCAACAGAAGGAAAAAAGGAGACAGACCGAGAGCCTGACACCTGGGTGGAAGAGTCGGAGGCGGCTGTTGAAGCTGGAGCAGGAGGCTTGGTCTTGAAGAACCAGTGAGAGCTAAGGACCCTGTTGGCAGACAGCCAAACCTGCCCTTCAGTGCTAGGCATAAGGTTGCCTTCACAGTACAGGTCATCAAAGCATTCGGGAGACATCTTGGCAAGACCAATGAGACATTTCCGGAGGGCTTGGCCAGGGGGGGATTTCGTCCACGCAGCAGAGCCTTGGAAGCAAGCCAAAGCCAGGGAAACCAGAGACTCCACAGTAGCAGACCTCCAATCAGGATCATCGGGATTGACCAAGGCATACACCGGGGCAACTGAGAGGCGGCACACATCATGAATGGATTTCTTATCACGGCCATCCTTCTTGCTGAAGAAGTGGGTAGGACTAGGAGAGGCATTCCAAACCCGGGTCTGAGCTGGAGACTTCCGGAGGTGTTGGATGGAAGAGGGGGTAGCGAAACGGGCATCACCATAAATGCGCCAAAGGAAGGAAGCAGAGTGGGCCTGGTTTGCAGCGGCGAGAGCCTGTTTACAAAGGGCTTGACAATCCAAGCTGGGGGAGGGAGTCAGAGAGGGGGAGGGCTGGAGGAGAGACTGCTTAAGTGCTGGGGCAGGTGCAGGAAGAGGAGGGTGTGTGGGGGCAGGAGGTGCTGGCTGCAGAAGAGCTGAGGGAGTAAGGACAAGCTGCTTGAGAGCGGGAGGCTGAAGGGGAGGAGATTTAAGGGCGGGCTGTTTAGAGTCCCAATGAGGAGTGGGCTTCTGAGCAGACCGAGTAGAGGAGGCCACAGAGGAATCCAAGGAAGAGACAGACATGGAGGTAACAGAGGATTGGCTGGCTGAGGAAGAGGAAGCAGACAGAGGTGCATCTGACCGGGGACAAAGAGAGGAAGGGGAAGGGGTGGCATGGGTGGGAGCTGGGGTAGGGGAGGACTTCTTCAGATGGGCGCGCTTGGGGTAACAAGAGCCAGAAGAACGTGCAGACGAAGAAGACAGGGAGAGGGTAGACTGGAGTCTTTTCTTGGGGGAAGAAGCAGAAGAGCGGCCCCCAGGAGGCTTAGTAGGAGTAGTGGGGGTAGGCATGCTGGAAACTGGTGTATTGCGAGCGCTGGGAGAGAGGGAGATTGATTTGATGAAGCAGGTGAAGAGTCGATAGAAGCGGCGCCGGTCGGTGATTCTATAGCCTCAATAAACAAGGTACGTCCAGTAGGGAGTAAGCGGAGCAGAGGGAGCTCGTGCGATGGAGCGGCTGTACGATTGCGGGTAGAGGGGGCGATTGATTTGATGAAGCAGTGGGATGGGGCAGGCGATAGTTCGAAGCAAGAAGAGGAGACGTGTGTGGAGGTGAAAGAATATGAGAACTCATAGGTAGGGCAGGGAGAAAGATGTGAGCAAAGGAATTGCGGTGGGAGAGAAGAGCAATCGAGCGTATGGAGGGGGCGGGAGGAGCGTGGAAATGTGGTGGAGCGGCAGCGTGGTGGAACAGAAGCGGGAGCCTCAACAGACGCAATCGATTGGTGGAGCGGCTTGGAGGGGGTTCGATTGATCGAGGCGATGGAGCAGATGTAATTCAATCAAAGGAGCGGCCGTGCAATTGATGGAGCGGCTGTGAGAGGGTGTGATCGAGTCGAGGAAGTAGTTGGATGGGCCAAAAAGGGGAAACTGGCGTTGATGGAGTAGATGCAATGGCAAAGAGCGGTGTAGGCAATTAGTTGCGAATACAGAGAAGCTGGTTTGCTCCTACGTAGAAATTGTACTGGAGGCAGGGTAGGAAAATATTTGTCTTATCGGAACAGAGGATCCCGTAGGAACTGTACTGGAGACAGTGTAGAAAATTATGTGTCGTAACGTAACATAAGTGCCCCAACGGCGGCAAGTGATGAGCGGCCAAAGCACTCAAAGGAAGCAAAGGAAGCAAAGAAGCAGACCGACTGATAGCACCAACAGAAAGAGTAGGGCATGGGTGGGTGGTGGGCGTCCTGGTGGTGTTATAGATAGAGTGGGAGAGTAAAGATAGTAAAAGAGAATTTGGTGTAGAAATCTACGTGTTTTAAGTACTGGAAATTCGGGACGTCGGACAAAGTTGCTCGACGCAAGATTGTGTTGGCTGTTCCTGTTCAACCCTTTAACATGTCGGCCAATCGCTACATATTGGTATGTTGTGAACTACTAGTGTGTGCCACAATGGGCTGGCTATGTTTCAGTTGACATGTTTTCCTTTCGTTGTCATTCTCTACAAGCTTGCCATGTGGCTCCGCTGGGAATGTGTTGATTTTCTACAAGCTGTACACAAATCAAGTGCTGTGGTGTGAGGTTTCGGACAAGCATGTGCTGCTGTATCATAATCTGGAATTCTCACAATCATGGATTCCAACAATCTATTATTTTCCTTCTGAATCCGATTCGTTGAGAGACTGATTCAAAGGCTTCTGAGGAACAGCAACGCTGCGTTAGTGTGTTAGTAGACGAACGATTGTACTCTACGCGTGATAAATGTGTTCGGATACTTTCGGCAACGGATAATCGGACTACAGGCGAAGCTAGGGAGACGCCAGATCTCTTCTTGCTGTGACTTATTCAGATTGCAGCGAGACAGACCTTAGTATGTAGATTACAAGTAGTTGGTAGCAACTAGTGTGAATTTTGGGATTTAAATCAGTTGAATGTTAAAAGTATGAGATAAAGTGAAATCTTGCTGAAATGCAAGATATCTCTTTTATTGAGATGAATTCATTGCAACTGCTGTTGCGTAGTGCTGAGATTACTCGCTGATTATTTCCGTACATGTATTAGTCGTTGACCATATATATCTGTATGCATGTATATGTATTGTGTGAGAATCACACGCCAACGGTTTTCTTCTCTTGTTCCGTTAGGAAGACTTCATGATATGTTTATCATTAAGGTCAGGAATTGCTCCCGTAGCTCGTGTGATATTTTATGAAATCAGAGTTTGCTCACCGAAGAACAATGGCAATATTGTAAAACAGGGATTGCTCACCGTTGATGCGCGATGGGAATCGATGCGCCGTGGGAATCGATATGTCGTGTGAATCGATTACTTAGGTTGATACGGGACTCATTGATTCGTACGAATAGGAAATCTACCCTCTGGTAGCTTTGGTACTTCTGGTCACGAAAGGAATTTAATACTCCCCATGTCTCCTTGTGAAGGGTCATCACGCTCTACATGATGCTTCCATCATCCCAGTATTTTACCCTTCCTCCTGCCTGTTTGTTGGTAGCTGCTCCCAGTTCGGATTATGCTACCGGTATCCTTCAACAGTTTTCACTTGTACTCTCCCTGCTTGCTTTCAGGATTCGTTTGACAAATTTGTCGTTCTACAACTTGGGGCTTAAACTCTCTTTGATTGAGGCGACGTTAAAGTCTGGATACAGACTGAGTAGTTTAGATCCACCTTCAGTGGTTAAAGTTACTTAAATACGTATATTATTAGTAATGATGCTTCCATCATCCTGAAGAAGGTCGCCGGTATTACCACAGAAGTGGAAGATGGGCCTGAGCAGTGGATACAGGACGGAGTGACTCCAATGCTTGGTGAGAATGTCTGCACAGTTATCCTTACCTGGGATGTGCATCATTAAAATGAAACCTCTCGCTATCATGCTCCGTACGTAGTGAAACGACAGAATATTATGACGCTTGTGCAACCTTGCGTAAGGGAAGGTTGACGTTTGGATCATCTTTTCGTTGTCACCCCAAGAGTATGAGACATCATGGACTCGTGTTCCTAGGTATCGGAATGAGTGGCGTAAATCGATGATCTGTTCGATGCAAGTCCTTCCTGCAACAAATTCGGCCCCAAAGGTGGCTGTCTCCGTAGTAGACTGCTTCTTCGAGAACCACATCATGGGAGTCTTGTTCGCGAAATGAAGAATGCCGGTTACAGCCTTACCACTGAGAATATCATGCATGAGGTTGGCATCATAGAAATGTGTCAACACTACTGTCTTTCCTAGCGGTGCAGGAGCGTCGTCGGGTAGCTCTTCAGAATGCTCCCCATAGACGGTGTTGGACCAGTCGATGGTGTCGGGTTTAGTCAGTATAAAATCTGGTGATTCCACGCAGAATCTGATTTTAAAATGTCTAAACTTGGAGATATATCCATAGATACGTTTTGCACGTTCGAGATGCCCATCTCGTGGCTGAGCTCTGAAACTTGAGAGCGTCATCACGGCTGTTTGCACATTGAAACGGCCAATAGCGATGATCCATTGTAGTGAACCGATCATACTTTGGTATTTCTGTATACCGGTTTCTTCGAGAAAGGCTGAAGAGTCCAATTCGGGATGATCGTTTTCCGCAATGGGTGATTGGAACCTAGTGCTGGGCTTGCATCCGAACATTTGTTCGTAAGACGCTTCCATCTTTTCGATGAACTTTATGGGATTCATGCATAGAACACCATGTTCGTCGCGCTCAAATCCACAACCTAAGTGAAAATTCATAGGTCTGGATCCCTTCAGTTTGAAGTTAAATGGTGACGACTGCAATATCTTCAAGAAGGAATTGGGATCTGCCATGCAGAGACATAGGTCATCGACATATGTGCATATAAGCTCATACACACGTTCACCATGCTTGTTCGTTCCGGGTTTGAGGAATATTTCTGGTTCTGCGCGGGATCTTTCGAAGCCGAGTTCAATGAGACAAGCCGCGAGTAAGTCTCCAAAGCACTTGCCTGAAGACCTGAGACCGTATAGGGCTTTGTAAATGATCAACAGGTGACCTTCCAGTGATCCGAATTCGGGACCTGCCTTGATACATACTTTCTCGCAGGTGACTGCTTCTAAGTAGGCGTTACCTATGTCGGTACCCCATGCTTCTAAGTCGTTGAGTTCAGCTAGGAATAGACACATACGTAGGCCGCGGAGAGATACGACACCTGCGTAAACACTGTGGATAGGGGCCTCAGTTAGATTACCATTAGCAACGAGGCGAGCCTTGTGTCTACCGTCGTGCTTGACAACGTATATCATGTGTACCTTGATCTGTTGGAATCCCGGGGGAATGGAGCTTGTCTTGTACACACCTTTATCAATGAATGTATTGTACTCATTGAGTTGTGCCATTTCCAGAGTGGTGGCATCTTCCCATTTGGTGTTTCCGTTGGCTTGATCAAAACGGAGGGCTTCTTCGTGGTTACGAGGTACTTTGAATCCATATTGATACTGCGGAGTGGTACGGAAAGAACGTAGTTTGGCTTGGTGCACGAGTCGATCAAGTTTCTTGGTTCGTCGCGCTAGGTTGGTGATTTGCTTGAGGCGTTTCCAACCTGGGAGGTCAAGCAAGTTGTTGTCTTTCCCATATTTTGCAACGGTGACAGGGTCATCAGCCGCAATGTTGGCCAGGGGTTCATATGTGCGTTCCATATTTTCCCATTCAATCCAAAGGTTATACTTGGAACCTTTGTATTGAGGATGCTTGTTATCCAGTGGGCCTTGGTGTCCTAGGATGCGGCGAAACGACCAGAGTTTGCCGTCTTCTTGTGTTGAATCACGATGTATGTAATTCATGACATCATTGTATGCAATGATATCATTGAGTTCGTCATCAGAGTGTTTGCACTTGAACTTGATGAAGTCGTTGTTGCGTTCAAGGCTGTCTTCAACATCGACGATGGTAAGACGTTTCCGGGTGCCATCTGGATTGGTTACAAGGAAGGATCGTCCTTGTAGATCGGCAATCGGGATCGTAGGAATGGTAATGGGTTTACCGTCATCGTCAAATTGTGCGTTACCTTCTTCGTTGGTGACAACTACCTGTGATGGGTCTACGGAAGGAGTAGCGGGGTTGGTGTGTGGAGTTGTGACGTCACTAACATCAAAGTATGCTAATTCCGGTGGGTCAAAATCATCTTCAGTAAGGAGAACGCCGTCAGATGTCTTGCTGAAGATGTGTGTCGTAGGAGGACCATCAAGACTCTCCCCATAGTTGTTAGGGAGTGGAGAAGGTGACCAGCTTGGGCTGTCATCGACCTTCTTATAAAGAAAGCTCGGTAACGAGGGGTGGGTGGGTGGTTGAAGAATAGTTTGAGTGCCAGATGCGTGGGGCGCAGTATCTGTTTGTTTGTTGGGTACAGATGGGACGGTGACATCGGCAGTGTCGGAATCAGCGGGTGAAACGCTAGGGGGAACTGAGTTGTTTGGTTTCGTAGACTCGTCAATGAGTTTATTCTGATTGGTATGCTCCCCATGTTTAAATGCTGGAGCTTCTCCAGTGGCATATAAACGAGGCAAGGAATCCTTGGCGTTACGCCATTTGATGAAGCCATCATCAGTAAATAGGCCCGCGCGTTTGTTACGGGACTCAGGCGTAAGAGCAGAACGGACACCGGACCTGTCAAGTAACTTGTTGGTAACGGGATCCCAGATTCGGAAGCAGAGTCCATTGCCAACATGTTCGGCGATGCCAACGAAATGACCTAGGCGTTCGGTAGACTGGGTACCGAAAGGAGAGTCATTGGTTTTGAAATACACAGGTTCAAACCAGAAGAAACTGGTGTATGCGCTGATGTCGCCAAGTGTACCGGTGGCAATGAAGATCGGCTGTTTATCGGATAGCGTAGGATCAGAAACAACATTGAGGAGACCCGCGACGTATGTCATACACAGTAGCCATAGGTGTGGTGGTGTGCCTGTACAATCCATGACGCGATTGACAATGCGCTTGAACGTTTGGTATCGTCGTTCGAATTGATTCTGGTGTTGGTGATACGGTTCACTTTGCCAGAGTCCAATCCATAACATTTTGAGGTAATCGACGACCTTCTTACTGGATTGATAGTAAACCGTGGTCGCAAAGGAGGCGAATGGGTCTGCCCCATTTTCGAACAAAGTTCTGGAAGCAAGATAGGAAGTCGCCGGTGGTACGCATTTCCTCAACGTGTATAATATGTGATTTGCGGCCGAAGAAGATCTGAGCAATCTTGGAGCCACCATCAATTGCTGGGACATCTGAATAGACAGCATCGGACATAACATCGTCATTGAATGGTCGAACGTTCATGGCCGGTTGAGGGGAATGAAAACGTTTGAAAATGTTTCCATCAGGACTAACCGCTAATGAACCATATTGGGTTGAGTTTTCGAACGTAGCCTTGATGCGATCGGTGGAAACCCAACAGAAGAAAGGTTTCAGGGACAAGTAGTCATGTTCGTTGGGGTATCTTTCGCGTGGCGTAGCTGCAATACGTGTAGTGTCACTGGCAGTACAATCCGTCGGAAACGCGGTAACTGTCCCAGAGGCTGCGGGTAACGCACAGCATGCGAGACGTTCTTGATGAGCGTAGTCGGTGGAGGTAAGCCAAAAGGAGCGATCGTTGGCCCTATGATCATCAATAGGAAGGAAGGGAGATCGAGTGGAATGGCTGGAATACGAACTGAGGGATGTGACCGTGGAGGACCCGGGGGAAACAGAGATATCTAATCCTTCAAGGCAACGTGGGTTCCCATATTCGTCGTAATCGGCATAAGGGAGTTGCTGTGGCTGGGGAGGATATTTCTGGAGAAATTGTTCATCCTTTGCACTGATCGTGGTATCGAGAACTGATGGGTCCCAATGCTTATCCGATGTCATGATAACATGTGGGAGCGTGTCAAACTCAACAGTCGTATACTTTCGCATCGCAAGGTATGGTAAACCGTGTCGTATGCTAAGAGGCAGTGCATATCCATCGGAGGTGGCGATGACCTGTCCGCCGCCCGCTTTGATGGATGTGTCGTCGACAGTGGAAAAATATGCTTCCATCTGGCCGGAGGACAATATAGAAGGGTGTCGTCCTGTATAGGCACACTCGTTGAAAATGAGGATGACGGGGCCTCTGTTCGACATGGAATATGCCCCGCATGTAGCAATGGGGATATTTTGTACCTGATGATTGTTAATACCGGTGACATTAACGTATCGCGGTGGGATATCCTTGGAGATGAGACATGCATCATTGCCGATGATGCAACCATTTGCGCCGCGATCTACCATCGCAAAACCAGGGCTAGTGACCGTAGTTTTATGTATGCAGTATGTGTATGACGTTACTGGGCTGTCGTTAGGAAGGGTGAGATCTTCTTCAGGAGTATACCACTGGTGAAAATTGGCGGAATATGATGATGTTCCTACAGGTATTTGGGTGTCACCGTCCTTTTTGTACTGAATGTCAGGGTTGTCGGAAAGGAAACGAGCGGGATGCGCGGGTGACACGGAAGACTTGAGAGGTCGCTGGTCCTTGGACGAAGAGGTCGTTGATTTGTATACACCTAGGGATGCGTGGAAAACACCTCTACGATCATTTTCTACAGCAGGATGTAGGTCTGCTGCGGAATTGGCATGCTCATCGTTGGTCGAAGTATCGTCTTCTCGAAATGATACCGAATGTTCATGTTGGTATGCCTTCCAGGTAATGGGTTTGACACTGTTGGGGTCAGGTTGGTCTGTGTTAAGTAAGTCGTTTGGCAATGAGGCGACCACGATTTTCTTTCCTTCCGGGGAAAAGCTAAGCCAACTCTTCATGTCCTGACGTGACAAGGCCTTCCATATGTTTGTAGGTAACCTTGTGGTAGGGTCAGGGGTACGTCCAGCTTTAAATACAGCATAATCTTGATAGTCTCCTTCAAATTCGATGGGGAGAGCATAGTCATCATGGTTTTGGCTTTGTTCAGAAGAAAAATCATGAACATGTGCACGTACAGTCGACCGAGGAGCGGACATCGCGGACTGGGAATCAAGTCGGGTTGCTTCGAGTAGAAGCGTGATTTTAAGATCGTGGATAGCAGCTGCTTCGGCGACTGCATCCGTCACGGTGCTATTCGTCCCACCTGGATCCTTGACTTTGGCAAACTGTTCACTTAGCTGAAAGCTGGAATAGCATGCTTGACATAGTGCCGATTTTACGGTATGGTATTCAAGGGGCTTGTTGGGAGGACGAAGTTTATTGAGGTGATTTAATTCATCAAACCAATGTGTAATGAACACTTTGGATTCCTTCCAATTGTTGAGGTTCAACTTGAGCAACGCTTGTAGCTGAGTCGAGTTGTCATATACCTTGGCTTTTGATTTGCTGTGAAGGTTTACGAAATCGAAGTAGGCCTTGCGTCCATCGCGAGTGGTAGAATGACTGTGTACACACGATGCAGAAAGGTCACTTTTGAAGACTTCCAACATTAGTACCCAGAAGAAGGCACATTGTTTGACGTAGAGATCACGGGTGTAACCCACAAGCGTAGCTGGAGGCCAAGTTTCGTCAAGGAATGTCTCGGTGTCGATGTCGTATGCCTCGAGTTTAGCCTTGAAACCAACGAGCCAGTGTTCGAATCTTGAGTCATTCGTGAGGGGCGTAAAGGACTTTTCATCCCGTGCTTTTCGGCACCAAGATTCGTACTTTACCTGCTGAGGTGACTTTTTGCTACTTCCCACCGGAGGAGGTGGGGGGTTCAGAGCGGATTCATTACGCTTGCGTTGGGCACGCTCTTCGCGGAAAGTCTCGAATTCCTTGTATGTATATGATTTCACATCCTTCCACGTTCTCAAGTCTTCTGCTAGAGCGCCATCGCCTTCTTGAAGATCGATAGCGTAATCCGCAAGTACTTCTACGTTCCTTTGAACGGATCGAGGGATATGCGTTGGTAGCCCTCTTTCAGTATAGGTAAGCTTGCGTGCAAAATCCGGTTCGATGAGCGCGCCGAGGAATGCATTCCACTTGCACAATCCGCCTTCCTTGAGGGCTAAACACAGTTTACTATTGTCTTCACTTGTTACGTTGAGTAGGGATACGAGTATCTTCTTCATAGCAGTATCGAAACTGGGGAAGTGATTGACAGCAGCGACTTCTGCGTCATCCTTTTCTTCGCCGCCGGGCATCGTCGGTATGTTCGGCATCTGTAACGGTTCCGATCCTCCGAGAGAATTGCGCGGTGACTGGGAATGAGAACTACTTCGTGTACGCATATGCCAGCGTAGAGAGCGAATTCAGGTCCGTTCTTGTCCCTCTTTGTGTGCAAGCCTTCTTAGAGCTTGCGACTGTTAATCTATTATTTTCCTTCTGAATCCGATTCGTTGAGAGACTGATTCAAAGGCTTCTGAGGAACAGCAACGCTGCGTTAGTGTGTTAGTAGACAAACGATTGTACTCTACGCGTGATAAATGTGTTCGGATACTTTCGGCAACGGATAATCGGACTACAGGCGAAGCTAGGGAGATGCCAGATCTCTTCTTGCTGTGACTTATTCAGATTGCAGCGAGACAGACCTTAGTATGTAGATTACAAGTAGTTGGTAGCAACTAGTGTGAATTTTGGGATTTAAATCAGTTGAATGTTAAAAGTATGAGATAAAGTGAAATCTTGCTGAAATGCAAGATATCTCTTTTATTGAGATGAATTCATTGCAACTGCTGTTGCGTAGTGCTGAGATTACTCGCTGATTATTTCCGTACATGTATTAGTCGTTGACCATATATATCTGTATGCATGTATATGCATTGTGTGAGAATCACACGCCAACGGTTTTCTTCTCTTGTTCCGTTAGGAAGACTTCATGATATGTTTATCATTAAGGTCAGGAATTGCTCCCGTAGCTCGTGTGATATTTTATGAAATCAGAGTTTGCTCACCGAAGAACAATGGCAATATTGTAAAACAGGGATTGCTCACCGTTGATGCGCGATGGGAATCGATGCGCCGTGGGAATCGATATGTCGTGTGAATCAATTACTTAGGTTGATACGGGACTCATTGATTCGTACGAATAGGAAATCTACCCTCTGGTAGCTTTGGTACTTCTGGTCACGAAAGGAATTTAATACAATCTAGAATTCTCATCTAGTGAAAAGCCAGAATGTCATCGTCATCCGACAGTAGCAGTGTCCTTGATATCTACACACTCGAGGAGTTGCAGCGAATGTTAACTGACCCCAAACTGTGTACTAAATTGGCAAGTAAAATTGAAACTGAAGTGTTGGCTAGACTCTCAACAAAGAGACAAAATGGGTCGTCTCCCATAGGTACTCTCGTGACACCTTCCAAGCAACAAAACATCTCGGATCAAATCGGAGAAGCGGAAAAGGTTCTGAGCAATATTAATAATGCATTGAGTTGTTTGGAGAAAATTAGCAACGATTGTGCTGCTGCAATAACCAGGTTGAGCAAATGCACTACTCTCGTAGAACAGTTGAAGCAACAAACGATGAGGGTAAAAGAAGATATCATTGAACCTTTGCAATGCACCATCAACAACGCAAAGAAGCGGCCTGCATCATCCAAAACTACTCTTGACTTCTCTCCTACTCCAAAGCAGACAAAGGAACAAATTAATGTTGAAAGCAATGAAAGCGAAGAAGATTTGAATCAGAATACCACGTCTAAGCCTAAGTCTAAGAAGCACAACAACTTTTCCAAAGACAAAAGCGCTGCCTACATGAAGAATGAGAGTCAAAACTTTACCAAACACTGTTTTCACAATTTGGAGCCGGGAGTGGCAGTCATGAAGTTGTCTAATCATTCATGGAAATATGACACAAATTTCCCACAAAACCTGATGAGCAGCAATGAATCTTTGCGGCAAATCCCAAACACTAATATCAGGTGTATTCACGCATTGTACAGATCAATGGTACCAGATGAAGAAGAAGAAGAGCAAACTGTGGAAAAGATCACTAAAATTGTGGAACTCATGCAGATGTTGTAACGAAAGAGTCTGGTTTGGACTATTTCATGACCAAGTTTCCAAAGATGAAAAAACTAGACATTGATTTGTGTGGACTGATTACATCTCAGCTTGGAGAAGGAACTTTTAAGCACAACCCTAACAACAATGCCATTGCAGTCTTTCTGGTGAAAGGTCAGGTGAAAAGATTCCATTATGTGCTAGTGAATGGAGTCCAATCTTTGGTCCTATTCATATAATTGGGACGGAAAATATTTCGGCTGTAATATTCTTAATCCGGCTCTGAACAGAAAATACGATGAGGTTATCTGCCATTTAGCACCTTATATTATTAACAAAAAAAATATGGCTAATCAACCTATACCAGTGTTTGTGGGTGCATGGCAGATTGAGAGAGAGATGAGGACTGATTTTCCCTAAAAATGTTCCGCTGTATCTTGGCAAGATGACTTGCCTGTTTTCTTGGCCAGGTCGAAAATGTTCTGGCTTCCGGGCAAGATTTCTTGTCTATTTTCTATCTTCAATTTGAGTGTGGTACTTTCATTAATTAGCTATGGCTATCTGAGGCCAGGCATTCTTCACAATTTATTACTGTTATATTGGTAAAATAGAATTATTATTACAACATATCTGACACCAAGCTGCTCCAATCTCAGCGTACATTTCTAAATCTAGTTTGTCGACCAAGTCATTGACAAGGACAACATAATAATCATATCTAACACCAGGCTGATCCGATCTCAGCGTACATATCTACTTCTGATTCAATGACCAGGTGATCAACAAGGACATCATAAAGGGGATCAACAATTTCAATTTTAAACTGAAATATTACACAGATGACTTCAGATGCAATACGGATTTTTTTCCGCAGTATGTCGGAATGTGTCACAGAGAATTCTGAACACCTTCGACATCCCATTGAAGCATTCATGGTGTTTCAGGGCTTGTGCATGAAAGCTTTTGACCACATATCCGTCATGTGGATTTGGGGTTGATGCAGTGTAATTGTGCCCATACATGACTATGAAACCCAAAAATTAGATACAGTTCTTCTCAGATAATGTCCAAAAGACAGTAGTTATGGGAAGTTGAGGTGGAAGGTGATGGAAGAATAATGTGCGTGTTGGAGCTGGATACTGCAACGGGATTACGTTAGAGGAGGAAGCGGAGGATTGAGGTGTATCATTTGTGGCAATAGTTTGTTGAGGTAGAGGTAGATAATGGGTGGGTAGAAATCCATTTCTATGGAGGACAGAAGAAAAATTGTGATATTGACCAACAGAATCAGAAACATATGGTAACCATTTTGATTTACATTGAGGACATGTATCGAAGTCATGGTATTTGTGAGAATGATGGGAAACAGAGTAACAAATGTTACAGACACAGATAATCAGATGAGAATGAAGCGTTGATTGTTGACAGTGTACGCAACGTTGCCGCATAAGGACAAGGCAAATGTTGATAGTGTAATAGTCAAGCAATGACTCATAGGAACTTAAGCGGAGTTTAAGAAGCGGTAGGGATATTGTTTGCAGGCCTGTAGAAACAGGGATTTGTAGTTCGGCAAGTATAAACAATATGTGTTTGCATACTGGATGGATATCAGGACACAAACAGATAATAGTTTTGCTAGAAGCAAGTATGGTGTAGACATTGCCGGAAGAACCGGTGACAAAAAGTGAGAAGGAGGGTGATGCTTTGGAGTGGTGTCGGAGAATATGAAAGGATTCTGAAACTGAATGGCGTAAACGCTTTTTGTCGACAAAGAGCCAAACTGTGCAGGTTTAGGAGAAAATGAGGGTATCGTATGTCGGCTGGCAAGATCAGAGAAAGTGTAGATGTAATCAATAATGAACAGCAAATATAATAAGGAAGCACGTACTGGAGCCATTGTGTTTCGAAGAAGACATGGCCAGACAGATAGAAAGGGGAAGGTTGGGGTAAAGGCAGAAGCTCTGAAACACAAAGTAGACGTAAGAATGAAAGCAATCGTAAGTGTAAGTGTTCGTTGTCATGAAGTATCGAGTGTACATCGAGTGCCGGTAAATTTTTGGGGGGATAAAGGAAAACAAGATAAACGAAAATAAATGGATGAATGACGATAGGACCGTTATTTTCTATTTTCGAGGAAGATAAATGACAGACAAAGATACGGGGAATATAAAGTATTGGCATGCGTATGGAATTGAATATAGATGTAACGATCAATAAAAGACAGTTATGTTTACATACGAAAGGAACCTATCATGAGGCTCTTCAAACTGACGCTGAGGTCCAGCGGAACATAAACAGCAGGGTAAAACACATGCGGTCAGGCCCAGTAGCAATAATAGCCAAATTTTTGACAGGGGCCGAGGCCAAGGCAAATTTTAGAAACTTATTTTGAGGCTCTTGCCCGTGATAAAAAAAAGTATTCATTCTATTTTTTATTAACTTTCGATTCTATTCGGGCAAGAGCCTGAAAATAGGTTTTTAAAATTTGCGTCGGCCTCGTCCCCTGTCAAAAATTTGGTTATTATTGCTACTGGGCCTGACCGTAGGTATTTTACCTGCTGTTTATGTTCTGCTGGACCTCAGTGTCGGTTTGATGAGCCTCATGATAGGTTCCTCTCCTATGTAAACATAACTGTCTTTTATTGATCGTTATATCTATATTCAGGTATATTCAATTCCATACGTATGCCAATATTTTATATTCCCCGTATCTTTGTTGGTCATTTTTCTGTTTCGAAAATAACCGTCTGATCATCATTCATCCATTTATTTTTGTTTATCTTGTTTTCCTTTATCCTCCGAAATATTTACTGTCACTCAATGTACACCCGATACTTCAGGACAACAAACACTTACGAGTACGAACTCTTACAATTCCTTTCATTACATCTACTTTGTGTTTCAGAGCTTCTCTCTTTACCCCAACCTTCCCCTTTCTCTCCGTTTGGCCATGTCTTCTTTGAAACGCAATGGCTCCAGTACGTGCTTTCTTGCTTATTATACTTGCCGTTCATTATTGATTACATTTACACTTTCTCTGATCTTGCCAGCCGACATACGATACCCTCATTTTCTCCTAAACCTCCTTTTCTGCACAGTTTGGCTCTTTGTTGACAAAAAGCGTTTGCGCCATTCAGTTTCAGAATCCTTTTATATTCTCCGACACCGCTCCAAAGCATCACCCTCCTTCACACTTTTTGTCTCCGGTTCTTCCGGCAATGTCTACACCATACTTGCTTCTAGCAAAACTATTATCTGTTTGTGTCCTGATATCCATCCAGTATGTAAACACATATTGTTTATACTTGCCGAACTACAAATTCCTGTTTCTACAGGCCTGCAAACAATATCCCTACCGCTTCTTAAACTCCGCTTAAGTTCCTATGAGTCATTGCTTGACTATTACACTATCAACATTTGCCTTGTCCTTATGCGGCAACGTTGCGTACACTGTCAACAATCAACGCTTCATTCTCGTCTGATTATATGTAACAATTGTTACTCTGTTTCTCATCATTCTCACAAATACCATGACTTCGATACATGTCTTCAATGTAAATCAAAATGGTCACCATATGTTTCTGATTCTGTTGGTCAATATCACAATTTTTCTTCTGTCCTCCGTAGAAATGGATTTTTACCCACCCATTATCTACCTCTACCTCACCATAGCTTTGCCACAAATGATACACCTCCATCCTCCGCTTCCTCCTCTAACGATAATCCCGCTGCAGTATCCAGCTCCAACACGCACATTATTCCCCCATCACCTTCCACCTCCACTTCCCATAACTACTGTCTTTCTGACATTATCTGAGAAGAACTTTAATAAATGCCATGAATGCTTCTATGGGATGTCGAACGTGTTCAGAATTCACCGCGGCAGATTCCTACATACTGCGGAAAAAATTCCGTATTGCATCTAAAGCCATCTGTATAATATTTCAGTTGAAGATTGAAATCGTTGATCTCCTTTATGATGTCGTTGTTGATGATGTGGTCATCGAATCTGAAGTAGATATGTAGTCTGAGATCGGATCATCCTGGTGTTAGATACGTTTATTATGTTCTCATTCTTGTGAATGACTTGGTTGACGAACTAGATTTAGAAATGTATGCTGAGATTGGAGCAGCCTGGTGTCAGATATGTTGCAATAATAATTCTATTTTACCAATATAACAGTAATAAATTTTGAAGAATGCCTGGCCTCCGATAGCCATTGCTAATTAATGATAGTACCACACTCAAATTGAAGATAGAAAATAGACAAGAAATCTTGTCCCGAAACAGGAACATTTTTTACCTGTAGATGAAAACAGGTAAGCCATCTTGCTCCAAATACTTTTAGAACATTTTTGTGGCAAATCAGTTCTCATCTGTCTGAATCTGCCATGCACCCACGAACGCTACTAAAGGGTTCTGTCTACCTCTCCTCGTTTCGCCAATAGCAATATAAGGTTCCATTAGGCGTATAACTTCATCGTACTGTTTTTCCAGAGCTGGTTCAAGAGTATTTTTGCCAAAGTAATATCCGTCCCAATGATACATGAATAGGACCAAAGATTGGATTGCGTTCACCAGCACATAATGATATTTTTTCACCCGACCTTTCATCTGAAAGACTGCAATGGCATTTTTGCGAGGGTCGTGCTGAAAAGTTCCTTTTCCAGGCTGAGATGTAATCAGTCCACACAAATCAATGTCTAGTTTTTTCATATTTGGAAAGTTGGTCATGAAAAAGTCCAAACCCGTTTCTGGAGTTACAACATCTGCATGAGTTACCGCTATACTTTTGATCTCATTTCTAGTGAACCTTTGCACAGGTTGCTCTTCTTTGTTTGCTTCTATTGCATCTGGTTCCCGTTCCATTGACCTGTACAATGTGTGAATACACATGACAGCGTTTGGGATTTTCTGAAAACAATCATCGCTGCTCATTAGGGTTTCTGGAAAAGTTGCGTCATACATCCATGAATTACGAGACAACTTCCTGACTGCCGCTCCCGCCTCCAAATGGTGAAAACGGTTTTTGGTAAAGTTTTGATACTCATTCCTTACGTAGACAGAGATACCGTTTTTGGAAAAGTTGTTGTGCTTCGTAGACTTTGGCTTAGACGCGGTCTTCCGATTGTGTTTGGTAATATTTTGATACTCATTCCTTCTGTAGCCATGGATATCGTATTTGGAAAATTTGTTGTCCTTCTTAGACTTTGGCTTAGACGCGGGCTTCCGATTCAAATCTTCCTCGCTTTCGTTGCTTTCTTCATCGCTTTCAATCTCAATTTCATCTTTTTTCTGCTTTGTAGTAGGATAGAACTGAAGACTAGTTTTGGCTGCTGGAGGCCGCTTCTTTGCGCTATTGATGGTTTCTTGCAAAGGTTTGATGATATCTTCTTTTACCCTCATCGTTTCTTGGTTCATCTGTTCTATGAGAGTAGTGCATTTGCTCAGAAACATTTCCGCTTGTCCGATTTGGTCCGACATTTTTTGCTGCTTGGAAGGTGTAACGAGAATTCCTACGGGAGACCCATTTTGACTCTTTGTTGCAAGTCTAGTCAACACTTCAGCTTCAATTTTATTTGCCAATTGAGTACCCATTCGGAGGTCTGTTAGCATTCGCTGCAACTCCTCGAGTGTGTAGCTATCAAGGGCACTGCTAATGTCAGATGACGATGACATTCTGGCTTTTCACTAGATGAGAATTCTAGATTGTTGTAATCCGTGATTGTGAGAATTCTAGATTATGATACCGCAGCACACAAGCTTGTAGTTCATGAAGACGAAAGGAAAACATGTGAACTGAAACATAGCCATACCATCGTGGCACCCACTTGTACTTCACAACATACCAAAATGTAGCGATTTGCCGACATGTTAAAGAACAGCCAGCAACAGAACCAGTATTCTGTCGTGGACATCGCAACAGCTTAGTCATCGTGGCAACCTTTTAGAGAATGAAAACAAAACAAAAACGTGTGTACTGAAACATATATGCCCATCGTGGCCATCACCACTATTTCATCATATGCAGATCCCATCGCCAAGTTGCGATCAGCCGACATGAACAGAAACGACGGAAATTGTATTCTGGTGCAGATACCACCCACCACCATACTACTGTACGGTACATAGTACTGGCATCGTACATGAGCATGTAGAATTTTACGATTTTAGGAGGATACCACCAGTACAAACAGTATGGTAACATATGTACGTGTACTAGTTCAAGTAATGTAACTGCGTACTGCTACGGTATGTTTCACATGAACTAGATACCACCAATGTGTACCAGTACGTACCGGGTTGGTTTTCAACTGACCATAACAGATAAAAAATTTATGTGTACAGCATGATGGCCGGCCAGACTTTGGTGTAGCATACTAGTAGCCGCCTTACGAAAGTTCATGCAACTTGGTGTGGTTTTTGTCTTTCACTCCGACTTCTGCGCCCACCCACCACAGAAGAGATGCACTGCGTTATCACTCCGACTATTGCGCCTCCCCACAGAAGAGATGCACTACGTTATGATGGCATTTCTTTTCCCTTTTCCGTACCATTCCCTTCTTACGAAATTTCATGCAACTTGGTTTGTTTTTTGTTATTCAAGATGATGCTCTATGGTATTAGTAGTAGTAGTAGTATAACTTGTAAAACCAAAATTATAGTTTTCAAGAAGCCGCCCGAGGTTACCTATCCTCCTAGTATGATAACACTGCTGTGGGTCTATGATACTAGTAATGGTATAGCCCTCCTGTTTTCTTAGTATGTCATACCAATTTCATTTTTGTACCCAAAAAAAACCCACACAGCAAGAACAACAAGGGCTTAGTAATACGCTGGTAAACTTAAGCTTTCAAACATAGATATCAATCTATTATCACATTTTTTCTTCATCAAATCTCATACTTTTCAAATATACTAGGTAAACGGTAGTAGCACTATGATAAAACTGCTGTGGGTCTATAATAAGACGGCATAGTCCTGCCTTTACTCTTCTTATGTAGCGCTAATGATATACATGTAAAGAACAAATCCCCCACACACAGCCAGGGCATATGTAAACCTAGGTTATCAAACACAGATACTGTAACACACTAGGGGTAGAATTTGAGTAGGAGTGATAATTATGAATGGATTAATACTTTACGAAAATTGATGGAAACTTAACAGATAAAATAATGAGCGATCGGGCCGTGCTGGCTTCGATCGTGCCCTGCTGGCTTCGATAGTGCCCTGCTAGCTTCGATCGCTCGTGGATATTCATATAGTGTTGTGATATGAATCGTGCGCCTGCCGGGTATCGGTATACCATTATATACAGATAATGGCTCGCTTCTTAATGATTCTTAGAGTGGTCCCAAGTCTCATTAGTTCGATCGCACGTATCCTTCGAATGGTATCTTAGATAGTACGACTTGTACGGTAGATTGCAGTATGTACTCGTAGTAGGTACTAAGGTACGCTACCTTGGTAGGTACGACCGCAGTACGTTACAGAGTCCCCCAATGAGTGACTTGAGGATCGCTGTTTCATTACTAGACTTCTTCCATGTCTAGATCATTGTTTGCCGGTTCAGCTTGTGCTGGATCATCGTTTGCTGGGTGTTCTTTGTATGGGGTCAGCTTCCGAATGTTGACTGTTTCCGTGACATTTGGAGACAGCCTCAGCTTCACTGTACCATTGGTATGTACTTGCACAATTTGATATGGGCCTTTCTTCTGAGGTTGTAATTTGTCTGGATCTGGTTCTTTCATCCATACCTTATCATCAACCTTGAAAACATGCTTGATACGCTTGGCATTCTGTCGTAGGAGATTCATGTTGATGCCCTGTTGTCGAATTTGTTGTAGCGCAATGAGATTGGATGTGAGTGGTATGTCCAATAGCATGTCCCTGTTGAACACCAGGGCTCCTGGAGATGAGCCCATAGATGCGTTGATTGCGCATCTGGTGGCGTGCATGCAAGTAGCTAATGCATTGTCCATGAGCTGTGTGGCCTGTGTGTTGGTTTGAGGCGGATTTACATGTACCAATATGCACAGGGTGTCTGCAATGGTATGGTGGGCTCTTTCGCAAACAGCATTGCTCTGAGGATTTTTTACTGTGGTAGCCACACCTTCAATTCCATCGGCTGCCAGTGTATTTTGGAATTCATGGCCTAGGAACTCTCCACCATTGTCATAGACACACTTGACTGGTCTTGGATATCTGGATAACCAGCAGTTGGTGAATTGGTTGGAGACATGTTGACTTGACTTGTCTCTGATGCGAATGATTTCCAGCAGGTTGGTGACCGGGTCGATGCAAGTGAGAGCCTTGAAGTTGTAGGCTTTTCCTTGGGCTGTTACCTTCCATGGTCCAATCAGATCCACATGCACTTCACTGAATGGTGCCAATGGCGCTTGTTTGGGCGCCAGCAACCCGTAACTAGCATTTCTGCTCTTGTACTTGATGCAATCATCCGGGCATACGTAATCTTGGCATAGCTTGGTAAGACGTTCCACGTGGAACCTGGAGGCTATTGTTTGGTTGAGCCTGGTTGATCCACAGTGCCCTAATAGTAGATGGTACCACTTGAGTAGTTGTGGAGCCAGGGAGGTTGGAATGTAGATTTTCCATTCTTCTCTGGTTTCTGCTTTGGAGTAGCATGCAATTTCCTGATTACCAAGTTGTTGTTTGAAGAAGGTTGGTAATTGTAGCTTGGCTGGTAGCGTCTCATCGTTTTGTTGATGTTGAGCGATATTGGTGTAATTCACTGGGCATTCCATCTCCTGGAGTGTTGGCAGGTTGACCAGACACTCATTGTTCAGTAGACATGAATATAATTCATCGTCTGCGTCATGGCATAGGTTTGGGAATACTTCTGGGAATTCTTGTAGAAAAAGCTCTTCATCTGCTTGTTCAGGGATGTCTAACTTGAGAAAATCGATTAACGTTCCTTTGCCTTGCTTCTGTTTCTCCCCCACTGTAGGTGGATCCATCCTGGGTAATCTTGAGAATGCATCCGCGAGCACATTCTTGGGTCCTTCCACATAATTCCACTTGAGGTTGTATTCTTGGAGAAAGAGATTCCATCGGAGCACTCGCTGTGGAGAGAGGGTTTTGAAGGTGAGATTCTTGTGGTCTGTGTAAATGTTGAGTTCACAGCCTAGTAGTAGTTTCCTGTATTCCTTGCAACACAAGACTATTGCAAGTAGTTCCTTTTCTGTCGTAGTATAATTCTTCTGAGCTGTATTCAGCTTCTTGGACCAATAAGCAATTGGTTTTCCCTGTTGTAGGATTGCTGCGCCAAGTTGTAGATCTGATGCATCTGTGTAGATATCAAATGGGAGATTCAAATCTGGGTATGTGTTCAGCGCGTCGCTTGCTATCATGGCTTTCATTTCTTCAAAAGCTTTTTCCTGAGCCAGCCCCCATGTGAAGGCCGACTTTGTTGTTGTTTTAGGCTGCCCATTGGCAGTCTTCTTTGGGGTTCCCGTGAGTTCAAACAAAGGAGAGAGGACATGTGATCTTCTCGGCCACATATCCCGGTAGTAACCAACAGCACCTAGAAAGGACTTGACTTGGGTGATTGTTTTGGGTCTGTCCATTCTCAGAATAGCTTCAATTTTCTTCTTCCAAGGTTTCACGGCTTCTGGAGTCATCCAAAATCCGAGGAAGTCAGTTTCCTGTACAGCCCAGTCACATTTGAGGGGGTTGCACTTGAGACCATTTTCATTCAGTCGTTGCAGAATTGTGTCTACTGTTTGCATGTGGTGGTTGAAGGTGTCATTTGTCCAGATTCCAATGTCATCAATATAGACGGTGCAGTCGGTACCTTGCAAAATGTCCTCCATCAGTTGCTGCGCGACATCCGGAGAGATTTTCACGCCCATTGGCAGTCTTTGGTATTCATAGCAGCCATATGGTGTGACAATCGTGCATAGTTTCTTGCTTGGTTCATCCAATTCAAAACAGTAGTATTGCATGGACAAGTCAATTTTGGTGAAATGGGTGTATTTGCCGCGTCGATGCATGATGTCCTGAATTCTTGGTATTGGATATGGTCTTCTGACTAGCAGTTCATTGAGTTCTCGAAAATCTGACACCCAGCGGACTCTGTTATCCTTCTTTGGAATGATAAAAGTAGGAAATGCCCATTCAGCTGGGCCATCACATCTTTTGAGGACTCCATCATCTACCAGATTTTGGAGCTCCCTTTTGAATAGTTCTTCTCTTTTGTATGCGACTGCATATGGCTTCTTGTGGACTGGCTTGGCATCGGGCTTCAGTTTGAGTGAGATTTTCTTGTGTGGATATTTGCCTAGTTTGCCGTTGAAGACGTTTGGATATTTGGATAGAACAGTCTGGAATTGTTGTTTTTCTAACGCTGTCATATGCGCTTGCTGTTCTGCAACTGATGTTGGATTCGTAGCTTCATAGGCTCTGTCAAGGATGACGGGCGACGAGGATACTGCATCATTCACAAATAGCTCAGAATCAATGGATTCTTCCAGTAATGCTTGAAAATATGCTTCTTGCAGATCTGGAGTAATATCAAAGCTGGCTGTTTCGCGCATTGGAATTTGTCGGTTGTTCCATTGAATCATGCTGGATTCAAATAACAAGTTGATATGGGTGCTGCATAGAAAGTCTCGACCAAAGATAATATCATATCTGCATGATTTGGATTCAAATAATCTGGCCTCACAACGCTCGATTGTTGTGTTCCCAAATTCTTGTAGCTTGAGATTCTTCATTACGACAAACAACGAGGTGTCGAATGATCCATTGGCTGTGGTCGTGATGGTTCTTGTTTTGGATTGAATTGGTAGAACTCCAAAGGGAAGTGCCCTTTTGTTGATGAGGGTTGTTGTGCTGCCGCTGTCGAGTAGGGCAAGCATTGTTTTTGTTGTTTTTACAGGAATGCCTTGAATGTATTGGATGGTTGTTAAAACAATAGGAGCCACATCGCTCTTCTTTGTTTTCGTAGGTACGGGATATTCCGTATTTGGTTGTAGGGTTGTGCTTTTTGCTAGACGAGAAGTCCAGCTTGTTGTCAACGATCGTGTTGATGTTGCTGCCCCATTTATTTGGTCGTTTGTACCCGTAACCGCGTTGCGATTATTGTTGATCGCACCATTATTTCGGTCGTTCGTACCCGTGCCAATAGAATCGTCATTCATTTTGGCTGTATTTTTGGCTTCTGTACCCTTATTTTTCTTTTTACCGACGCGTTCATCCTGTTCAAACTGGACTCGTCGTGAGCTTTTGTCAACATCAGATATATGTTCTGTAGGTTTCTCCCCTTCTGTGGAGAGAGTTCCTCCTGCGAGCCCAATTGGCTGTGTCAAATTGGCATCCAGGTCCTGTGGAGCTGGAGGCAGGGTGACTGCTCTTGTTTGGCCTCAAGGAAGCCAAATTTGCTCACCGCTCTGTACGCTGTGTTCTGCTTTGCCGCCATGTTGTTGGAGGAAAGCTTCCTTTGCGCGCTGCATGTGTGCTTGGAATGATTCATTGCTGGCTGTGGTAGTTTTTCCGGCTGAGTCATTATTGTTTTTCTTGTTGTCGGCCCGCTGCTTTTTCTTCTGTTTGGAGTACCTGTTCTTGGGGCATTCGGACCAATCATGGTGGTGTCCGGGAATGCGACTGGGGTTAGAAGATTTTTGTCCGTGGTTTTTGTTGTTGGTTTTGCGTTTGGATTGGTTGTTGGCATTGTTTCCAGGACGTCTCCCTTGTTTTTTGCCTCCTCCATTCCTTAGCTTGGACTCGCGTTCTCGACTGGACATATATTCCACAATTTTCTGGATGGATGTTTCTGCAGTGATGCCACCATGAATTTGGCCATATTGCTCAACCCACAGGTTGGGGAAGGTGTGGAGCAGTATCGTTGTTTTGTTGATTTTGTTGAGATTTTGGCCATGACCTTGCAGCTTTTCGGAGTATCGAATGAGCCGGTTGATGCGCAATGCATGATCCTTGGAGGTGGTATCATGTGGTTTCTTGCATGCCTCACTGCGGATGTAGGTTTGCATGATGTCTTTGGCATCCCCTGCATCGCAGTAGTGTTCTTGAATGTAGTCCTTGATTGCTTCTTCATATCCTTCAATGTTCGCTGGATAATTGATGTCGTTATTGTCGTCGCGGGTTGTCTCCTGCCATTTGCGCTGTGCTTCAGGGCATAGAATCTTGGTGAATGATTCATAGTATCGGTCTTCCGCGAGTGGCAGGGTGCTTGCCGCGATGAGAAAGGCTTCCTCACAGTACAATAATTCTTCCAGGCCCCCGTCTTCTGAAAAGATGGGCACCTTCCATTCCTGTGAATTCCCATCGGCATCATAGACTTTCAAAGTGGCAAGTTTGTTCTTAGTCCGGTCAAAGCTAGAATAATAGGTGATCGGTGGTTCTCGATGCAATCCGGTCGACATGTTGATACTTGCCTGATTTGATATTAAGATTGTTTTGATTGTTTCCAATGATTTTGATTGTTTCCGATTGTTGGAGCCAGGAATTTTTGTTTTGTTTTACTGATTAACAATGTCGACTGGGCGAGAGGAGACCACTTTTGTTTACTTATGTGTCAAAAGTTCGTTCGAAAGCAAAAGATTTGTCTTAATTAGCGAGTGGAAAAACCGTTGTCGTTCAAAAATTCGTTACCGTTTTCGGTAGGTTAGTTGATATCAAAGAAAGAGCCGTTGTTCGAAAATTCGTTCTTTGAAAACTGTTATTCTACAGTAGCTGTAAGAGTAATTACTGTGTAACACACTAGGGGTAGAATTTGAGTAGGAGTGATAATTATGAATGGATTAATACTTTACGAAAATTGATGGAAACTTAACAGATAAAATAATGAGCGATCGGGCCGTGCTGGCTTCGATCGTGCCCTGCTGGCTTCGATAGTGCCCTGCTAGCTTCGATCGCTCGTGGATATTCATATAGTGTTGTGATATGAATCGTGCGCCTGCCGGGTATTGGTATACCATTATATACAGATAATGGCTCGCTTCTTAATGATTCTTAGAGTGGTCCCAAGTCTCATTAGTTCGATCGCACGTATCCTTCAAATGGTATCTTAGATAGTACGACTTGTACGGTAGATTGCAGTATGTACTCGTAGTAGGTACTAAGGTACGCTACCTTGGTAGGTACGACCGCAGTACGTTACAGATACTATGATTAGTAACTGAACAAGGGATGATGATATCAACAACAACAACAACGCCAAGAAGAACAAGAACAAGAACTACTTCTTCAAGAACGACAACAATTACGCCGACAACAATTGCAGCAGCACCAACAACGAGGACTACAGTAACAATGACTCCAACACTAGGCCTGACTACTACTAGTCTATGTTTCACTACTAGCCTAGGCCTGACTACTCTATGCTGGACTAGCCTATGCCGGTCTAGTAGCCTAGTAGTCCATCCTAGACTAGTTCAGCCTAGTAGACTAGGCAGTCAGGCCTAGGTCAACAATAGTATTCTGGACTATTTAAGGCTTGACTAACTTAGTACTACCTATGCTTGATTAATTGCATATTAGTAGTAGTAGGCTGGACTGGTGTAGCTTACTAGTACTAGGCTGCTGGACTACTACTACTAGTACTAGTAGTAGTATTAGTAGTAGTAGTAGTAGTAGTAGTAGTAGCCTCAAGGCTACTCACTATTACTACTAGTCCCACCTCCTATTACTAGTACTTATGCGTGAAAAATTTGATTCAGTTCGAGACTTTTGGTCAGTCTTGTCTAATTTACAACCAGAAAACAAGATTTGTAGTAGTGTTGTTCACAGATGTTGTTCCCAGATCTTGTTGTTCTTGTTCTCTGTTGTTTGTTTATTATCAAATAGGCTGGATTAGTCTATGGTGAACAAGCATAGTAGTACTAGTCTGGATTTATTATACTACTACTAGTACTATGTACTCCAACAAGCCTAGTACTACTAGGCTAGGCGAGCCTAGGTGGACATAGTACTAGTACTAGTAGTACTAGTAGGAGCGTACTACGCTGGAGAAGCCTAGGCATGACTAGCTTAGTCTCGTCTACCTTAGGCTGGACTAGCCTAAGCTTTAGTACTAGTAGCCCAGGCTGGAACAGCCTAGTACTAGGCTGGACTAGCCTAGGCTGGACTAGTACTAGTACTAGCATACGACGTACGCTGGCTTACTACTACTGCCTACTCAAGCGTACGGTACTAGTATGCTGGACGAGCCTACTTTTACGCTAGTCAACTGCTGTAATTCATATGATTGGTTGACGCCGTAACACAAACTTAACTGGTGTTGTCATGTCACTGGACTTAGCCTAGTGTACTACTAGTACGATGTACTCCAAGCTTACTACTAGTAGTATATGACGTAGGCTATGCGAGCCTAGTTGTAGTACGTATTAGTAGTAGTAGTAGCGTACTACGCTGGAGAAGCCTAGGCAGGACTAGCTTAGTCTCGTCTACCTTATGCTGGACTAGCCTAAGCTGGACTAGCCCAGGCTGGACTAGCCTACCGTATGGTAGGCTGGGCTGGACTAGCCTAGGCTGGAATAGACTATCCTAGGCTGGAATAGCCTATCCTAGGCTGGAATAGCCTAGGCTGTGCTGGACTAGCCTACCGGTAGGCTGGACTAGCCTAGGCTGGACTACCATACGAGTTACCCTGAGCATACTACTAAACAAGCGTACTATGCTGGACGAGCCTACTTCCACGGTACGGTACGCTAGTCGTCTGCTGTAATTGAAACGTGTGGTTGACGTCGGAACAGAAACGTCACTGTTATCATGACAGGTTGATTTCTGTCGGTGATTGCAACATGTACGGTAACTTCAATCGTGATTTATTTGGTTTCTAATGATGTCGCTGTCGCTACAAACTATGGCGGTACATTTTGTCACCGCGTTTCACTGTGTACTCGTACTCAGGTGTGATTTTTTTTTTTCATTTTCGCATGCAAAAAATACTGTTTCCCTTCATAATCTTACCCCGACTTATCAAGAGCAGAGTTGCTTTACCGTACTTGTACAATTGGCACTCCGTCCGAGCACGTAGAATCCCTCCGAAGTGCTAGTAATAGCATTAGGCCGGCTGATTCAGGTTTGAGATATTTTAGTGCGAAGTAACTGCCTTGTACTGCAAGACAATAGAGTGCATCGGAGAACTGATTAGTCGCTTGAAAGATTCTTGTTCGGCTTAGCTACCCAAACATATACATCTTGAAAGCACAAAATCTGCATCCCTTGCATATCTATATCATCAGGAACAAGATCCAGTTTTTCGTTACATAGGAGTATAAGATTGCTGCAAATCAATGGCAGCAGCATCAACGATCATCAGAACAACGTATCATCAATAGCGGGAGGGAAACGGTCAACAACGTGAGATAAATAAACAATGATTATGCTGTGCCAACCCAATTTCAGACGATGTATTTTCTAACTTTGGCATTTGTTCTTACTATTTCAGGAACCACAACGGGGTGAACTGACGATAGAATCAACAACAACAACAACAACAACCACCAGTCAACGGTCCCACAGCAACGAATTGTCAGCACAACCGAATCAACCGTAACAATAATTGTTAGAACAATAACAACGATTGTTGGAACACTGGATTGGAAATACAGATTCGAACAACAAACAAGGAATCAGAACAACGGATCGGAACAACGAATATTGTACCTGTAGGTTGGCATGTAAATTATATTATTGTTATTATTTACTCTGTACATCGATAGATTCTCACCAAATTTTGTTCAATTATTATCTATTTTTATAGGATACTACAAAATCTAGCGGTGACAGATAGCAACGATAAGCAACAACAACAGCAATAGCGGCGAAAAAGAGCAGCAACTACCAGAGGACGCCAGTACTCCTCATCCACCAGCACTCATCTTCCAACTTGAACACAGATTTGTGTACGTACTCTCCGCGGCACTTCTATACAGCAACAGCAACTGACAGCATTTACAAGATCTCGGCAAATAACGGCAACGTATTGTTGGCGTGGCTCCTCCTCAAAAAGGCGCTCCTCCCGTTACAACAAGACAAGTACTCCACCACCAAACAGCCCTACTCCTCCAACGGCGCTCCTTGTTATCTTCCTACAACAGCAATTCGTCTCCTGCTACGACGGTGCTGCGTCTCCTCCTACTCCCTTGCTCCTCTCCTGCAACCGCAAATTGTCCCATACTCCAACGTCGATTTGTATTTCCTCCAACGGCGCTCGTAGTCCGCAACAACAACAAGAGGATTGAAAAGAATACGAATAATAATGGTGGAAGGAATAGCCAGAAAACAAAGAGAAAATAGGCTACGGCAACGTACAATGAAACAGAAAATGTCATCAAATTTTCTAAAGAATGTACCTCCAAAGTCGAATAGCCACGCAATTGAAGGAAGAGCTAGAAAACAAAGAGAAAGGAGGCAATCGCTACTTAGAATGAAACACAAAATGTCATCAAATTTTCTAAAGAATGCACCAACAAAGTTGAATTACCACGCAACTTACAACCACTTGTCTACGATCAAACCCAAGAAGAAGAGGCGTCAAAGTAGATCTAGAAGTCTGAAACATGTCAATCAAATATCATTGAAAGCAGTAACCAAGGATTTGTTTAAAGGTAAATTCATGGAATCTAGTTGGGGTGAACAAATTGTCGGAACGAAGGAATATACATCGACAGAGGCTGTGTCTATTGATTGTTTTGATATATTGGATAGTACAGATGAGAAGCATATCATAGCGGTTGATGAATCAGAACCATCGTTGCGAATCTTTGCAAAAGTGTCCAGAGACAAAGCGAAACAACACTTGGCTCGATCCTCCAGGATCAAAACTACAAGACGATTTTCGAAAGAAATTGTTGAAGCTAAACCCGAAGTTGTAAGAGGATCAAAATGTACTAGTATAAATGACGGGTATGCTGTTCTTGGTATTCAACCAAATCGCAACAACAGTCAGAATGGTGTGTATGTTTTCGAAAAAAATGTGGAGCAACACACAATAGATGAGCTGGAAATGGAAGCGGCGCACATTGTGGAGCAAATGCAGGAAAGTTTACGTCGTCCTTTCGCTAAATTTTTGTACCGTGAAACGACCGTGATGACAAAGGTTGTTCAGCAAACAACAATCACTTCTATTGGCGATCACGCTACTGCATTCTCTATAGGAAAGGATTATCATTCCAAATGCCATGTCGATGAGGACTATTACTACACTCATTTGACAGTAATTGGTCCGGAGCATGTAAGTCGTGACGAAGTCATTTATTACTTTGTCTTCCCAATGTACCATATCAAAGTTCCATTGAAATCAGGGGATACATTGCTTTTTAACCCGTTGGTATTGCATAGCTGTTCGAATCCTAAATACGAAGGATGTTATATTATGAGCGCCTATGTATCGCGCAAAACTGTACTAAGAGCTAATCCTCTATTATAAATGTTAATTCAGGCTAGTGGTGGTTTTCGGAACCTATTATCAGGTCCATTTTTGTCAGACGTGGTTACCGATTTAGTTGTAGGCTAGACCCGGGTCCAGCCTACGGTAGACCAGATTAAGCTACTAGTTCAGCCTCGGGTAGACCGGATAGTCCCGCGTAGACCTGCCGGGTCTAGTCCAGCCTAGTATGGTAGACCAGATGAAGCTAGTTCAGCATAGGGTAGACCGGATAGTCCAGCGTAGACCTGCCGGGTCTAGTCCAGCCTAGTATGGTAGACCAGATGAAGCTAGTTCAGCATAGGGTAGACCGGATAGTCCAGCGTAGACCTGCCGGGTCTAGTCCAGCCTAGTATGGTAGACCAGATGAAGCTAGTTCAGCCTAGGGTAGACCGGATAGTCCAGCGTAGACCTGCCGGGTCTAGCGTAGACCTGCCGGGTCTAGTCCAGCCTAGTATGGTAGACCAGATGAAGCTAGTTCAGCCTAGGGTAGACTGGATAGTCCAGCGTAGACCTGCCGGGTCTAGCGTAGACCTGCCGGGTCTAGTCCAGCCTAGTATGGTAGACCAGATGAAGCTAGTTCAGCATAGGGTAGACCGGATAGTCCAGCGTAGACCTGCCGGGTCTAGTCCAGCCTAGTATGGTAGACCAGATGAAGCTAGTTCAGCCTAGGGTAGACCGGCCTAGGGTAGTCCAGACTTGGGTAGTCCCGCGTATGCTATTCCATTAGTCATGGTTTCTCCGAACCTAGTACGAGGTCCATTTATGTCAGACGTGGTTATCGGAACCTATTGTCAGGTCCATTTATGCTAGTCGTTGTGTTGGAACCTATTATCAGGTCCATTTCTGTCAGACGTGGTTTGCGAATTCGTTGTATGGTTGATATGACGGTGCTAGTCCAGCCTACGGTAAACCAGATTTAGCTAGTTCAGCATAGGGTAGACCGGCATATGGTAGTCCAGACCAGGGTAGTCCAGCGTACGCTATTCCGTTAGTCATGGTTTTCGAACCTAGTACGAGGCCCATTGATGTCAGACGTGGCTATCGGAACCTATTATCAGGTCCATTTATGTTGGTCGTTGTTTTGGAACCTATTATCAGGTCCAGTTCTGTCAGACGTGGTTTTCGAAACCATTCACGCCTAGACATGCCGGGACTAGTGCAGCATACGTTAATTCGTCTTTAGCTAGTAGTTTAGCCTATTGTCAGGTCCAATTTTGTAAGTCGTGCTATTCAGAGCCTATTGTCAGGTCCAATTATGTCAGTCGTGCTAATAAGAACCTATTGTCAGGTCCAATTATGTCAGTCGTGCTATTCAGAACCTATTGTGAGGTCCATATTTTGGTGTTCTTAACACACAACGGCAAAGTATGAGTGGCAATCCTATTATTTTCCTCTTTCCCTTCCGACATATTACCTACCTTAATCAAATTAAATGAATGCCGGGTCGAATTATGTCATCAACAAAACCAAACAACAACAACAGCAATGTTCCCGTTCCGCGGAGCATTCTATCGCAACGAAAACAAAATAGCGAATCTACCAGTGTGTCCGGTCTTGTCTCAAACACAAAAGTCGTTGTTGTGAAGTGTCATACAAGAAGATTATCCAAGCATGTGTCTTCCAATAAGAAACGGAAAAATTCAACACAACATTACATGGATCCAGCCACGTTTGCAGAAGTAATAAAGATCCACAAAGAGGACATGGCACACTCGCAAAAGCATTCCAAAAACAAAGTCTCCAACCGTAAGAATAAGGAGGCCTGGAATTTGTTTTGGAAACAAGCTGCAACACCGCAATCAGCGTTCAAGATGAAGGTATTGAAGCCAAGGTTTCAATTGGATTCTGTGGAGTACCGCGAAAGAAGTAATGAGCTTAATCACGGCGACGTAGACAACAAGCTTAACCCATTCTTATATCATTTTGAAACTGGGTTCGATGTCTTATGTGCAAAAAACGGCCACTTGGTACTCACCATACTTAATGGATGCAACAATATCAACAACGTGAGAGCAAGACTAAACAGCCAAAAAGGGCATTTCGACGAGGTAGAAGGTTTGGAGATTTGGGAAGAATGCTTAAAGTATGTAACAGAGGAAGTATTGCCTTTCTCGGAGGAAGGCGACACTGGTTGCGTTGACCACGTGTGGGCTATGGGTATCATTATGGCATATGTATTATGCGGTTATCCGGCATTGAAATCAACGGATGACATAAAGTGCTACAACAACTTGGGTATTGGACAACCAGTACAATCTGGAGAACGAGAGAGGCTTGAACTGAATGGTCATACTTTCCCACCAAAGCAATGGTTTAAACTGATGCCGGAAGCCAGAAAACACATAAAGGAATGCATACATTATCACCCAGGTAACCGTCCCTGTCTGTCAAGCATTGGGTTCAACGAGTGGTGCACAACAACTGAAGAGGCAATCATTGAAAAGTACCGTAGAATGTACATCGAACAAAGCGATGACGTAAAGGAACTAAAGAAAGAACCCGAGAACAACGAGATTAAAGACAATTGGAATTCATTTATGAAGAGAGCGACAAAACAATCTAAGAGTAAAAAACGAAAACTCAAACAATTTCAAAACAAACAGAAAAGGGACAAAGAAGATGGAAACGAGAGAAGCATTGTGCAATGGCTCCATCTTTACGAAAAACGTTGGAAATCACCTGAAGATTTGGAGGAGTACAACAACTATCCCGTCCCGCATGGTGCATGGGGACGTGTGAAATAGTCCTAATAAGCTTCATGGCAAAACCTAATCCTACCTATGAATACACATTTTTTGTTCGTAACCATTAAAAAAACCTATTTGCATTTATTTTTTAACCGAATTGACAGTCGGAGTGACCTTCGAATTGTTTTTGTCGGAACATTAGGTACTGCTGCAACATTCCTTTTACGTTTCTTTACACATTCTGCAGTATGCTCCTTTTGCTTTGATGATGTACTACGCTCAACGTTCAACAAAGTTGTACGTGATTTAGTGTCCTTCAAATTATGCCCGGGTGTGATCTTTGGTGCTCCCGTTGAATCGCCTTTTGGATTATCCTCCTCATTAAAAGTTTTCTCGTCCTTTGACACAGTGTCTACCAGATACCTATTATCCACCGTTATATCCGATGTTTCTGGAGATTGGGACTCTGTTGACATCGACTCTGGCGTGGTCGTCTTGGAACCTGTTGACATCGATTCTGTCGTAGTCATCTTTGAACCTGTTGGCTCTGTTACTGTAGGACACGTCTCGTGCGGGGGAGTCTTGGAATCTGTTGGCTCTGTTTCTGTTGGATGTTCCAAATTCTGTCCACCTTCATTTTTCTGAAATGAATGAACTGGTTTCCGATTTACCAACACACCCACTTTGGTGATTCCGGACTTGGATTTCTTCGCAGAGTTAGTCGTAGATGATTTTGTTTTGTAGGACGTTGAAACTTTAGTTCCCGACTTCCCTTCAGTATCCTCCGTTGTGTGTTTTTCTGTGTTTTTGGTCCATACGTCTATCAAGTCGGAACTATCACCGCCATAATCGTGTGTTAACACATCAGTAATCTTCCCCTCTACACCCTCTATACCTAGTTGGTTATACTTCTGCCTGAGTACCTTTATGAAATTTGCATACTCTTTTCGAAATTCGACAGGGCACATAGCAGAAACAAATGAACAGAATTCATTTCTGATTGCAGTTGCAGATAGAACCGCTGATGTTTCATCATGTTCTTTGTCAAGTTCGTATAAGAGTTTACTGCCATGTTGTGATATCCAGCACACGTAGAAGCAGACAAACACTCCGCAGTTGATTGAGTCTTTTTGTGTTGGAAAAGAGGAAAAACACATCTCAAGATACGGATTCTTTTGTATTACTGGATTGGTTTGGTCGGTATCGGTAGAGAAGAAATCGGATAAAAGCAGTACTTCCTTCTCCGAAGGAAAATTGCTCTTGGGAACCATGGGATCTAATTGGATAGCCGAATATTGTCCATTGGATCCACGGAACACAAGATTCACTGCCCAGTGTGATCCACCCGAATTAATAGGGATAATGAACAATCTTCTTTTGGGGGTGATGGTGAAGTCAAAATTAATTGATTTCCTATATTCTTCGTTGTCACTTGATAAATACTGGTAGAACATCGGGTAAAATATATGTACCGTCGGGGATGCAGACATAGACATCAGGAAGCACCAAAGCGAAATAGTGTAGTCGCTCAACCATGCAGCAGCCATATCTCCAGGTGCTGACAAATCTAAAGACCGATAATCTTCAACAAAAGATTCATAGCTATCCCACAACGTTTTTGGCACACCAGTAGCAAAAGATCTGTCGTATAGTGTTAGGTAATTTCTCGCTCTATCTTCCTTGAATATATCAACAAACATTGGCCATGACTTTCTAGCAACCTTTTCAATCACAAGCTGAGATATAGGTAGACCCAAAAACCTGGAGGAAAAACTCCGGGTTTTGTTGAGTTTGTTCGCATGTTTCTGCCTATGAAGAAAAACACCGAAGCAGTGAGCAAGTTCTCTATCAATCAAAACAGGATCCAACCCTTGGTTTTCAGAGAATTCGTCATGGCACTTATTGAAAAATGATAAAATTGCAGACAGGCCTGCTAGGTCACACTGAAAATATATCTGCATCAGTGTCCTTTCATCTGGTTGCGGAAGATATAGTTCCTCAGAGTAACCACCAGAAGAGTAACATATTGAATAACAGTTCAAACCAGTTTCAGATGAAGAATGGTAGGCAATGTCAACATTGCTTTTCGAGGCATGACCTATCACAAGCGACATTAAAATCTTTTCAGCTTTTGGTAGTGTGATTTCAAGCCTTTGATCACCCTTGATGGAGGTACCTAACCGTAGAACGCATTTGTCAACAACCGCCAATCCTTGTTTATACTCATGAAGGTCAACATTGTTGTAAAAAGTCCGGCTATCAATTTCAAATCGTGGTTTCTCTATCTGGTCTGTTGCACTTCGGACGTATTCTGACTGAATTATAGTAACACTGAACCCATTTATTTCTGTAGTTACGTCCACAAGACAATTACTGCCAAGACGTGATTCGATATAAGAAGGTCGAATTGTTTTGGGCAAAAAGGGACCTGACCATTTATCATTCATAGATTCTTCCAAGTCTTTAAAGTAATTTTTGGAAACCTTTCCTACCATTGACATAAGACTGAAGTCCAATCTACCAACCTTGCTTCTTTCTGGTTTGGGGCGGCTCCAGTCAATCTTACAATGGTAGATAGGTATCCGTATATCAGGATTTGCTGGGTGAACAATCATGAAAACATTCTTGTCCGTTTTCCGAATTACAAACGTCGCTTGTTTCTTATCTCGGCATTCTATTGTCAAAGCTGCTGTAACGTCGCATCGATTTGTTATCTCTCCATTAGCAGGGCTACCATTACTTTGTATGTATTGGAAATGATTGGAACTACGAGTGAACGTTATAGGGCCTGTATCCATTCCTGGTCGAGGCGACGGAGGAGGACTCTCAAAATCTATAGAGGAGTTGGAGGAGGTTGTGCTCACCTCATCTGTTTGTGGGGAGGGGCGAGATCGTTGCTCCAAGCAGTATAACTCAGCATAGGCAATTTCTCGTTCAATAGTGTGTTTTGTGTCAATAAGTTTACGCTGTTCCCAAAAGCTTTGTTTTTCCTCCACGAATGAAAATTGACCGAGACAATCAGAACAGAAAGATGCGTCAAGTTCCTCTAGCTCGGTTTTAACTTTCCGGTCTTCTTTTTCGGTGATTGGGGGTTGGGTAAAACCACGATGGCAAATAACACAAGTAGAGGATGGGCGGTGAATCATCTTACCAGTGCATCTCCGACAGAATCCATATTCGCCGGAGCAAAATTGTTCAATACGCCCATGGAAATAGGATTTGCAATCCTTATTACGGCACCTTTTTTTACGTCGTTAGACCATATTGTTTCGGTCGCCAAAATAACAGCGAGACCCACTGGCACATAGCAAAGCACCTTTTTGGCAGTTATTGAAATCAGAATTGGATGCTTTGCAGTATTGACTGATATGGACAGATGGATTCTTCAGTTTGGATCCCAAGATGTCTTCTCTGACTGTAGAAGGATTATCAGTTATGATGAACTTGCCCCTTTTTACATTGGATTCTGAACGATGAACGACATCAGAAAACTTATCTTGGGAGAAGGCATCACTCAGTAACTCCCTAAGACAAAATTTGCTCATATTTGATCGGTAGCGGATATCAAGAACAAAAAGAAGTGCTCTCAGCTCTTTGGTTGTCACGAGTTTAGAGTCTGCGAGCAATGGTATTTGCTCCGATAGAGTTCTTGTGTCGATAAGCGGTTGGGGGTTTGTGCCTTTTTTCTTTGAGTTCCGACGGGGAAGTTTGATACTGTTCCTTTTAGTGTCAACCGTAGGACGTCTTTTGTGCTTGGGTTTGTGTGTGTTCTGCTTGTTCAAAGAGGCTGGGCCTGAGGAATCGTCTGCAAAAAGATTGTGGATAGTCGTTGGAGTAATGTATTTCTCAAGTATAATAGACAGTGACAAGGACACTTGGTAGCAAACCTTATTCACCTGACTAGGTAGTTCCTCTTCAGTATTTGTAGTCAGGGAAGAGAAAGAAAGTCTTTTCATTTCTTCAAATAAACATATACTGGAATCAACTTCAGGATGAAGAGTTGATAAGAGATATGTTTTACAATCCAACTTTGACCATTGACGTGTGGTTGGGTAGTTGTCCTTGTTTAGAACGTGAACAATGAGAGTCTCTGTGTACTTATTCAGTAAAAGGATATCATTCACAGTACACTTTGGATGGTAGATTGGTAATACCTTCAAACGCCTGGGATAAACCGTTACTAAATTCCAAAGAAACCTCGTACCTGCAGAATCCAAATATGTGAAGACCGGAAAATAGATTATGTTGGGACAAAAGGATTTGCCCTCATCATATTCTAATACATAATTAATCTTGTAGGATGGTTTCACAATACCACAACAGATGGCGTTGTGGCAAAAGAAACGGGGTCTAACAGAATTGGGCGGAATACTCTGATGATTGAATAGATCAACAATACCATTCAGAGCAAGTGGTGTCATGATACCTTGTTGGTTGTCGAGTAATCCACGAACGGTAGTTGATAATTGGGGGGCCTCTTGAATGGAAACACTTCGATGGCCAACAAAAATGTTTTCCAAGATTTCCTTTATTTTGTTCTTTTCTATACCGTAAGACTTGCCGAGTACAACTGAAATAGTGTGTATCATTTTCGCACAATCTTTTTTTTTTAGTGCAGGCTCGGGAACAACAACATTGGGTGCGGATGCGAGTGATTGGGTAGGATTGGAGTCCTGTGCATTAGTGGTCAGTACAGACCTAGGGGTAGAATGCTTCAGTGGAAATATAGGAGGGGGCAAACTATCATCTGAATCACTATCAGTAAACTCCAAGTGTGATTCAGTAGGAGGTACCAGATTTAGAGACATTGGTTTAGATGGGATTGACGGCGTTTGATTACTCTCGTCAAAATCACTTCCCATTATTGCAAGAATGGCACCTTCGGTAGATTGAGACATATGGGATTCATGCGGGTCCAGTAAGGATGGCTGCGTCAAATCTTCTCCTACTGGTTGGGGTAACTTTGGTGACTCATTGTCAATAGAAGGAATACAATTTTGGTGGGGTTTAATACCAACAAGCGATTTGGCGGCCATTTTGATATCATCTGTATTGGCAGATAAATTGACCGAAGCAACATCAGTCAATTCGGCACACATACGGATTTCATCTAACGTGAGCGAAGGACTAGAACCATCATGGGAAGGAACTGAACACAAATCATTAGATCTGGTACCCAATCGAACATCATCTAACGTTGGTAGGCTCGTTGAAACTGGTGAATTAACAGAACCATACAACCTCCGTGAGAGGGTGTGGGTTCCTGGCTTGTCTGGAGGGGGACATCCATTGCCAAGATTTGACGGTGAGTTTAAATCAGGCTTTTCGGAGAATCGAAAGTCAACGTTGAAAGAAGATAAATCAACACCAAGTAGCGTTGAGGCAAATCTGTCCGTGATACTGTTCAGTGAAAAAGTAAGACATTCTTGGTCCTGAAGTATAATACCACCACCATCCATAGAGTCACCAAAGTTACTTTCATCAAAGAAGAATCGGTCGTATTCGTTGAGCGAAGTTCTGTCGCGCGATCCATTAGACCGACTAGTGGAGTTGGTCTGGAGGGAGAAGGGTTGGAGGTCAAATGGAAAAGAATCTGGATTTGGGGAGTAACGGAGTTCTTTGCCTGAAATGCTGACATTATAAATGATGAAATCACCAGGCTTAATATCCGATAGTGGACAAAAGTTAGATGTTGCTCGGTTCGTTAATCCAGTCTGATTGGGGTTGATATTTGTTAGCTTGTCCAATGTTTTGATACCAGACCTGTCCAGATTACCGTCAACGGTGTTTTGATGATGGATATGTTCCCGGTCAATTTTAGTCTGTTTCTTGAGATGATAAGGACGCTTGATTTGAGCACCGGAAGTATAAACAGAGGCTCTCCTATTCCGAGGACGACGACTGGAGTTACGGAAAGTTGTTAACTCTCCTTTGGAAGTTATACGTTTTCCTTTGGAATTGGTGGAATCCAAATAGCGAGGTGCGGGCAGCATGTGTATTGGACAATAAAGGTTCTGTGTGTCAATTGTTG
This sequence comes from Pseudo-nitzschia multiseries, assembly GCA_037355745.1. Classification (NCBI taxonomy): domain Eukaryota; phylum Bacillariophyta; class Bacillariophyceae; order Bacillariales; family Bacillariaceae; genus Pseudo-nitzschia; species Pseudo-nitzschia multiseries. The sequence goes on from CM074783.1 coordinate 16,108,128, forward strand.
TTGGCAAATGCAATTCCAATAACATAGAAGTGGAAGTGAATGGATCGGACTGCGTACGGGGCGGAATAGCCTCGTTGATGAGCTGACGTGAACATAGGGACAAACAGGACTCGTGGTAAACCAAACCTTCCACCAATCCAGGTACGGGAATATTCAAAGGTAAAGGCCAATATGGATGTCTTTTGGCAAAGTCAAAAATGATGGGAAAACATGCGCAAATAGAAGACCTCATCTGCGTGAATTCAACATGTCGACTGCAGGAAGTAGTGAAGTTAAGAATATTGCGGGCGGCCATAATATCTTGCTCAAACTCATGCCGGTTTCTATCCGGATATTTGTAATTCGAACAATGATTCCATTTGAAAACAATTCGATGGGTTGTTGAGTCATCTTCACGCTTCAAAACAACAGAAACACCATCTACTCCGTAATGATTTTCAACAAACGAAGGTTGGGCTTCAGGAACATATGTAACCACATCGGCTTCTTTGCTGTTGAAATGATTTATCATTTGTCCAATGGAAGATAAAGTAGATGATTGTTGAGTAGATTTAGCGGCACATTGAATACCAACCTTCGACATAAGCTTGGAAACTGAATCATTATACAGAGAAGCAAAGGCGACATTGGTCCAGTGAGGAGGTTTTCTACGTTCATTGGAGGCTAGGAGTTGGCCAGCAACAGTTTCGGCTAAATTGGTGCGTTTGAAACCCATGCGGAGCGATCTTTTACTTGGATCCGATGGAGAAAGTTTCCGGTAACGGAATTTGAGAGCGAAATCTTTTGCAATCAAAGATGAGGCGTTGATCATTGATTGTTCAACATGGGAATTGGATTGGAAAAGAGAATGAAGCTCTTTTAAGAAAAAGAATTGCCCGGCAACAATACGGGAATTGGCTTGGTGTATATTTTTGTCAAAGCCCTCACTGTTGGCGAAAACAGTCCAAAGCTTTGGATCATACTTCAAAAGGTACAAAATGACATCGGCACAATGCTTAGTAAGAGGATTGTTGTTGAGATCGAGTAGGGCGGAATATAAACTGATAAGATTTTGGAAGAAGGAATCGCTGGATGTTGAATCGGACAAAGCAAGCATGTATCGAGTAATCGTTTGTTGAGAGGAAGCAACCCAAGTGTTGTAGGATTCAACCCCTTCACTACCACCGGGTTTGTAGTTAGTAAATAAACGGTCGTGTTTGGATCTAACAGATCTTATGAGATGCTGGAGACACAAGGACACCAAAAAGGAGATTCCAAATTGATGAAAAAAGGCTTCGAATGTAGCTACTAATGGACCTTGGTCGGTGAAAAATGTATACAAGTCAACGGGGGTGCCATGTTTCCAACAACACTGTATAACCCAAGATAATTCAGAAGTCTTTTCCGCAGGAATGATAGCCCACGCAAGAGGTATTGTGTCGCCGTAACTAGTCTTGGTTACAAGAACAAAACATACACCATCATAATTATGTTCTTTGTAATGGAAGCAATCACCGACAAACACTGGAGTAGTTAATTTCCCGAAATATTTCCCAGAAGCGATTGGGGTAGCAACAAAACATCTATAAAACCGATTTTCAGTGTCAGTCTGAAGAATAACAGTGGCTTCAGGATTCTTTAAGGCAAATGCCTGCATCCAGGTTGAGTGGGTGCATGATTGTTGATTGGGTAAGGATTTGAGCATGTATTCAAAACACGCATTTCGAGATCGACGTAGCATCTTTTTAACCTGCCTCGGTTTGGAAGTGGAAGTGAGACCAGATACTAGAAACCAATTATACAGACTTTTTTGGGAAGTGTCATCGGGAGATGGGCTATTCATCATACATTCGGACATAAATTGCTGGAATGGAGGGAAATGAGTTAAATATATTTGTTCCTTTATCGAGGGTAACGTCTGATGGAGACAACAATGTTGATCGAAAGATGGGAAAAGAGTTTTGTCCAACCACCAAAAAGTAGTATCGGAATCCGTCCGGTTCTTCCGAGTCTGGAAAGGTGCATCATGGCTTGAACAGACAACTCTGATCACAAGATCGCAATACACGCACTTAAAAGAACGATTGGTACGGTGGGAGCGGTAGTTTGTTCTATGAAAGGTGGTGATCTTAAATCCCCACCGATTGAAGCAGTATGCTCCGAGAGAGTCGAGCAAATTGTCTGTGGAGGAGGAAAAAACCGGAGGCCGATTGCGGAATTGCTGTAATGACATGGGCGACCATGACTTAACGGGTTTATGATCGGAAGTCGACAAATTGATGATTGGAAACTTTGCTCATTGCAGAAAAGGATACGTCGGGAAATAGAATGAGTAATAACCGATGTACCATGAATGAATGATAGGATGTGAATCGGGGAAAAAGTACGGTACAAAGTACAGAAAAATAACGGAGCGACGATGAAGGGGGGGGGGGGGGTGTGAGAAATATAGACTAAAAAAATTTACCGGCTAAAACAGACATTTGACCGAAATTAATGATAGCGATAAAACGTTACAAAAATAAAATACATGGGTGGAACGAATATAAGCCAGAAAAAATTACGCGTGGAAAAGGAGGAAGGGGAACCTATCACCAGGCTCAAAGGTGAGGATACTACTTTTTAAAACCGACACTGAGGTCCAGCAGAACATAAACAGCAGGTAAAATACCTACGGTCAGGCCCAGTAGCAATAATCGCCAAATTTTTGACAGGGGATGAGGCTGACGCAAATTTTAAAAACCTATTTTCAGGCTCTTGCCCATTCTATTCACTTTCCTTCGGTGGGAATCACTCAATACCGGTACGACACGTTACCCAATGCAATAACCCGAAAACCGCCGAGTTCAATGTAATCCACCAAGACAACGATTGACCAAAGACGAAGCCGAAAATGAATCACCAGCGTCTTTCATCCCCCACCTCGTTTACGACACGTAATAAGCCGTATAGCTTGCTTGGACTCGCAGTTGTTGTCTTGAGCTTGGTTGCCGCAATCTTTCCAACGCGTGGAATTACTAGGACGAATGCATTTGCAGTGAGATACAGCAACAGTAACTTTTTCTCTCGCCGTGTTGATACACCGGAGAAAAGCTATCGGCAGCATCACAGTGAATGTAATCAACAAAGTTATCGGTATTATTCCTTTTCAGCACTTTTCTTGTCACCGTCATCGAAAGATTTGAATGTTGCCGACGCTACCCATCCCGATACAGGCACAAACACTACTGTCAGTGAAGTTCTTTCTACTGATTTTGGCACCGCTTCCAAGAAGGAGGAACGGAGACAGTACGATTCAGAACTGGAAGAAGCCTTTGCAAAACAAACAAGGGAAAGCAATCCATTGCTTGGGGTGAAATCAATCGGTGTTGATTATGGATTGGTTAGGACGGGAGTTGCCGTCACAATCGGATACAATCCTGAAGCTTTAGACGTTATTGTTACCGATCATCCGTTGTTGGCAGAATATGAAGCGGAAAAGATGTCCGAGGAGGATGTCCAGAAGGAAGAAGAACGACGGTTGGAAATCCAACGCTCAAAGGTAACTGAACGGGTAGTCGAATTGGCACTGCGTGAAAACGCCGATCGCATCGTAGTTGGTTTGCCCCTTCACAAGAACGGCACGGAAGCTCCCCAAACGGCGCTCGCAAGGAAATTCGCCTGCGATCATTTGGCCCTATCGGTCTTGAAGACTTTGGGTCCCGACGTTTCCGTCTACATGTGCGACGAGCGATATACCTCCAAAGAAGCGGCCGCGAGAATGCGCAGTTCGAGATCTCAGAGCAAAAGGGGGAACACCGACAATCTCTACGGTTTACTCGATACCGAATCTGCCAAAATTATATTGGAACAGCATTACGACGATCATCTTCAACGATACACTAGCCGTCGCGGTAATGATGTCAATGACAACGGCATTGATCCTACTTACAACGGAGAACGCGTTACGATCCAAGACGCAGAATTGGTCAAGGATCTGACTTTGGAATTCAAAGAGAGACAACGACGAGAACGAGAAAGGTTGGTAAACGAAAGAACTGATCGAGAAGCTCGCGCTCAATGGAGAAAAATAGCCATGGAAAAAGAGAGGATGCGCAGTGAAGAGCAAAGAAAAATTGACGCGGCCAACGGCATCACAAAACCGAAGAAAAAGAAAAAGAAGCGAAAACGAAAGTAGTATCCAGTGCAGTATTTAGAACCCAAAACATTCGTTTCACAGAGCTGATTGGTATTGAATTTCATTCAAATTTGTTTTGGCATATTTATTTGTGCATGTATATTTGTGTGCGTGTGTGTATGTTTGAGAGGTCAGCGCTATACGCTCTCTTGTCTATCTGGGCGAAAGTCTCTGCCTTTACTCCTCATACTGCCCGCTCGGAGTGGTTTTCCTTCTGGTGTCATAATAAGGTTCGATGGTGCCACCTTCGCTTTATTCGTTCCATTCCTAGTGCTCGTGCTCGTGCTTCGGTACAATCGATCGACTTGCTGTTTGTTCAAAAACGATCGTTTCTTTTGATCGTCACCTATATTTCTGCCATTTGGAATATCGCGGCTTTTATTATTCGACAACGATGGACCCGCTCGCATCGAGCCACTCTTGTACAACTGAGGACCGCTTCCGTATTTGAGATAAGCCTTGTGACGTTGTATACGCAACAGGGGAGATGCTTCCAACGAAGAGGCTTCTTCGTCAGTTTCATCCGTTACCGTTGACAAAAGTGAATTATCATCACTCTCTTGCCGTCGATACAAAGTTTTCTTTACGTTACCATTGTTGTATTTCCGTTGTAACCTGCGTCGAGCCAATGGCGTTTTTCGTAAGATAGGAGTTTTGATGGCACCCGCAGCGCTTTCTTCAACGGACCGAACATATCTGTGCACAAAGGGCAAGATGTTGATGACAACACCTGCACAAGCGATTCCGAACAAAACAATGAAGTACTTATACACTTCTGCTGAGACGTAGTCTTCCAAGCTTGAAATACTATGACTATTCTTTCCCGTTGTTGGAACAAACCATCTCCGACAGAGATTGTAGAGCACGAGACATAGTATGTTCGGTATGCCTCCGACACAAAACAGGTTGAGGGCACTGGCCAAGACTTTTTGCTCCGGGGGACTGGCTGTAAATGCAACTTCGTATGCCGCTGAAACAGCAAATATTTCCCCCGCTCCGATCAATACATACGCCATGGTTTGCCATAAGATACTGATCTTCTTCCCATCTAGTGAGTATGAAGAATGAATTTTATGTTCCAGGAACAACGCCCATGCTATTGCCAATGCGCCCAGTGCTGATCCAACAGCGAATTTGTTGGTAGTCGTCCATTTAATATCATGTCGATTCAGATAAGGATACAGATGGGATCCTACCAAATGCCCAAACACTAAAACAGCTATGGCGTCAGCGTTGTTCATGGAAGCGGCGTCGATCCAGCCGAAGGCACGTTTCATTACTGTCCCTTGAATTATGAAGGTCGTGGCCATTTGCGAGTACGCAATATTGAATGGAATGATCAATGCACTGATTTTAAAAATAGTCCCCAAGCCCGATAAACCAGGGCTGTCATTTGTCGAACTCGAACTCGAGTCGAATGTGTCAACGCTATTGGTTGAAGTGGTTGAGTCCATCGAGGACGTGACGCTCTTCATTTTCTTTCGTTGAGTGCTATTACTGTTACCATTTTTGAACCACTTGATATTGACTCCCTGAAACATATCACCTTTGGGAGGATGCCGAACGTATCGGGACGTCCCGGAAAGAAACAATACAATACCTATAAGCAACATGGCAACAGGGAATGTGTACGCCAGAGTAACGTCTGATTGTGCCACCACCGGAACTACGACTCCACCGATCAATGCACCAATATTGATACACATGTAAAACTTGACATAATAGGATTCAATCAGAGAGGATTGCAAAAGTGGGTGGAATTGTTTTGCCCCAAAAACATTGACGATGCTTTTCACAATGCCAGTTCCAACGGGCCACAACACTAGCAATCCGATGCAAAGAGCAGTACGACTGAACTTCTCGAGTCCCCACAAATGTGGGATGGAGGAGCTCATTATCAAGAGCAGCCCGGGGACGTAAAAGCAAATGGATCCAACCAGCATTGCCTTGTAGTCACCCAGGAAACAATCTGCCAGTACTGCTCCGGCAAAGGGGGCCGAGTAGGCAACGGCCGTCGAAATCGACACCATCGAGGATGCCTGAATAGCAGACATATTGGCATTCCAACGATCCTCTTCTAGCAAGTTGTGCTTGCGATCGTCATAGGCACCCGTCAAAAACGACGTCATGGTGTAATTGACGCCGTAGAAACTGAATCGTTCTAGTAATTCGACGATCAAGATAAATATGACAGAATACGTCATCGGACTGAGAGCATACGTCGAAACGTTTCCGTTTTCATCGACGTGCCTCAGCGGTCGTTCTTTCTTTGTTTTTGCATTCTGGTTGAGGCAAACAAGCGGCAGGGAAGAAAGTTGTTCCGCTCTCGAAACATTGTTGGGCAACTCCTCTTCGCTGGCGTTGCTGTTTTTTATCTCGAACTCGTTTTCCAGATCGTTATCGCTGTCGCTGGAGGAAGTGATTGTCGCGGTAATCTCTGTACTTGTTCCGCGAAGCAGCAAAGGCAGATCCTGCTGATCCTCCGGTGTCTTTTCCGACCAAGATTCCATTGTCGTTTTGAGATAAAGACTAGTGACAGATTAGTGGGCTGGATGTAACTCTCCTTTTGATCGCAAAGATTTTATGCCTCGTATTACCACTGCCTTCAACCTTAGGATTTTTTAAATCTACGGCTCGTTGATATATCTCGTTGGGACCATTATTGGTATTGGAAACGACGATGCTGCTGTTCCGTCAACTGAGAAATGATTCGTTCGTTCTAAAATCTTACGTAATTACTCGTACCCTCGTAGCCGTCGTGCATGCCAGCCATTAAAATCTGGAAGTTTAAAACTTTTCGTGTCTGTGACTGCACTTACGAAGCGGGAAACAGGCGGCGTTTTCAGCTCGACGGCACTCAACGGTTCGATTGGAATAATTACATAAGATTACCGTGTGCACGATAGTACCAAACCTTCCTTACACGTAGTTTCGTTAGACATGCATTATTTTCTACTCGTACCATACGTACCGGTACGTACGACTCGTCGTCGTCGTTCTTTTTGGTGGTTGTGAATAGTAGGTACGTCAGTCCTATTGAATGAGTGATTCCCACCAGATGAAAACGAATAAAATTAATAGAAAAACACATAAAAAGTATGTGTTTTCTACATAGATTTATTCATTTCTGAATAAAATTTGTCAGTTGACATGTGTCCGACTGACAGTTTTTATTCACTTTTTTAACACTGAATAGATTTCAACGGAATCTTAAAATCAAACATTTCAGTCTGAATCAATCGTGTGCACCTCTTGCACCTCCTTTGCCGGCATGCTTTTTTGGTGATCATTGCTAATTTTGCCGAGCCCAAAAATTTCGAACAAAAAATCAACGAAAAGAAAGTCTGGAAAGAAAGCAAACAAGGAACAACAGTAACACTTGTCTCTCCAGCAAGAAACCAGAAATTCAACTTCAACACTTTCTTTCTATCGAGCTGACGCAGGGCAAGGGCAAGAATGTCCTTCTACCCCTTCACTACAATTGCTCTCGTTGCTCTCGCTAGTAGTTTATTTGATGATTCATCGGAAGATGAATCGATTTGATTGCATCGATCAGAATAGATTCGATCAATGCGCTCACAAAAACAAATACCATCCATCATAACAATCAACAACATGGCACCGACTGCTGCTGCACCGGCTGCTGCACCGACTGGCAGCAGTGGAAGGAAAGCCGGCATTGCCAACTACACAAAGCCTGAGTTGGAGCACTTGTTCAGATGCATGAGAAGTATCCTACCAATTGGCCCAGAAGAGTGGGACGTGGTTACAAGTCTACACGCTGAAAAATTTCCTGGTAGGGACACTGATTCAATCAGGAACAAATACATTCGTTTGTACCGGAAGAAGATGCCAACTGGTGATCCAAATCAGAAATGGGATGTTAAACAAGCCAAGGAAATCAAGTATCTGATTGGTGATAGAGCCTCCATTCTGAATGGAGAAGAAATATTTGATCTTGAAACAGGGGAGTTTGTCCCTGCTGATGACGACGAGGAGCCGTCTGACCCTCCACCACTTCCACTTTGTCAACCAACTCAACCAACTCAACTGACTCAATCAACTCAAGGAACGACTCAAGGAATGACTCAAGCAACGACTCAAGGAATGGAGGACAACCGTCCCGCCCCACTTCTACTTGGTCAACCAACTCAGCCTACACAAATTGATGAAGTAGCAACGGAGCTCACTCCTACCAGTACCATTAGTGGTGGTGTCAGCACCAACAAAAAGAGAGCTTAAGGTTGCAAAGCAGAGAAGGACACACATTTGATGAGTGTGATTGCTGCAGCATTGAGAGAGGGACGAGAGGATCGAAAGCTTCATATGCAGGCATTGGAATCCCATCGAGCGGCATTGGAACTCCAGCAACGGCGACAGGACAAGGGCGATGAAGAGAAGAAGGTGGCAGATCAAGAGAAGAAGGTGGCAGATCAAGAGAGGAAGTTGATGTTCCAGGTACTCGTTGGTCTTGCTAGTGATGTTGGTGCAAAGAACACTCCCAACAGGAAGCTCAAAAGAAACTGGAACACCTTAGACTCTCGTGTGCCGACGACAGCAGTGAGGGAAGCGATGATGAGGACAATGAATGAAAAGACGAATCGATTCGTCAATTGTTAGATGAATCGATTTGTATAGAATCGAATCGATCGATTAGTTAGTTAGTTAGTTAAAATAAAAGAATCGATTATTAGTTAAACTCAACAACAACACCAACATTGCTCCAGACAGAAACTTAGGCTACAAAGGCAATAGAAAAACTCTATTGTAACACCTTAAAAGAGAGATCGAAAACCACTAGAGGTGCGCTGGAGCAAAATTATTTGAACCTGTTGTCGACTGCTCTAAATACTGCTCTAATCGATCGATCAAAACAATCGACTACAGTACTAGAGGTGCGAACATAATCAATTGAACGTAATCGATCGATGATCAATACGACTACTAATAGTAGTACTAACGCTAATTTGTAACTACTTGTACTATCGATTATCATCTAATTTGTCATCTAATTTGCGACTAATCGATAATCGATCAAATCCGCTACTAATCAATCCGATCGAATACATCATCTGCGGTTTCTGTTGGTACCAATTCATATGAGAAGAAACCTTCAGTTCGACTCATGTATGTGTTGAGTATGGTGTTGATTCCAATTTTAGCTGTCTGGAAGTTGTACAGACAAACAAGGAGCTTCAGAATAATCTTCCTGTCACCTCCTTCTTCCAGGAGTATGCTGTCCTTCATCCAGGGAAATCCGCCTTGGATCTGTCGCATTCCCCATTCAGAGAGCTGTTGGACGCTGGTGGCAGCCCGATTCACTATAAGATCTGCTGCATTGAAAGGATCGTGTTGGGAACTCCGCATGAGGTATGGCTTTCTAGACAGTTTGAAAGCTGAATCAACAATAAGCTTTGCTAGGTATTTATCATACATGAGCTCCATCTTTTCATAGAGGCCATAGTCGGCTTGAGTACTATCATGCCAACAACCTGGAGCATTCAAGATGCAACCCCGGATCCTCCCGTCTGGAGCAAAGATGAAAACACTGTTGACGTATCTCCCACAAGTCCAGCCATTGTAGTATTGGTTTTGCTTCATCCAGTTACCAGACTGTTGGATATGGAGTTTGAGCCCATCGCAGGCACCCCACACTCTGTGAGGTGCTAACACAGGATACTTTGTAGCAATAGCATCGACGTATTGTTGAATCTCTTCTTCATTTGGCAAGCAAACTTTTGCAGCAGGATGGTGTTGTAATGCAGAAAGAAGGACCTTGCGACCAAATTTCAGCCATCTGTACATAGGAGAAGCTGTTAATCCAAATGCTAGAGCGACTGCTCTTGCTGCTGATCCTCTGGTTTGGAACCAGAATAAGACAAGACCAAGGCAGCCAGTCGCATCAAATTGGTTTGTTGTGGCACGGATCTTCTTCTGTCTAATAACTCCAGTGTTCTTATCGACAGTGTACAAATTGTAGAGTGGCTCAAATAGATCTAAGAGCTCCCTGAATACTACATGATCGACACCACAGCAGTTTAGAAGGGCTTGATCGTTGCCAGATTGGTACAGATAAATAAAAGGGGATTGAGTGTATCTCTTGATTGCAATTCTAGGAGTTCTACGATCCCTTCTTCTCTTATCTTCCTCGCCAAGCAGTGGATTGTTGTAATCAGGGGTTAAGTAGTTATCCTCATAGTATTCTCCAATTAGTGCTAGTAACTCCAGGGCCATGGTGATTGTCAACAATGTGAGTGTTTTAGCGAGGATAGTAGCTACTAGTAATTCTTCGCGATAGCTACTAGTAGAAATTTGTATCAGCAAAGCCAATCGATACGGTACATAGAAAATTCTGAAAATTTCAACTGCCGGCCTGCCAGCCAAAATAGGCCGGTAGGTGCCGCGGGTAGTGATTAAACAGACAGTTACTGTTTCTTCTTTAGGGATTCCTGAATTCCAAATTTGGCAGTTAATAAAAGTATTCGTCCGTTGGGTGTGATAAAAAAGTATTCATTCTATATACTTTTTATTAACTTTCGATTCTATTCACTTTCATCTGGTGGGAATCACTCAATGATTCCCACCACCAATAAAATAATAAAAGTTCGTGACCAAACTAATAAATCTATTCACATAGTGCACAGATTTGTTAACTATTGAATACTTCGTATATTTTTTCAGTCGAGACCGTCTCGGCTGAAAAAACTTTATTAACTGAATAAAAACAGAATAAACTCGAACGTAAAATCAAATATTTTAGTTACCCAACGCATCTGCACCTCTTGCACCTCCTTTGCCGGCACGCTTTTTTGGTGATCATTGCCAATTTTGCTGAGCTGAAAAATTGCAGTCAGGAAAGAGGAAAAGAAAGTCCGGAAAGAAAGACGAACAGCAACAACAGTACGACTTATCTCTCCAGCACAGCATTAGACAGCAGGGCACCACCACTAATGACTACTGTTGCTGCTCTTGTCGTGCTTGCTAGATTATTACTAGACAAATTGGACGATGAATCGATTTTGATTCAATTTGGCTGCTCGGCACATTAAAAAAAGGAACAGGAACACCACCAGCAATACCATCGATCATAACAATCAACAGCATGCCCTCGACTGGAGGCAAAGGCAGGAAAGCCCACATTGGCAACTACACCAAGGCCGAGTTGGAGAACATGTTTGCTGCCATTAGAGCTGTCATACCAGCTGGAACAGATGACTGGGATGATGTTGCAGACGTGCACGCTGAAACATTTCCTGGAAGGGATGGTACTGTAATGTACTGTGGTCATACATACCAAGCTACGTACTATGAGCTACGTACTCCAATCTACCGTACAAGTCGTACTATCCAAGATACCATCAAAAGATACGTACGATCAAACTAATGAGACTTGGACTACTTTAAGAATCATTAAGTGGCAAACCATTACATCTGTATACAATGGTATACAGATGCCAGGCGGGCGCATGATATTAGTATCATGTGCCATATATGTTGTCTGTCAAAAATACACGTACTCTACTTACGTACATTCTACAGGAATTATATCCATTCTACACTTGAAAAGTTACTTATACTCCTACAGAGATAAAATGACTTCAAGTATCAAGATATCTACGTCACATCATGTGTTCTCTGTCTTATGACGAATTACACATGATCGACGACCAGTTTAGACATCCCTACATACAACACTAACACAGGGATACCGGTCGAATACAGTAAAATACCAGTAACAGAGCAATCTTACGATATGCTCACATTCTCTTTAAATTTTAATTATCCTATCCTTTCGGTCAATTTTTAGAGTAACAACAGGTTATAGAGCCCTTATAACTCACACAATTGCTGCCCATCCGTAGGATCGTGTATACCTTGAGCTATCTATCCCCGCCCGCTCAGCGAACTCAACTGTTCGGTTACCGCCAGAGGACACTTGTAGTGACGCTCATCCGTGTGCTACTCTTAGGCCTCCACCCCAAGCTTCTGCGACGCCTCCATCTCAAAGGCCGAACCTTGGACGTCCATCTTCCTTCTGTTCCCTGCTCGTGGATCAGGGGGTGTACTCGCTATCACAAGCCTTGTAACCCACAACCAGCTCTCTGGATTACAGTTACAATTACAAACTAATGACCACCGCCGTCTTTAATGAAAGCCCATTGCACCGGACACGCCGATTGCAATCCCCATCCTTTTCTGCCGCGTCCATCATCCCCATAAAGGACCATCGACGCCCATTTGATTGTGCTAAGCGCCACTTCAAACAAACTAACAGAAACAAACTAACAGACTGCAACTCATCCTACGATAGTTGCTTTATTCACTACCTTTCACACCGCCGTTTGTTCCTTGGAACATTCCTTCGGTCTTCCCTTTGACACGACCGCACCTTCGTTCGGTCATTTCAATTTTTCGATCCCCGACCTACTGTATCTACAGATCCTTCTACCATAGAATCTCCCTCTGTAACTACACCGCAACACCGACGGTCGATACTTCTTTGGTTAATTCCTTCTTCGGAACCTCCGCTCGGTCATTTCGTCGACGCCGACGATTTTCTTCTTCCTTCATCGGAACAGTCTTTTTCCATACTTTGATCTACTCCGATTGCTTCTCCGCCAATTGGTTCTCTCTTTGTCAGCTCTTTCTCTCGCCGACAACTACAGTAACATCTACACCGCCGTTTGTTCCTCCTTCGGAACATCCCTTCGGTCGTCCGACAATTATCTTCTTCCTCCATCGGAACATTCCTCCGGTTATTTCTGCACCTTCGCGGATCATTCCAACGGCCTTTCGATTCTGATCCACGACCTACGCCAAATCAATCACAACGCTGCGCGCTTCCAATCCAAACAGCACCCTCTATCCCTTTTACCTCCACGGCCCAACCAACAACTCATGCGCAACGCCCTGCAATTGCGATCCAATTTTTCATTATCTCCTCCACTCCGAATATTTGACAGTCTCCTCCGACGGTCGATATTTCTTTGGTTCCTTCTTCGAAAAATTCCTTCGGTTATTTCCGCACCTTCACGGATAATTCCGACGGTACTTTGCCTTTCTTCGGTCCTTTTCTCGGTTCGTTATCTCCTCCGATTCTCCATTGGCTTCTCCCTCTGAGTAATTCGGAACATTCCAACAACTTGGATTGAGTGCAAATACGAATTCCTTGCTCCTCCCATTCCACCATTTCTTTGTCTACATCCGGTCATCGAATCACTTCTTCCTTCGCAGGTTCGACCATCGATTCCTTCGGTTATTTCCGCACCTCCGCGGCTCATCCCAACGGCCTTTCGATTTCGATCCACGGCCTACAACAACGATTCAATCACTTGCTCCGCGCAACGCCGAGCAATTCCAATCCAACTTTGACGACGAAACACCGATTCAACACCATCATGGTTCCTCCACCAGAAGCATACGATTGGTCCAATGTCTATGGGATTGAATTCAAATTCCAAAGTGACAACAACCCCCAAGAAGTCCTTTCTCTAAATGGCTCTTATGCAGAGACTGCCCCACTTACAGCACCCGAATTATCAACTCTCTTCACATCGGACGCTAATAACGAAGGCCCCAGAACCCTTGGTCCGGCCCCAGTCACTGCACTCAGGGAAGCCTTCTGCAACTGCATCACCTTGGACATGGCCAACATCAATGAACTAGCAAAGGGACACATAGCCCAGCTCCTTGATTCATGCCCCGTACGATTTGTTAAACCTGGATTCCCAAACCAAAGGATCCGAAACCCACAGGATTTCGACTCTGCGGGAAGAGAAGCTGTCAGACGAGCTGAAGCAACCAACGACCCAAAACCACTTGCAACAGTCCTATTTAACATCAACCAATGGAAATTCAAAAGGAATTGGAAGACCAATGACCCTGCCAACTATTTCAACGGCATCTATACATACCACAATGCCACCTTGACCGTCCCTATCACACCCGTCGAATCTGAGGCCCATCCGGCTATCCAAGTTCCTTCTTCCTGTTTGACCTCTTCTTCGGCTACTACTGGCTTGCCTACTAACAAGATGATTCACTCAGATGTTGTGGATACTCCTTCCAATACCACAGCAAGCATTCCTCCGGTGACTGCCAACTTGGGTCCCCTTCAGCCAGTTGGTCAAATTGCCGATACTCCCTCCGTCAAAGCTCCCCGTTACACCTGGACCTGGACTTATTCTCCCCCCAGTGAATCGGTCTTGTTCCGCCGCGTCTGCTCTGTCTCTTTTCAACGTGCCACTTCTTCAAGTCCTCCAATCCAACGTCAGGACAAGCCTTCCACTGTGATCGCACCATCTGTCTCGCCTTCTGCATTGACTAGATTTGGTCATCATTCTGTTCCACTTTCTGTACCAGCCAACTTCGGATGGACATTCAATCCTCAGAATGAGATTGCAACATTCCGTCGCTTGCCAAAACCAGCTACTGTCCCTCTCAAGCCACCCTCGCGATTCGCATTATCCGACACAATTACTGATGACCCTGTCTTCTCATGTCCCCTTCAATCACAACACAGTGACCACCCTTTCCCTCGTTGTTATGGGCCTTGCTTCGAACCAAACCATCAGCCGGTCCTCCTACGCATCTCCAAACGACATCGCGATGCCTTGAAGATAAAGATGCACCACTTGTATGCAAACATCTTGTCAATGAATTGGTTTTACGACACTTTTGACTGAACATTGCGATCTAATCCACGATTTGTGTTCGATCATGCCCAACGGTTTTGTATCATTTACAACCATGGAATTCTATTGAACCATGGAATTTTCTTCTTTAAGTGTGAATCAAAGGGTCATGTACCTGAATCGAGGGGTGTGCATCCGAATCCATGGTATATTGGATGACTGCATGGCGCTCACTTTGGACGTGCACGTGCCCAAATTCCAGAATTTGTTTCTCGATACACTTAAAGAAATTTACTTATACGTCTCCGGGCATTTATGTACCGTGCTCCAAGGCTACACGCGATTTCCAGTATTGAGATCCCACTGAAAAACACATCGCGGACCTGACTGATACTTCGACACTCCTCCACCACGTGTCGAATCAAGGGGTGTGTTGCCGGTTCCTGACGAAATCACGGAACTTACTTAATTAACATGCGATCTAGATGAGATCTCATACAGAAGGAATCTACTAGTCGGCTTTGGACCCCGTTCTTCAATCCTTAACTTGATATTCTCCTTGCATTCCTTCAGCCACGTCTCTTCGTATTCCTACGGCATCCAATAATGACACGATCAAGTCTCTATGCGTCAATTCTGATTGCCCAATCTCATCTTCCAAGATATGAATCTCTCGCGCCATCCAATCCGTCACGTTTGAATGAATCCCCTCCAATTCCATTTGTGTCTACGACAAGTCCCTTTGAGATTCTACGACAAGTCAATCGATTCCCTTATCAATCAATCCTTTCCATTCGATTTATTACTATTGTAGATCCCTCTGACACCGATCAAGTTTATATGAGGCGATTCGGATTCCCCAATCTCAATCCTTTCCATCATCAAGCCAATTGATTTGAGATGAACTACAATTATGATTCAATTCTACAATTCAATCCCTTCATCGGCGTTTGATATTTGATTCTGCTGGATTCGATAGATCTTTTTCCTACCAAGTCAGAAATGAATCCCCTCCGATTTCATTCGTTTCTACGACACGTCTCTTTGTATTGATCCACAGATCGAACGATATGTTTGCTTCCGCACCTACTACTACTTGCCGTTGGTCCGCCTTCCTCTTCTCCAAGGACACGTCTCTTTGTATTTCTACGGCATCCAATAAAGACATGATCCAGTCTCTATGCGTCAATTCTGATTGCCCTAATCTCATCTTCCAAGATATGACTCGCCATCCCTTTGAATATGAAATCGATTCTCCTCATCCTCTATCCACTAGAATCCTTCTCTTTATCATCTACGCTTTGAATGTGCTCTTCCATTCACAACATACTACGATTCCATCCTACGGCTTGGAGCAGCAATCAATCCTCGACGTTTCCATACTTCTCTTGTCATCATTGATCTCCCCTCCGTTAGATCATCAATCAATCCTTCCTCTCCAGTTTGATCAATCCGTCTCATCGCTAATCAACTTGTTTGATTCTATTCAACGATTGAATTGAACCTAAAACTACATTCGAATTTCATGCGATGGTTGATCCCTTTGTCGACTGTCAACCCCTTCTCCTCTTTGAGCTAATCCTCACGCTCAATCAATACACAATCACTCATGGATCTCCCCTCCGTTGAGATCTTCAATTGAGCCTTCTGTTCCGCTTGAATTGATACAGTTGATTCCTTGATACAGTTGATTCCTCCATACGCTTGACCCTACCCTACGACATGGACGATCAATCACAACGTTCGATTCTGATTCTATGATCAAGTACTGGCTATCGCGGCACGCACGGCGAGATACAACTCTGATGGGAATAAGGATCCTACCATCCAATTGGAACTCAGCATCCAACATTGGGGATTCCGCAGCGGATGGTACCCATACGAATTTGCCAAGGTTTATGACAAAAACGGTGGAGCAGCAGCATTTGCGACATCTCAGTCTCTGGAGCCAATGCCTACGGCTATGTCATATGACGATCGCGTGGCAAATATCCTCAAATTCTCCAGGAGAATCATCTGTGAAAATGAATTTTGCCTTGACCTACCAGGTCCCGTATTTTGAATACATTGCGTTTAAACAAATTTATCGCATGGCCTTTCCTCCCAGTTACACATGGACATGGAATTACTCCCCCAACAGTGACTCTATCTCCTTCCACTGAGTCCGTTCCAACTCCATCTCCTTCGGACGCTCCACTTCCTCTTCAAGTTGTCGTGTTCGATGTCAGGAGAAGTCTAATATGACTCCAATCCAATGCCACGACAAGTCCACTGTGCCTGCGCCACATATAACTCCATCCACATTGCCCAGTTCAAACCATCTCTCTGCCCCACCTTGGGACCAACTACCCTCGGATTGACCTTCACTCCTCAGACCGACATTGCGACATTCCGCCGTGTACCAAAATCTGTTCCCTCACCACAGCCTCCGATGTGCATTCGACTCCGACCACCTGCGGCCCATGCTGAGGGCACTGACCTTCCAAACGCCGCTTCTACATCCAATCCATCATTGCAATCACCATGCTGCAACCAGATTTGCTCCACGCCACATCTTCAGCCTGTCCTTCGACTCTCCCAACAACACCGTGATGCCCTGAAGATAATGATGTATCACTTGCATGCCAACATCCTCTCAATGCATTGGTTTTACGACACTTTTGACTGAACATCGCAACCGACTACGATTTGTGTTCGATCATGCCCAACGGTTTTGTATCATTTACAACCATGGAATTCTATTGAACCATGGAATTTTCTTCTTTACGTGTGAATCGAGGGGTGTGCATCCGAATCCATGGTATATTGGATGACTGCATGGCGCTCAATTTGGACGTGCACGTGCCCAAATTCCAGATTTTTTTTGATACACTTAAAGAAATTTACTCCCTTCGATCCGTGCACTTATGCTAACCTCTTGCCGATGAATTAGTTTTACGATACCTTTGACTGACGTTTTGTATCATTCACCACCATGGAATTCGTTTGAACCACAGAATTCAATTCCATTCGTATCGAATCGAGGGGTGTGCATCTGCATCAAGGGGTGCGCATTGGATCACTGCATGACGCTTACTTTGCACGCAGTTTAACTTCCAGCGTTTTCATCATAAGCCTCCACCAATCTACTTATGCTCCCCGCATGCGACACGGATCCCACTGAACCAAAATAAAAATAAACAATGAACCGCCAAATAATTCAACACTCCCTCACTCCGTGTTGAATCAAGGGGTGTGGTGTCACCGGTTCATGTAGCCGGACTCGATAGATCTTCTTCCTACCAAGTCAGAAATGAATCCCCTCCGATTCCATTCGTTTCTTCGACACGTATCTTTGAGATTCTACGATAAGCCAATCTCATCTTTGCAAATATGACTCCCATCTATTTGTTGAGATCCACAATCGATCCTTCCTCTCCAGTTCAATCAATCCACCCCATCAGGAATCAATTCATTTGATTGTATTCGACGATTGAATTGAACCTAACAAGACTACAGTCAATCGGTCCTCTCTTCACCGATCTCTTTGACAGAGTTATTCGATCTCTACTGATCGAGTTTCTATGAGTCGATTCAGATTGCCCAATCTCATCTTCCAAGATATGAATCTCCTCTCCATCAACATCCGTCCCCTCCGCCGGCGTTTGATTCTTTGACAGAGTTACGATCCAAAACACATCAATCCTACGAGTGGATCAATACTCAAACGTTTGAGGATCCCCTTTGTCTTATCTTCGACTTCAAGCAATAATCAATCCTCGACGTTCGACTTTATTCTACAAGTCTCCACTTTGTCTCTACGGCGCCATGTATAATCGTTCTACTACGCTCTGATATACGACCATATTGATCCCCACAATCTGGGGCAAGATTTGATCATGTCTCTCCCCTACGTTGAGATCCTGTCAATCGATTCGCCTCATCCCTAACCGGCTTTAGTTGTTTTGGCGATTAAATTGCACTATGGTCGATCCCTCCGCCACCGACCATCGTCTTCGACACTCAATTGATAAACTCCCGTTTCATCCCTACAAAGATCCTATTCTATGGCTTGAAGCGATTGATCCTCAACAACTTGATCTGTCTCGTCCCTAATCAATTGTCCTGGCATGATCGTTTGATCCAATGCTGTTCTACAATCGCTCGACTTCTACCATTCGTTTCTACGCCACGTCTCTTTGCGATTCTACGACACGTCAATCAATTCCCTTATCAATTGATTCTCAACAATTTGAATCATTGTTTTTCCTACGATAATCAATTGCCTTCGCCACTGCCGACACTCTACGACATCAATACAGTTCTCTCCGTTGACATTAAATCGATACGATATCTACAATCCTTTGCTGACAATTTTGATATTCCCTCTTTATCCCATCCGTGATATCCAATCGATTGTTTCCAACCTGGTTCTACTACCAACATCGTCACGTCGCTTGTGCTCTTCCATTCTCTACGTACAATTCTATCCTACGATTTGATCTACGATCAAACAATTTACGTCTTCCTCTGTCTCGATCCATCTATCCTACTACGTTGGATTCGATCTCCTCTTCAACGATACGAATCAATGTTCCATTTTCTCTCCAACCATTTGATTCGATTCAGTTCCTCCTCACCGGCGACCCTTGGTCATCCCCTCCGTGATACCAAGCATTGTCCAATCCATTCTCTCCATCGACGTCTAATCTAATTTCTACAACCCGTCTCCTCATGATTCTACTGTCTCTTACGAGTTGATGATCCGTTACCCATCCAATCGATTACAAGGCAATATGACTTTCGTGCGACCATCGCATTCCCAACCAGCCTCCACAATTTGGTCCAACCCTTGGATAAAAACAATCCTCAATTTCTACGGTCTCGTCTCTATTTGATCCACTTGATTCTATTCCAAGGTCGAATCAATACCTCGATTCCACTCAGATCGACTCCGATTAACCCTCTCATCGATTTCGCGATCACCACATACTCAAGCACCTCTCCTCTCTCATTGATTTACAATTGGTTCAATTCTACGATTACAATCGTCCGATTCGATATCCAGGCCCATACTTAAGTTTTTAGAGTTCTAGCAAGATGGAGAACCGACTTCTAATTCAACACTCCTTCACTAAGCGTTGAATCAAGGGGTGTGTTGTCGGTCAAAAATACACGTACTCTACTTACGTACATTCTACAGGAATTATATCCATTCTACACTTGAAAAGTTACTTATACTCCTACAGAGATAAAATGACTTCAAGTATCAAGATATCTACGTCACATCATGTGTTCTCTGTCTTATGACGAATTACACATGATCGACGACCAGTTTAGACATCCCTACATACAACACTAACACAGGGATACCGGTCGAATACAGTAAAATACCAGTAACAGAGCAATCTTACGATATGCTCACATTCTCTTTAAATTTTAATTATCCTATCCTTTCGGTCGATTTTTAGAGTAACAACAATATATGAATATTCATGGGCGATGGAAGCCAGCACGCTCGATCGCTCATTATTTTATCTGTTGAGTTTCCATCCATTTTTGTAAAGTATTAATCTATCATAATTATCACTCCTACTCAAATTCTACCCCTAGTGTGTTACAAAGTAATTACTCTTACAGCTACTGTAGAATACACGGTAACGTTTTTGTTTTTTCTCTAACAAGCAACCGAATAAACCGTAACGAATTTTTCGCTCGAACGAAATAACGAAACAAAATAACAAAAGCGGTCTCGAACATTGTTAACCAATAAAACAAAAACAAAAAACATCCAATCCAACGAAAACATCGAATCCAACGAAAACAACAAAAGAGTATCAAATCAGGCAAGTATCTTCAACCATGTCAACCGGATTGCATCGTGAACCACCAATTACCTATTATTCCAGCTTTGACCGGACTAAGAACAAACTTGCCACGTTGAAAGTTTATGATGCCAACAGCAATTCGAAGGAAGAGTGGAAAATACCAATCTTTTCAGAAGAAAGAGGCCTCAAGGAATTATTGTATTGTGAAGAAGCTGTTAATTTCCTTTTGAAATTGGCTGTTGAGCTGACTCAGTCCGAAGGCAAAGAAGAGCAACAGAAGCTGTATCTGCAGGCCGGTTGAGGTGCCGGTCTGTTGTGTCCAATATTTCTCTGATATCCACTACGATTGAACGCTAATCCAACCAGATCTATTCTGACTATCGACACCGACGCAATCAGATAGATCTTAGGCTTGTAGTTCTACAGTAGGACGCAAAAGGGCGTCCGATGCAAGGTTTAAGGTTGAATAATCAAATAATCTAAAAGAATAAGCGTGTCGGCTTGCTGGAGAGCAAGATAGCGCTTTAAAGGTCGTACTGCCGCTAATACAGCACGAGATATGGAAAAATACTGTGTTGCCGCTAATACAACGCGGTATATCATGTAATTTTGTGTGTTGTACAGCAGAAAAAGGATTCGTGAGCGTTGCTTCGAACCTCTGCTGTCTTTTCTTGAAAACAGAACACTTAACGGAAGATACCAGATGGCAGTATCTGACGCGTGTTCTTTCTTTAGTCTCTAAGTATCGAATAATTTGATCGTACGAGTGACGATCGTTGTGGCTCGCAAGACTGAGCCATTTGGTCAATAATGAGATACTTGGCTCGCAAGATTGAGCCATATGGTAAATAATGAGATACCCGGCTCGCAAGATCGAGCCATTTGGTCACCAAAATGAGATATTTGGCTCACAGATTGAGCCATTTGGGCCATAACGTTAAACATTATGATTCGCGTACAACCAAGCTGGACGCGAGTGGGTAAAGAATGAGATGCCATTGTACCATTGTTACATACGCTATGCCGGACATGAAAGGAATTTAATACTCCCCATGTGTCCATGAGAAAGCATTCTCTAAGATCCAATGCAATCGTCCTGTAACAAATCACCTGTGTTTCCACAGTAGTGAAAGATGGGCTTGAGCAATGGATACACCACTGAATGTCCCCAATGCTTTGTGAGGATATCAGCACAATTATCTTTGCCCGCAAGATGTTGCATGAGGATGAAGCCTCTAGCGATCATGCTTCTGACATAGTGATATGAAAGAATGTGATGCCTCTTATGGAGCCTTGCATATGGGAATGTGGAGGTTTGGATCATCTTTTCATTGTCTCCCCACGTGTAGGATGTGTCGTGTACTCTAGTAATCCTATGGCTTCGGCGGACGAGCACGTGTACTCACTCCTAAGTACCAAGAAAAATGAGGGTTTGAAACAGGCTCAACGGGCGGGAGAAGGGAGTGGTACTCCGGTAGCAGATGGTGGTACTCCGGTACCAAAAGTGGTACTCCGGTACCACACTTTATTCTGGTACTATTTTCTACGTGATTTCCAGTAGAATGTATTGTGCAATTTCCAGTCGTATTTTGAGCACTGTTCTCTTACGACTAGTTTGGATACTCCCAGAACAGACTAATACACAGCAGACTAAGGACCAGAGTATATGCCAAAAAAAGAGCTAGAATTAGTCTGCAGACCTATTTCTTGCTAGAGAGCAAGTCATGATGAATATTGAGGTTGTTGAGCCTAACATGAGAGTTCGTTGTAGTTTGGATGCTGGAACAAGAAATAGTATGGCCGCCCTGTAATAAACGAAGCAGCGCTTGTAGTTTGGACGCCGTGGATACACTGGTCCCCTAGATCGGAGCGGCGCAGTGCTCAAACAATACACCAATCCCCCAGCTTGAAGCAGAGCACCAGCACTTGTAGATTGAGTAGGAATGTCATCGTCTTCAAAAACGACCGGTGGAGCAGCAGCACCAACAACACGTTCCGCAGCGACCGGTCCAGCAGTATTGACGTCTTCAGAAGCAGCAGCAGCAGTTGGCACCGAAGGAGCGGCCTTGAAGAAGAAGGAACCAACGGCGCTGAAGAAGCAGGGGTCTTCTTATTAGTATACTACTAGGTTTTGCTCAATGAAGAATTCCTGTCTGCTACAGACCAACGTTGGGTTCTTGTTGCTGTTGCGTCCGTAAATGACCGACCGAGTCAGAGACCAAAGATCTTGAGCTGGAGCAGAAGATTTCGAGGTGGTACAGTTCAAACCATAGTTGCTGAAACGACATATGATTCCCATGGTCAAACAAGCAAAAAGAAGAAGCAGCGTCGTGAGTGATAGGAATAAACAAATAACTGTTGACGCTGACGCTGCCACTGCCGCCGCCGAATCAAATCAAATCAAATCAAAACAGCATCTCCCCGTCCCAGCAAACAAAGGACCAGCAATGACTTACAGCAGTGCAATAATATGGGTTTCTTGTTGTTGTAATAGGATAGAAAGCAGCGAAAAGGGTCTATTCCCATGGTCGGGGGAGCAATTTGGTTTTGCAAAGTGGTTGATTTTGAAATTATGAATGACAACCGGGGAAAAATAGCAAAAATCCAGGTTGCAGTAGGGATTCTACTAGATTCTACACAGGTAGTGGTGTCAAGAAGGAATCAACCAAATCCTGCTGCTGCTGCTGCGAATCCCGCGCGTTTGTTCCCTCTTTACGCTTGAGTATACCTAAAAACACGTCCAATGCGTTGAAAAAATTATTACTTAACAAAGTGAGTGGTACTCCGGTACCACCAAAATGGTACCACTGATCGGCACTGTACTTGCCGGTACCACCAATCATTGGTACCGGTTTAGCCTTGTCCCCCCCCTGTAGCAGCATCGAAACACTACTACTCCACCTGTAGCAGCATCGAAACGCTACGAGTACTGTAAGCAACAACGATACGATAGCTAGTAACAAGAAGGACCGACCTCCTCCTCCATTGTACTCAGTCCTTCCGAAGCCATAGAGATTACCATGTCAACACCCCTTTCCTCCTTTACCTCCTCCTCGTATTATCAGTGGGGAGGAGGGGTGTTACTTGGTACCACTCTAGCTCCTTGTTTCCTCGGCGGGGCCTCGTAAACAAGGAGCTAGAGTGGTACCAAGTAACACCCCTCCTCCCCACTGATAATACTCGGAGTCGATTTGGTTGGCACGTGTCATCCCCTCTCTAAAGAAAAAACTCCCTTAAGAAAAATCCTCGGCGCGCGCGCCTCGGATTTTTCTTAAGGGAGTTTTTTCTTTAGAGAGGGGATGACACGTGCCAACCAAAACGGAGGACGGGGTGTTACCTATAGTACCAAGATACCTGAATGACTGTCGAATGTCAACAATTTGCTCAATGCAGGTTCTAGCAGATACAAACTCAGCGCCAAAGGTGGCTGTTTCAGATGTTGCTTGCTTCTTGGAGAACCACATGATGGGGGTCTTGTTTGCAAAATGCAGGATACCAGTGACAGCTTTACCACTTAGGATGTCATGCATTAAGTTTGCATCATAGAAATGAGACAACACAACTACCTTACCCAGGGGTTTAGGAGCATCACTTGGTAGGTCCTCAGAGTGCTCCCCATATACGGTATTGGACCAGTCTGTACTGGTACCTTCAGTGAGTACAAAAT
This sequence comes from Pseudo-nitzschia multiseries, assembly GCA_037355745.1. NCBI lineage: Eukaryota > Bacillariophyta > Bacillariophyceae > Bacillariales > Bacillariaceae > Pseudo-nitzschia > Pseudo-nitzschia multiseries. The sequence continues at coordinate 16,132,392 of CM074783.1, forward strand.
CTGGTACGCCCACTCTGAATCAGATTTTGAAGTGTCGGAACTTGGAGATGTAACCATAGATTCGTTTGGCTCTATTGAGATGGCCTTCTCTAGGTTGCACTCGGAAGCTTGATAAGGTCATAACAGCAGTCTGCACGTCAAAACGTCCAATAGCTATGACCCATTGAAGTGATCCAATCATGCTTTGATACTTTTGGATATCAGTATCACTTAGGAAGGATGATGAGTCTAGCTCTGGATGGTCATTCTCAGCAAGGGGTGAATGGAATCTGGTGGTAGGTTTGCAGCTGAACATTTGTACATACGAGGCCTCCATTTTCTCGATGAACTTGATGGGGTTCATGCAGAGCACACCATGGTCATCTCTTTCGAATCCACATCCCAAATGAAAGCTCATTGGCCCAGAACCTTTCAATTTGAAATTATAAGGTTCAGACTGTAGGATTACCAGAAAGGTTTCAGGATTGGCCATACATAAGCAAAGGTCGTCAACATATGTGCATATCAGCTCGTATACTGGCTCCCCATGTTTGTTGTTGCCAGGTTTGATAAAGATTTCAGGCTCTACCTTGGATCTTTCAAAACCTAGTTCAACAAGGCAGGCAGCAAGTAGATCACCAAAGCACTTGCCAGATGATCGAAGTCCATATAGAGCCTTGTAAATCAATAGGAGGTGGCCTTCTAGTGGTCCAAATTCAGCGCCAGCCTTGATGCATACCTTTTCACAGGTAACAGCTTCGAGGTATGCATTACCAATGTCAGTTCCCCATGCTTCTAAGCTATTCAGTTCAGCAAGGAATAGGCACATGCGCAAGCCACGAAGGGAAACAACTCCTGCATACACACTGTGAATGGGAGCTTCAGTGAGATTGCCATTTGCAACTAGCCGAGCTTTGTGTCGTCCATCGTGCTTGACTGCATAAATCATGTGGACCTTGATCTGTTGGAAGCCAATGGGTATATTGCTAGCCTTGTAGATACCTTTGTCAATAAAGGTGTCATACTCTTGAAGCTGTGACATTTCCAGCGCTATGGCATCCTGCCATTTGGTGTTGCCATTTGCTGTATCAAACTGGATGGCTTCTTCATGATTCCGAGGTACCTTGAATCCATATTGATACTGAGGAGCAGTGCGGAAGGAGCGGAGCTTGGCTTGGTGGATTAGCCTGTCTAGTTTCTTGGTTCTTCGAGCAAGGGAAACAATGCGTTTGAGATGTTTCCAGCCAGGTTTATCAAGCATGTTGTTGTCTTTTGCATATTTGGCTACAGTGACCGGGTCATCGGTAGCTACGTTGGATAGGGGTTCGTATGTCCTTTCCATATTCTCCCATTCAATCCATAGGTTGTATTTGGAACCTTTGTATTGGGGGTGCTTGTTGTCAAGGGGACCTTGATGACCAAGTATGCGTCGGAAAGACCAAAGTTTGCCATCTTCTTGAGTGACATCCCGGTGGATATAATTCATGACATCATTGTAGGCAATGATATCTTCAAGTTCATCATCTGTATGCTTGCACTTGAACTTGATGAAGTCCTTGTTTTGCTCAATGCTGTTTGCAACGTCAACAACTGTCATTCTTTTCTGTGTGCCGTCAGGGAGGGCCATTAAAAAAGATCGACCTTGCAGGTCAGCAACAGGTATAGCAGGGATGGTGATGAGTTTGCCATCAGCGTCAAATTGGGCATTGCCTTCTGCATCAGTAACAACTACCTCAGATGGTCCTACAGAAGGGGTAGCAGGATTGGTGGATGGAGGTGTTGTTTCACTAACATCAAAATATGCTAGTTCAGGGGGGCCAAAATCATCTTCAGTAGCAGGGACGCCATCAGGGGTTTTGCTGAAGATGTGAAGGGTTGGAGGACCATCAAGAATCTCCCCATAGTCGTTAGGGATTGGAGAAGGTACATAGCTTCTTGTATGAGGAACCTTGGAATAAAGAAATGTAGGTAAGGATGGCTGGGGGATGCGCAGAGAAGGTGATGCAGGTACTGAGCTGGGTTGTGGAGGATGGCGAAAAGAGGGACTATCACCAGAAGACTTAGGAGTGAGAGAAGCATCTTTGGCTCTGCGCCATGCAAGAAAGCCATCATCAGTGAACAAGCCAGCGCGCTTGTTCCGATGCTCAGGAGTCAAGGCAGTGCGAACACCAGAGCGATCAAGTAGTTTATTGGTAATGGGATCCCAGATGATGAAACATAAACCATTGCCAACATGATCGGCAATGCCAACAAAATGTCCAAGGCATTCAGTGGTCTGAGAACCAAACTGTGTGTCAGGAGTCTTGTAATAGACAGGTTCAAACCAAAAGAAACTGAGGTATGGACTGATGTCACCAATGATACCAGTGGCAACATAGAAGGGTTGTTTGTCTAAAAGAGTGGGATCAGACAAATGGTTCATGAGACGGCCAATGTAGGTCATACACAAGAGTCAGAGATGAGGTGGGGTTCCGGTGCGATCCATTGTTCTGTTGACAATGCGTTTAAAGGTCTGGTAGTGCCGTTCAAAAAGGTTTTGATGCTGATGATATGGTTCACTTTGCCATAAACCAATCCACATCATCTTGAGATAATCGAGAACAGACTTGCTGGACTGGTATGATCCATGATCACAAAGCAGTCTGAGTGGTCTTCCCCATTGCCGAACAAAATTTTGGAGACAAGGAAGAAAATCAGCAGTAGTCCTCATTTCTTCGACGTGAATGATATGGGATTTTCGTCCAAAGAAAACTTGAGCAATTTTGGAACCACCATTGATGGCAGGGGTATCTGAATATACGACATCAGAGAGGACATCATCATTGAAAGGTCGGACATTCATGGCAGGCTGTGGTGATTGGAACCTTTTGAAAATGTTGCCATCTGGACTGATGGACATTGAACCATACTGTGTGGAATTGGCGAAAGTAGACTTGATACGATCAAGGGAGATCCAACCGAGGAAGGGCTTCAGCGACAAGTAGTCTGTATCAGTGGGTGATCGAACATGGGCTGCAACAGTGATGGAGGTGGAAGGAGACTGATTAGAGCACCGACTGAGGATTGCTTGGTGGATGTAATCAGTGGGGCTGAGCCAAAACGAGGTATCAGAAGCATCCAATGCCTGGAGGGCGGAAGTGGAGCTGTTGGACAGGAACGATGTGATCTCAGGGGACGAGCCAATGTTGACATCCCTGAGGGAGCCAAATTCATCATAATCTTGATATGGAAGTGATGTGGCGAGAGGCGGATATTTCTGAATGAAGGTATCATCCTGGGGGGTATATGCGCTATCTAGTATAGATGGGTCCCAATGCTGATCACTGGTCATAACAACATGAGGAAGATGAGCAAATTCTTCACTGGTATACTTGCGCATGGCAAGATAAGGCAGTCCATGGCATATACTGAGTGAAAAGACATGTCCATCAGTGGTGGTGATGACTTGAGTGCCGCCTGTCTTGATAGAGGTGTCATCTACGATCGAGAAGTATGCTTCCATCTGAGGAGAAGACAAGATGGATGGGTGTTGTCCAGTGTAGGCACACTCATGAAAGATGATGATGACAGGACCCCTGTTGGAAACAGAGTACGCGCCACATGTAGCAATAGGAATGTTCTGGATTTGATGATTGTTGATACCAGTTACATTGACATACCTTGGTGGAATATCCTTGGAGATGAGACATGCATCATGTCCTATGATACATCCATTTGCGCCTCTGTCAACCATAGCATAACCTGGTGTGGAGACATTAGTTTTGCTGGAGTGATATGTGGCAATGAGGTGTGACGGTGAAACATGAGATTCACAGTCCGGTGATGCCCAATGGTGGAATTTCACAGACATTGAAGACTGACCGGCAGGAACATAGACATTGCCTTCTTTCTTGTAAAGGATGTCAGGATTATCCGCAAGGAAGCGAGCTGGGTGTGCAGGAGAAACAGAAGACTTGAGGGGCCTGTTATCTGCTTGAGAAGATGTCTTGTATACACCAAGGGATGCATGGAAGGCGGATCTGGCGGAGCTTTCCTCATCAGGTGAGAGGACTTGCTCATCATCAGGTGATGAGGGGACCTGCTCATCAGTAAGGTGTTCATAAGCTCGACGTGTGATTGGCTTGCTAGAATTGGGGTCCGGTGGCGGTGCAGCATCAAGGAGCTCAGATCGAAGGCAGGCAACTAGTCGCTTCTTGTCATCAGCTGTGAAGCCAAGCCAATGTTTCATACCTTGCTTAGAGAGAGTTTTCCAAACGGCAGAAGGTAACCTTGTGGTTGGATCTGGGGTTCTTCCAGCCTTGTAAACAGCATAGTCCTGGTAGTCACCATCAAAGTCAATAGGAGGTAAATATGATGAAGAGTCGTCAGTTATGCCAGAATATGTGGACTGCGTCACAGAAGAGAAATCATGGGTGTTGGCCTTAACAGACGTCCGACTTCGAGGCTGGGACAGTGATGCTTGGGAATCCAGCCTGGTTGCTTCAAGGAGGAGAATATTTTTCAATTCACTGATAGCGACGGCTTCATGCTGTCTGAACTTAATCATATCCGGTGCTGCAGGGGGATCATCAACTTTGCAGAATTGTTCGCTGAGTTGGAAGCTGCTACTACAGGCCGTGCAGAGGTGTGTTTTGACAGTGTCAAAATCAAGTGGCCTTTGTGGATCTCGTAGTGTGTTGAGATGTTCTAACTGAGCAAACCACTGGGTGATGAACTTGACTTTGGTGTCCTTCCATGTCCTCAAGTCAATGTCCAGTAGGTGCTGCATCACAATGGAGGTATCATATACTTTGGATTTGGACCTGTCATGTAGTGCAACAAAGTCAAAGAAGGCCTGTCTGCCGTCTCTTGAGGTGGTATGGCTGAGCACACAGGAGTAGGAGAGGTCACTCTGAAGGGCATGTAGAACAAGAGTCCAGAAGAATGCACACTGCTTGTCGTGAAGGGCCTTCTCGTACCCGATGAGTGGTACATCAGGCCAACTCGGATCAAGGAAGGTATGAGTATCTATGTCAGATGTTTCCAACTTCGCTTTGAATTTGACAAGCCACCGCTCAAACGTTGCATCATTTTGCAGGGTTGGAAATGTGGTTTCATCCCTTGATTTCTTAGTCCATGATTCATATCTCAGCTGTTTGATGGGTTTGGAGGATCTTTCTGTTGCCGTTGGGATGTGCCGTTGCGAGCTGATGTCTCAATGTCAGTTCCAGATTCTCTTCTGGCTCTGACAATCCCACGACAGTAACTCTTAAAGGCATCCTTGGTATAATGGTTTCTATCTTCCCAGTCTAGTCCTTGTGCTGTGAGATGTTGTCCAAAGTCAATGACTCTCTGTAGGGTCATCTGTATGTGTCGATAGAGTGGTGTTCTTGTTCCTCTCTCAAGGTAAGCGAGATCACCGATATTTTTGATGTACAGGAAATCCAACCATGTCTTGTACTGGCCAGCGATGAGTGCCTCGCATAAGGTGCTATGAGATTCCCTTGGGACATCGAAGGATTCATGCAGGAAGGTGGCGAGTGGTTGATCAAATGATGGGAATAGGTCTGAGATAGACTGTGTTGTCCTCTTCATCTTGATTTGGACTGGTTTGGTCAGGTGCTACCGTGTCAGCTGTGGGTAGCCGAGGTGTGGTTGCCGCGCTTCCAGGTTGGAGTGTGTGGAATCGTCCTGTCGATCTGCTTCGGCCTGTCGACCTGCTTCTTGTTCTCCCGGCGACCGGGACGGTGGGCATTGTTGTTGTGTAATCGTAGGGATACGACGTGCCGATGGCGAGGTGAATCGACGAGATTCGCTTCCGTTGTTGTGTAGATGAAAAGGCGTAAGACAGCTATTGTTGGAATAGCTGTAGTCGATGGTTTGTGGGGCTTAGCACAATCAAATGATGGGCGTCGGTGTGTCCTTGCCAAGATGGTGTCACGTGGAGTGTAGACACGAAAATAAATGTAATCCGGGGAACTTGGATGGAGGTACATTGCTATTGGCGTGTCCAATGCAATGAGCTTCCATTAAAGACTTCGGCTTGTCCAATGTTGTGTCTTTGTTATACTGTAATCGGATCAGAGAACTATCAATCGTCGTCCGTAGTCGAGTCGATCGGTGATCTGCTGTCGGATTGTTTTTCGTCGTTGAGTGCTTCCACTGTCGTCCTCTTCTTTTGCAAGCTTCAACAAGCTTGCGACTGTTAATCTGTTAATTTCCTTTTGAAATTGGCTGTTGAGCTGACTCAGTCCAAAGGCAAAGAAGAGCAACAGAAGCTGTATCTGCAGGCCGGTTGAGGTGCCGGTCTGTTGTGTCCAATATTTCTCTGATATCCACTACGATTGAACGCTAATCCAACCAGATCTATTCTGACTATCGACACCGACGCAATCAGATAGATCTTAGGCTTGTAGTTCTACAGTAGGACGCAAAAGGGCGTCCGATGCAAGGTTTAAGGTTGAATAATCAAATAATCTAAAAGAATAAGCGTGTTGGCTTGCTGGAGAGCAAGATAGCGCTTTAAAGGTCGTACTGCCGCTAATACAGCACGAGATATGGAAAAATACTGTGTTGCCGCTAATACAACGCGGTATATCATGTAATTTTGTGTGTTGTACAGCAGAAAAAGGATTCGTGAGCGTTGCTTCGAACCTCTGCTGTCTTTTCTTGAAAACAGAACACTTAACGGAAGATACCAGATGGCAGTATCTGACGCGTGTTCTTTCTTTAGTCTCTAAGTATCGAATAATTTGATCGTACGAGTGACGATCGTTGTGGCTCGCAAGACTGAGCCATTTGGTCAATAATGAGATACTTGGCTCGCAAGATTGAGCCATATGGTAAATAATGAGATACCCGGCTCGCAAGATCGAGCCATTTGGTCACCAAAATGAGATATTTGGCTCACAGATTGAGCCATTTGGGCCATAACGTTAAACATTATGATTCACGTACAACCAAGCTGGACGAGAGTGGGTAAAGAATGAGATGCCATTGTACCGTTGTTACATACGCTATGCCGGACATGAAAGGAATTTAATAGAAGCATTCCTCATTGGCGCAAAGTGACTGCCACTACCAGAACATTGATACATTGAATTGTTCACCAAGATACTGTGCCCTGAAGCACAATGCAAGTGGGACGAGACAACCCGAGATGGCAATGATGACTTGAACTACACGGACAACATGGAAGGCTATGAAGATGCATTCAAGGATTACATTCAAGAACACTACTGCGATGCTGGGGATGCATGAGAAATCATGCAGACTTATATCTGCAGCGACGCAGGGACGCATGCCAGAAACCACACGGCACTACATCGAAGGATCATGCACTACACATCAACCGGCTCATTCAATACTCAGATAAGCTACAAGGCCATGGCCCAAACTCAGCAAAATCAGCAAAACAAAAAATGTTGCTACATACCTTTCCCAACCTTTGGGTCAAAAAATACGGCCAAATTCACGGTGGCATCACCGCAGAAACATCCATCCAAAAAATTGTGCAGTATATGTCCAGCCAAGAACAACAATCGAGGCTGAGGAATGGAGGCAAGAAGCAAGGGAGACATCCCGGAACCAATGCCAATAATTCCAATGCAAAACGCAAAAACAACACCAAGAATCAAGGACAGAAATCTTCCAATCCTTGTCGTATCCCCGGTCACAACCATGACTGGTCCGAATGTCCCAAGAGCGGACAACAAGAAAAACAATGACGCAGCCGGTGAAACCACTACAGCCAGCAATGAATCATTCCAAGCACACATGCAGCGCGCAAAGGAAGCTTTCATCCAACAACACAGAGGCCAGGCAGAACACAGCGTGCAGAGCGGTGAGCAAATATGGCTTCCATGAAGCCAGAAAACAAGAGCAGTCACCCTGCCTCCAGCTCCACAGGACCTGGATGCCAATTTGGCACTGCCAATTGGGCTCGTAGGAGGAACTCTCTCCACAGAAGGGGAGAAGGCACCTACAGGACGTATATCTGATGTTGACAAGAGCTCACGACGAGTCCAGTTTGAAACGGACGAACACGTTGGTAAAAGTAAAAATAAAAATACGGGTACAGAAGCCAATGCAATAGCCAAATTGAATGATGATTTGATCGGCAATAAAAATACCGGTGCAGAAGCCATAAAACAGCCAAATCAAATGATGATTTGAGCGACACGGGTAATTGCACGGGTATGATGACAGCAAACTGGACCTCGCGTCTAGCAAAAACCCTACAACCCAATACGGAATATCCCGCATCTACCAAAACAAAGAAGAGTGATGTGGCTCCAATTGTTTTAACAACCATCCAATACATTCAAGGCATTCCTATAAAGACAACAAAAACCATGTTTGCCCTACTCGACAGCGGCAGCACAACAACCCTTATCAGCAAAAGGGCACTCCCCCTTGGAGTTATACCAATCCAATCCAAAATAAGAACCATCACAACCACAGCCAATGGCTCATTCGACACATCATTGTTTGTCATAATGAAGAATCTCAAACTACAAGAATTTGGGAACACAACAATCAAGCGTTGTGAAGCCAGATTATTCGAATCCAAAGCATGCTGATACAACATCATCTTTGGTCGGGACTTTCTATGCAGCGCCAATATCAACTTGTTATTTGAATCAAGCATGATTAATGGAACAACCGGCAAATTCCAATGTGTGAAACAGCCATTTTTGATATTACTCCAAATTTGCAAGAAGCCTATTTTCAAGCACTACTGGAGGAATCCATCGATTCTGAGCTATTTGCCCATGACGCTGTATCTTCATCACCTGTCATTCTAGATAGAGCTTATGAAGCAACTGATCCAACCTCAGTTGCTAAACAGCAAACGCACATGATGTCAGCAGAAGAACAATAGTTCCAAGCGGTCCTAGCCAAATATCTAAATGTCTTCAATGGAAGGTTAGGCAAATACCCACACAAGAAGATATCACTCAAGTTGAAACCCGATGCCAAACCAGTCCACAAAAAGCCTGAAGCTGTTGCATACAAAAGAGAAGAGCTATTCAAAAGGGAACTCCAGAATTTAGTAAATGATGGAGTACTCAAGCAATGCGAGGGACCAGCAGAATGGGCATTTCCTACTTTCATCATTCCAAAGAAAGATAATAGGGTGCGATGGGTTTCAGATTTTTGAGAACTCAATGAATTGTTAATCAGAAGGCCATATCCTGTACCACGAATACAGGACATCATGCATTGGCGCGGGAAATACACCCACTTCACCAAGATTAATTTATCCATGGAATACTATTGTTTTGAACTGGATGAAGCAAGCAAGAAACTATGCACAATTGTCACACCATATGGTTGCTACAAATATCAAAGACTTCCAGATGCGTCCGAGAACTGTTTCTCTACCCCCCGCGGGCTATTGCACGCTATTTTTACAATTCTCGACCCTATTTTTTAATTTCCTATCTTTTTAGGTCGCGTGTCTACTAAAAAACCTCGCGCGTCGCACACCTTTACTTTCGAGACAATATCTTGTCACTCCTCAAATAAAATAACTATTTTAGGGTTAAGGATATCATATTCGTTTCGTGACAAGCACTATTTTTGTGTACAACTTGTGCACGAATGACTTATTTCATTTTCTCAACATGTTTCCACCATACCGGTATAATGGGCTCCGACCCAAATCCTCCAACTCGGCTCCAACTCAAATCACAACTCCAAGTCAACTCCAAGTCGAATCCACCCCAGTCGGGCTATTGCACTCAAGGGTTTGGTTCCTGTTTAATGGCAGGAAGATCTGCTGTATTTTCAGAAGCTACACTGTCGGAATCGCCACCCAAATCTGGTTCGCTCTTAATCAACCCGCTTGGTGGATTGATGCTGCTGGTTACATTCGGAACGACTTGATGATTGCTAGTAGGATCGACGCTTTCATTTTTAACATTTGGATTATTGCTTTTTCCTGCACGAATCTTACGAATCATTTTTTGGATTCGAGCAGTCTCTTTCTTGTGATAAACAAGCATTTTCCGGAGTTCTTGTTCGAGATCGGCTGGGTGTTCCTGAACCACCTTTTGTATTTTGTAAATTCCCTCCATGGTTGGTTCAACTGTCGATTGGATGATTAGTATTAGTAGTATCAGTAGAGTAGATTATCTATTCGAAGATTAGTTAGTAGTAACACCTAACACGTTGGTATTTGTTTTGCTCGTCGGAAAGAAAATGAAATAATGAATTATAATGATGAAGTACTAGTGAAAATAATGTATTACTAGTATCTACTAGTAATAACTCATGCAAAATAGCGTAGTTTGTTTTACCGCCGGTACATGAAAGTTGGAATCAACTCGATCGCAATCAACAAAACAATTGTCCACGATTTCCATTTCGATAATCAACAACGCAATTGTCCACGATTTCCATTTCGATTAAGTACTAGTGAAAATAATGTACTACTAGTATCTACTAGTAATAACTCATGCAAAATAGCGTACTAGTTGGTTTTACGGGTACATGAAAGTCGGAATCAACACGATGGTAATCAACAACACAATTGTCCACGATTTCCATTTCGATAATCAACAACGCAATTGTCCACAATTTCCATTACGATTCACATTTCCGTGCACCTTATGGAAGAACTGACGCGCCTGCCAACGAATTTTTGGACGAACTAATATGATTGACCCGCCCGGCTCTGTGCATTAACCCTCTTAATGAGTTGATTGTACATACTGTTCACTACTAAACATATTGTACGAGGAATGTTGCAATCATCACTAAGTAGTAATGCATTTACTTTACGGACCATTTTTGCAATCGAAGTATGGTAGTAAGGAAATCTACCGTACAAGAAAACACATCACACAAACAAAATAATACATGCTTTCCCCAACGATTCATCTTTCCGACCTCCGTTCTTTTTGACCCATTCTACTGATATTTTCCTTCAAACAACTCAGCAACATCATGCCTCCTGTTATCAAAACCCCTCTTCTATTCTACTGCCGTGGTTGCTGGGATAAGAAAGGGAAAAAATCCAAGAGTTTTAAAGGATACAAATCTGGGTCAAAAGAGTGCAATACCTTGAAATATGTCTCGTACGGCCTAAGAAAACATCTCAACTACAATATTCAATGCTACAACTTATACAAACGTGATGGTCTAATTAAACGCAAGATCTCTAACTTCTCCACCTCTATCAAAGTGCAGCCTACCTTGCCGTCTGTTCAACATTCCCCTTCAGATTTTGGGATGACTATGACACAAAACGGTCCATCTGTTCCCCCTTCCTATCTCTCCCAGCACCACACCGTCACAAGTCAATCAGCCACGGGTCTTCATTCTGTTCTAAACCAACAGATTGTACATGATGTCTTTTTACCGCCAATGGATCGGAATGCCATTGAATCTTACATGGCTGTTTCCGCTGTTCAAGATGAAGATGCATTCCCGCTGAATAATGATATCGACAATTCCGATGACGAGGTTGACAAAGACGATGACGTAAATGAAAATAATGACAACAATTTTACCAACAACATAGATTGTGGAGACAACGAAGAAGATCACACTAATCGTTCTGATGTTAACGTTGCTACTGCTCAGCCAGCCCCTCCACCACCATCTTTTCATGAAAGTATTAATTTGAACGAAAGAGAGGATGCATTTCAAAGCCACACAAAACTACCGCCGCCCCCTCATCTTCTTGCTGAATTGGAACTCATGAATTTAATGGCCAGACATAAATTGCCACTGAACACATTCAAATCCATTTTCCAGTGGGCAAAGAAAAGTCAAATGAGACCGGGTTTTGATTTTTGCGATGCCAAAATTAGATCTCCGAAAGCAATTTTTGACAATCTCCAATCCAATCTGGGTCTCTCAGATATGAAATTTCATTCTCATATACTGAATTGGTTACCTGATAACAAGCCCACTCAGGTGTATGTCCGTTCTTTTAAGGATGTCATTTATTCTCTTCTTTCTGACCAGCAGCTAATGATAGAAGAAAACCTCTCATTTCCTGACTATTCCACCCCTCTATCTCCCGACAATAATCCTGAGTTGAATCCTCATTCTGTAATCTCAGAATTGCATCACGGCTTGTGGTGGAAATCTTCATGGAAAGAAATTTGCAATCCCGATTCGCAAGAAATTCTTGTTCCTATTATACTATACATGGACGGCATATCTTTGGATGCGCACGGACGACTTACGTTAACACCATTGAACATGACACTCGGTATCTTTAATGTGGAGACCCGTTCTCGACCTGAAGCATGGACAACTATTTACTTCCATCCCGAACCGGAATGGGAGTCAACCAGACACTCTCGTCCTGCCACTTCGAAGGAAAAAATTCAGAATCTTCACAATGGTTTGGAAGTAGCGTTTCGTTCCTTCAAAGCCGCGTGTAACGAAGACAGTGGTATCGAATGGAATTATCTTCCGTACGCAAATCAACAGTGGAAGGTAAAAATGAAATTTGCCATTGCCTATGTGATTGGCGACACAGAACTTCACGATAAACTGTGTGGAAAATACGGCTCCTTCAATAAGGGTGTCATGCGGATGTGCTGTCACTGCAACTGTTATTCTCCGAACATAAACATTCCTTCTGTTCAACCTGCAACAAAGAAGTGGTCACCTGCCGATTTTCATTGTTTTCCCGGCACAGATCTAAACGATATCAATAAGAACTTCAAAAACAACTCTCATCACAACATCAGGAATGTATTTCATTATTTATGCTTTGGTACTAATCAGAACAACATTCATTTTGCAACTCTCGGTGAATGTTTGCACATGCACCAGCTTGGTACTGCCAAACAGGCCATCAAGTCAATTGAATTGTTGCTCCGCGGAAGTGTTCCATGTGTTTATGCCCCCAATTTGAATCACGGTGTAGCTGTTGCTAACAGTATTGGCCATTTAGCACAACGGTACGGTGGTTTGTTATCACGCCAGTCTGATAGAGATTTTCCTCGCACCAAATTTGGAACTCAGCTTTCATCAACTACGAAGAAAGAAGGGCATGATTTCTCTGGAATGCTTATTTCTCTTCTGATCGCTATGGTTTCCAAACATGGATCTGACATTATTGGTGACCATCGTTTTGTAAAGAAACAGATAGAGGTAATTCAGCTCATTCTATCAATGGAAGAATTTCTTAAACACAGTCGGATGAAATATGGTTCCTTAAAGAATCTCCCAAAAACAATTGTTCACTTTATTAATTGTATAAACTCAACATGTCACAGGAAAGGGATGGGAACAAAACTAATCAAGAATCACCTGTACTCTCACCTACCAGATTATATCTCTTTATGGGGGAGCCCCGCAGGCTGGGATAGTGCTCCGAATGAGTCTCACCATAAAACAGAGATTAAAGCTCCTTCCAAGAACACGCAAGGTAATGCTGCATCACTAATCAATCAAACGGCGAAGCGAAAGTCCCAGAAAATGATGCTAAGTGTTGTTACTCTAAAAATCGACCGTAAGGTATTGGATAATTGAAATTTAAAGAGAAGTGAGCTCAAAGAGAGGCTCTTATTTTTTTACTACGTATTTTCAATGTGTATCGGGGCTCTCTGCTGTATTTCATGTGGTAGAGATCTTCCCCGGTGCTGTTATTATTCTCGTACCGATACTGCTGTTGCTGTTGCTGTATTAGCGTCGTGTCGGTCTTACCGTATCGGTCATTTGGTGGTATTGGTCATCCATGTTGTTAAGTAATCTGTTCGATGGGGCGTATGCTTGTTCACGGTATATATGCTAGATATGAGGCCCATTTGGGATCAGTATTGGTTCTCTTGATTGCAATAAGTAATTTCCTCACGGGATATCAAGTATATTCTTTTGAATGTACTTATGGATTCCAAGTGTTCACTTATTGATCATGTCATTGGATATGTCTTGTTTTTAACCGATTACTGTCTTTTGTTTGTAGTCCTAAGTGATATCGTTTTTACCACATAGGGATTTTCATGTAGTGGAGGTGCATTTGATTCTAAGCTTCGGTCTTTGGAATGTTCTTATCTCGTATTGTCTTCCCGCACCTCGGTCGTTTCGTTGTTTTGTTTTGTCGGCTTTTCCGACCGAATTTGATGCCGACAATCGTCCGTAATTTTCGCCGACAACACACCCCTTGATCCAACATATTCACCTGATGTTGGATTACCGTCGGGGTATAGTTAACCTTGGTCGAATTGTTTGATGGCTTCTATTAATAGCCGGATTACATCATTCTATCGCTTCGGATGGAATCGTATCGACGCTTGATCGATTGATAGATCAAACGTTCCAATCAAATCGTAATGCGCAAACGATTTAACCTGGGTAGTGTCCCATGATAAATCTTGCATGTCGGGCGTGCAAGATCCATCCCAATGGTTTGGTTAGATCATCAGCTGGGTTGATAACTCCAGGAATATGAATCATCTTGATTTCACCATTTTCTTTCCATGCTTGAATGGCAAAGAACCTGATTTCAATATGTCTGGTCCTTTCAGTTGGCTTCTGGGCATTGATGATTTCAATTGCTGATGCATTGTCTTCATAGATCGGAGTTGGACCAACTTGGATGAATCCTAATTCCCTGAGTATGGATCTGAGATATCTGGCTGTTTTGGCTGCTGTTACTGCAGCAATGAACTCAGCTTCGGTAGAACTCTGTGCAGTAAGTGACTGAGCTTTGGATCTGTAAACAATTGCTCCACCAGCATAAGTGAAGACGTATCCTGTGGTGGACCTCCGGTGTTTTGGATCATTTCCATATGCGGCGTCCACAAAACACATCAGTTTGGCTTGCTTGATGTCTTCCGGGAATGTTGGGAGTGATAGATCTTGGACTGCATCGTTGTATGGTTCCCCTGGTGACAAAGTTGGCTCGGCATTTGGTCTGTAGAATCTAATACCCCAAGATCTGGTTGTTCTGAGATAGCGGGCTATGTTCTTCAGACTTGAATAGTGGAAGGCGGTGGGATTGGAACTGTATTTTGACATTAGAGTCACTGCGTAGCCAATGTCTGGCCGGCAACTCACATATGCAAACATCATTTCACCTAAGAGTGTCCTGTAGGAGAAGCCAGATGTGGATTGCAATTCAGCATGTTCCTTGGTGCCTTCTAATGGTCCATTCGTGTGTGATTGAAGTTGACTCAATACTTCCGTTGATAATGGTGCTGAAGGCTTGGAGTGAGGTTTCATTTTAGAGTCAGTCTCCCAACCATGGGATGTCATGATTCTGTCAATGTAGTTCGCACAGGACAGTTCAATGTAGTCAGCTGTCTGTTTGACATCAATTCCATTGAAGTCTTCAAGCAATCCCATTTTGGTGAAGGGGACAGCATCTTCTCTAGGAAGCTTCAGCTTTGCGCCAATTATGTCATAGATCTTGTCAGATATGGATTCTGATGTGCAAGCCAGTGCAAAATCGTCAACTTGTCTCAGCATGTAAACCGTTTCACCTTCAAAAACTGTCGTGTAGATCGTCCTGTCATGTGTGGTGGTTTTGAAGTTGAGATCGGGACCTTTCAAGATCTTGTTGATGTGGGTTTCCCAGAGTCTTCCAGATTCCGGATGGCCTTGAAGTGCTCGAAGGACTGGAAGCACCAACCGTCTGTCTATGTCTCTGCCATGCTTGTGTCTGTACCATTCTGCATATGCATCGTCAATAGTCATGTATGTAGGGATGTTGGGCCCTGGAGAATGGGCATATGCGTCAGCCGCGTCCCCCCCATAAACTTTGAGATTGAGGCTAGCTGCAATGGCAAAGAACAATCTTTGGATGGGGTGTTCAACACATGATGAGTATGACATTGCTATGGCATGCAGGGTTGGCGCTGCATATTTGCTGCCATTGCAACATTGTCTGGCTCTTCTGACACCATTTCGTTTCACACTGTATTGCCAGTGAGGTCTGAGAATAATGGCATTTGGGTCCTTAGGATATTGAATTGGTGATCCAAACATTTCCAAATCTTCAAACTGATCAAGTTGTTTTCGCTCCCCAGCTTGCCATTCAGGCCATGTAGATAAAGGCTTGAGATTCCTTCGGGTGAAGTGCCCTAGTGCCTGTTCTTCAGGTGTAGTTGCCTTGGAATTGATGGCCTTGATGAAAAGTTCAATTTCTTCAGTGGACAGTGAATCTGCATCTAGTGGTAATGCTTGATTTCCTGGTTTATGAAGTTTGGTGATAGCTCTGAGTGATGCAATGTCAATAGTAGGAATGACAACCTCCATATCGTCTTCAATTGGCGCCAAGTGTTTTTGGATGGAGGCATGGAGTGTTTCAGTGCTATCGACCTGGTTGATTCTTGATTGTATCAGCTGCTTGTATTTTGTACCAACGCGCTGGATAGCTTTGATGGAGGAAATCCGGTCCAAGAATGGTGGATCTTCTTCAGCAGTGGGTTCCTTCCAGGAGGTATTGGGAGCAAATAAACCATATTCGTTTGAGTGTTTCCTGACCTCCTTCATAGACAATTTCTCTTCAAGTGCAAAGGTAATTGGTGTATCTATTGAAGAATCCCTCACCCCTCGATCGTGGCAGGCCTGTAAAGCTGTAGTAACATCAGCAGCAGTAAAGACACGATTGTGATTGATAGATACAATATATGCGCCTCTGAGCTTGGAGAGAGTCTTCTTACGGGAGGAGAAAAGCTTTGAGGCAGGACTGTTTGGAACGATATCGGTGACGTAAGCTCTGCCAATCAGTGAGTCGGTGGCGTAGCGAAGACCAAAGGCTTGATCAGCACAAGATGGGGAGACAGTGAGTCTGAGATTTGTGAGATCCGCAAAGGGGGAGATGGAGAATTGGAATTCACTAGATGACGCCTCACGGTGTTCTGCAGGAAGGGGAGTGTTGTCATCAGTCCGGAGGAGGTACTTGACATTAGTTGGTAGATCTGCAAGTGGGAGATCATTCATCCCTTCATCAAACCGGACATGGGTAGCTATTTTGACTCTATGCGTCTCAGTATCATACCAAAGGATGTTTCTGGTAGTGTATGGGACGAAACCCAGGAAGAGGCCTTTTCGTGCATTGGGTTTGAGTTTAATAGCTCGTTTTCCTGGGGGCCTAACCCAAACTCGACAACCAAAGGTTCGGAAATCAGTAAGGTTTTCCTTACGGCCAGTTGCTAATTCCAATGGTGAATGTGGTTGATTGCCTTCAGGAAATGCATTGGACAACCGAAGTGCATGATAGAAAGCAAAAGGCCAGAATTTAATGGGCAAATTAGCACCAGACAGCATGGTGCGCATTGAATTAGCCAGTGTGCGATGCCCTCGTTCGACTGTACCATTCTGGTGTGAAGCATCAGCACCAGTGGGGAAAATTGAATATCCAAACGCAGAGAAGAGGTTTCTGACATTAGGATTGTGATAGAGCTCGCCGCCTTGATCAACTGAAACATACTTGTCGGCACAAGTTGGGTTGTACTGGGCGAAGAAATGCTCCAACCAGTGTAGGGGCGCTGCCTTCGAGATTCGTGTATCACCGTATTTCATACCTGTGTAGTGATCTGTGATGAGAATCCAAGCTGTTTCTCCATGAATGCCTTCATAATCGCGCTTGCGTTTGCTGTTTGAGGATTTGGTACCTGAGAATGCAAAGTCAATGGATAGACCTTGAAACGGTTGTGTGGCCTTTCGTGTGGAATGTGTGCCAGCAGGTGTTTTGGTTTGCTTACATTGTATGCAGGTTGGGCATTGGTCAAGAATACTGGTTTGACGCTTGAACTTTGGTACTCCAACGATGTGCTTATGAGCATTATACAGAAAGTCATCGCATGGGTGCCCCAATCGTTGATGCCACAGGAGTTTCGATGTCTTGGTTTTGATGGCGTGGATGGGGATACTTTTGTCCACAATCTTGGTGAAAAACAGGTTTGCATCAAACTTTGGCATGTCGCTGGTATCAGAATGAGCTTGAGCTTCTTCAGCGCATTTTTGGAGATTGACAAGATTCGTGTATATATCATACCTGTAGTTGCTAATTGCTTCTTTGGAGGCCAGTTCACAAGCTTCCTTGAACTGCATGTCAGTCGCCAAAGCATAGGCTGACGATGTTGCACAATTAGCATATGGAGATCCAATATCAATGTCTGGGATCAGTACTGGGTGTGTATAGCATTGACCATCAATGATGCTTCCATGGAGGACAATGCTGTTGGCAGTGTTCTGCTTGTGATGACAGATGATTGTGAGGTTGCCGTTTTGTGGAGCAGATGAGTCATAGTTGTCAATGAATGATTTATGGATTGACTGCCCACTGAACTGACGTCGCATGCGAGATGTCATTCCACAGAGATCATTCTCACTCAGTAATGTCGTTGACAGGGAGGGAGAATAATAGAAGAAGATTTTGAGATACCCTAAGTGGTTGGGTGCTGGGATGTGCAAATATCCCGAACCTTCTGGGATGCAGGTAGCTGCTGTGCCTCCTATGGCTGCTGTGAGCCTGACCGGACATTTTCTTATCCTGGTGTAAGGTTTGTAACCGTGCAGGATGTGTTTGAGATTTGTGCATGAAACCTTTGCACCGGTGTCAATCTGAGCCCTGACACCCTGTTGGAGATAGGTTTTAGCTGCAATGGGGTCTCGTGGGACTAGGGATTGCACATTGTATGTACCAGCTGGCGTAGGGTTGTCCCTATCGAAATTGGGATCCTCATTGGTTGTCAGGTGTGGTTCCAATGTAGGGGTCGTAGCCCCGAGTGGTTCCATATCACAGTAGACATCAATTGGTATAGATGACTGGAGGCTGTCTCTTGGAAGGAGGTCGACGGCACCAATTATGACAGATTCATAGGAGCTGACACTGCTGGAGTCCAAGGAGGGGCATAAGCTGTTCACTTGGGACGCTGGGATGTTGTCTAATCCTTGAGGATCATCTTGAGGTGATGTCATAGTATGGCTCCAAGAAAGACTTTCTATTCTTGGCCATTGCAAAAATTTTGGTTTGCTACTGTAGCATCAGGTGAAACCTCATCTTGATCTTCATTGCCAATGTTGATCTGAGAGATTTGTTGGGTGGAATCTAAGAGTTGTTGGGTCTGTTTATTGGATTTGTTCAGAAAAACAGCCGCAGCAATCCTATGTTTCTTCAGGGACTCAATATCTTGCAATGCAGGACAATTATCAAAATTGTGACCAGACATGTGGCAAACAATACATTTTCTGGATGTGTCAAAAAGACTAGGTTGCTTATCGAATGCCGTGATAGCATTGCAATATGCTTGGTGGAGGAAGGGATCGTCAGATTCTTCATCCATCTCCGGGTAGCCAAGTGATTCAATCAGGCTGATTGAGTGAGATGTCAAAGTAGAAGGTGTTCTAACAGTACTGTTGCTAGCGCGCTTTTGAAACCGATCATTCCGACGGGGACCTGGTCTGGTTCCTGAGACGGTCAATTGCTTGGGCTGGATTGGTTTGGAGGTGATTCCTCTTGTACTTTTGCTCAGCCTTGATCTCTTGTTCATATGTTTGGAGGGTTTGTAGAAGCCTACCTGCCTTGTATTTGTCTCTTTTGAATTGGTCATCAGAGTCGCGTTCATCTTCTGTTTTTTTGAAGAGCTCTTCTGAGAGGGTGGTTCCTGCAATAAGGTTGCTAACTTCTTCTGTTGAACCGATAGTGCCAGGTTGGTTTTGGAGGAACACTCTGAGTCTCAAGTAATCCTTGTACCGGAAGTAGTATTCTTCAAGGGATTCACTTGCGTTTTGGTTTGGAGGATTTCGGACCATTCTGCTGGCATTGGATGGTCTTTTTGAGTTGGGATGTGTCTGAGAAATAACTGTGTATAGTGCTTCATAACCTTGTCCTCCTTCAAAGCTCTGGATGGTTGCCTTCATGCTTGCACATGAATCAGGGATGATTTTGTCGCTTCTGAGTGCGGTGTAAATCAGATTTCCCCATTCATTGATGGCCAATTCATATCTTAAAGGTAAATCATGTGGAAAGTTATCGCCAATGGTGAATCCTCTTAGGTGATCAGCTTCGCGCCTGAAGAGATAGTATGGGTGGACATAAATATGGTGTTGCTGTGAGTGAGCTGTGATTTCTCTGTACCATTTCCTAACCTGAGGGTCCGTTGCATCCTGTAGTTGTGGAAACCCTGAGAGGAATAGTTTGTCTCTAGCGGCTTCCTTGGACTTGTCATAGGCTCTGGTGAGATCAAAGCAGTCACCACTTCTGGTGATCAGGCGCTGGTCATTTCTGCCACTGCCTAGATTGTGTAGGTAGTAGTTTTGCCTGACAATTGTTTCATTTCCCGATGAGTCGGTGTAGGTGATTGGGAAGTCCTTCATATCATCTTTGGTGAGGAATTCATCTCGCCTGTAATATCGCTCTTTCACAGGTGGTGGTAATGTTGCTGGATTCCATGGAAGGTCAAGAGATTGGTGGTTGGCGCCGGTATTGTTGTTGGTGGCGTTGTTGTTGTTGTTGTTGCCGTTGTTGACCAATTGTTGGAGTAGGGTGGTCAATTCTTGCATGTCGGTGCCCGTTGCGGTGGGCGTTGGGTTTTGAGCTGTGGCAGTTTCATCCTCAACGTCGGGTTGAACTTCACCTGTGTAAATTCCATTGAAGTAGTTGCCGGGGTTATTGGTCTTCCAGTTTCTTCTGAACTTCCATTGATTGATGTTGAAGATTACTGTGGCGAGTGGTTCTGGGTTATTGGTTGCTTCAGCTTGTCTGACAGCCTCTCTTCCTGCAGAGTCAAACTCCTGTGGGTTTCTGATCCTTTGGTTTGGGAAACCAGGTTTAAGAAAGCGTACGGGGCATGAATCAAGGAGATGGGCTATGTGTCCCTTTTCTAGTTCATCGATGTTTGTCATTTCCAAGGTGATGCTGTTGCAGAAGGCTTCTCTTAGTGCAGTGACTGGGGCAGGACCAAGGGTTCTTGGGCCTTCGTCATTAGCGTCCGATGTGAAGAGAGTTGATATTTCAGGTGCTGTAAGTGGGATGCTTTCTGCATAGGTGCCATTGAGAGAGAGGACTTCTTGGGGGTTGTTGTCACTTTGGAATTTGAATGCAATCCCATAGACATTGGACCAATCGTATGCTTCTGGTGGAGGAACCATGGTGGATGGCGAGTCGGTCGTCGTCGTCGCTAGTGTCGATAACTGGCGCTGTTGGCGTTATGCACGGTTGTGGCAATTAAGCGTCGTTGTCGAAATAACGAATGATCGTTAAGCGTTGTTGTCGAAGATAACGAATGATCGCCGATGAGAGGCCCAGAAGATTCTTGTGTTGTGTCGGCGTCGGTGTTGGCGTCGTCGTCGGCGTTCTTGTAGCTTGGTGGTAGAATCGTTTGATCGTAATGGTCGAAACGAATTGTTGCGAATGATCGTCGTCGGCGGTCTTGTATCAAACGGCGTAACCGGTCTTGTTTGTGGATTACAAAAGACGATTCCGGTAGAAGAATCGGTATTACACCCCGTGATCCACAAGCAGGGAGGTGAAAAGGAAGAAAAGAATGAGACTGGGGGAGGCCGAGAGTAGCACACGGATGGGCGTCACTACAGGTGTCCTCTGGAGATGGGGGGAGGCCAAAAAGGAGCACACGGATGGGCGTCACTACAAATTTCCTCTGGATTTAACCGACAGTGGAGGTGCTGAACGGCCGGAGATAGATAGCTTAAGGTATACACGATCCTACGGATGGGCAGCAATCGTGTGAGTTATAAGGGCTCTATAACCTGTTGTTACTCTAAAAATCGACCGTAAGGTATTGGATAATTGAAATTTAAAGAGAAGTGAGCTCAAAGAGAGGCTCTTATTTTTTTACTACGTATTTTCAATGTGTATCGGGGCTCTCTGCTGTATTTCATGTGGTAGAGATCTTCCCCGGTGCTGTTATTATTCTCGTACCGATACTGCTGTTGCTGTTGCTGTATTAGCGTCGTGTCGGTCTTACCGTATCGGTCATTTGGTGGTATTGGTCATCCATGTTGTTAAGTAATCTGTTCGATGGGGCGTATGCTTGTTCACGGTATATATGCTAGATATGAGGCCCATTTGGGATCAGTATTGGTTCTCTTGATTGCAATAAGTAATTTCCTCACGGGATATCAAGTATATTCTTTTGAATGTACTTATGGATTCCAAGTGTTCACTTATTGATCATGTCATTGGATATGTCTTGTTTTTAACCGATTACTGTCTTTTGTTTGTAGTCCTAAGTGATATCGTTTTTACCACATAGGGATTTTCATGTAGTGGAGGTGCGTTTGATTCTAAGCTTCGGTCTTTGGAATGTTCTTATCTCGTATTGTCTTCCCGCACCTCGGTCGTTTCGTTGTTTTGTTTTGTCGGCTTATCCTGACCGAATTTGATGCCGACAATCGTCCGTAATTTTCGCCGACAACACTAAGCCAGGCAACATATCACTTCAACTTGAATCCGCCTGATCCTCCTCCAATTGAACGCCCTGATGGTGGCGGTTCTCATTTTCAAATAATGAGAACCGAGAATGGGGGATCAACAATGAAGTGGCTTTGTTCTACAAACAAAACCAAACCATTTTTTCCTTCTGACATACTTGACTTTGTTTGTGATTCTGTGTTACCTTTATTGGAGAATCCTTTGCACATTTGTGGAGTTACAGAGCACAATCGTTTCGATGTTGCTTGTGGTTCTAATTTTATATTTCGCTCGCATCCTTCATATAGATCAGGACTAGTTCTCTGCTGAACTCCGTATGGATGGATTGGTGTTTGATGAAATTGGACTTTGATTTAAATAACAATCCCAAGCTCATACCGTGCCATCTGCTATGCTTTTTAACTGTACAGAATTTGAAGTAGCCATTCAGTAGTATTGGTGGCTATCCAATTGATACAAACGGAATGTATGCTGTGGCTCGCCAGTTTCAAGATGTGCCTAAGAAAACAGCTTCTGAATTTGTCCAACGTGGTCGCCTGATGAATTCACTGTACCTATTTCATGTCGACACTATTCATTCTGAGCTGGCAGTTGTCCCAGAGCAAGGAAAAGATGGCTGCATAACCAATTGTGATTGGCTAGTGATATCAAATGGTATATCGTGGCTAGATTTCTTTGAAAGCAAAAATGCTGCTACACCACCGTCTTATGAATGTTTGTACAACGCATGCACACTACAGGACAACATCCAGTTGGAACCATTTGAGATGGCATTGAATGATAACGAATCCAGTGATTCTCTATCCAGTTCAGAGAGCGAAAGCTCGGACAGCAGTTCCGATTGAGTAGCAAGGGTTAATGTAACGGCTAACTTTAAACTATAGTTTAATATTACTATAGAGGGTTAGCTCTAAGCACAGTTTTGCGAGATACATAGGCGCTCATAATATAACACCCTTCAAATTTGGGATTGGAACAGCTATGTAATACTAATGGATTGAACAATAGAGTATCTCCCGACCTCAATGGAACTTTCACTCCATACGTGGGGAAGACAAAATAATAAATAACCTCGTAAGCCGACACTTCCGCCGGAGCAATGACTGTCAAACGAGTGTAGTACATGTCATCGTCCACATGGCATCTAGAATGGTAGTTGCGACCGATCGAAAATGCTAATGCCTGCTGCCCAATTGCATTTAGCTTTGTACGAGACAGAATCTGAGACAACACATCCATTTCCTCTTCAACAAATGGTTCCAGGTCAATTAAACTGTGATGCATATGCTTCACAATTTCAACTGTTGTCTCTTCTAGCTCTAGTTTGATGCTGGGATTGACATGACTTTTGAAAACATACTCACCAATATTTGAATCCAATCTTTCTGGTCGAATTCCAATGATAGCATAATCATCATTGATACTACCCCGCTTCACCCCTCTTCCAACGGTTGGTTTTGCTCCAACAATGGCAGGAGCAAACCGTCTCAACAATTCGATATTATTCTTGGAAGCGAGGTGTCGTTCCGCAAAATGACGTGACACTTTGGCAAAAATTTGCAATGATGGTTTAGAATGATCAAACGCAAGAATATGCTCATCCTTCGTACTATCCAATGTATTGTAGTTTTCGATTGACAAAGCCTGTTCCAGGTTGATACTTCTTCTTTCCTCTTATCTTGCCACCCCAATCTGTCTCCATGTATTTACCTTCCACCACAGTTGCTCGGTATTTTTTTTCAGCCTTATTGTACCGACGCCATCTTTGCAAGTTGAACGCCTATTCTTTTTCTTCTTCCTCGGTTTTATCAGAGACAAATTTGTACGAAGTATAAGTTTTGTGGCTTGTTGACACCGGTGCAGCAACCTTAAGAAAATTTGAAGACGTTTTCCATTGACTTCTGTATTCCTGTTGTCTCTTTGCTCTTTGTTTTTTGGCTCTTGCTGCAATGTTCTCTGGTGATCTTTTGAATCCCATTGTTGTTGGAGGAGATGAATTGCCGTTGTAAGATGACGACGAATCCATCTGCTGATGGACAAGTGGAAGACCAATTGCCGTCGCTGTTGCCGACGATGCCGATGGATTGATGTTGGATCGATTGGTGTTGCCGACGATTGGTGTTGCAGATCAATTGGTATTGCGGATCGATTGGTGTTGCAGATTGATTGGTTTTGCAGATCAATTGGAGCGCCGGTGCCGGTGGAGGAGGAGCGTTTCGGAGGAGGAGGAGCGTTTCGCTGATTCGTTGTCGCTTCCCGTTAGAGGAGGAGGAGGAGCGTTTCCCTGATTCGATTACGCTTGCTGGTGAAGGAAGAGCGATTCTATGCCAACGATTCGTTGCCGCTTGCCGGTGGAGGAGGAGCGAGGTTGTTGGATCGCCGGTGGAGGAGGAGGAGCGATTCGATGCCAACGATTCGTTGCCGCTTGCCAGTGGAGGAGGAGGAGCGATTCGATGCCAATGATTCGTTGCTGCTTGCCGCTTGCCGGTGGAGGAGGAGCGATTCGATGCCAACGATTCGTTGCCGCTTGCCGGTGGAGGGAGGAGGAGCGATTCGATGCCAACGATTCGTTGCCGCTTGCCGGTGGAGGGAGGAGGAGCGATTCGATGCCAACGATTCGTTGACGCTTGCCGGTGGAGGAGGAGGAGCGATTCGATGCCAATGATTCGTTGCCGCTTGCCGCTTGCCGGTGGAGGAGGAGCGATTCGATGCCAATGATTTGTTGCTGCTTGCCGGTGGAGGAGGAGGAGCGATTCGATGCCAACGATTCGTTGCCGCTTGCCGGTGGAGGGAGGAGGAGCGATTCGATGCCAACGATTCGTTGACGCTTGCCGGTGGAGGAGGAGGAGCGATTCGATGCCAATGATTCGTTGCCGCTTGCCGCTTGCCGGTGGAGGAGGAGCGATTCGATGCCAATGATTTGTTGCTGCTTGCCGGTGGAGGAGGAGGAGGAGCGATTCAATGCCAATGATTTGTTTCGCTGATTCGTTGCCGATTGATTGGATCGATTGTTATTGGATCGATTCGTTTTGCAGATCGATTGGTGTTGGATTGATTGGATCGATTTGTGTTGGATCGATTCGTTTTGCAGATCGATTTGTGTTGGATGGATTGGTGTTGGATCGATTGGTGTTGCAGATCGGTTGGTGTTGGATCGATTGGATCGATTCGTTTTGCAGATGGATTCGTTTTGCAGATCGGATTCGTTTTGCAGATCGATTCGTTTTGCAGATCGATTCGTGTTGGATCGATTGGTGTTGCAGATCGGTTGGTGTTGGATCGATTGGTGTTGGATTGATTCGTTTTGCAGATCGATTCGTGTTCGATCGCTTCGTGTTCGATCGATTCGTGTTGGATCGATTGGTGTTGGATCGATTCGTTTTGCAGATCGATTGGTGTTGCAGATCGATTGTTGTTGGATCGATTCGTTTTGCAGACCGATTCGTTTTGCAGATCGGATCGATTGGTGTTGGATCGATTGGTGTTGGAATGATTTGCCGTTGCGGATCGATTGGTGTTGGATCGATTGGTGTTGGAACGATTTGCCGTTGCGGATCGATTTGCGGTTGCGGATCAATTGGTGTTGGATCAATTGGTGTTGCGGATCAATTTGCCGTTGCGGATCGATTGATATGGTTCCCGCTTGCTTGGTTCCCGGTAGAGGTTCCTGGTGGCTTTGCCAACAATCCTATTCAAATATATGATATGATAATTGAACAAAATGGGTGAGTACCTATTGATGTACTACATAGAGTAAATAATAACAACAGAATAATATAGTGTACATGCCGATCGTAATTATCACCAACCAGGAAATTCCCCGCACCTACAGGGAAGACGGAAATTTCCTCGCACCTACAGGGAAGACGACAATGCACCTCAAGGATTCCGATCCGTTGATTCCGATCCGTTGATTCCGATCCGTTGATTCCGATTCGTTGATTCCGATCCGTTGATTCCGATCCGACCCGTTTGTTTCGATTCGTTGCTTCCGATCCGGTCCTATGAAAATAAGAAGAAAAGCCAAAGTTAGAAAATACATCATCTGTAATTTGGTTCCAATTTCATTCATTCTTGTTGCCTTTTGTATGTTTACCGTTTATTCAAACCGTCGTTCCGACAACTGTCCGGATTCGTCAACACCTACAGGGAAGATTCATTGCTTCCGATTCGCACGGGGAAGATTCGTTGATTCCGATTCGATGGTTGCTTCCAATTCCGACAATCGACCCGATGAAATTGTTGTTGCTGCTGCTGCCGTAGAATACAAAAAAAAAAATCAATCTCGTACGTACGAAAAAAAAATACTTCAACTTATGGGTTGGGGTTAGGGTTTAGGGTTAGGGTTTGGGTTAGGGTTTAGGGTTAGGGTTAGTGTGATGATTACTAATACACGCTTGTTGTACACGATACACACTAGTAGTGTATCAACATGGTACAGGGGGGTAAAGAACTTGCGAGAAGTCCACATATAAGAAAAAATAATTACTGAATTTGCGAACCAGATGTAACCCTAACCATATTGGGAACAACTTTGTCACACAGAATGCCCGAAATCTTAAGGTTTGACTCTACAAATGGCAAATCATGGGGGTATTATTGGTGCAATTCCAGGGCACCACAAACTAACTTATTGGGTAATGACTCCAAAAGTATCTGGTCCAAGCCAGGAATACATTCATCATGACTCATCAAATGCATATTGGGAACAACTTTGTCACACAGATTGCCCAAAATGTTGTGGTTTGCCTCTCCATCTGGCAAACATGAGGGTATTTTTGGTGCAATTCCAGGGCACAAGCTAACTTAGTGCGTAATGACTCCAAAAGTGTCGGGTCCAAGCGATGAATACATTCATCATGACCCATCAAATGCATATTGGAAACAACTTTGTCACACAGAATGCCCAAAATTTTGTGGTTTGACTCTACAAATGGCAATCATGGGGGTATTTTTGGTGCAATTCCAGGGCACAAATTAACTTATTGGGTAATGACTCAAAAAGTATCGGGTCCAAGCCATGAATACATTCATCATGACTCATCCAATGCATATTGGGAACAACTTTGTCACATAGAATGCCCATAATCTTAAGGTTAGACTCTCTAAATGGCAAACATGGGGGTATTTTTGGTGCAATTCCAGGGCACAAATTAACTTATTGGGTAATGACTCCAAAAGTATCTGGTCCAAGCCAGGAATACATTCATCATGACTCATCAAATGCATATTGGGAACAGCTTTGTCACACAGATTGCCCAAAATGTTGTGGTTTGCCTCTCCATCTGGCAAACATGAGGGTATTTTTGGTGCAATTCCAGGGCACAAGCTAACTTAGTGCGTAATGACTCCAAAAGTGTCGGGTCCAAGCGATGAATACATTCATCATGACCCATCAAATGCATATTGGAAACAACTTTGTCACACAGAATGCCCAAAATTTTGTGGTTTGACTCTACAAATGGCAATCATGGGGGTATTTTTGGTGCAATTCCAGGGCACAAATTAACTTATTGGGTAATGACTCAAAAAGTATCGGGTCCAAGCCATGAATACATTCATCATGACTCATCCAATGCATATTGGGAACAACTTTGTCACATAGAATGCCCATAATCTTAAGGTTAGACTCTACAAATGGCAAACATGGGGGTATTTTTGGTGCAATTCCAGGGCACAAATTAACTTATTGGGTAATGACTCAAAAAGTATCTGGTCCAAGCCAGGAATACATTCATCATGACTCATCAAATGCATATTGGGAGCTAACTTTGTCACACAGAATGCCCAAAATGTTGTGGTTTGCCTCTCCATCTGGCAAACATGAGGGTATTTTTGGTGCAATTCCAGTGCACAAACTAACTGATTGCTGGGTAAGGACTCCAAAAGTATCAGGTCCAAACTATGAATACATTCATCATGACTCATCAAATGCATATTGGGAGCAACTTTGTCACACAGATTGCCCAAAATGTTGTGGTTTGACTCTACAAATGGCAAACATGAGGGTATTTTTGGTGCAATTCCAGGGCACAAGCTAACTTAGTGCGTAATGACTCCAAAAGTGTCGGGTCCAAGCGATGAATACATTCATCATGACCCATCAAATGCATATTGGAAACAACTTTGTCACACAGAATGCCCAAAATTTTGTGGTTTGACTCTACAAATGGCAATCATGGGGGTATTTTTGGTGCAATTCCAGGGCACAAATTAACTTATTGGGTAATGACTCAAAAAGTATCGGGTCCAAGCCATGAATACATTCATCATGACTCATCCAATGCATATTGGGAACAACTTTGTCACATAGAATGCCCATAATCTTAAGGTTAGACTCTCTAAATGGCAAACATGGGGGTATTTTTGGTGCAATTCCAGGGCACAAATTAACTTATTGGGTAATGACTCCAAAAGTATCTGGTTCAAGCCATGAATACATTCATCATGACTCATCAAATGCATATTGGGAGCAACTTTGTCACACAGAATGCCCAAAATGTTGTGGTTTGCCTCTCCATCTGGCAAACATGAGGGTATTTTTGGTGCAATTCCAGGGCACAAACTAACTGATTGCTGGGTAAGGACTCCAAAAGTATCAGGTCCAAACTATGAATACATTCATCATGACTCATCAAATGCATATTGGGAGCAACTTTGTCACACAGAATGCCCAAAATGTTGTGGTTTGACTCTACAAATGGCAAACATGAGGGTATTTTTGGTGCAATTGCAGGGCACAAACTAACTTATTGGGTAATGACTCAAAAAGTATCGGGTCAAAGCAATGAATACATTCCTCATGTCTCATCTAATGCATATTGGGAACAACTTTGTCACACAGAATGCTGGAAATGTTGTGGTTTGACTCTCGAAATGGCAAACATGAGGGTATTTTTCGTGCAATTCTAGGGCACAAACTAACTTATTGGGTAATGACTACAACAATAGTATCTGGTCCAAGCCATGAATACATTCATCATGACTCATCAAATACATATTGGGAACAACTTTGTCACACAGAATGCCCAAAATGTTGTGGTTTGACTCTCAAAATGGAAAAGATGAGGGTGTTTTTGGTGCAATTACAGGGCACAAATTAACTTATTGGGTAATGACTCCAAAAGTGTCGGATCCAAGCGATGAATACATTCATCATGTCCCATTAAATGCATATTGGAAACAACTTTGTCACACAGAATGCCCAAAATGTTGTGGTTTGACTCACCAAATGGCAAACATGGGGGTATTTTTGGTGCAATTCCAGGGCACAAACTACATTATTGGATATTGACTCAAAAAGTATATAGACCAAGCCAGGAATACATTCATTATGACTCATAAATTCATAATGGGAACAACTTTGTCACACAGAATGCTGGAAATGTTGTGGTTTGACTCTCGAAATGGCAAAAATGAGGGTATTTTTGGTGCAATTCCAGGGCACAAACTGAATTAGTGGGTAATGACTCAAAAAGTATATGGTCCAAGCCATGAATACATTCATCATGACTCATCAAATTCATAATGGGAACAACTTTGTTACACAGAATGCCCAAAATGTTGTGGTTTGACTCTCCAAATGGCAAAAATGAAGGTATTTTTGGTGCAATTTCTGGGCACAAACTTACTTATTGGGTAATGACTCCAAAAGTATCCGCTCCAAGCCATGAATACATTTATCATGACTCATCAAATTCATATTGGGAACAACTTTGTCACACAGAATGCTGGAAATGTTGTGGTTTGACTATCCATATGGCAAACATGAGGGTATTTTTGGTGCAATTCCAGGGCACAAACAGTCTCATTTGGTAATGACTACCAAAGTTTTTTTACCAGGCCATGAATGCATATCACATGACTTACAAAATGCATGTTGGGAACAACTTTTAAATGCATATTGGAAACAAATTTGCCGCACACAGTACAGACAATGTTGTGGTTTGTAGATACAAAGGGCACACAAGACAGTACAGTATGTTAGGTACAGTCTACGAGATTCTACATGTGACTAGAGGATTGAAATACATAACCTTAGTGTGATCAAAAGTTTGCCTTCTGAAAAAATTATGGCGCGGGAGGGCTGGCTGGCACAGGTACGTGATCTACTTCTACAAATATAACAGCGCGCCCAATCCAGACAACACACAGAAGAAGTTAGGGCAAACAACATAGTACAGAACCCACGGAAAAACTCTACACACAAAACATCGTACACATACTACACGAAACACCGTACACACACACACACACACACACACACACACACGACACACGACACACGACACACGACACACAAAACACCGTACACAACCCGACAAAATTATTAGTACACACACACAACCACACAAAAAGAAACACATGATTCTTGATCGACACTGCATTCAGAAAATAAAATAAAAAAATATGAATGCTATCGGAAAGACACGACGAAGCAAAAAATCCGAGGGGAAGACCCTTCGAAACAACAAAACCATCCGACCCGGTGATCATCAAAATACAGGGGACAACAACGGTAAGAAAAAAAAGTGAAAACAAACACCGCAATTACTAACAAAGTGTGTAACAGTAATACCAAAACTATGAACGCATCAAAGGGCAACAGTAAAAAAAATGGTACCGACAACACAATTTCTACTACTACAAACACGGAAGAACAAAACACCATCAACCAGAGTAACGAAACAGCACTGAGCATAACCAACACAACCACCACTACAGTAACGAACCAACAAAAAGAAGGAACAAAAACCAATGTGGTAGAGAAAACAGCTAACAGAGAATGCTATGATTTAGAGGATGTTGCAGAACATGTCATGAAAAAAATCCAATATGACAAATTGGCACAGAAAGTGGCAAAACACTTACGGCAACAAGAGAGGGTACCACACATAGGGGTGGGAAAGGTAGTAATGGTACCTAAACAAATGGAGGCTACCATGCAGGGAGAGGGGACTTATAATGCCAGCGACACAAGAGAACGAGCAGTAAGTACAATTACAGACGAATATGGGCTTATAACAGACAACGATATGCTTAAGGCTTTGACGAGTGATATGACTGAAACAGTGGACAAGCAGCTAAGGGATTACGTCAAAAAACATTGGTACCCCAACATGAAGTTCCCTATCAATGACAAGGTAACGGCGCATGTAATACAAAGAGCTGTTCAATCAAGTGCGGTTATGAAGCCACCAAATATTCCACTTGCGTCATTCTGTTCCTTTTACAGGAAACGAGTAGGGACAGTACTGACTGCATTGAGGCACAACTCACAAACATTAGCGAGAAAAAACTGGATAGGTAAATACAGGTGGGAGAATTGGTTGTGTTAATTTCCTTCTGAAACTGGCTGTTGAGCTGATTCAATCCAAAGGCAAAGAAGAGCAACAGGAGCTTTAGCTGCAGGCCGGTTGAGGTGCCGGTCTGTTGTGGTCTAATATTTCTCTGATATCCACTACGGTTGGACGCTGGATGCTAATCCGACCAGATCTATTCTGACTATCGACACCGACGCAATCAGTTAGATCTTAGGCTTGTAGTTCTACAGTAGGACGCAAGAACGTCCGGTGCAAGGTTTAAGGTTGAATAATCAAATAATCTAAAAGTATGAGATGAAGAGATGATCCTTGCTGGAGAGCAAGTATCTCTTCTAAAGATTGTACGAACTGCCGCTAATACAGCACGTATTTTATACAGCAGAAAACAAGTAACAAGTTCGTGAACAGCGCTTCGAACCTCTGCTGTCTTTTCTTGAAAACAGCACACTTAACAAGAGATTGCATGTGCGAACCTCTAGTGTGTGTTCTTCTTCGATTACTAAGTATCGAACTTGGGTGTCAGAATGACGATTGCACCTCTGGTTCGGTCTTACTCGTAAGAATGACTGTTGTTCGACCACTAAGTATCGAATTTGGGTGTCAGAATGACGATTGCACCTCTGGTTCGATCGTATTCCAATCTCACATAGAGAAAGAGGTCTCATTATTCCAACCACTGAAGGTGCACTTCGACTCGTAGTATCGTATCATTCCAGCTGCAGTACAGTAAGTTACGTAGGAATGTACGTACATAGGTTCGAGTACCATAACTGTCTCATACGTACGAAAGGAATTTAATAGGTTGTTGAAATTAGGAATTTTGGAATCTATTTTTGGTCCGACAACACTAACATGCTGCCCGTTGATACTGATGATACTTCCGTACGGATGATTACAGAAAAGGTCGAGTCCCTATCACATTCCCTGGTACTGTTGCAGTTATTGAAGACACAGAATATGAGGACACAGGTATTTTAAACCCTAAATACAGAACATACAAAGACGCGGAAGATGAAGATTTTTATTATTTTGTTACAAGAATCATGTCAGCAATCATTCCGACAAATTCCAATTTCAAACAACGGAAGGAGAGGCACTTGCTGAGTGATATATTTACTATAGCAGATGAAGCATTTGCATTGATACTGATCTACAATGAGCATCATGTATGGGTGAACCAGCAGCGGCGAAAGGCTGATGCCACGATTCCACGACAAAAAAAAAATTCTGCGATTCAGACAGTGGAAGCAGAAATGGATGGATGGAGGAAGGACAAGAGTTGTTCAGTGACTTGTGCGACAAAATTGGCGAGATGCGAAAACACCCAGAAACAGGAAGGAAATTGGAAGAAATGATGAGGGACAGATTTAGGAATGAAAGTTCAACAGATTACACCAACAATAAGCATGGCGATGCAAATATTACTAGTAGCAGCTCCACTAATTGTAGTGGACCAAAAAAGAAAAAGAAAAGAAACATCTATATTTATCCGGTAATAACAGCATCGATGAATGAAACTTTATCTATTGGTGAACTAATGTAGAAAATAACAGTACATACATAATACAAACCTACTAATAATCTTGAACTTAATTTTGAGAATATTAGAAATTATGGAGGATTCGTAATACGTTGCAATAGGAATAAATAAAGCATAATAGAATCTACATTTTAAAAAGGGAATATTGTAGTCGAGAAATAGAATTCACAATTAGGAGAGCAGAATCGAATTGTTGTTTGGTAGATTAATATTTTGGAATTAATACTGACTCAAGATTTCTTTTTTATTCGTGAATAGAAGTAAGTGTTGTTCGTACAGAATAATAATTCGGTTCTGCTAGAGACTGAAATAAATTATTTTTATTCGAGAGTAGAGTAATGTGCATCACGCGCACAGAATTGTTTTTTGTATGATTTTAAGGCAATAACTGGGGGTGGGAATTTCAGGGTGTCCAGAAATATTGTCGTGTTAAAATCACGCACAAAATTTGTGCGCGAGAAGTAAATTCGAACACCGCGAAACAGTTCTCGGACGTGACTGGGATGATATTGCAGGCATGCACGCTGAAAAATTTCCTGGAAGGGATGCTACTTCCATTTGCAACAAATTCAATCAATTGCACCGGAAGAACGTGCCTACAGGTATTCCAAACATGAGATGGGATATTAAGGAGGCAAAGGAAATCCACAGACTGATAGGGAGTAAATCACCCGTTACAGATGGAGAAGCTAGGTATGAGGTTGAAAGAAATGAGTTTACTCCTCCTCCTCCTGCTGCTGTTGCAACTCAACCGGTGCCACTTCTACTTGGACAACAAACTCAACCAACACAACCACTTCTACTTGGTCAACCAACTCAACCAACACAACCCGAAACTCAAGAAGTTACACAGTTCAAAGAAGTTAGTACCATTAGTACTAGCAAGAAGAGACATTACAACCGCAAAGGAGATGAGTCGAAGATGATGAATACAGTTGCTCAAGTATTGAAGCTTCAGCAGCAGGCATTAGAACAACAGCAACGATATCAGGAAAAGGCAGATGAAGAGAGGAAGGTGTTGATGCAGGTGCTCATTGCTCACGTTGGTCGTGGTCCTCCTAACGCCGGTGGTACTAGTGGTAGTGGTGGCGTCGGTCGTACAAGATTGCCTCCTATTACTCCACAGGTTACTACTCCCCAAGTTACTAATGTTACTGAAGGGGGGAAGCTCAAAAGAAAAGTAAACAGTTTCCAGCATCCCAACTACAGCAGTGATGACAGCGACAGCAGCAGTTACAACGATTCATTGACGTCGATTAGTTAGGAATTCAATCGATCGATTACTTAGTTTGTTGACATATGTACCACAAGTCCAACCATTGTAGTATGGATTCTGTTTGTTCCAGTCGCCAGACTGCTGGATATGCAGTTTAAGCCTGTCGCAAGCAGCCCACATTCTGTGTGGACAAGGAATTGGATACTTTGCAGCAATAGCATTGATGTATTGTTGAATCTCTTCTTCATTTGGCAAACAAACTTTTGCAGAAGGATGGTCTTGTAATGCTCAAAGAGGGAGTTTGCGTCCAAATTTAAGCCACCTATACACATGAGAAGCAGTTAATCCAAACGCTATAGCAACTGCTCTTGCTGCTGATCCTCTGGTTCGGAACCAGACTAAGACAAGAGCAAGACCACAGCCGGTTGCATCAAACTCTCTCCTTTGAACAAAATCATGTTTCGCTTGTTTAAACTTGCAAATCAATCCAGTGTTCTTATCAATAGTGTATTGATTGTAGAAAGGCTTGAACAAATCTAGGAGCTCCCTGAATACTGCGTGGTCAACTCCATAGCAATTCAAAAGGGCTTGATCATTGCCCGATTGATAGAGATACATGAAAGCAGATTGACTGTATCTCTTAATTGCAATCATAGGAGTTCTACGATCCCTTCTTTTCTTATCTTCCCCGCCAAGCAGTGGATTGTTGTAATCAGGGGTTAAGTAGTTATCATAGTAGTCTCCGAGCACTTGTTCTACTAACTCCAGGGCCATGTTGATTGTCGATTACTAGTGTTTCTTAAGAGTGTTTCACGAAAGAGTGCTGTTTCGAAAGAGCGTTTCGCGAAAGAGTGTTTGCGCTTCTTGCCGCTTGCTGGCGAGCAACGTGAGTGTTTTAGCGAGAATAGTGAATCAGCAAGTAATAAACGGTGCATGAAAAATTCTGAAAATTTCAACTGCCGGCCATCCTTGAATACTTAACAGGCTTGCTTGCCAAAATAGGCCGGTAGGTGGCGCGGGTAGTGATTAAACAGACAGTTACTGTTTCTTCTTTAGGGATTCCGAATTCCAAATTTAGCAGGTTATAGAAGTATTCGTCCGTTGGGCGTGATAAAAAAGTGTTCATTCTATATACGTTTTATTAACTTTCGATTCTATTCACTAAATGGTGATGGGAATCACTCATTATGTTTTGTTTGTTTCGTCAATCTTATTTAGGCGACAACAACTTATCGATCAGAACCTAGTGAGAACTAATAGGAGCAGAATAAACCATAACTATCAGATAGGAGATGAGATCATGGTCAATACGTAGACAAAGTTACAGGAGAGATTTCATGGACCGTATCCAATCATGCAAGAAGTATTCACCAATGGAACAGTTTCAGTACAACGATCAGAAGCAGTTGAAGAAATATACAATATTCGGAAGAAGATTGTACCCTACCAAGGAGGACCAACCCAACTACAATAAGAACAACAACAACATTACTAGCGACAACATCAAGCAAGGATGGATCGGTCAATCACTATGGGGGATAGTGTAACAATAATCCTCGTCACTGACCGATCTAATTATGAGGGAATCAGAGGTCAGATTCTAATGACCGGGAGAAGATTCTTAATGACCAGAAGGACATCATTCTCCCACTGACGTCATGCCATTGACATCAGGACATGATCTGATGACCATTACATTTTACTTCTACATTTTATGCATGAACTTAACATTCTTATAACTCTATTTTATCACCTTCTAAAAACGTACCGATAGTTGATACGGAATATTATTTTTTGTACTACTTAGACCGTACCTACCCTCCCTGCCGCGCACCTTTCCCCGCATTTTGCGGGGACTAAGTGTTACTTCGGTATATCAGTAAATCATGTACCAGTGCAAGCCAGCCCTCCTGCGCCATAATTTTTTCAAAGTGGAAATTTTGATTACACGAAGGTTATGTACTTAAATTCCCAACTCATCTGTAGAATCTGATAGCCAGTTGGGGGTTCAACACTGTCCTGGGTCAGCACAGTACCTACCGGTACACACATATACTTTTCGCACAGTACCCAATGGTGTACCTTTTTGCATGTAGTATCATCTACAACTAGGAATGCCCGCACACCTTTTTTGTCTGAGAATAATCCAAAAACAGCACTTCTATTTTCATGAAACAACTTATGAATTTATTTTATTTTATTTTATTTTATTTGGCACTCATTAAAGTATGTGATTGGATTATATATGTTATTCCTATTATGGATAAGATGAAATGTGCCTTTTTTGGGAGTCATTGCCCACTAAATCAGTGTGTGCCCTGGATTTGTACCAAAAACACTATCTTGTCTGCCATTTGGAGAGACAAACCACAACATTTTCTGTATTGCGAGTGTAAATGTTGTTCCCAATATGCATCAGATGAGTCATGAAAAAATTATTCATGGCCTGGACCAGATACTTTGGGAGTCATTATCCAAGAAGTCAGTTTGTGCCCTGGATTTGTACCAAAAATACCCTCTTGTGTGCCATTTGGAGAGACAAACCATATCATTTCCAGCATTGTGTGTGGCAAAATTGTTCCCAATATGCATCAGATGAGTCATGAAAAAATTATTCATGGCCTGGACCTGATACTTTGGGAGTCATTGCCAAATCAGTCATTTTGTGCCCTGGATTTGCACCAAAAATACCCTCTTGTGTGCCATTTGGAGAGACAGACCACAACATTTCCAATATTCTGTGTGGCAAAGTTGTTCCCAATATGCATCAGATGAGTCATGAAAAAATTATTCATGGCCTGGACCTGATACTTTGGGAGTCATTGCCAAATCAGTCATTTTGTGCCCTGGATTTGCACCAAATATATCCTCTTGTGTGCCATTTGGAGAGACAAACCACAACATTTCCAGCATTCGGTGTGGCAAAGTTGTTCCCAATATGCATCAGACGATTCATGGAAAAAAATTCCTGTCTTTTCCCTGATACTTTGGGAGTCATTACCAAAGAAAAATGACAAGAATCAAACTGATACTTTAGCCATTGTGAATTTTGGAATCATTTTGGACCCTGGTCATGAACCCTACTAGTACATAGTGTAGGTTGGTATATACCTAGAAAAACTGCGTCGTAACAGTAATAAAACAAAGACAGTAAGAATAATAATTCAAGACGATCATCTTTGACGCGATCGTCTTTGACAGGTTAATTACGCGATCATCTTTGACAGGTTAATTACTCTTGTCGTATCGTGTGGATCACTATACCGTGTAATTCGCCGTGTTAATATTTGCCGCGTTACCACCGTGTTATTTGCCCTCAAATTGGTAAAGCGTGATAACACATGGTAAACACATGGTAAAATATTAACCGGCCATCTTCATGTTATTTGCCGCGATATCCTTATAATGCGATAACACATGTTAAAATCTTAATACTGATCATGTAGAATTAGTACTAGAGTGTACGTAAATTAGGGCATGATAGTGTGTTTAAAAGTGGTTAATTCTTCGAAGAGTGAGCTGATGGGAAAAATCTGTAAAGAGGCAATCCACATGAAATAAAGCGCCAGTGATTATTCACTCAGGTTAATAACCTTACGAATAAGGTTATTTGCCTTTATGACTTTTCGTACGATACGCCCGCTTACTAGTACGTACGAATACGCGGTGAATTCTTTTCAGTCCCCTTCAGTCATAAATCGTCCAACCGTTAAGCGGCTGGATTCTATGACCTAATCTATTATTCATTGTGAGTCATTGTTGTGTGTTGAATACCAAGCTGTATCCAGTCTACTATCAGAGGCCCTATCAAAAAATGGGGCGGCGTTTTTGCCTTTCATTTTGGCTTGTTTCAAGACGTTTTGCCCTGATTCTTGCCGGATTGATGTATTGTAATCCATGGATCAAGTTATCTATTTACTGTCAAAATGCTCATTGCAGATCAATTTATTCCATGATCGAACTTAATAAAAATCAAATTGTTGCTTCGATCGAACGATCGATCGAACGATCGATCGAACGTTCCATCAAACGATTGATTTCATCGTGTGAACGTTCCAAAAACGCTCACATTTCATCACCACATGCATCGAGAACAATGTTCCCGGAAAACAGCTCCACTCATAAGCTTGGTAAACAAATCAGCAATATTTGTTGAACCTGGTTCTTTTGGAATTCTGATGATTCCTGCTGCAATAGATTCTCGTGCCTTGTGGTATGCGATGCTGTTGTGCTTTTTCTTGCATGGGCTTTCTGGTCGTGTTACATTTGTGACAACTGAATCATTATCATAATACACATCCGTACTCCCATCAATTGGAACACCCATTATTCTCAACTTGTATCTCAGACCTTCTACCAATTCAATTGCAATTTTCAGTGCAATGATTTCAGATCCAAAAGTTGAGGTTTCAACTGTTGTTTGTCATTTAGAGAACCAAATAATTGGTGCGTTATTAATAAAGATAATAACACCAGTATGAGATCTTCTTGTTGCCTTCCATCTAGCATGGTCAGTGTCAACAAAACAGCTCATTGTAATATGTTGTTTCTGGCATATCTGGTGGTATGACTTCAGTGGCACCAGGGTAAAATTCAGACCAGTCGCATTTTTGAAATTTACTCTGATCAACGCTTGGTACCGAATCATCAAAAACCAATTTTGACCTGTTATACT
Organism: Pseudo-nitzschia multiseries; assembly: GCA_037355745.1. Lineage (NCBI taxonomy): Eukaryota > Bacillariophyta > Bacillariophyceae > Bacillariales > Bacillariaceae > Pseudo-nitzschia > Pseudo-nitzschia multiseries. Next base: position 16,171,479 of record CM074783.1, read on the forward strand.
TATTCAAATATGCAAATATATGAAATAACTGATTCAAATGTCCCATTCTTGCCTGTGCCAAATATCTTGACATGAGATAAACTGGCATTACAATGCCAAGCCTTCCCAGCTCACAAATCCATCTTAAAACTCCAATCAAGCCTTGATAGTAGTTTTGCAATTCTAGATTCAGTTCCTCTGATATATCAATTTCAGGTCTATAATCATGTGACAAAGGGCTTGATGCAGACTTGGGTAAATATTTATACCCATATTTTTCCGTTCCAAGTTCTTGTTCAACAGCGGCGACTGCTTTTGCTGTATACTTGGTTCTTGATAATGACCATCTTGGCTTTGAATCACCCTCAAAGTAAAACTTTCCAATATCAGCACCCAGATAAGTTGTTGGTTCTTCAATTGTATCATCCTTCAATTTGAACTTTCGTTCAATATTTTCTAGCTGAAACTTGGGGTCTTCTCCAGAACACAAAATGTCATCCACGTACGCAATCAACATTGCCCAATATCTGGATCCATCTTTCCCTGTTTCAATTCGCAGATGCACATTGGGGTCGGCTTCGCATGGGGAATACCCAAGATCCCTTAAGTGCTTCATGAGATATGATCTGAATCATGCCCCAGCAACTGGTAGTCCGTAAAGTGCGTGTACAATCTTGCATGGTCGACCTGCTAGGTGTGGAGGAAAACCATCCTCAGCTCTTGCCTTTAAGAAATACTTCTCTTTTATTGGTGCTATCAAATATGCATTTTGGATGTCTGCTGATAGGACCTTCAAGTCGTTCAGTGCTGCCAGCAAGAAGAATATTCTCACTGAGTCACGACTCGCGACAGATGAGTATGTATTTTCCTTTGCTATTGCAGGTACTTTATGTCCGTCCCTTACCAACCAGGCCTTCCTTGTCAGGGATCCAAGTTTGATATCAAATATCATGTGCGTTGTAATCTCCTTATGACCAACTGGTATTACATCATCTTCAGAAAACTCAAATGAGGCCATTTTGTTGGTCATTTCCTTATAACTTGCTCGCTCCCAATGGTCTGTGCCTGTTTTCTTATCGATTGCAAGCGCCTGTGTTATTGAATGTGGCAATTCAACACTATATTTATGACTTTTCAACCAATACTTAGCAGATTTCGCGGCCTTAAGAATTCTTTCCTTCCTTCTCAGAATTTTGTGCACCCACCATCTGAACACTGGTAGTTTTTGAAGTTGATTGTTCACTGCATATTCTGTAAGCTGCACTGGGAAAGATTCCTTCACATCACTGAGCTTACACCATGATTCACTACCATCCTTCCAACTCGCAAGGATCCTCCAACCTCTGGTCGTTGGTTTATGACTTGATCTACCATTCTTTGCTATGGTGGTAGCTTCTTTGTCACTTGAAGCAGTGTTGTCTTGTTCATGGTCAATTAGCTCATCCAACAGCGTGAACATCCTTCCATCGTCATCAACTGAACTGTAGAGACTTTCTGCCACGATGTTTGCTGTGTACACTTCAATGGTGCCATCCGGGAGTTGTAATTTGTATAACCTCGTATCAAGTATTGGATTCTCATTTCTGAATCCAATTGGTTGGTTTTGTAGATCACAAACTCTATCCTTGACAATGCACCTGAGTCTTTCGTCATTCCTTTCAATGATAACTTCATTTCCCAAGTACTCATCATATTCATCAATATCTTCAACCGACGCTTCAGGCTCAGCCATTTCAAGCTTCAGATCAGGTGATCTTGCTGGTTGTTCATCAAACAGCTCTCCTGAAGGTTCTGGATAATTTTCATTGAAGAATGATGCATTATCCTTGACGTCATCACCAATCTTGGATTCAATTGATTTAACAATGGATTCCATCCTTCTCAGAATGTCACGATCTCTCCACTCAAATTCCTTTACTGGTCTTATTGAATTTGTAGAGATTGGGATAGCTGATTCAGTCAATATCCAGAAGCAATCACCACCTCCTATCTTGCTACCACACGGTCCGAGCCATCGTCCCAGGCGTGCAACTCCATGAGTTGAAGAATCGCCCTTATCGTACCAAAATATAAAGTCATACCATTCTGAGGTTGTGTATAGTGTTATATCAGGTCTGTTGCCATGCACCAACACAGACGGCGTTCTTCCCAGTGAGGAAGGACTGCTTGATGCAGTCATCTGTCTGATTTTAGCACAGAGCTCACCACAGAATAACCATAAATGCTTCGGTGACTTCTTCTTAGCTGTCTTGGTTATGATTGCATTACCAAGATGACCAATTGCTTGCTCAGCTCGATTTTGGAATGGACAATGTAGCTGGATGAAGGTTTGGTGTATGTGATTCTGCTTGACAATTGAGTTCCAATGAGTTTTATATGTTCTTGGGGATCCTTGCTCTGGTGCACCATCAGAAATCAAATGTTCAGGAATTCCAACTTCATGAATGAATATTTTCAAGCCTTGATGAGCTTGAGACTTGCCCTGTATTGGTATGAATACCTCAAATCCCTTTCCATTTGTGAAAACATGGGCACATTTCTCCTGTCTCATAATACTTGTTGTTTTGGCATGCCAAGCATTCGTGTACCAAGTCCCCGGTGCAACTCTTTTGTTTCTGAAGCGCTGTGTTGGCAGTCGCTTCATTAAAGGTAATTGTAAATTCCTTAGGGCTTTCTGAGTTGTAACCTTCAGTGTTTGTTCAGCCTTCTTGAAACTGATATTCCAAGTTTTGGCTAAACGTTCACAGTCTATTTTGTTTGGGCCAACAATTATTGTCACTGAGGGTCCCCACTGATTTCTTCTATGAAGTGATCTCCTTTCAAGTGTATTGTCAATTTCTTGCAAGCTAGGAATCGGTTTTGGTTTGTTTTCAGGGGCTTCCGTGAATTCAAATTCTGAGTCATCATACGAAAACTGGTCTTTCCTTTGCGCGCTTGAAATATTTGCATCTTGGAATATTGTACTCACTGATGAAATCCTGTGGGAAATATTACCATCTGTTGCTTTTTGGCACTCTGTCAACATTTTCCTGGTTGATACTTGATGTAACCTCATAAGCTTGCAGTGTTGCATGACATTTGGATGCTTGACTTCTTTGCTAGCATTGGGGAACTTGTCTGTGACGTTACTTGCAGGCTCTGTTACCACTGAACTTGTATCTTCGGTTGACATAGCTTGCACACTGAGTTCGTCCCCTGAAATTGGATCACCATTATCAATTGCTAAATCAGCCATTCTCAATTTCAGTGAGTGAGGGTCCCATGGGGTGTCATTCGTAGCTGTCAGATGTTCACATTCATCAAGCTCCAATTTTGTTGTCTTCCTTGTTGGAAAATATGAGATCACATTTCTCATATTCAATTTTATGAAAACCTTCTTCGGATCATCATCTTCCATTGGGGTCTGAAGTGTAATTGCATGCTTGGATATAGGGTCAAACTGACGAGGAGTCTCTTCAACTGAGTTGAAGTTGCAGTCCCTGACTTGATTTGGGCATATCAAGCTGTTCTTCAATTTGTTTCCAAAATACAGTGCTTGGTGAAACACAATAATGTAGACTTGACCTGACGTGGGACTTGTCCAAGCAGTAGCTCAGCTTCCAATTGGAATTTTCTTGATGGGCTTGTATTCTTCAGAGAAGGGGGCTACATCAACATGTGTTGTGACTTGGTCAGGATTCAGCAATAGCATGTTGCTTCCCACGGCTGTAGTGTCTGCATGTGAATCTAGCTCACAATAGCCAGCTTCACTTTCTCCATCATCAAAATCTAGTGGAATATTCATTTTGTATGATAACCGGCTCACCATACTTAAGCGTTTTTCTAGTGTCCAGTTACTATGTCATTTCTTTTAAGATTTGGAGCCAAAGCTGTCACCAGCACCTTCTTTTTCAGCTTCCTTTGCTTTCTTGGTTTCTGCAGCCGTGAGAGCCCTCTTTTTCTTACTTGCTTGCCTCATTTGAAAAAGCTCGTGAGGTTAATCTTTTGGCATTGTTTTATAAACACTTGTTGGATAAGGCTTATTTTCAAGCTTTCCTGTAAACGATCCAGTCGTTCTTTGCTTTTTGTTGTTGCTTGTCGTGCCAATGGAGTACACATTTCGTGAACTTCACTTATTTTTTGCATTTGCCAGCTTCTTCAACCCAAGCCGGTTAGTGAATAAAATCAAGCAGTCATTGAAGCTGTCTCTGTAGTCTTTGCTTTCATCAATTGCATTGGCATTGGCAGCGTCAAGTCTTTCATCACTAATTGAATTAATGAAATCCCACACAAATCTTCTTTCATTGTGATTTTTCTCAAATCTCATAATGGTACCATGAAATGCAGTCCAATTCCTCTTATGCTTATTCCAATCATAATTCCTGGCATCACCTGTGTAGTGCGATTCTTTCATGTCCTGGTAGGTTTTATTCAATACCATTGTTATGTTGGTGTCTGTATAAGCATGTTGCATCAGGGAAATGAAGGCATTTTTTGCATGCCCAGAATTTTACTCAGTGTTTTGAACGTGGGCCACATATTCCCAGCCTGGCCCTTTCCTAGTCGCGTCACACAGCAACCTCCATACAACATTGTTGTCTTCATCATACTGGCGTCCAGACAACACACCACATCGTTCATTACAACTGTGCCATTTCGAGCTTCATCATCAACCTCTTCTTTTTCTTGGGGTCTTATGACATATAAGATTGGAAATCCTTCAGAATTGAATCTGTACCTCAAGTTTTGACAAAAGCCTTCTTCCCATTCTCTGAATTTTGATAGGTCCTTCAATTCAGGTAGGGTTGCTTTTTCCTGTGATTTCTCACTAGATTGCATCATCTTGATCCTGAATTGTTGTAATTTTAGATTATCTGGGTTCGCATTCCAATCAATGGCTCTTGGTTTGACTCCAATCAATGGTTGATAACGAGCCCAATTTGCCCATGTAAGAAGTCTTGATGATAGCCTGTTACCATAATGGATGCTATCTGGGTAGGGACAATCTGGTCTGATTGATTTCAATCCCAGCATGAATGATTTGATGCTTTCTTTATTGAGGTCTGTAATTTCACGAATATTGGACATTCCACCCCTCATAATTTCGTCAGCTGATTCTTGGTTGATACCAAAATCCATCAAGCTGTTTCTGAAAGCTAGCTGTTCTGGATTCAGAAACCTTCCATTGTTGAATCCCCTGATTGTTATTTTGGGTTGCAAGGAGGACCTTCTGTTGTATTGTTCAGTTCTTGAACTGTATTCAGTTACAACTTTGCGTCTCGCAACGTTGTCCGACGTTCCGAATTTCCAGTACTCACAACACGTAGGATTCTACACAGACTTCCTTTCTCATATCTCCTCCCCTTCTGCTCTGTTTCTACCAACACCAGGCCCCACCCTTACCTTCTAAGACTTGCTCCTTCTGTTTTCGCTATTAGTTTGGTTGCTTGTTGTCTCCCTTGGTTGCTTTGTTGGATCCACTTCCTTCGTCGGCCGATCGGACAACGACACAACACATAATTTTCTACGCTGGCCCCAGTACAGTTTCTACGTAGCGTAACCGGCTCATCCTCCGACACGACGACAATCGCTCGCACTGTCGTCGGCTCATCCTCTGACACGACGACAATCGCTTGCACTGTCGTCTCCCTCACTCGAACCATCCAACGACAGCGTTACGGTGTTCCCTTTGCTTCCTTTGACTCCTTTGGTTGTACGATACTTGACTCCTTGATACAGACAGCCAAGCGCCGTCAAAGCAAGCGTCGCCGTTGATCGTCGCCGCCATTCCATTTTCTCCAGTCGGCAAGCCGCTCCCTCTCTCGCACCATCCAACGACAGCGCTCCAATCGATCCGTACCCATCCCTGTTCCCGGGCTCCCGTACCTCATCAGCCTCCCCTACTACGATTACCAGCATGCCTACCCCCACCACTCCTACTAAGCCCACCAAGGGCCGCTCCTCCGCTTCTTCCCCCAAGAAACGGCTCCAATCTACGCCCTCTCTATCTTCTTCGTCTGCCCGCTCTGCATCTGGCTCTCGCTACCCCAAGCGCGCCCATCTGAAGAAGTCCTCCCCCCCTACCCCAGTTCCTACCCAGGCCACTCCCCCTCCTTCCTCTCTTCGCCCCCGGAAAGATGCATCTATGTCTGCTTGTTCCTCTTCCTCGGCCAGCCAATCCTCTGTTACCTCCATGTCCGTCTCTTCCTCTGATTCCTCTGTGGACTCCTCTACTCAGCCTGTTACGAAGCCTGCTCCTCATCAGGATTCTAAGAAGCCCGCCCTTAAGTCTCCCCCCCTTCAGCCTCCCGCTCTCAAGCAGCTTGTCCTTACTCCCTCAGCTCTTCAGCAGCCAGCACCATCTGCCGCCCGTCCCGCCCCTATCCCAGCTTTTAAGCAGTCTCTCCTCCAGCCGTCACCCTCCCTGACCCCCTCCCCCAGCTTGGATTGTCAAGCACTTTGTAAACAGGCTCTGGCCGCTGCCAATCAGGCCCACTCTGCTTCTTTCCTGTGGCGTTTCTATGGTGATGGCCGTCTCCCTACCCCATCTTTCATCCATCGCCTCTGGAAGTCTCCAGCGTAGACCCGGGTTTGGAATGCCTCTCCCAGTCCTACCCACTTCTTCAGCAAGAAGGATGGCCGTGACAAGAAATCCATTCATGATGTGTGCCGTCTCTCAGTTGCCCCTGTGTACGCCTTGGTCAATCCCGCTGATTCTGATTGGAGGTCCGCTACTGTGGAGTCTCTGGTTTCCCTGGCTTCGGCTTGCTTCCAAGGCTCTGCTGCGTGGACCAAATCCCCTCCCGGCCAAGCCCTCCGGAAATGTCTCATTGGTCTCGCTAAAATGTCTCCTGAATGTTTTGATGCCCTGTACTGTGAAGGCAACCTTATGCCTAGCACTGAAGGGCTGGTGTGACTGGCTGCCAACCGGGTCCTCGGCTCTCATTGGTTCTTCAAGACTAAGCCCCCTGCCCCTGCTCTTTCCGCTGTCTCTGCTTCTTCCACCCAGGTGTCAGGCTCTCGGTCTGTCTCCTTTTTTCCTTCTGTTGGAGCTGCTTCTGTCCTTTCTTCTTCTGTCGGTCACTTTCTTCAACGGCGTGGGGTTTGCTCCAGTGATTCCAGGGCTCCGGTTGATGTCACTGAAGGTACCAAGTGCTCCTACAGCTCCTACTTCACTCTGTCTCTCCCCCGGCTGATGTCACCCCGCCCTAGTGATTTGTACGACGAAATGCTGGAGTCCCTGACTGATGCACTCAGCTTGCTCTGGTCGGTGGATCGGAAGCTGGTCCTCTATGTCTTCCCTTCCCGCGCCAGCATTAACCCCAAAGCTAAGCCCGTCCCCAAGCTCTGGTCTACCCTGCCTGACAGGCGCACTCTTGAGCTCTATGTTGCTTCCCTCTGGCTCCGGGTTCGCGCTGCACCTCACCTTTGGTTCTATATTGGACACAGTGTCCCAGTGGATGCTCTCTTGTCTGACACTCTCCTTCAGCGCCTCCAGGACCGTGAAATGGACTTCAAGTACGATCATATTCAAGCCTCCACTACTGTCACCTGTGGTTTCCTGCTTGGTTCCTATATGCAGAGTTTTGATCTTAATCATTACAATGCACTGCTCCAGACCCATCCTCGGTTTCAAGCCTTCCCTATAGCTGTCATCCTGGAAGAACATTCGGCTTGACAATTCACGAACCCCTGACCTCTCTCCTGTCCCAGCCGCCCACATCTTGTGTGATTCTACCAAGCGTTCTCAGACTGTCAAGCTATTGAAGGCTCAGTTCAATCGCTGCTCTGCGTCTGATATAGCCTCCCTTCCTGATGATAAATTCTACAAGTTCATTGAGACTGCTACCAATCCCTCTGACCGATGCCTTTCCCCTTCCAAGCTGAAGACCCTTCGTCAAGCCAAGCACCGTCAAGCCAAGTTCATCCAGACCCATGACACTGCTTCTGTTCTTGGTGTGGTTGACCTGGATCTTCCTGTAGATTTGGGTCAGGGACTGGGTGCTATTACCTTGCGCCGTGTTCTTCTGGGAATCCGTACTAGGGACAACTGGTCATGGCCATTGTTTCTCTCTGTTGACACCAGCTCCTACCGTGGTGAAATCCTGGCCCTGTACAATACTACTACCTCGGCTGAAGCTCAAACCATGCTGTCCTTTCTCCCCATCTTCCTGGAGGCCCAATATGACTCTTGTGTTCGCCAGTGGTTTTCTACTGAGTGTCTCACTGAGCTGGAGGATTTTCATTGGGATCCCACTGAAGGACGGGTTGTTGAAAATGCCCCTGCACCGGACCAGGAGCCGGAGGATGCTCTGCCCTTCTTTGGTCGTGGTGACGTCTGTGATTGGGAACTCGTGGATGATGACCTGTCCATTGACTCCACCTCCAACGTTCCAGTGCTTCCTCCGGCCATGCCCTCTGCTTGCTTTTCAGCGCTTCACCCAGTGTCTCATCTAACACTGCCCCAGGCGACACTCCCAGTGCTTCCTCCAGCATTGCATTTGGTTTGCTTTCCAGTGCTCCACCTCGGGTTGCCTCCAGTGTTCCACCAAGTGCTGCATCCACTGTTGCTATTAGTGTTTCCCCCTGATCTGGACTCAGTGTTTCTCCGAGCACTGCACCAGGCGACACTCCCAGTGCTTCCTCCAGTAATGCCTTTGGTTTGCCCCCCAGTGCCTCACCCAGGACTACTCTCAGTTCTGCGCTTAGTGTTGAATCCCCAGGTTATCCCAGTGTTTCACCCTGATCTTCACCCAGTGTCTCATCTAACACTGCACAAGGCGACACTCCCAGTCATTCCTACAGCAATGCCTTTGGTTTGCTTTCCAGTGCTTCACCTCGGGTTGCCTCCAGTGATCCACCAAGTGCTGCATCCACTGGCGCTATTAGTGTTTCCCCCTGATCTGGACTCACTGTTTCTCCTAGCACTGCACCAGGCGACACTCCCAGTGCTTCCTCCAGCAATGCCTTTGGTTTGCCCCCCAGTGCCTCACCCGGGACTACTCTCAGTTCTGCGCTTAGTGTTGCATCACCGGGTTATCCTAGTGTTTCACCCTGATCTTCATCCAGTGCTTCTCCTAGCACTGCACCAAGCGACACTCCCAGTCCTTCCTCCAGCAATGCATTTGGTTTGCTTTCCAGTGCTCCACCTCGGGTTGCCTCCAGTGATCCACCAAGTACTGCATCATCTGGTGCTATCAATGTTTCACCCTGATCTGCACTTAGTGTTCCTCCTAACACTGCACCAGGCGACACTCCCAGTGCTTCCTCCAGCACTGCCTTTGGTTTGCCCCCCAGTGCCTCACCCAGGACTACTCTCAGTTCTGCGCTTAGTGTTGAATCCCCAGGTTATCCCAGTGCTTCACCCTGATCTTCACCCAGTGTCTCATCTAACACTGCACCAGGCGACACTCCCAGTGATTCCTCAAGCCTTGCATGTGGTTTGCTTTCCAGTGCTTCACCTCGGGTTGCTTCCAGTGTTCCTCCAAGTGCTGCATCCACTGGCGCTAATAGTGTTTCCCCCTGATCTGGACTCAGTGTTTCTCCGAGCACTGCACCAGGCGACACTCCCAGTGCTTCCTCCAGCAATGCCTTTGGTTTGCCCCCCAGTGCCTCACCCAGGACTACTCTCAGTTCTGCGCTTAGTGTTGAATCCCCAGGTTATCCCAGTGTTTCACCCTGATCTTCACCCAGTGTCTCATCTAACACTACACCAAGCGACACTCCCAGTCCTTCCTCCAGCAATGCATTTGGTTTGCTTTCCAGTGCTTCACCTCGGGTTGCCTCCAGTGATCCACCAAGTGCTGCATCCACTGGTGCTATCAATGTTTCACCCTGATCTGCACTTAGTGTTTCTCCTAGCACTGCACCAGGCGACACTCCCAGTGCTTCCTCCAGCAATGCATCTGGTTTGCCCCCAAGTGTTTCACCCCACAGTGTCCTGGGCACGCTTTCCAGTGCTTCGCCCACGGTTGCATCCAGTGCCAATTCTGCTCCTTGTGCTGCTTCCTGTGCTGCTACTCCTGGTACAGCACCTGCTGTGGCCTTCCGTATTCCACACCTATGCCTCACAAGCTTCCTCTTCCGTGTGACAGACACGGTATGCGTCTGATCATGGTTAGAATATCTCATTCAGGGCACTGTGGGATGCCCTCCAACTCTCATCCCCACCTGGATTCCTCCAGTCCTTGTTCCCATTCCTTGCCTCCTCCTGCTTCCCGTCTCGCCCAATCCAATCTTCATGGGGACATCCTTGTGACTACAGATTCTGATGCTTTTGGCCATCCTTTTCCCCAGTCTCCGTCCTCAAACTCTATCCTCATCACCTTCCAAAATATTGGTCCCCAGCGGAAGTCAGCCTTCATGTCTCGCTCCCGTCACAACTCTCGGCGTGTTGCTTAAAGTAAAGCTGGGGTTGCTCTCTACGCAGAGCATTGTCTGAATGAACCTCAGCTCCCCCTTTGTGACCTCTTCCACTCTCGCATCAAACAGGCCTACCCTTCCAGCTTCACCTTCCTTGCTAGCAACCAGCATGAGGCATCCACCGGCACGTGGCGCATCCCTGGTGGTACGGGGTTTACTATTGACCGGCTCTTTCATTCTCACAAGCTTGCCCACGGTGCTGATCCTTCGGGGCTTGGCCGGTGGACCTTTGTTCGGTTTCAGGGGCGCGCTCAAGCTACGGTTACCATCTTTTCTGCCTACTGCCCTGTAGAAAATGACAGGGATCTTGGCTCTGTTTGGAACCAACACTGTCGCTACTTCCAGGCTGAGGAGGATCTTCGCTGTCCCAACCCACGCATTCTCTTTCGACGTGACCTCACAGCTGCCCTTCAGGCTTGCCTAGAGGCAGGTGACTCCGTCGTCTTAGGGATTGACCATAATTCTGATGTCCGGTCTGACGGTCTCTCCTCTGAGCTCACAGCACTCGGCTTCAAGGATGCCATCTTAACTACCCACCCTTCAACTTCCCCGCCTGCCACCCACAATCGAAATACTACCAGGACTCCCATTGATGCCATTTGGACTACTGAGCATGTTGATGTCGTCCGAGCTGGTTACTGTGCTTTTGATGGTGAGCACGGCATGGTTTCTGACCATCGCTTGCTCTGGATCGAAGTGTGTAATGGCAGTATCTTGGGCAAATATCTTCCACCTCCTGTGCGATCCTCTATTCCTCGCCTGAAATCTTCCCACCCTCACCTTCGGCAGCGTTATCTCAAGCGGGTAAAACATGCCTTTGCTACTGCTGGTGTGTTCCCCCTTCAGACTAAGCTTGAGCACCTGGTGGCACTGTATTTATCTGGTGATACCACTGTGTGCGATACTCTCCTCACTACCTATGATGTCCTCCATGCTACCTCTGCTTCCATCCGGCTGTCTGTTGAACAACATCTTTGCCGGCTTCGCACCGGCATGATTCCTTGGTCTCCCAAGCTCCAGGTTTACCGTGACACCATAGATTTTTGGAGGCGGATTGTGCAGCTTCGTCAAGGTGTCTCCACCAGTCACACCAAGGTGAAGCGCTTGGCATGTAAACTTTCCTTATACAAGGGTGAACACTGTGATCTTGCCACGGCTGTCCTCCATTTGAAGCAAGCCTACAAGCAATCCCGTGCTGTAAAAGTCCTGGCTCCTTCGTGGCGTGACTCCTTCAACCAAGGTTTGGTGGACGCCCTTCTTACTGAAGGCAAGCCCTACAACCAGACCGCCTCTCAGATTCGGGCACGCATGCGCCGTGAACGGCTCCAACGGGATCTCGGGCTCGCTGCTCGCGCTATCCGTGGTCGTCTCTCAAAGCCTGCTGTTCTGAAAGCGGTTGCTGTTGGCTCCGATGGCACTGAACAAGTCTTGGAGTCTCAATCTGCCATGGTGCCAGCCATGGCTGCCTCCAATGTCTGCCGTCAACAACAATGCCTAGACACTCCCTCTATGTCTTCCTCATTCATTCAGGCCTTCGGCTACTTGGGAACTGGACCTTTCTCAGCTGATGTCCTTGCCGGCACTTACGTTCCTCCTCCAGGAACTGACCAGTACCTGACTGAATTTCTTACTTGCCTTCAAGTGCCCGCTGCTATTAAGTCCTTGGCTCCCTTTGACTATTCTGTTAGCCCTGCTGACAATGCTGCTGCCTGGAAATGCCAGAAGGAACGCACTGCTGGTGAGCCTTCTTGCCTCAGTTTTGCCCACCATAAATCTTTTGCCTTGAACACACAGCTGAATTCCTTTGATACTCTGATGAGGACTGCTCCTCTGCTTGCTGGCTTCTCGCCCTCTGCTTGGCAGGTTATCACCAACGTTGAAATCTTCAAGAAACCCGGTGAATACCGTGTTGACAAGATGAGACTTATCCAACTGATGTCGCCTGAGTTCCAGATCAACAACAAGATGATCGGTAAACGCATTCTCGCTCATGCTGAACAGGCCAACGCGGTGGCAGTCGACCAACATGGCAGCCGGAAGCATCACAAAGCCATCAACACTTGTCTCAACAAGAAGCTTATTTGTGATGTCCTCCGCCAGAAGCGCCGCTCGGGGGCGGTTGCAATGAATGATGCCAAGGGCTGCTATGACCGAATCTCCCATCCCATTGCCAGTCTCACCCTCCAAAGCTTTGGGATTCCGGCTCATGTTTGCAAGGTTCTACTCTCCACTCTCCAGCGTGCTACCCATCACATTAAAACTGGATTTGGCCGGTCCGGTCCTATGTATGGTGATGAATCTATTCCTCTCAGTGGGATTGGGCAAGGCAACGGTCTCGGCCCAACTCTGTGGGCTCTGGTTTCTACCATTCTTTTCCGGATGATGCAGAATGCAGGCCATGGGGTTCATCTCCTCACCTCCCTATCCCTTCAGCTGGTCTCCTTGATTGGTTTTGCTTTTGTGGATGATACTGATCTTTTTTGTGCTGGTTCCTCCTCTACTACCTCTGGTGAGGCTTTGGCTGTTGATTTTCAGACCGCTTTAGACCGCTGGGCTGGTGGTCTCATTGCTACTGGTGGCGCTATTGAACCTGCTAAGTCCTTCTGCTACTTGATAGATTTCAAGTGGACTGGTTCTGGTTGGGACTATCGCTCTGTTGATGAAATGCCCGGTGTTTTCACCATCACTGACAAATCTGGTGCCCAGTCTCCTCTTGACCGTTTTGAGGTTGATCACGCTGACAAGACTCTGGGTGTCTACATTTCTATGGACGACGATGAGGAAGCTCAAGTTGATCACCTGCAGACCCAGTCCCAGTCCTTTGGATCTCAAATGAGGTCCTCCAAGTGCGAGAAGAACACCTCCCTCTACACCTTCAGGTACTCATTTATGAAGTCTTTTGAATACCCCATGCCCGTCACTCAGCTCAGCGCTTCTACCTGGAACCAAATTCTCCAACCAACTCTGGTCCCCGTGCTCAACAATGCCGGCATGTCTTGCAACTTTCCTCGCAAGGTCTTCTATGGTCCATCTTTGTATCAAGACTTTGGTTTCGTTCACCCTTTCCTTCTCCAGGAATTCAGTCACATTGCTACCCTGCTTCAGGAATCTGTCCGTGGTTCCCAGACAGGCCATATTCTTAGGCTTACAGCTGAAGCCTTTCGGCTTGAACTGGGGATCCCTTTTCATCTCGGTATTACCCCCTATCAGCCTTATGCCTCTTATATCACTCCTTGCTGGTATAAGCATGTGTGGCATTTCTTTTCTATGCACCCTGTGAGTATGGTGGAAGACTTTCCTACACTTCCTCTGCTTAGAGTGAATGACTGCTACCTCATGCAAGCTTTTGTCACTGCTGGCTTTTGGGGCGCCGACCTGTCTCTTCTGAATCTCATCAGGATGTCTCTCCAGGCTATCTCCCTTGCTGATATCTGCACTGCAGATGGCACACGGCTTTCTCCTATGGCCTTCCAGCTGCAGTCCTCCAACCATCTTCGCGCCCACCTTGACTGGCCTCGATGCCCCCCTCTGTGGCATCTTCCAGCCCTTCAGCTTTGGCAACGTGCCCTTCAGAAATCCTCCTTACCCCCGTTGGCTTTGCCTTCGGACCGAGCTTTCCACCCCTCCTTTCACCTGGGGCATTGGCTGTCAACCGAGTCCTCCTCTGTGTGGCCCTGGTTTTTGTGTCGTTCTACTGACCGGATCTTCTTCAAATGCCCCACTGGTTGGAGGGTCGGTTCTTCGCAAGGCCGAGGTCGTTATAGCTTTAACACTACCATCCTTTGTGCTAAACCTACCAGTGCAGACACTATTGTATCCCTCCTTTCCAGTGGGAATGTGTTCCGGATTGTCGGTCAATCCTCCTTTATCTCTCATCCACCAGACGAAGACCCCTTGACCTATGATCCTTTTCAGTGTCTTCCTGCCACCCCAGAGGATGCATTTGATGCTCTCTGCGGTTGTCCCCGAGTCCTTCTCCATCAATACTCCCTTCCCCAGGATGGATGCCAGGCTCTTGCCGATGCCATTCTGCGTGGCTCTGCCAGCGCTGTCTGTGACGGCTCTTATGATCCCGTTCTCCTCCGCGGTACATCTTCCTTCATCCTTTCCCCCAACACCTCCACCAAGTCTCCCTCCTTGTTCCTCACTGGATCTAACCTTGTCAGTGGCTCCCCTGAAGATCAGTCTTCCTACCGGAGTGAATTGGCTGGCATCATTGGTGTCCTCACCTGCTGTATGGCTCTGGTGGACCTCTATGATGTACCCTCCGGCTCCCTCACCATTGCCCTTGATGGGGATACGGCTCTTCAACAGGCTCAGGGAACCTGGCCCTTGTCTATCTCTCAGAAATCTTTTGACTATGTCTATGTCATTGGCAATATGCTCTCTGCTCTTCCACTCACTGTCACCTTCAAGTGGGTTCGGGGTCATCAAGAGGGTCTTTCTCTTAACTGGTGGGCGCTTCGCAATCATCAAGTTGATGGCATGGCCAAGGCATTTCTATCCATGAATTGTTCTTCTCCTTACCACTATCCCCGACTTGCGTTTGAGCCCTGGGCCCTCTCACAGAAGGGTCTCAAATGCTCTCGCTTTGACAGAGATGCCTTGCACATTCTTATTTCAGGTCCTCCACTTCTTCACTATTGGCACACTCACCACGACATCTCCATTCCACCACAAGTCTCCGATTCTATCCATTGGTGTGCCCATCACTCTGCTTTCAAGCGCCTCCCTCCTGGTATGCAGCCGTGGTTTGTCAAGTTTGCTTTGGGTTGTATTGGTGTTGGCAATCAGTTACTTCATTACCAGCACCAGGATCACTCCCGATGCCCTCTGTGTGCCCAAGATGAGGAAAAGGTTTCCCACGTTCTTTCATGTGCCGACACCGGGGCTGTCCAGCACTGCTTGTCTTCCTTTCGGGGCCCTTTGCAACAGCGCCTTACTTCTGAGCTTACAGACCCTTCACTGGCTCTCGCCATTGTGGATGTCACCACTAGGGTTCGTCAAGGTAGGCGTATCCACCCTACCTCCTACTCCCCTGATATTGCATCCGCTATAAGGGCTCAGCGTCGGATTGGCTGGCACAACTGGTTCCTTGGGAGGTGGACACCCCTCTGGCATCAGATTCAGGCTGCCTATTATTCTTCGATTGGTAGCAAACGCTCTCCTCGTCGATGGGCCACTGCAGTGATTCATCAATTTTTCCTCACCTGTTGGGATCTCTGGACGTACCGAAACCAACGGCTCCATGGCACTGGAGGGTTGCTTGAGTCAGAACAACACCAATCTCTCAATGATTCCATCTCATCTGAATTGGCCATTGGCTTAGCTGGTGCTCTGCCTCAATCTCACTCCCTCCTCCAGATTCCACTCCAAGTGCTCTGTGGTTACACTCTTACTGCCAAGCGTCAATGGCTTGCAACCATCCAGCTTGCCAGGAGACACTATGCAGTCCCTCTCCCTTCCCAGCAGCCGTATCGCCAGGAGGCTGCCTTGCTGAGGGCTTGGCTGAATGGATCCTAACGGATGGGCCACACTTTTCACCCAGCGCTTTCCCCAGTGCTTTTCCCAGTGTCTCCCCCAGTGCACCCCACATTGCTACAGTGTTTCACCAAGTGCTGCTCCCAGTGTCTTCCCAGGTTCTGCACCCCGAGCTGCTTTCAGTCTCACCAGGTTCTGCCCCTCGTAATACTCCTCGAGCTGCATCAAGTTTGGCTTCTGGCGATGCTTCCAATATGTCACCATCTTCTGCACCCCAGTGCTTCTCCCAGTGTATATCCCGGTTCTGCACCCACCAGTGCTGCTCCTTATGCTGCATCCAGTGTGGTTCCTGGCGCTGTCCCCAGCGCTGCTCCCACTGTCTCCCAGGGTTGCTCCACCCGGTGACCTTCCTAGTTCTTCCCCCAGTTACCCACCTCTGCACACCGTGCTGCTCCCAGTATTTTACCCTTCCTCCTACCTGTTTGTCGGATTATGCTACTGGTATCCTTCAACAGTGTTCACTTGTACTCTCCCTGCTTGCTTTCAGGATTCGTTTGACAAATTTGTCGTTCTACAACTTGGGGCTTAAACTCTCTTCGATTGAGGCGACGTTAAAGTCTGGATACAGACTGAGTAGTTTAGATCCACCTTTGGTGGTTAAAGTTACTTAAATACGTATATTATTATTATTCTTGAACTGTATTCAGGTAGGTTTTCATCATCGTCGCTGCCTTCCTCTTGCCACTGCATCTTGTATAGCCCTGATCCTTTTCTTTACTTCTTGGTTAATAACCTTCTTCCAAGTTGAGTTCATTTCTGGATCAGTTGGCGCCTGTTCCATCACCCTCATAATTGTTTTTTCATTCAATTTGTCGGGGTTTTCTTGGGGTTTGTCTCTCTCTATCTCCATATCTCTGCCCACGTCTTCCCTCATTTTTGCGGCTGGTGGAGGTTTCTTCTTTTGCACACATTTTGCTTCCGGTTCTACTTCCATAGGATCATCATTGTCGGGCTCCAATAGCTCGGGTTCACTATCACTATCATCTCCTTTTGTTTCCACTATGGAGTCATGGTCTTCATCTTCTTTTGAATTTGCTTTTGTTTTTCTTTTTGTTGGAGCCATGATGAAGATGTTCGATGTCGAAATATTCTATCGGAATATTAATCAAAATGTTCGAAGGAAGTTTCGATTGTCGGAGTATTCGGAATATTCGGAAGGAAGTGTTCAATGGAAGTGTTCGATGGAAGTTTTGATGGAAGTATCAGAAGAGATATTCGATCAAATATATAATCAAAGTTGATACGTGATAAGAGAGTGTAATCGGGGATTGATGGTGAGATGGTTGGTTAAATGTTGGCGGCCGTTGTATGCGTTTTGTTTATGTGTTTGTATATATATATATATATATATATATATAGATTCGGATCAAATTTTCGTTCCGGGTAATTTTTCTGGTCTGTTTGTGTGTGTGAGCTTTTGCAGTTTGTTGCAATTTAAGATTGTGAGCTTTTCTTTCCATTCTTAGGAATTTGCTCATTTTGTATTTCTGGGGTGAAAACTAATGAATTTTCATCGTCTTGTTTTCTGAGAATTTTAGTGTTCTCTTTTTATTTTGGATCTTTGGATTTTTTCAAGTGCGTGTGAGTTTTAGTGCTCTCTGTTTTTCATATCTTTGGATTTATTTCTTTTCACGTGCCTTGCGCTGTATCCAAGTTTTCAGTCCAATCAGATGCTCTCGCAATCTGTTTCACCATCATCAGAATTCTCGAGGCTCAATCTTCTGGCTCACGCCATTCTTGTTTTCAGTGAAAGATCAGTGTTCTCGGATTATTGATTCCTTTCAGCTGATGCCAACCCGGGCAATTTTTTCAATCAATCCTCCAGCCCTTTTCCCTTGCTTGTTCTGCTGGATCTGGAAACCCGGTGGAGCCTACCACCTTGGTCCGTGTCTTTGGTCTCTTCTTTCAGGGAGACCGCCCTGGTGTTGGTCTGTTTCAGGGCTCCACAAGCAACTGCCCCTTTTACATCCTTGAGGGTTGATGCTGGTTGCTGATCAGGCTTATCTAGATCCGGGTCTTCAAGCTCAACTGAATTTCTCGGTGAGAAACGCCATTCGGTCCTCGTCCTCAGCATTGTAGGATGGTGGGTCTGATAAACTAGAAAAACTGTGTCGTAACAGTAATAAAACAAAGAGAGTAAGAATAATAGTTCAAGATGATCATCTTTGGCGCGATCGTCTTTGACAGTTTAATTACGCGATCATCTTTGACAGGTTAATTACTCTTGTCGTATCGTGTGGATCACTATACCGTGTAATTCGCCGTGTTAATATTTGCCGCGTTACCACCGTGTTATTTGCCCTCAAATTGGTAAAGCGTGATAACACATGGTAAACACATGGTAAAATATTAACCGGCCATCTTCATGTTATTTGCCGCGATATCCTTATAATGCGATAACACATGTTAAAATCTTAATACTGATCATGTAGAATTAGTACTAGAGTGTACGTAAATTAGGGCATGATAGTGTGTTTAAAAGTGGTTAATTCTTCGCAGAGTGAGCTGATGGGGAAAATCTGTAAAGAGGCAATCCACATGAAATAAAGCGCCGGCGATTATTCACTCAGGTTAATAACCTTACGAATAAGGTGATTTGCCTTTATGACTTTTCGTACGATACGCCCGCTTACTAGTACGTACGAATACGCGGTGAATTCTTTTCATACCTGCGACAAATGTAAGTACATTTGGTACGCAAATTCACTACTAAAAATAATCTAGTAGGAAAATAATGTATAAAACCACTTACGTAGATTCGGTACGCAAATTAATTACCAAAAATAGTCTAGTAGGAAAATAGTGTAGAAAAGCATGTACGTAGATTCACTACACAAATTCAGTACTAAAAGGAAGACAGACAGACCTTCATATGAGCCTAAATTGGAAGACAGACAGACCTGCGTACAAGCCACTCGTTCGATTTTTTAAAATTGGATGACAGACAGACCTTCGTCCGAGCCACTTGTTTGAAAGATTTTTTTTCTTGGCGCGAAAATAGAGAGTGATCTATCTTACAGTGTGATTTTACAGTGTGATTTTTTTGTCGCGGGCCAAAAAATACTCTTTCCATTCATAAATCATACCCAACTTACCTTGAGTAGAGTTGCTTTAGGCACTCCGTCCAAGAACATAGAATCCCACTTAACTGATCGTTGATCATTAGGCCGGCTGATTCAGGCTCAAGATATTTTAGTCCAAAATAACAGCCTTGTATTGCAAAAGAAGTAGAAAGCATTGGACGAGAGGTTAGTTGCTGGAAAGATAGTGTTTGAATTGGCCCACAAACACAGATGTCTTGAAAGAGCAAAATCTGCATCCCTTGCATCTATATCCACAGGAACAAGATACTGTTTTCTGTGACATAGGAGTTAGAAGTCTTTCATTCAAACGTCAAAATAACAACAGCAGCAACAAACGGTACGAATCATTGGTAAATGGCAACAATAAATGGTTGGCAAATGGTGCTGACGTTGTATTTTCTCACTTCTGTTTTTCTTCTTATTTCAGTTGCAACAGGAACATCGGACCGGAACAACAAACGACGGCAACTACAACCAAAACAATGAAAACAATGAAAGCAATGAAGCAAGGTGAGAACAGAATTGCCGTTGCGGTGCAGGGACAAGGAGGAGGTATAGTGAACAAGTCAGTGTTGTACTGGACGCAGTGGCGTTAGTGGCAGCTCGACATTGATGATAGAGTGTCGGTAATGCCGTTTCTGTTATTATTTCTTTTCATCTCAACAAAAATAGGTACGCAACAGGTTCGGAAGAATTTTCTGGGGATGTGTGGATGATAGCTTGAGTATCGAAACAGAGGTGCAGATAGCTGAGGTGTGGATGATAAACTGAGTATCAAAAGGGGGATGCGGGTAGCTGAGGTGCGTAGGTGCGGATGATAGCTTGAGTATCAAAATGTAGGTGCGGATAGCTGAGGTGCGGATAGCTGAGGTGCAGATAGCTTAGAATTAATACACATCCACTTGTTATCCCTTGTCTATACTATTAGATGTAGTATGACTCCTAACACATGGTTTTGTTGCTCATTGCCTTAATTGAAGACAACGACGTCCCGAGGGTGTTGCAAAAACAACGTCGACAAGAATAACCCTCTGCTGCTTTAGCGGTTCGATTCTTCTGATCCACTCAATTGATCGATACGAAACTTGGAGGGCGTCTCTTTATAGATGTAATGAAGGACTCCCTGTGGCCCTTGGTGCCATCGGTCCAGAGATATTTGCTGTCACTGTTATTTGGGGTGTTTCCTTGATATACAACCAAATTTTGCCCCTCTGCTTTGGCGGTTTGATTCTTCTAATCCACTCAATCAATCGATTCGAAACTTGCAGGCCTTGTTCTTCCTTGATATAGTAAATTGATCCCTGCAATATCGTTGCTGTCGGTGCCGTCGTTCCAGAGATATCTGCCCCCACTGTTATTTTGGGTGTTTACTTGAAATGCAACCAAAGTTGTCACTCTGCTATGTTGAGTCTGTTCCTTCTAATGTGCTCAATCGATCAATTCGAAACTTGGCGGACGTCTCCTTATAGATGTAATAGTGAGGCCTCTGCAATTTCGTCGCTGTTGGTGTCTTCAATACAGAGATATCTGCTGTCGCCGTTATTTGGGTTGCTTCCTTGAAATACAACCAAATTTTCCCCTTCTGCTTCACAGGTTTGATTCTTCTAATCCACTCTATCAATCAATTTCAAACTTTTAGGCCTTGTCCTTCTTGATATAATGAAGGGATCCCTGCAATATCGTCACCCTCAGTACCTTCATTATGGAGATATTAGTATTCACCATTTTTTTTCTTCTTTCCCTTCAAAATGGACCTCGTGTGTCCAAAGCTTAGCCAGTTAGATACTTCCAATCCACTGAATCAATCAATTTGAAATTTGCAGGCCTCGTCCTTCTTGATATAATGAAGGGATCCCTGTAATATTGTTGCCGTCAGTGACTTCAGTATGGAGATATCTACTGTCGCCGTTATTTGGAGGGCGTGTGTGTTTTCTGTGTTGAAAAAACGGATTTGGAGTTTCTGCTTGGCCCTCCCATTTGAGTAGCCATCCAAATAGCCATCAGATAGCCCTTCGATTGCCAGTCCCGGTCAGCAAATCAGAAAAGTAACATGCTGGCATTCAAACCTGGTAGGGTTTGTACATGTCTGCCTCCATTCTCTCCTCTATCCAAGGGCAAAAAGATGGGTCAGATTTTTTGTATCTTTGTCATCCGGATCCATCTTTGCCGTTTGAATACCCTTCCCAATTGAAAATGTGTAGGTATTTGAGTTGGTATCATTTTGTACTCTTTGTTATGTATGGCGGTGAACCTTCATGGTCTGTTCTAGCAAAGGAGAAACAGAAGGGTCGTTCTAGAGTTGTGAAAATGGAAGTTAATGACATTGGTGATTTCGATGATTGGAATTCCTATCAAAAATAAATCATGTCTTCAAGGGTTTTTCTGCTGTGTTTGTAGGGTCTTTTCACTTGTTCTTTTTTTTAAGAGATTTCATTGTACGCATCACACACATGTTCATAACCTATAGACTTATACATAGTTTTTGTACTGTATATTTATTGTGGTATTTTTATAATGTACACAGTGTGTTACTAAGTGCAGTTAACAGCATGTTGCAAAGATGAGAGAAAATCATTTGTGCGTAAGAAGTTTGACACAAAATATTGTTCATCACGACAACTTTATGATATCCCTAACCCTGAAATTTTTATTCAATTGATTATTTTTATTCTACCAAGTGGAGAGTGAGTTTTAGGTGATGATCCAGATAGGGATAGATGAGATATTGTCTGGAAAGGAGAAGCCCGTAACATGCGAGGTTTTTTATTAAACACGTGATCTCAAGAGGCAGGGAATTTTGAAAGTAGGGTAGATATACCGCGTGATACCCCGTGGGGGGCAGATGAACAGTTCTCGGACGCGACCCAACCCAACCCAGCCCAACCGCCCCTATGTCAGCCTTCCCAACCAACTCAACCAACCCAAGCAATTGCCAACGAAAAAGAGATTGCATTCAATCAGCCATGGTGAATCAATTGACCATGGTGAATCTAAGTCTAAGTCCAAATTGATTTATCCTCCAAGTCCAAATCAATCAATCGGTCCTCTCCAAGTCCAAACAACTATCTACTCTGATTAATTGATCCGACAATCTACTCAACCACCCAAAGCAAAATCCAAAAGCAAAACTTCCATTGATCCTTAAGTCCAACTCTCAAACCTTAAGTCCAACTTTTGCATCGAACCTTAAGTCCAACTTCAACTTAAGCCAAAGTGCAACATCCAGCAGCTTGGCTCAACGGCTCAGGAATCAACTCTACTCCTCAATGGCTCAACACTCGGCTACGCAAACATGTTGGTAGCATCTTTTGTTGGCTTGTCGGCATAAGAGAAGCATCCATCTGTTTGATGCATAAAAACATTTAGGATCTGGTTGTGGCCAATGGTACTAGTTTGGCAATTGTACAGAAGAATCACCAAGTTCATTGTGACCTTCCAATCTCCAAGTGTCTTGAATTAAACCTTGTCTTTCAATCATGTAAACTACCCTTGGATCATCCACATTCCCCAGTCTGACAAGTGTCAAAGTGCTGTTGCTTTGCGATTCAACAGAATAGCCTCTGCCAGATCTGGATCACTCTGCAAACTCTGGATAAGGAAGTGAAGTTTCCCTGTATAAACCCTGAACGCAGAGTCAACGCAAACCATTGCACGGTACTTGACAAACAATTCTTCTATTTTATCATAAACACCATGATCCGCAATTGTGCTGTTATGCCAGGTACCAGGACAGTTGTAATTGCAAATACGGATTCTCCCATTGGGGGCAAAGACAAAGACACTATTGACATAAGTGTCACAGACCCAACTGTTGTAAAAGTAACTCTGAACCAACCAATCCAAAGAGTGCTGAATTTTGACTTTAAGTCTGTCAGCGGCGGCCCAGACTCAATGTTGTTGAAGTATGGGGTTTTTGGCATCAATTGCACTGATGTATTCCTTCACTTCTTCTTTGGTTGGAGCTGTAACCATCACCTTTGGATGCTTCTACAATACAAACAAAAGAACATTTCTGGAGAACTTCAACTATTTTCACACAACAGAAGAGGCAAGTCCAAACGCAACGGAGACAGATCTTGCAACGGATCCGTGTGTTCAAAGTCAATGCAGTAGTAAACCAAGACAGCACGCCACATTTGCCTCATGCTTTCTTCCACTCCATACTCCATTTGTATTGACCTTCCACTTGTGGATACACTCCGTGTTTTTGTCGACAGTGTACACACCAAATACTGGTTGAAAGAGGTGTAGGAGATTGCGAAAGACCTTGTGGTGGACACCACAGCAGTTGAGAAGACGTCACACAAACGAGATTCGGGGTTATTTTGGAATCACGCGCATATTTGGGTCGAACTCCACTGGTCCCCCTTTGTAATTTCACCCTATTTATTGAAATTAATGTCGAACTCATAATATTTTTATGCACATTGCATTTTCCTACCCCACTGGCATCTGTTTCCGAAGTAGTGGCATGTTACTGAATTCTATGCCTGAAACAAACAGTGCATGGTTGCAATTTTTCAATCTCAATCGTTTCCTCATTTCTATTGTTATTACTGGCTATCGTACTAACGATGGTGATGACACCTAAATATCAGGTTTATTGTGTACATTGCTACCGGGACTCTCCTCTGATCACTATAGGTAGGGGAAAGAAGAAGGTTACCAAGAAGCAGAAACCCCGCTTGTTTACAGCGCGACTAAGAAAGAAAACGGGAGTAGTTGTTTCTCCCGGTCTTTGGGACCATATTTTGAATGACGCATCATGCTATTCTTATTTCAAGCAATCTTTGGGGCTAGTAGATTTTGCATCTTGCATATTCATTAGAAAATTGAAGAAGCTCGAGGATGCTACTCAACAATTAGGTCTAACGAACACCCGTAATGGTCCACAGAGTAGTGACGGCGCATTGCCAGAGGTGCTTGACAATCAAGTTATGTATGACCCTTCTGTCGAACCGATTGGGTGTGCCTTGATTGGTCAGGAATTAACAAACATAGAGGATGACGATGATTCTGTTTCCGATGACAATTTTTTCTTTCCTAATGATGACGATGAGGAAGAAGGAAGTGAGAGCATAGAGGCCCCCCACTCTTTGAGTGTGAATGATGACGAAGAAGACAACAACATTGATGTTGACGATTCCCATAGTGATTCAAACACGACAATTACAACACCCAATGTAGGAAGAAACATATCTGACGAACTGAAGGTCAAGATCAAGTTAATGAAAATCATGCGGAATCATAGCATACCATTAGTTGCAGAGAAGGAATTGTATGAATGGGCTATAGAATTGGAGCGGCTTACTTTATTTTCATGGACTAAAGGCAATCTCATAAAGACCAGGGCAAGTGTCATGAAGGAGATTTCTGCAACTGTGCCTGAAATAAAAGGTGATGGGTTTGAACCTCATCTTATTGACTGGTGTTCTAAGAAATCACAGAGTGCTGACGTTTCCAGTCGCAAACAAATCTATGTCTGGTCGTTCCAAAAAGCACTTCATTCCCTATTAACGAATGTGACTTTGGTGAAGGAAGCCAATCTGTCATTCCCCCATGCTGAAGACCCAACCTTACCAGTCCGTTATCCAGAACTTCAAGGCAATATTGATATTGACGAACTCCATCATGGTGAATGGTGGATCAACACTTGGGAGAAGAGATGCAAATCCAAATCAAATGAAATTCTGGTTCCTATCATTCTCTACATGGATGGAATTGCAATTGACAATAGTGGTCAAACCACTCTTACCCCACTGAACATGACTCTTGGCATATTCAACACCCTAACTCGAAACTCCCGGCCGATGCCTGGGAGGCTATATATTTTCATCCAACGGGTTCACGTGATAAAGGTGCCGAATCAATTGACAATGTGAATAATCTTCACTCTGGCCTTTGTTTGGCTCTTTCTTCTTTGAAAGATGCCTGCAACCAAACGGATGGTATTGAATGGTCTAATTTGCCGTGGAACAAGAAGAAATGGTCGGTTCGAATGAAATTTGCGGTTGCTTATTTCATAGGTGATACTCCCCAGCACGACCAACTTTGCGAACATTATCAAACATCGAATTCAAAGATGATCTGTAGGCATTGCAATTGTCCCAGAGCACTTGGTATTAATGCTCGTGTGAATGTTTTGAAGGTTCCTGTTTCACTTAAAAGTGGTAACATGCAAGTGTCTAAGCACCAAAATGGGGATGAGTACAAATCCATTCGGCTCTGGAATATATCTGATTTTACTGCTCCAACGGTTGACAAAGGAGTGAATGTTGAACAGTATTTCAAAAACATCTCTCACCACAGTGTACATAACGGCAATGCTTTTTATGACCTTGATTTTGGAGAAAACCCACATAATATTCATCTAGCGTCGCCGGGAGAGAGACTCCATATGCACCAACTTGGTTGTGCAAAGCGTGCAGCAGAGACGTTCCGTGAGGACTTTTTAGGCAATAACCAGCGGCTTCTTGGTGAGATGGAAAGGTTAGCCAGTTACTACGGTGGTGCTGTTCAGAGGCAATCCGATTGTGACTTCCCACGAACCAATTTTTCAGAATCAATACATACAGCAAAGAAGGAGGGTAACCAGTACATTGGAATGCTTTATATTCAGATGCTGTCACTTCTGTCTGCTGGAGGTCGTCAATTGTTGTTGTCTCGAAAGACGCCATCCAATCTTGAGAACAAGAGCAGAAAGTGTGAAGAGGAAATTGACCGACGTATTTACGCCATTGAGTTGTTGTTGGGTATGGAAGAGTTCCTAAAGTACGCTGGAACGTTTGACAAGGTTTTCAAACAAGACAAGAAAGGTGTTTTGAATCTTGACAAAATGGTTGTTCTTTTCATCAACTGTATAAATAACAATCTGCAACGAAGTAAGGGAGAGGGTAACAATCTGGTGAAGAATCACATGTATTTTCATTTATCACAGTACATGAGATTATTTGGTCCTCCAACTGGATGGGACTCTGCTGCGAGTGAGAGCAATCATAAAACTGAAGTGAAGGCTCCTGCTAAGAGAACTCAACAAAACAAGTCCACACTAATCAAGCAAACTTGCAACCGAGTGATGGAGTATCGAACTATTGATCGACTTGACCGTGAATTTGATTTGTTCGAACATAGACCCATAACCGGACCAAATCATCCTAAGGAGGGTGGTTGGTCAGCTGGGTCTTCATTTTGGATTGGTGTGATGAATGGTCTCCCTTACATGAAGTGGGATGGAAAAAAAAACGCAAGTGTACCCTGGTTTCCATCGGATGTTCTCAAATTTTGTTGTGACGTGGTCCTTCCAGCTGTGGGCACCAGCATGCTTTTTGGAACCACGGAGCACAAGAGGTATGACAAATATCCTGAGATGAAATTACTATTTTGTGCCCATCCATGGTTTAAGTCTGATTCTGGACAATTGTCCAATGTATGGTATGACTTGGCTAATTTTCAACTCGACCTCCTTGATGGGCGTGGACTGCAAGTTTATCCATGTCAGATTCTGTGCCTGCTTTACCTCAAAGGTCCTTTCCCCGTGGGTAGCTCCGTTAGTGGTTTCGAATTAGTGCACGATGGTTATTATGCCGTCGCTCGTTGCTTTGTTTCTGCAGACCCCATACCGAGCAAGAGGGATAAAGGAAAAAAACACCATCATGCGTTGGTAAAGCAAGGTGAGTTGCGAAACAAATTGTATTTGTTCGACTGCAACGCCATTGAGTCCGAAGCTGCCGTTGTTAGAAACCATGGTAGTCCTGACCAATATTTTGTGCTGGGAAATCGTGAGCTATGGTTGTTTAATTTCCGTGAGACAATGGCTGCGTTGGAAAAGAAGAATTTAGAATCAATAGTACGAGATGGTGAAGACAGCACATGACTTGAATGAACAAGTTTATTATCAGTGATATTTGTACTTAAATTGATTTACGTATTATTCATTATTCCACTATTCTACAACGCCGTTGCAGAATTTTTTGTTTTTGTTTTGGAGGAGTACTTGTAAATTGTTCTTTGTAAAGTTGTCGTGTATTTATGGTTTTTGATGTACCCTCCTTTTCATGTGTATTTTGCGTTTTTCCATTTTCTGCAACGGCGTTGCACGGAATGCCTTTTTCCGTATTTTCAAGGGTACAGTCATACAATTCCAGTTTTCTTCAAAATGGTGCAATTGCGTTTCAAAATATCAGCAGGAAGCCAGCAGCAAGCAGCGGCGTTTCCAGCGGCGTTATGGACCAGCAGGAAGCCAGCAGGAAGCCGGCAGTGAGCTGAAGTAATAGGAAGCCAGCAGTGACCAGTGGCGATAGGGTCTAGCGAGAGCAACAATAACAGCGAATAGCGAGAGCAACAGCAACAGCGACTAGCAAGAGCAACAGCAACAGCGACTAGCGGAGTGGCGTTTTGGAGGAGAAGCAGGAAGCCAGCAGCAAGCATCGGCGTTTGGAGCGGAGAAGCAGGAAGCAAGCAGCAGACGGTGTTTTGAGCGGCTCTGCGGGTGGATTGCTGTTGTTGATTTGTTGCCGTTGATTCATCCTGTGGCTTCGTTTTGATCGTTGTTGCTGTTGCAGATCTATAACACTATAT
Source organism: Pseudo-nitzschia multiseries (assembly GCA_037355745.1). Classification (NCBI taxonomy): domain Eukaryota; phylum Bacillariophyta; class Bacillariophyceae; order Bacillariales; family Bacillariaceae; genus Pseudo-nitzschia; species Pseudo-nitzschia multiseries. The sequence continues at coordinate 16,199,060 of CM074783.1, forward strand.
AATAATTGAACAAAATGGGTGGGTATCTATTGATGTACTACTAGTAGAGTAAATAATAACAACAGAATAATATAATCTACATGCCACTAACCTACACTGTTGGCATTCAATCGATTCGATGCTGACAATTTGTTGTTCCGATCCGTTGTTGCACCTCAATGAAAGATTCGCCATACCTCTAGTATTGTTCCAATTTGTGTTCCGGTTGGATGTTGCAGCCTCCAAGGAAGACGGCGACGCACCTCTAGCGACACCAGGAAAGATTTGCCACACCTCCTCAATCCGTTGTTACGATCCGTCCCTATGAAAATAAGAAAAAAAATAGAAGTGAGGAAATACAGCATCATCAGCAATGCAACAGGCGAGCACCAATGTCTATCTATCTCACGTTGTTGCCTTCCACTCAGCGTTGCCTTTGATTCAAATTGTTGATGCCGATTCCGATATGTTGTTGCCATTACGTTGTTGCCAATACGTTGTTCCGACAATCGTTGTTCCGACAATCGTTGCTGCCATTGATTTGAAGAAATCTTACTCCTATGTAACGAAAAACTGGATCTTGTTCCTGATGATATAGATATGCAAGGGATGCAGATTTTGTGCTTTCAAGACGTCTATGTTTGGGTCGCGAATCCGAACAAGAATATCTTTCCAGCAACTAATCACTTGTCCGATGCACTCTATTGTCTTGCAGTACAAGGCAGTTACTTCGCACTAAAATATCTCAAGCCTGAATCAGCCGGCCTAATGCTATTACTAGCACTTCGGAGGGATTCCACGTTCTCAGACGGAGTGCCAATCGTACAAGTACGGTTAAGCAACTCTGCTCTTGATAAGTCGGGGTAAGAAGATTATGAAGGGAAAAGAAAATCACACTGTAAAATCACACTGTGTGTGTGTGTGTGTGAGAGTTTTTTTTACTTTTCGCTGTGTGTGTGTGTGTGTGTGTGTGTTCGAATTTTTTTTTCTTATCTCATACATACCCAAAAAAAAACAATCTCGTACGTACAAAAAAAAAATCAATCTCGTACGTACGAAAAAAAAAAATCCATACTTCAACTTACGTACATTTCTACACGTTTTTTGTACTAGGAAATTTCTGGTATTGAATTTGTGTAGGTTTCTACGAGCGTAGATTTCTACACGATTTTCGTACTAGATAGTATTTTTTTCTTCATACGTACTTCGAATTTTTTTCTTGTACGTACTTAAGTAGATTTCTACACGCTTTTTGCACTAGGAAATTTCTGGTATTGAATTTGTGTAGGTTTCTACGAGCGTAGATTTCTACACAATTTTAGTACTAGATAGTACATGGTATTGAATTCGCGTAGGTTACTACTCCAGTAGCTTTATACACGCTTTTCGTACTAGATAATTCCTGGTATTCAATTCGTGTAGGTTTCTACAAGAGTAGATTTCTACACGATTTTCGTACCAGATAATTACTGGTATTGAATTCGCGTAGGTTTCTACTCCAGTAGCTTTATACACACTTTTCGTACTAGATATTTCCTGGTATTTAATTCATGTAGGTTTCTACGAGAGTAGATTTCTACACAATTTTCGTACTAGATAATTCCTGTTATTGAATTTGTGTAGGTTTCTACTACAGTAGCTTTCTACACGCTTTGCGTACTAGATATTTTCTGGTATTAAGTTCATGTAGGTTTATTAAATTGCCATTGTTCTTCGGTGAGCAAACTCTGATTTCATAAAATATCACACGAGCTACGGGAGCAATTCCTGACCTTAATGATAAACATATCATGAAGTCTTCCTAACGGAACAAGAGAAGAAAACCGTTGGCGTGTGATTCTCACACAATACATATACATGCATACAGATATATATGGTCAACGACCGATACATGTACGGAAATAATCAGCGAGTAATCTCATCACTACGCAACAGCAGTTGCAACGTATTCATCTCGATAAAAGAGATATCTTGCATTTCGGCAAGGATTTCACTTTATCTCATACTTTTAAGGCGTTCTTGATGAATGTAGTCGGTGGAAGTAGGCCAAAAGGAGCGATCGTTGATTCTATGGTCATCAATTGGGAGGAAGGGAGATCGAGTGGATTGGCTGGAATATGAGCTGAGGGACGTGACCGTTGAGGAGTCGGGTGGTACGGAGATATCCAATCCTTCAAGACAACGTGGGTTTCCATATTCGTCGTAATCGGCATAAGGGAGGTGCTGTGGTTGAGGAGGATATTTCTGGAGAAATTGTTCATCTTTCGCACTGATCGTGGTATCGAGAACAGATGGGTCCCAGTGTTTATCGGATGTCATGATAACATGTGGGAGCGTGTCAAACTCAACAGTCGTATACTTTCGCATCGCAAGGTATGGTAAACCGTGTCGAATGCTAAGAGGCAGTGCATATCCATCGGAGGTGGTGATGACTTGTCCACCGCCAGCTTTGATGGATGTGTCGTCGACAGTGGAAAAATATGCTTCCATCTGACCGGAGGACAATATAGAAGGGTGTTGTCCCGTATAGGCACATTCATTGAAAATGAGGATGACGGGGCCCCTGTTCGATATAGAATATGCTCCGCATGTAGCAATGGGGATATTCTGAACCTGGTGATTGTTAATGCCGGTGACATTGACATATCGTGGTGGGATATCCTTGGAAATGAGACATGCATCGTTGCCGATGATGCAACCATTTGCGCCGCGATCGACCATGGCAAAACCAGGGCTAGTAACCGTAGTTTTGTGTATGCGGTATGTGTACGACGTTACTGAGCGATCGTTAGGAAAGGTCAGATCTTCGTTAGGATCATACCACTGATGAAAATTGGCGGAATATGATGATGTTCCTACAGGTATTTGGGTGTCACCGTCCTTTTTGTACCGAATGTCAGGGTTTTCGGAAAGGAATCGAGCGGGATGCGCGGGTGACACGGAAGACTTGAGAGGTCGCTGGTCCTTGGATGAAGAGGTTGTTGATTTGTATACACCTAAGGATGCACGGAAAACACCTCTACGATCATTTTCTACCGCAGGATGTAGATCTGCCGCTGAATTGGTAAGTTCGTCTTTGGTCGAGGTATCGTTCTCTCGGAATGATACCGAATGTCCGTGTTGATACGCCTTTCGAGTAATGGGTTTGACACTGTTGGGATCAGGTTGGTCCTTGTTAAGTAAGTCATGTCGTAACGATGCGACCACGATTTTCTTGCCTTCTGGGGAAAAACTGAGCCAACTTTTCATGTCCTGACGTGACAGGGCCTTCCATATGTTTGTAGGTAGCCGTGTGGTAGGGTCAGGGGTACGTCCAGCCTTAAATACCGCATAATCCTGGTAGTCTCCTTCAAATTCGATAGGGAGAGCATAGTCATCATGGTTTTGGCTTTGTTCAGAGGAGAAATCATGAACGTGTGCACGTACAGTCGACCGAGGAGCAGACATCGCGGACTGGGAATCGAGTCGGGTTGCTTCGAGTAAAAGCGTGATTTTAAGATCGTGGATAGCAGCGGCTTCGGCGACCGCATCCGTCACGGTGCTATTCGTCCCACCTGGATCCTTGACTTTGGCGAACTGTTCGCTTAGCTGAAAGCTGGAATAGCATGCCTGACATAATGCTGATTTTACAGTATGGTACTCAAGGGGCTTGTTGGGGGGACGAAGCTTATTGAGGTGATTTAATTCATCAAACCAATGTGTAATGAATTTCACTTTGGATTCCTTCCAGTTGTTGAGATTCAACTTTAGCAACGCTTGTAGCTGAGTCGAATTGTCATATACCTTGGCTTTTGATTTGCTGTGAAGGTTTACGAAATCGAAGTATGCCTTGCGTCCATCACGAGTGGTAGAATGGCTGTGTACACACGATGCAGAGAGATCGCTTTTGAAGACTTCCAACATTAGTACCCAGAAGAAGGCACACTGTTTGACGAAGTGATCACGTGTATAACCCTGAAGTGCAGCTGGAGGCCAAGTTTCATCGAGGAATGTCTCTGTGTCGATGTCGTATGCCTTGAGTTTAGCTTTGAAACCAACGAGCCAGTGTTCGAATCTTGAGTCATTCGTGAGAGGCGTAAAGGACTTTTCATCCCGTGCTTTTCGGCACCAAGATTCGTACTTTACCTGCTGAGGTGACTTTTTGCTACTTCCCGCCGGAGGAGGTGGGGGGTTCAGAGCGGATTCATTACGCATGCGTTGGGCACGCTCTTCGCGGAATGTCTCGGATTCCTTATACGTATATAATTTTACATCCTTCCAAGTTCTCAAGTCTTCTGCTAGAGCGGCATCGTCTTCTTGTAGATCGATAGCGAAGTCCGCAAGTACTTCTATGTTCCTTTGAACGGATCGGGGGATATGCGTTTGTAGTCCTCCTTCAGTATAGGTAAGCTCGCGTGCAAAGTCCGGTTCGATGAGCGCGCCGAGGAATGCATTCCACTTGCACAATCCGCCTTCCTTGAGGGCTAGACACAATTTACTACCATCCTCGCTCGTTACGTAGAGTAGGGATATGAGTATCCTTTTCATATCAGCATCAAAACTGGGAAAGTGGTTGATGGTAGTGACTTTGGTGTCATTCTTCTCTTCGCCGCCGGGCATCGTCGGTATGTTCGGCATCTGTGGCGATTCCGATCCTCCGAGAGAATTGCGCGGTGACTGGGAATGAGAACTGCTTCGTGTACGCATATGCCAGCGTAGAGATTGTATTCAGGTCCGTTCTTGTTCCTCTCTGTGTGCAAGCCTTCTTAGAGCTTGCGACTGTTAATCTATTATTTTCCTTCTGAATCCGATTCGTTGAGAGTCTGATTCAAAGGCTTCTGAAGAACAGCAACGCTGCGTTAGTGTGTTAGTAGACGAACGGCTGTACTCTACGCGTGACAATTGTGTTTGGATACTTTCGGCAACGGATAATCGAACTACAGGCGAAGCTAGGGAAACGCCGGGTCTCTTCTTGCTGTGACTTATTCAGATTGCAGCGAGACAGACCTTAGTATGTAGATTACAGGTAGTTGATAGCAACTAGTGTGAATTTTGGGATTTAAATCAGTTGAATGTTAAAAGTATGAGATAAAGTGAAATCCTTGCCGAAATGCAAGATATCTCTTTTATTGAGATGAATACCTTGCAACTGCTGTTGGGTAGTGATGAGATTACTCGCTGATTATTTCCGTACATGTATCGGTCGTTGACCATATATATCTGTATGCATGTATATGTATTGTGTGAGAATCAATAATAAGGTTTCTACGAGAGTAGACTTGTACACGCTTTTCGTACCAGATAATTACTAGTATTGAATTTGCGTAGCATTCTACTACAGTAGCTTTCTACACGCTTTTCATACTAGATAATTCCTGGTATTGAATTTGCGTAGTATTCTACGACAGTAGCTTTCTACACAATTTTTGTACTAGGTAGTACATGGTATTGAATTTGCGTAGCATTCTACGACAGTACCTTTCTACACACTTTTCGTACCGAATAATTCCTGGTATTGAATTTGCGTAGTATTCTATTGATGTAGCGAGCCGAATGAAAGTAATGGTAGTGCCACGTGGCACTCCCTACAACCGGTAGAGAGCCAGACCGGGGGAAAACCTAGTAGAAATCTAGTAGATTTCACTATCACTGAAACCAGCTTCTAAGCACACGCTTAGAACCCCGATAGCCTCAACAAGCCAGCAAAGGATTCCTCCAGCAAAGCGCAAGCCTACCACACGCCCTACCAGAAGGAATACGATCGATACGATTGATTTCCCTGTATCACTTAAACCAGCTTCTAACCCTACCAGAAGGTATACGATCGATTTCCCTGTATCACTAAAACCAGCTTCTAAGCACATGCTTGAACCTCGGGTAGCCTTAACAAGCCGGCAAAGGATTCACCCAGCAAAGCGCAAGCCCACACTTCCTACCAGAAAGAATACGACGATTCCCTGTATCACCGTATAAGATGTATCACTGTGTCACTGTATCACTGAAAGGCCCAAAGGAATGGATTGCTTGCGACCGAAAGACTCGTATGCAAGGAAAGCTCCAAAAAGGAACCACAAAAATTACAGGCTAGCACTAGAACAAGCCGGTAAAGGATCCCTCAAGGAAATCCAAGCAAGCAGCTCACTCTTTTGCTCCTAAAACGATTAGTAGTAGAATAAACTGGCAAATCCGTCCTGGTCCAATAGTCATCCTATTGTACCCGTACGACAGCCTATCAGCAGCAATAGTCATCCTATCTCGCCGGGTTCCAAAGAAGCTACTATCGACCGCATCGACAAAACGACAGCACCAGTATTACTAACACCCTCACACCTTAACCGCTCCTTTGTCACTACAATAGGCCCGGCCTTGATACCCGCGACCGCACCTCCAAGCGTCCGCTAACCGTGTGGCCGGCACTTCCCTCGAGAATCCGACAAGCTTCCAGCCGGCACTTCCCTCGAGAATCCGACAAGCTTCCAAGCGTACCGACGTATCCGTCCGGACTACTCCAAGCGTCCATTCGCATCGATTGGTCTACCGTTCCGCACCTCCTCCTCGCACCTCCATTCGCACCTCCTAGCGGCGAGTAGAACGACTCCAATCGCCCACACTCAGCACCTAACTTGCGCGAGCTCTATCATCGAACCGACCTTCTGACCAAGAAATGTTGACCTACTCGGAGTACTTCCGGACTACCCCAAGCCCCTTTGGGAGCACGGCAGAGCGCAACAAGGCCTACTCGACCATCTTCAGCTACTTCACTCTGGCCTCCCCCCCCCCAGGTCCTCTTGGAACATCTACTCAACCTCTTTGAGGCTGAGGCTGTGGGCGCGCTGGGGATCTTTGTAGCTGACTCCCAAGGCCTGCCCTGCCTCCGATTGGTGCATGGCCTTCGAAAGTACCCGGGGCCCTTGGCTCAACACAGCCCCAACAAAAACAAGGCCTTTGGGTACTTGGACGACAATGAAGGGGAAGCTGGGGAACTGGTGCTATTAGATTCAGCCATGCTGTCCCCCACCATAGCCACGCGGGTGCTAACCCTGGATCATCATCTGGCAGAGTTGGAGGCGCACCCAGCAAGACTGTCCATCCCAGTGATACCCGAGGGGACCGCCCACTCCGAGTTGATACGGGCCCACAAGTCTTTCTTCATTCCCTTTGAGTTGGTGCATTTTCTCTTGGGAAAGGGGCTCTCTCCAAAACAAGCCATGGAGGTCCTCCATCCTCAGCTTAACAGGGCAGGGCTAATGGAGTCCTGCATCCCCCTGTTTAACACTCTCAGGTTGGCCGGGACTACAGCTACAGAACCCGGTGGCAGCCCCAAGCTCCAGCAGCCAGGTCCATTCTTTAGAAGTGAGACAGGCCTTACCAACTACATGAAGCTCAAGGTGATGTACCGGGACCTGCCAGAATTGGAGCGACCTTGGGATCCACCTGGAGACCCGGCACTCACAGCAGCAGTCACGGCCCTCACAGACCACCAACTAAAGCTAAGTGAGAATATGGACCACAAGCGGTCACAGTCAGTGAGGACCACTTGGGGCCCCTTGTACACCCAGCGCTTGCTTCTGCTCTGTGGTAAACAGGACGAAGCGAACCTCCCCCCCATCTACCAGGCCTGGGCTCAAAAGAGCAAGCACGAGAGGACCCACATGATCTTCCAAAGCCAAGTGGCAGCCAGGGCATCCAAGTTGGGGATCCAAGCCCCCCTATTTACCACTGCTGCTCTCAAGAGGTTCCAGGATGGCAACTTCCATGGTACTGACCCCTTTGATGTGGCAGATGGAATACTCCCCATGGCTTTCACACCCCCGGGTGGGTCTGCCGCCACCCTGAAAAGGGAGCAGGAGGCAGCCGCCACTGTGGCAGCATATGACACTATGATCTCCACTGAAGGCAATTCCCTCACCTTGAAGGACTCCCTGGAGCTTCAGAAGACAAAGGCCTACATCCCTGTCGACTGGACTGAAGCCACCACCCAGCTGGAGAGCTACCTGGCTGTCCTAGCCACCATCCTAGGACTCAACCATGATGTCGTCACCAGCTACCAACAAGGCCTCCGCAGGCTCAAGATCCAGCAGATGCCCCTCCGAAGAGCAATTGCAGATGAGGTGGGAGAATTCCTCACCCCTGCCATTGTAGTCTACTACTTCCAAATCCGAGTCAGGGGGTGGCTTGAGGAGCAGTGGGAAGCAGCCTCCATCCTTCCCTCCCCGGACTTTGGGGTGGACTTCCACACCTTCAGGATGACCCAAAATCTCAACTGGCTCCCCAATGTCTCCAATGTGGCTGCCCTGAGACTCCTTCGAAGACCAGATCCTCCTCCATCCCCCACCAAGGCGGGCGCCAAGGGGAGTAGCCACAACAACAACAGCACCAGTCCCTCCAGCAGCCCAGGAGTCCGCAACTCGACAACCCCCACGCAGACGCGACTCACCAATCCACACCGGGACTCCCGCCTCCAAGACAGCAATCATCCCATTGTCAAGAAACTGGAGTCAGCAAAAATGAGGGAAGCCATCCAAGCTATGAGAGACAAAGGGAAAGGCCCCCTCTCCAGACCAGATGGCCAAGAGAGATGCCACTCGTGGCACATCAAGGGTGCCTGCTTCAGCAGCTGCAAGCACATATATGACCACGTGGCCATCACTCCCACCAAACAAGATCTACTCTGGCAATGGTGCCAAGAGGCATATGCCTGACCGGTTGGCACGCGCCCTCACTTGGGCGCGGAGCCCTCCCCAACCCAAATTGGCCTTGGGGAGATCATACTAAGTAACAATCCATCATCTAATCACGAATCTAATCCTCACTTACGAATCACACATGAATTAGGTAAGCACAAACAGCACGCGCGCGCGTGTACCCCTCTCAACTTGTATGTGCCTTCCCGAATTTCTACAAGTTCTACAGATTCCACGGAAGCACCCATCATCCCCTTGAGGGGAGCACCCACCATCCCACCAAGTCCTTCATCCTCTTCCACATTGCCTGGGTCCGATCTCCTAGTCACTGCGAACCCATTGCCTTTGCCTAGGCCCGAGCTCCTAGCCAATGCCAACCCATTGCCTAGGCCCGAGCTCCTAGTCACTGCCAACCCTGTGCCTAGGCCCGAGCTCCTAGTCACCCCCCCCACTGACGCCTAGGCCCGAGCCCCTAGTCCCAGCACCACCACCTGCCTCACCCTGGTCTGAGCCCCCCATCCCTACATCCGCACCTTTTACATTCGCCACGCCCTCACCTACTGGGTCCGCGCCCCTAGTCACTACATCCCCCTACCCAGTAGACAGGCTGGACGTGCACATCAACCAGGCTATCACTGTCTACGAAAACAGCACTAGCTGGGGGGATTTCATCCGGACCATCCGCGGACAAGGTGACATCCACCCCGATGTGGGTACCATCCCCCATCCAGCCAGTCTCATCTTAGCCCACTTCGGGACAGAGGGCACGCCTGCCTCCTTGACCGACCCCCCGTGGAACACTGCCCGGATTGCTGGGGCCCTCGCCAGGGGCCCCCACCAATCCTCACGGCAGGGCATCGACTTCCTGCGAGAGGAATATGCCGACATGATGGACAAGCAGCAATGGACTGTCCTCCCAGCCAGCCTCATCCAAGACCTTACCGGCCTGCGTCTTAGCCCTCTGGGGCTGGTCCCACAGCGAGGCCGACGCCCCCGAATGATCTCAGATTACACCTACTCTGAGGTTAACCAAGACACCATCCGGCTCGCCCCTGCTGACTCCATGCAATTTGGACGCACACTTCCCCGGCTCCTTACCAAGATGCACCGGGCGAACCCTCGGTTTGGCCCAGTCTACATGTCCAAGATTGACCTCGCGGATGGCTTCTACCGGGTCCAGTTGAATCCGGACGACACCATGAAGCTAGGAGTCCTTTTCCCCTCTCGTCCAGGGGAGGCGCCTCTCATTGGCATCCCCCTCACAAACCCCATGGGGTGGAAATCCAGTCCACCCAACTTCTGTGCCTTCACGGAAACCATTGCAGACCTAGCCAACGCCACTCTCTCCACAGGGTTGGCAGCAGCCCGACGCACGCCACACCGCCTGGATATCCCATCTGAAGAAACGCCAGACGCCTCCCCAGCTTCCACCGCCCGCACAGCAACAACCCCACCAGAAGCTCCGGCGGCCACCCTAAGCACCACACCCAGCAAAAAGCCGGTTCGATACTGGGATGTCTATGTGGATGACTTCTGTGGCCTGGCTCAGGGCAACCAATGGACCCGCCGCGCCATCAAGCGGGTGCTCTTCCAGTCTCTGGACAAAGTCTTCCGGCCCCTGGATGCCTCTGACACTCCCTTCAGACAGGAACCAGCCTCCCTCAAGAAAATGCGCCAAGGGGACGCCAAATGGACTACCAAGAAAGTCATCCTGGGCTGGCTCATTGATTCCATCAACAAAACCATCAGCCTTCCTCCCCATCGCGTGGCCCGGCTACAGGAGATTCTTCATTCAATTTCCCCCAACCAGCGCCATGTCCCTATCCAACAATGGCACCGAGTCCTTGGGGAACTCCGATCGATGGCCCTTGCCATCCCTGGCGCCATTGGCCTCTTCTCCATTCTCCAAGAAGCCTTCCGACACCAGGAACCAGGAAGGCAGCGCCTCCGCCTCACCAAGCGCGTCCATGGCTTCCTTCGAGACTTCCAATGGCTGGCCACGGATCTATCCAACAGGCCTACTTCCATTGCAGAACTGGTGCCAGATCCTTTCCCTGCCACCATGGGCGCTTGTGATGCCTCTGGGCTGGGCATGGGGGGCATTCATTTTGTCCCCCTTCCCACCGGCGCGGTGCAGCCCATCATGTGGAGGCATGCATTCCCCAAGTGGGTCTCCTCCCAATTAGTCACCTTTGACAACCCCAATGGCACCATCACCAACAGTGACCTTGAGCTCGCTGGTGCCATTGCCCACAATGACATCCTTGCCCAAGCTGCCTGTGTCCAATCCAGAACCACTCACAACTGCTATGACAACACAGCCGCTGTCTATTGGCAAAGGAAAGGCGCCACCACCACCACCGGCCCTGCCGCTTACCTCCTGCGGATTCAGTCCATGCACCAGCGTCTCCACCAATATGTCCCCCTCAGGGATTACATCCCTGGCCCTGTGAATCACCTAGCTGATTTGCTCTCTCGCTCTGACCTCTCTGACACTGCCCTTCTCAATCATTTCAACACCACCTACCCCCAGGACTTGCCCTGGATCTTATGTCCCCTGAAGCCTTCCATGCATTCTGCTCTGACCTTGGCTCTATCCAGGAGACCATGCGTGCTTCAGTCACTGAGCTCTATGCCAAGCGCAAGGATGCCCATTGGAATCAATGGGTTCAATTCTGTTTGTCTCAAGGCTTTGAACCAACCCTCCACTCTGTTACAGATCCAATCCCCATCCTCCAAGTCTTTGCCCAGCGCCTCCATGATGGCCGACTCTCATATAGCCGCAAGCCCATCAGATCTCGCACAGTATCGGACACCCTCAGGTCAGTGGGCCAGACGCTGGCCCGCTTGGGGTCCAAAGACCCCCGCACCAACTCTACCGGCAGTCTTGACTTCAGGCTAACGGCCCAATTCAAGGCCTATGCAAACTTGGACCCAGCCCCTTGCCGGGTAAAACCAGTCCCAATCACCCTTGTCATGCATGCACTCCGCTTTGCATACCATGACTACCCTTCCCCTTCCAGGCAGGCTATTGCCAACATGATCTGCATAGCCTTCTTCTTCTGCCTCAGACCTGGTGAGTACACTGGTACTACCAGGGACGACCAAGCCTTCCACCTCAAGGAGGTCTCCTTCTACCTTGGCTCCAAATTTGTCCACCACGATGGCCCTGAACATGAGCTCCTTGCTGCTACCTCTGTCACCCTGACATTCACCACACAGAAGAATGGGGACAAAGGTGAGGTAGTTGCTCATGCCCGAAGTAGTGACTCTCTCTGCTGCCCTGTAGCAGCATGCGCGCGCCAGGTGCTCCACCTCAGGGGCTGCTGCACTAGCACCCACCCCTTCTGCCCAGAACTCAAGCTTGCCAGTTACTTTGACAATGGGGTTCTCACCCTTGTTCGCGCAGCAACTGTCACATCCTCCATGAGAGTCTATGCCCAGACCCTCTACCATACCACAGGCATCTCCCCTGCAGCAATCTCTGCCCGCTCCCTTCGAGCGGGAGGGGCTATGGCACTGCTCCAGGGCAAATGTGATTCTAATGTCATCAAGCTCCTCGCCAGATGGCACAGTGACTGCATGATGAGGTATTTGCACCAGCAGTCCCTCCCCATCTTCCAGAATCTTGCCTCTGTAATGTTCAACAATGGAACATACTCCTTCCTGCCAGACGAGTGGGTGCCGGCCGCCGCCCCCACTCCCCCTGGCAGCTCTCTCTGATTCCTCTTGGGGAATCTCCCACCCTCGCAGTCTGGCCTCCGGTCCCTTCCAGGCCCAGTCTCCATCCAGCTCCCACCCTGTGGCTTGTGGCCCAATGGCAGAAAAGCCTTAACAGCCAAAGGCTTAACTGCCCAAGCTGTTAAGCCAGGCTGTGCGCCGGTGTGTGTGGGCACAGCAAACTAAGGGACCGGACTACAGCCTGCAAAACAACCAACAGGCTGAAGTTCCCGGCTCCCCCTCTAGCATTTGCTTAACCCACCAACACACCCATGAACTACAAGCATTGCACATACAGTACTACAAGTAGGCTGGCTACTGAGGCTATCACCAATGTAGTGAGTGATAGCAACAGTAGCTTTCTACACGCTTTTCGTACTAGATAATTCCTGTTATTGAATTTGTGTAGGTTTCTACTCCAGTAACTTTCTACATGCTTTTCGTACTAGATAATATCTGGTATTCAATTTGTGTAGGTTTCTACGAGCGTTGATTTCTACACGCTTTGCGTACTAGATAATTCCTTGTATTGAATTTGCGTAGGTTTCTACTACAGTAGCTTTCTACATGCTTTGCGTACAAGATATTTTCTGGTATTGAATTCGTGTAGGTTTGTACGAGAGTAGACTTCTACACAATTTTCGTACCAGATAATTACTGGTATTGAATTTGGGTAGCATTCTACTACAGTAGCTTTCTACACGCTTTTTGTCCTAGAGAATTCCTGGTATTGAGTTTGCGTAGCTTTCTACTACAGTAGCTTTCTACACGCTTTTTGTACCGGATAATTCCTGGTATTGAACTTGCGTAGTATTCTACGGCAGTAGCTTTCTACACGCTTTTCGTACTAGATAATTCCTGGTATTCAATTTGTGTAGGTTTCTACGAGCATTGCATGTCCAGGGACAAAAATTATTCTAAAATTCATACTAACTAAAGTATCAGCCTGTTTCTTGTCCAGATTGTTTCATAGTCTACCCCATTCATAGAATGAGCAATATTCATCCTGAAATTGCAGCCAATGTCACACATTTGCACTCAAAACTGGCTAGCCTAGGACTCACTATTTTGGTACATGCATGTCCAGGGGGGACAAACATTATTCTAAAATTCATACTGACTAAAGTATCAGCCTGTTTCTTGTCCAGTTTGTTTCATAGTCTACCCCATCCATAGTATGAACACTATTCATCCTGAAATTGCAGCCAATGTCACACATTTGCACTCTAAAACTGACTAGGACTCACTATTTTGGTACATGCATGTCCAAGGGACAAAAATTATTCTAAAATTCATACTGACTAAAGTATCAGCCTGTTTCTTGTCCAGTTTGTTTTGTAGTGTACCCCATCCATAGTATGAACACTATTCATCCTGAAATTGCAGTCAATGCCACACATTTGCACTCAAAACTGACTAGCCTAGGACTCACTATTTTGGTACATGCATGTCCAGGGGGGACAAACATTAGTATAAAATTCATACTGACTAAAGTATCAGCCTGTTTCTTGTCCAGTTTGTTTTGTAGTCTACCCCATCCGTAGTATGAGCAATATTCATCCTGAAATTGCAGTCAATGCCACACATTTGCACTCAAAACTGACTAGGAATCACTATTTTGGTACATGCATGTCCAGGGGGGACAAAAATTATTCTAAAATTCATACTGACTAAAGTATCAGCCTGTTTCTTGTCCAGTTTGTTTCATAGTCTACCCCATCCATAGTATGAGCAATATTCATCCTGAAATTGCAGTCAATGCCACTCATTGGACTCAAAACCGACTAGGACTCACTATTTTGGTACATGCATGTCCAGGGGGGACAAAAATTATTTTAAATTCATACTGACTAAAGTATCAGCCTGTTTCTTGTCCAGTTTGTTTCATAGTCTACCCCATCCATAGTATGAGCAATATTCATCCTGAAATTGCAGTCAATGCCACACATTTGCACTCTAAAACTGACTAGGACTCACTATTTTGGTACATGCATGTCCAGGGACAAAAATTATTCTAAAATTCATACTGACTAAAGTATCAGCCTGTTTCTTGTCCAGTTTGTTTTGTAGTGTACCCCATCCATAGTATGAACACTATTCATCCTGAAATTGCAGTCAATGCCACTCATTTGCACTCAAAACTGACTAGCCTAGGACTCACTATTTTGGTACATGCATGTCCAGGGGGGACAAACATTAGTATAAAATTCATACTGACTAAAGTATCAGCCTGTTTCTTGTCCAGTTTGTTTTGTAGTCTACCCCATCCGTAGTATGAGCAATATTCATCCTGAAATTGCAGTCAATGCCACACATTTGCACTCAAAACTGACTAGGAATCACTATTTTGGTACATGCATGTCCAGGGGGGACAAAAATTATTCTAAAATTCATACTGACTAAAGTATCAGCCTGTTTCTTGTCCAGTTTGTTTCATAGTCTACCCCATCCATAGTATGAGCAATATTCATCCTGAAATTGCAGTCAATGCCACTCATTGGACTCAAAACCGACTAGGACTCACTATTTTGGTACATGCATGTCCAGGGGGGACAAAAATTATTTTAAATTCATACTGACTAAAGTATCAGCCTGTTTCTTGTCCAGTTTGTTTCATAGTCTACCCCATCCATAGTATGAGCAATATTCATCCTGAAATTGCAGTCAATGCCACACATTTGCACTCTAAAACTGACTAGGACTCACTATTTTGGTACATGCATGTCCAGGGACAAAAATTATTCTAAAATTCATACTGACTAAAGTATCAGCCTGTTTCTTGTCCAGTTTGTTTTGTAGTGTACCCCATCCATAGTATGAACACTATTCATCCTGAAATTGCAGTCAATGCCACTCATTTGCACTCAAAACTGACTAGCCTAGGAATCACTATTTTGGTACATGCATGTCCAGGGGGGACAAACATTAGTATAAAATTCATACTGACTAAAGTATCAGCCTGTTTCTTGTCCAGTTTGTTTTGTAGTCTACCCCATCCATAGTATGAGCAATATTCATCCTGAAATTGCAGTCAATGCCACACATTTGCACTCAAAACTGACTAGGACTCACTATTTTGGTACATGCATGTCCAGGGGGGACAAAAATTATTCTAAAATTCATACTGACTAAAGTATCAGCCTGTTTCTTGTCCAGTTTGTTTTGTAGTGTACCCCATCCATAGTATGAACACTATTCATCCTGAAATTGCAGTCAATGCCACTCATTTGCACTCAAAACTGGCTAGCCTAGGACTCACTATTTTGGTACATGCATGTCCAGGGGGGACAAAAATTATTCTAAAATTCATACTGACTAAAGTATCAGCCTGTTTCTTGTCCAGTTTGTTTCATAGTCTACCCCATCCATAGTATGAACACTATTCATCCTGAAATTGCAGCCAATGTCACACATTTGCACTCTAAAACTGACTAGGACTCACTATTTTGGTACATGCATGTCCAAGGACAAAAATTATTCTAAAATTCATACTGACTAAAGTATCAGCCTGTTTCTTGTCCAGTTTGTTTTGTAGTGTACCCCATCCATAGTATGAACACTATTCATCCTGAAATTGCAGTCAATGCCACACATTTGCACTCAAAAACTGAGTAGGAATCACTATTTTGGTACATGCATGGCCAGGGACAAACATTAGTATAAAATTCATAATGACTAAAGTATCAGCCTGAGACTTGTCAATATTGTTTCATAGTCTCCCCAATCCATAGTATGAGCAATATTCATCCAAACATTTCAGAAAATAACACACTTTTGCACTCAAAAAGTAACTGAGAAACACTATTTTGGTTACTTGTTCATACAAAAATCAAAAAATAATAACCAAAAATTACGGAGACTACCCTTTGTACACCACATCTCTACGGTCTCTACGGAGGAATCGATCCACTGGACACGTTAACATCTATATCAAGAACCAATCATATCCTGACGAGGAAAGTTACACTACTTAAAGTTAGTCTGTTTTTGATGGACTAGTACAAAAAGACGTTGGTGCATTCGAAAAATGTACTCCATAGAAAATAACAAAACAACAAAAAGAGCTTTTCCTGCAACACCGTTGCAGAAAATGAAAAGACAATAGGTACAAGAATCAATGCTTGGGCTACCTACGATTACCCTCAGTGGAACCTACGGATTGTGGTCCGCGCCAAAATTTTCAGGACACCACATTGCAGAATATCACGGCACGCGCAAACAAAAGATAGGCAGGCGCCAGTAAATCAACACTCACAGGTAGTACAATTAATAGTAATACAGCACTTCCCGGGAGGCAGTAAATCAAGCACTTACAGCGCGTACAGTATGAATGAAAAAACATGCCA
Organism: Pseudo-nitzschia multiseries; assembly: GCA_037355745.1. Classification (NCBI taxonomy): domain Eukaryota; phylum Bacillariophyta; class Bacillariophyceae; order Bacillariales; family Bacillariaceae; genus Pseudo-nitzschia; species Pseudo-nitzschia multiseries. The sequence goes on from CM074783.1 coordinate 16,215,768, forward strand.
AATGCTTCCTTCAAACAACATTATTATCATAAAAATAGCGCGCCAAATCAATCAAAGGAACAAACGGTAAGTTGAGGTGCACGATTTAACAAAAAAATAATGGTAGAAATGATTAGTTGCAGCAGTCCAGTGACAGGTAAAACCATTGTTACCAATAACACAAACAGCCCGCACAGCAGTGTATTGGGAAGTGACCGAACAAACACAAACGATAGCCAAACATATAGAACCACCAACAGTAGCAACAGAAATATTCTACAGACAACAAAAGAATCCGATAACGATAACTTGGAAAACAACATTGTCAAATACATCAAAGAAACAGCGTTCAGGAAATTTAAATTCCTGCCAGAGAATACATTTGTGAAGTCAACGATATTCAACATTGCAAAACTATCGAATAACAATGAAATACCAAATACGATCGCTATAAAGGAACAAAAGTGGAGTGGAATTTATTGCCGAGCAGTCACTACGTGCAGACACAATGCTCAAACTCTTGCCAGGAAAAACTACAAAGGTAAGCAACCAACAATAAAATGATTGCCGGCATGCACTCTTTCATAATCCTTTCTAACATTTTGGTCATATTAACACTGACATGAAGACAATAAAAGGAACAACCAGATACCAGATAGTTTCCCAGGAACGGTTCTAATCACGGACACCCAAGACGTGAACTCAGAAAATAGGTACCAATTGCACGAAGACTATCGGCGGAAAAGTTCACCAGAATTCAAATACTTCATGAAAAGAATTCTTGGAGCGGTGTCACCAAAACAGACAGACTTCAAAAGAAAATCAGTCAGAATGACAGTCAGTAACATTTTCACCCCAAGCGATGAAGCTTTTGCATTGCTTTTCCTTTACAACGACAACGACTCGTGGCTAAACACAACAAAGGGCACGAGGTTGAGAAAAAATTCACTGACGGTAAGTCAGGAAATAAGGAGGGATGGAGTAACGAGGGACAAGATCTTTACGAATACCTAGTAAGCGAATTAGAAGAACGAAGGGAGGAACAACAGTCGAAAGAATTAGAGACGGAACTACTTAAAATGTACCAAAAACAAAATGGCAATCATAAACAACAAGATAAGGAGGAGGATGAAGAAAGTAAAAAGGGAAAAAGACGGAAGAGAAAACGTAGCTTGCTTCAGATTCTCGGCGAGGATACCGAGGAATACAAATTATACCTCGAATACATGAAAAATGAACCAGAGTAATTGGTGATAACAACATCATTAGAGTAGCACGGCTAGTTCATTATTATTTTACGGTTTGCACAATATTGTTCCGGGTCTTCTGTTCGAATATAATACAATAAACGAGGTATTTGCAAAAGCTGATAAAATACTTTCATATTTGTTACAAAATATGTTTGTTGTATTTTGGTATTTGATATGCGTAGCGTGAATATTGTGAAATGTCGGAGATTATTGCAAATGCAGATAAAATACTTTCTTATGAGTACAAAAATATGGTTGTTGGCTTTTGATATTCGATAAATGTAGTGTGAGTATTGTGAAAGCAACATAACAGAATACATTGCTGGTTATCAAGAAGCTCGTATATTTGTTAAGAAATTTGTATCAACGCTACAACAATATCAGTGTACATAGAGGATATTATTACAAAACATGAGGAGTTTCGTGTGGAAAAAACAAAAATTGAATGGCGAATAAATATTATTGGGGTAAGCATGAAACAAAATTGTAGAATAGAAAGATTCTGAAGCAAGCATGGTACGAGGGCTGAAAAAAACGGTGGCGAAAATAGACCTACTTGAAATTGTTCCGTGCAAAAATAGGTAGAGAATTATTTATTGTGCGCGCAACAAAATGTTTCGGAATTTTTAAAAACATCGCAGGAATATGACAAAAGCATGAGCATCGTTTATGTGACGGAGCCTGTTCATTGCCTGAGTGGAATGGATAAAGAAAGGGGGCTCAGAATGATGCCAAAGGGCTATCCTTGGTGTTCTCCTATCTCTTTGACAACTTTCTTTGGCATCATTGGCATCATCACCATCATCTTGTAAAAGATACAAGGAAACAATCAACTCAAGTGAAATAGTCAACGGATTGACAACTATTAAGGAGGAGTAGATGATAATTTATGTTGTGGCCGTTGAGTATCAGTTGAATCGCTGAATTACTGAATCGCTGAAAATCTACTAATGAATCTATGTATGAAACCCACATTTTTAATCGTATCAGGAGAAATCGCTGAATTGCTGAAAATCTACTAATGAATCTAAATGTATGAAACCCACATTTTAACCGTACGGTATCAGGAGAACAAATTTGGCATTAAAATTGTCCGTAGGATAAATAGCTTATTCCAAAAATGAGATGTTGCACACTGGCCCGCCAAAATCTGGGTATGGTGATTTTTATTCCTGAAATACAAAAATCTGGGTCTACCCAGACTATTTCGGGAATCACCCATGAATTGAATGTCTCTTTGATCTTCCTCCAATTTATTATATTAATAACCCTATCACATTGATTAACATTTAGAGCCATCAAGCTCAAGATGTTGACCTTTACAAGCGGCTCGGGATGATCGGCAAATATATCCCATACACAACATAACCCAAGTAAACGTATCTGGCCTGGTTCAAAACCAATGAAAATTCGTCTCGCCATCATCAATGATTATTGATACACATCAAACACCTGACGAAGTCTTAGCAGTAACGGCACTCGTACTCGTACGTAAGTTACTGCAGTGTCGCTTTTCTGTTTCACCACTTTACTTTTCTGAAACTCGAGACTCGAGTTGTGGCCCCAATCTTGATACAATATTCTGGATCTCTATCTACTGGACTCGAAAGTACTCTAAAATATCTAACGATTGCGTGTGATCGCCTTCAACTCATCTGAGAGTGCATCTCTATTAGATCGTAATCATTCGGATCTTCATTTCGATGCGTTTGTATTCCACGCTGCAGATTTTCGTTCGATTTCCTACATACACTGCAAGGCACTCAAATATCTTTCGGTTTATTGGACCGTGTAGGAGGACGATTCGTCGAGCATTCTGTAGTGCAAATGGAATCGGTGCATTGTTCAGTCGTTGGGGATGATTGTCGTTGCTGATTCCGTTGCTGTATCAATGCACTCGTAAATCCACCTCGTGCCAATGCATCTTTGCGAAGTGATAGCGGAAAGAAAACCTCTTCCCAATTCTCAATAAAACCACGGTTGTAGAGGTTCTTTGGAACTGGACCTGGATCGGAAAATTCCTCTTGGTCCTGCACTTCGGAGTCTTCTTTGGCATTCTCATTGATCCGCTTGCTGTTGTTATTGTTTCTAGGTGTAGACCTTGCTTTTCCTTCTCGAACGGCGGCTTGGTACAACTTTTGCTGTTTCTTGTACCATTGTGTGACGTCGCCCCATTTACCATTTTCGTTTGTGGTTTGCCCTATTGACGTTATATATATGTGATAACCCAAAAAGCACGTCAAGGCTAATCCCATCACAAACATCACGAGTGTCACACCAACTTCCCTGGTCCGTCTGGCAAAGATGTACTGAAAGATAATGGAAAACGATGCCTCTATCTTTTCACCGGTCAGACGGTCGAAAAATGTCAAATCCATCAATCGTTTTGTTTGCATCTCGTCCAAGAACAGTAGATAAGAAACATACGTTCCGTAAAAACACATGATCACGTGTTGCAGTAAAAATAAAAGAAACCATCTGTAGTTTTCTTCCCCGTATGTATTATTTGTCCATCCACAGTAATGATCATAACGGGGAATGAGTCCACCATATTTTATTCGATCGTACTTGCATCGGGGAATTTTCAACAATTTTGTCGTTTCACAATGATTGTTCGTTTGGAACAAAAGATCGTCGTAGGGGTAATGATCATATCTACGAAAAGATCTCGCTGTGATGATTCCGGGACGACTGGAGTTAGCAACCCCCCAGGCCGTGAAGCACGCCAAGAAAACAAAGACTCCAACAACTGCGTGTATATTTGATACGCCGGAGCTTTCGTGCAGGAGCCAAGGATATAAGTTCACGAAAACGATCGACCAGCATCCACCGACAAGAGTAAAGTACACCAAGATCAGAAAACGCCCCGAGACGTGATCGAAAACTTCCACAAACTTGTCACCGAAAATTTGTCGCATGCGATTTGAAAATGCGTTGGGAAACGTAACTTGCATGAAATAAGCCGTTTCGCTATCCGACGGAAGGGAAATTACACAATAATAAACAAAGAAAGCACAACCTACAGTATACAACCCTAGAATGGCGATCGCGAAGGGACCCAATGTCATCGTGGCAGCTTGTTCGTGCTGGAAATCACAGAATTGTCGATTGTCGCTTGTGCCCTGTCTTCGAGTGGTAATGGATGAGTGGTTCGAAAACGGAATGTAAAGTTTTACTAATTTGTGTTGGTCTAGTTCTGGGAGTGATATTGGTATTGGTATTGATTGGACAGGACTGTCATCCCTGCGGTTGTCATCATACGATGTATGAGTACTCCGGAATCATGAAGCCATTGATGTACCGGTACGCCGCGGTTTTGAGAGAAAAGTTGAGTGTTGATTTCAGCGTACTATCGTACGGTATTGGGTCATTCCCGAAATACTTTTATGTACATAAACCGGGAATTTTTTACTTAACCAGTCTTTTTGTTACAAATCATAGTCCACGTGAGCTCACATGATTTGTAACGTTACACTTTTTTATAACGGAATTCTTGACTGAATTTTTTTTCGGTCCCTAATAGGACCCCAACAGACTAATCACACATCCAACGGATCAGATCGCCAATTTTGGCTGATTACAGTACGAGTAGTATTAGTACGAAATATTGTCCAACGCACCACAACAACCAAATCGTATCACTAATAATGGTTTATCTGCTGTTGTTGCTGCTATGTGACAACAATGGAGGAGGAGATACATATTCTTCAGCTCCTGACATAATTTTTATATCGTAATAAAGCAGCGATGGTGAAGACAGCAGGAAAAAGGTCAGGGAAAAAAAATACAGCAGAAGTGAAGTCATGGAACTTCTATCCCTTAATTGGATTGACGTTGTACGCGAATTCCCGTACTGAATTTTTTTTTTTTGTTTTTTTTTTTTGGGTACCTGATGACACGATGGTTGTCCAATTTCTTGTCAGTGGAGTCAATAAAAGGGCATCATTCTCAACTAAAGTAACAATCTATCACTCATACTAGTGTGAAATAACACAGAGAAGGGTTTTTTATTACTTAAGTTGGGTATTTTTGGCCAATTTTGTCAGAAATCAGCCAATTTTCATACATCGGGTCCAGTTTCCCTCATCGTCGTCGTCGTCGTCATCGTCGCCCCCACCTAGAAAACACCAAAGACTCCAACAAAATCCCACGTCATTTCCACACAAATAGCAAGGAGTGGTGAATTTGAAGCAATATTTGCTGTCGTCGAGGTCAAGGCAGGTTGTTGCAGCAATTGAATCATGATTTTCAAACATAGAAAATTTTGCAATTGTTGTCGTCATCCCCCCCACCTAGAAAACACCAAAGACTCCAACAAAATCCCACGTCGTTTCCACACAAATAGCAAGGAGTGGTGAATTTGAAGCAATATTTGCTGTCGTTGGCGCCTGGGACATCGAATCATAGTAGGAATGCCGTCTTTCGCAATTTTGGCACTTGTCGTCCTCTCGCAATACCCGTCGTCCGCCGTGGGCCAAGAAAACAACAAAGACTGCAGCAAGATCCCGCGTCTGTCCCACACAAATAGCAAGGGGCGGTGAATTTGAAGCAATACTTGCTGTTGTCGAGGTTGAGGTTGCAATTGAATCAAGAATTGATGATCATGCAAATTCATTCTTTCACCCCCAGTCAAAATTACAGAAATGGGCCACATCTCCTTGATATCTGGAGGAATCAGTCCCTTCTTTTTGTGGCGTATAGGCATTTGATGGTAGAAGAGGGCTGAGTACTTCGATTGGTGGCATCGAATGATCCTGGATCTCCCTTGGTGGATTCGCTGCAGTGTTGTTGTTTGTTGTTTGTTGTTTGTTGTTTGTTGTTTGTTGTTTGTTGTTGGTTGTTTGTTGTTGGTTGTTGGTTGTTGGTTGTTGGTTGTTGGTTGTTGGTTGTTGGTTGTTGGTTGTTGGTTGTTGGTTGTTGGTTGTTGGTTGTTGGTTGTTGGTTGTTGGTTGTTGGTTGTTGGTTGTTCGTTGTTCGTTGTTCGTTGTTCGTTGTTCGTTGTCCGTTGTCCGTTGTCCGTTGTCCGTTGTCCATTGTCCGTTGTCCGTTGTCCGTTGTCCGTTGTCCGTTGTCCGTTGTCCGTTGTCCGTTGTCCGTTGTCCGTTGTCCGTTGTCCGTTGTCCGTTGTCCGTTGTCCGTTGTCCGTTGTCCGTTGTCCGTTGTTTTTGGTCCCCGGTCCAAATCACCAAAATAGGCCATATCTCTTTATATTTGGAGGAATCAGTCCGTTTTTTTTGTGGTGTGTAGGCCTTTGATAATTGAATAGGGCTGGGTACTTCGATTGGTGGCATCGAAATATCCTGGAGCCGCCTAGTGGGATTTGCTTGAGCATCATTTTTGTTGTTTCTGGTCCCTGGTCCAAATCACCAAAATAGGTCGTATCTCCTTGATATCTGGAGGAATCAGTCCCTTCTTTTTGTGGCCAATAGGTATTTAATAGTTAAAGAAGGCCATATACTTCGATTGGCAGCATCGATTGATCCTTGAGCTCGCTTGGTGGATTCGCTACAGTGTTGTTGTTGTTTGTTGTTTCTTGTCCCCGGTCCAAATCACCAAAATAGGCCGTATCTCCTTGATATCTGGAGGAATCAGTCCCTTCTTTTTTTTGCTAATAGGTATTTAATAGTAGAAGAAGGCAGGATACTTCGATTGGCGGCATCGATTGATCCTTGAGCTCGCTTGGTGGATTCGCTACATGTGTTGTTGTTGCTGCTGCTATTTATTTGTCCCTGGTCCAAATTACCAAAATAGGTCGTATCTCCTTGATATCTGGAGGAATCAGTCCCTTCTTTTTGTGGCTTGTAGGTATCTGATAGTCAAAGAGGACTGAGTACTTCGATTGGTGGCATCGAGCGATCCTGGAGATCGCTTGGTGGATTCGCTGCAGTGTTGTTGTTGTTGTTGTTGTTGTTCATTTGTCCCCCGTCCAAATCACCAAAATAGGCCGTATCTCCTTGATATCTGGAGGAATCAGTCCCTTCTTTTTGTGGCTTGTAGGTATCTAATAGTAGAATGGGGTCGACGCCTTGGATTGTTGTAATAAGCTTGTATTCATTGATCTTTTAGAGCAGAAGTAGGAATCCACGAATCCACTTCCCACATGATCTGTGCCGCTTGTACTATCCCTACAACCTTGATTTCTGCAGGAATCAGTCCGTTCTTTATGTGGAGTGTTGGTATCTAATAGGATACGAGGTTTGACGCGTTGATTTGCGGGCAACGCTTTGCATCAAGCTCCTGGAGAGAGATCCCTATCATTAATGGCATTTCGGGCCATTTGTAATGGGGGTGAGGTGCAAGATCAGTCCGTAAATCCTTGATTTCTTGCCAAATTGATCCAGAATTGTTGGGGATGATAGCTCTTCAGTAGAGGAAGCCGCCGATGTGCTTGGATTCTGGATTGGTGGAGTGTAGCGGCCAGTCATAATTTATTTCCATGGTGATATGGAATTTTGAGTTTGTACGGATGGTGGAAAAATACCAAGTGTAATGGAGCTTCGACTGCCAATAGCTCAGCCAAAAAGGGACCTGGAACAAAGTGTTTTCTGAGACAGTTTTTTTACGAGGAATAAGAATATCAAGTTGGATTTGAAATCGGACAGAGTTAAGACTTTCGTTTGGCCCCTCAAAAAAGAGCGATTTGTACGGCTGTACGCGTACGATCCAATAAAGGGATACACCCTCAAAGCAATCCTTCCTGTTGGTCCCGAGGATTGGGCGCAAGTCGGCCAAATCCATAATGACAACTTCCCTGATACCAAACGAAGTGTTGAGAACCTCCGTAGGAAATACAATGGTCTATATTGGAAACAACTTCCTACTTGGGATCCAAATTGCCCCAAGGACGTAAAATTGGCAAAGAGGGTTAAGTATTTGATTAAGTGCAAGGAAGGAGTTGGTGACGGACAAGAGCCATACGAAATGGAAACAGGATACCAGACCAACACAGAAGACGAAGAATACATAGCAAGTAGTGGTGAGGAGCAGGAGGAGGATGGCGACTTTGACGATGATAACATTCCTCCGATACCGCCACTTGGTCAACCTTCACAAACAATGACACAACAGTCAACAACCCAACAGTCAACGGAGCCAACCCAGCCAACCCAACAGTCAACAGAGCCAACCCAGCCAACCCAACAGTCAACGGAGCCAACCCAACCAACCCAACAGTCAACGGAGCCAACCCAGCCAACCCAACAGTCAATGGAGCCAACCCAGCCAACACAACCGCCGCTTTGTCAACCTTCCCAACCAACCCAAGAAGAACCAGAACTCAATACACCAACTGCCATAAACAATAGTACACCAACGACTCCCATAAACGTACCACCAAGAATTGTTGTTCCGCGCTCTCGGTCTTGGTTGGCTTCCTCTTCTTCTTCATCTCAACGGTTTCCTGCCGCGCGTGCTTCCTCTTCTCCCACCAGCACTCCAGCGATCAAAGAGACAGTACCACAGGAACGCCAACACCAGCACCACCAACAGCACCAATGGATGCCAGGAAAATTCTTGATTTCTTGATAGAGAATTCCAAGCGTGAGAGGGAACAAAGAATAGAGTATCAACGGCTTGAAAGGGAACAAAGAATAGAGTATCAACGTCTTGAAAGGGAACAAAGAGAGGCTGCCTTGGAATCGCTGAAGGCCGCCATAGTAGATGTTGCCACCATATTCCTAAACGGGCTTTGTCCCAACTCAAATCCCAACTCCAACTCAAACCCCCCCCCAGCCCGGCGATCCCAACAACTCCAACTCGGTTCCCCCCCTGGCCGGCAATGCCGGTGATTCCACTTAAGAGTCTGGTGGTTCCTGTTTAATAGCAGGAAGATCCAGAAAAATAGCAGGAAGATCCGGTGTAGCTTCAGCAGGAGGATCCGGAAAAATAGCAGGAAGATCCGGTGTAGGTTCAGAAAAAATCGGAATCGGAATCGGAATTGGAATCAGAATCGCCAAACGAATCATTATCATTAGATGGGTTGGGAAAGGCGACTCCATTAATAACGACTGGTGCTGGATTGGTTGGTCAAAGAAGCTTATGAATCTCTCGAATCTCTTCTCAGTGTCGACGAAGCTTGCGCTGGTGATAAAGAATCAGTTCCCTGTATTCTCGTTGGGTTGTGGCTCGGTCTTCTCTTTTCGCTTTGGCTAAAAGAGACCAAAAAAGATGTGTCTTTTCTTCTTTGGAAAGTACCACCACCATTGTCGATTGTCGATTGGAAGATTACGATTAGTAGTAGGTTCAGATTAGTAGATTAGTTAGTAGTGGTAACAAGTTGCTTTTGATTTTGGAAGAAAACCAATTATGAGCTTTGCAACTTGCCAAGAAAATGAAATAATGAATTACTCGTAGAAATAATGAATTACTAGCAACTACTAGTAATATCTCATGCAATCGTAAAGTTGGTAGGAGTACATGAAAGTCTCAAATCAGTCGGAATCAAATCGATAGGAGCCAACCATTTCCACGTCAATTCCCATTTCAATTCCCATTTCCATGTATGGAAGAACTGATGGGATTAAGCCGTCTGGCGCTGTGTTGAACCCCTCTTAAGGAGTTGAACCCCTCTTGAGGAGTCGTGTGGTTTTTACGAACCCAAACACCAAAAGCGAAACTACTCTGGATCAGCAGATCAATCGAAACTACTCCAGATACATGTATAAACTACTCATATCTTTCCAGCAAGCTCTAAGCTCATAATTCCAAAAGTTACCAACAGTGAAGCTATGTCCAAATCTACAGCAAAAGCTAGTACTACTAATTTGTAAATTAAAAAGCTACTAATTGTTATCTACACTTTGCAATCTAATCAACCATCATGGTCGATGGCAATCGACCATGGTGGAGAACCGACAATCCACTTTGGACCGATCGACCGATTGACCGTATCGACCATGGTCTCACTCAACAACAATCTATTCAACCGGAGAATCGATACTTGGAATTGACAATCTACTCAACCACGCAAAGCAAAATTTGAAGGCAAACTGCGAAGGCAAACTGCTCAACGGCTCAACGGTCAAAGAGGCCGGTGGCATCTTCCGGTAGGTTGTCGTCATAAGAGAAGTATCCATCCTTCTTATGCATGAAAACATTCAGGATCTGGTTGTGGCCAACAGTACTGGTTTGGTAGTTGTACAGAAGCATCATTAAGTTCAAAATGACCTTCCTATCGCCAAACGTCTCCAATAGGAGCCTGTCTTTCAATCTCGGAAACTGCCCCTGGATCATTTGCATCCCCCACTCTGATAACTGTCGAAGGGATGTTGCTTCTCTGTTCAACAGAATAGCCTCTAGGGTATCCGGATCATTCTGGGAACTTTGGACAAGGCATTGGTGTCTCCCTGTGGCAACCCTAAACACAGAGTCAACACAAACCATTGCTTGGAACTTGACGAACAGTTCTTCTATTTTATCATAAACACCATGATCGGCGATCGTGCTGTCATGCCAGGTACCGGGGCAGTTGTAACAGCAAATACAAATTCTCCCATTGGCAGCAAAGACAAAGGCACTGTTGACATACGTGTCACAGACCCAGCTGTTGTAATACCGGCTCTGAATCAACCAATTGGAAGACTGCTGAATTTTGACTTTGAGTCCATTGGCAGCACCCCAGACACGGCGTTCTTTTAGTCTGGAATATTTGGCACCAATCGCGCTGATGTATTCCTCCAATTCTTCTTCAGTTGGAGGTCTAATCATTGCCTTTGGATGATACTGCAATACGAACAAAAGAACCTTTCTGGAGAAATTCAACCATTTGTACATAACAGTAGAGGTGAGTCCAAATGCCATAGACACAGATCTCGCAACAGATCCTTGTGTTCTAAACCAATGAAGTACTAGACCAAGACAGCAAGTTGTGTTTGCCTCATGCTTTCTTCCACACCATACTCCATTAGCATTAACCTTCATTTTCCGAACAGCGTCGGTGTCTCTATCAACTGTGTAACTATCAAAGGTTGGTTCAAATAGACCAAGAAGCTCTCTAAAGACTGTGTGGTCCACACCACAGCAGTTGAGAAGAGCCTGTTCATTGCCAGAGTTAAATAGATAAAGAAAGGGAGACTCGGAATGACAGCGTAGGGCTATCCTTGGTGTTCTCCTATCTCTTCGACGCCTTTCTTCCGCAGCGTCATCGTCACCATCCTCCTCCTCATCATCTTCTAGAAGATACAAGCAAACAAGCAACTCGAGTGACATAGTCAACGGATGGGCAACTATTTATGTTGTCGGTTGAGTACCTATCGTCAGTTGAGTCGAAACGTTGAGTCGCTGAAATGGTGAGTACCGTACGGTAGGTGAAAATGAAAAATTCGAACGTGAAGTCACTGAAAAATCTGAACGTCACTGAAAAATCTGAACGGATTAAACCCACATGAACCCACATGTTTAATCGCATGAAGAAGACAAATTTGGCTAATATTTAAAGAAAGTGTGTCGTCAAACAAACGCAATCGATCTTACGATCGATTGATTTAGTGAGTAAAAGTAAGATCATTGTTACCGTTTCGATCGTCTTTGCCGATTGACAGGTTAATTACCCATCGTCATCAAATTACTCGTCGTCGTCGTGTAATTTCTAGCATACAAAAAACACATGTAATTCCTAAGACACAAAACACACGCAAAACCATCTTCGATCGGTCTTTCATGTTATCGTATTACCGTGTAATTCACCGTGATATTCTCATTGGAATATCACAGTATTGTACCTTATTGTGTAGAATGAGTACTAGGTTGTACGCAGATTTTAGGGCATGATAGTGTTTTAGAGTTGTTAATTCTTCGAAGAGTGAGCTGATGGGAAAAACTCTCGCTGAGAGTCAATCCACATGTAAAGTCGTTCCCGGTCACTCACTCAGGAATAACCTTAAGGATAAGGTTATTGCCCTGATGACTTTCGTACGAATACACATTATACGATGGATTCTTTTCAGTCCCCTTCAGTCATAAATCCTCCAACCGTTAAGCGGCTGGATTCTATGACTTTACCTATTCATCGTGAGTCATTTGTTGGATACCAAAATGTATCCAGTCTACCATCAGAGGCCCTATCAAAAGAAATGGGGAGGCATTTTGCCATTCATTCTGGCTTGTATCATGGCATTTTGCCCTGATCCTTGCCCGATTGATATATTATATTCCATGGATCAAATCATCCATTTTTGAAGTGCTCATTGCAGATCAATTTCTTAGCAGATCAATTTCTTACCACATGCAACGAGAACAATGTTCCCGGAAAACATCGCCACTCATTAGCTTTGTAAACAAATCAGCAATATTTGTTGAACCTGGTTCCTTCGCAACTCTGATAATTCCTGCTGCAATAGATTCGCGCGCCTTGTGGTATGCAATGCTGTTGTGCTTCTTCTTACATGGGCTTTCAGGTCGTGTAACATTTGTGACAACTGAATCATTATCACAATACACATTGGTGCTTCCATCAATTGGAACACCCATCATTCTCAACTTGTACCTTAGACCTTCAACCAATTCGATTGCAATTGCAAAGCAATGATTTCGGATCCAAAAGTTGATGTCTCAACTGTTGTTTGTCTTTTGGAGAACCAAATGATCGGTGCATTATTAATGAAGATAATAACACCTGTATGGGATCGTCTTGTTGCCTTGCATCTGGCATGGTCGGCGTCAACAAAGCAGCTCATTGTTACATGCTTTCCCAAAGCTTCAGGCATATCTGCTGGTATGACTTCAGCAGCGCCAGGATAGAATTCAGACCAGTCACATTTTTTAAATTTACTCCCATCAATGCTTGGTACTGTATCATCAAAAACCAATTTCGACCTGTTGTACTTTTTCAAATATGCAAATATATGAAACAACTGATTCAGATGTCCCTTCCTTGCTTGTGCCAAATACCTTGACATCAGCGAGACTGGCATTACAATGTCTAGCCTTCCTAATTCACAAATCCACCTGAGGACTCCAATCAAACCTTGATAGTAATTTTGCAATTCAGGATTCAATTCTTCTGATATATCAATTTCCAGTCGATAATCATGTGACAGTGGACTGGATGCTGATTTTGGTAGATACTTGTAGCCATATTTTTCAGTTCCTAACTCTTGTTCGACCGCTGCAACAGCTTTTGCCGTATACTTGGTGCTTGATAATGACCATCTTGGTTTCGAGTCATCTTCAAAGTAGAACTTTCCAATATCTGCCACCAAATACAGAGTTGGCTCTTCAATTGTATCATCCTTCAATTTGAACTTTCGTTCAATGTTTTCAAGCTGGAACTTTGGATCTTCACCAGAACATAAGATGTCGTCTACATAGGCAATCAGCATTGCCCAGTATCTGGATCCATCTTTCCTGGTTTCGATTCGTAAGTGCACATCCGGATCTGCTTTGCATGGTGAATATCCAAGATCCCTCAAATGCTGTGTGAGGTATGATCTGAAAGATGCACCTGCCACCGGCAGTCCATACAATGCGTGGACTATCTTGCAAGGCCTTCCTGCAAGATGTGGTGGAAAACCATCTTCAGCTCTCGCTTTTAGAAAGTATTTCTCTTTAATCGGGGCTGTCAAGTATGCATTTTGAATATCTGCTGAGAGAACCTTCAAATCATTCAGCGCTGCCAGCAAGAAGAATATTCTTACTGAGTCGCGACTGGGGACAGATGAGTAAGTATTTTCTTTTGCCACTGCAGGAACTTTATGACCATCCCCTACCAATCTAGCCTTCCTTGTTAGGGATCCAAGCTTGACGTCAAAAATCATGTGTGTTGTTATTTCCTTGTGACCGACTGGAATAACATCGTCATCAGAAAATTCAAACGCTGCCATATTGTTGGTCATTTCTTTGTGAATTGCTCTTTCCCAGTGATCAGTGCCTGTTTTCTTATCAATAGCCAGCGCTTGTTTGATTGAATGTGGCAATTCAACACCATATTTGTGAGTCTTCAACCAATACTTTGCTGTTTTGGCTGCTTTAAGGATCCGATCCTTTCTTCTCAAAATTTTGTGCACCCACCATCTGAATGCTGGTGACTTTTCAAGATTATTGTTGACAGCATATTCAGCTAGTTGCACTGGAAATGATTCTTTCACATCGCTTAGCTTACACCAAGATTCTGACCCGTCTTTCCAACTGGCGAGAATCCTCCAACCCCTAGTTGTCGGCTTATGGGTTTTCCTGCCATTTTTGGCTATAGTCGTGGCTTCCTCATCAGTTAGAGCAGTATTGTCGCATTCGTGATCAATGAGTTCATCTAGTAGAGTGAACATCCTTCCATCGTCATCAACAGAACTGTACAAACTCTCTGCAACAATATTTGCCGTGTATTCCTCAATGGTGCCATCAGGTAGTTGCAATTTGTACAGCCTCGTGTCTAGTATGGGATTCTCATTTCTTACCCCAATTGGTCTGTTTTGCAAATCTCGCACTCTATCCTTGACAACACACCTGAGCCTTTCATCATTTCTTTCAATGATTACTTCATTCCCCAGATATTCGTCTGGTTCATCTATATCTTCCACTGACGCTTCCGGCTCAGCCATTTCAAGTTTCAGATCAGGTGATTCCACTGGTTGATCCTCAAATAGCTCCATCTGAGGCTCCGGGTAGTTTTCCTGGAAGAAGGACGCGCTATCTTTCACTTCATCACCAATCTTGGATTCAATTGATTTGTCGATTGCTTCCATTCTTCTGAGAATATCTCTATCCCTCCATTCAAATTCTGTGACAGGCCTTATTGAATTTGTAGATATTGGTATTGCTGATTCAGTCAGGAGCCAAAAACAATCACCCCCACCTATCTTACTGCCACAGGGGCCCAACCATCGACCTAATCTTTCAACGCCGCGAGTGGAAGAATCACCTTTATCGAAGTAAAACACAAAAGCATACCATTCTGATGAAGTGTAGAGTGTAATATCGGGCCTATAGCCATGAACCAATTCAAATGGAGTTCTCCCCATTGAAGATGGGTTACTCGATGCTGTTCTCTGCCTGATATTAGCACATAGTTCACCACAAAATGACCATAATCTCCTCGGTGATTTCTTCTTTGCTGACTTGGTTGTGATTGCACTCCCAAGATGTCCAATCGCTTGTTCTGCTCGGTTTTGAAATGGGCAATGGGGTTGTATGAATGTCTGATGAATATGATTGCGCTTCACAATTGAATTCCAGTGGGTCTTGTAGGTTCTTGGAGATCCTTGTTCTGGAGCACCATCAGAAATCAGATGCTCTGGGATTCCAATTTCATGAATGAATATTTTCAATCCTTGATGCGCTTGTGATTTGTCCTGTATTGGTATAAATACTTCAAACCCATTCCCATTTGTAAAGATCTGTGCACATTTCTCCTGTCTCATAATACTGGTTGTTCTAGCATGCCACGTATCAGTGTACCAGGTTCCTTGTGCAATTCTTTTGTTTCTAAAGCGCTGTGTAGGCAGCCTCTTCATCAATGGTAGTTGCAAATTCCTGAGTGCCTTCTGGGTTGTGACCTTCAATGTCTGCTCAGCTTTCTTGAAACTAATATTCCAAGTTTTGGCTAGGCGTTCACAGTCAACTTTGTTTGGACCCTCAATAGTTATCACTGATGGCCCCCATTGATTTCTTCTATCGAGAGATCTCCTTTCAAGTGGATTGTCAATTTCTTGCAAGCTAGGGGCTTGTTTTGATTCTTCTTCAGGAGCTTCCATGAAGTCAAATTCTGTATCATCAAACAAAAATTGGTCTACCCTTCACGCGCTTGAAATATTCGTTACTGAAGAAATTCGATGAGCAATATTTCCATCTGTTGCAATTTGGCATTCAGTTAGCATTCTTCTTGTTGATACCTGGTGCACTCTCATCAGTTTGCATTGCTGCATGACACTTGGGTGCCTGTTCTCTAAGCTGGTCTTGGAGAGCATATCTGTAACATTACTTGTAGGTTCTGTTACAATCGAACTTGTATCCATGGCTTGATCCTCTTCGGTTGACATGGCTTGAAGGCTAAACTGGTCCCCTGAAATTGGATCTCCATTGTCGATTGCTAACTCAGCCATCCTGAACTTCAGCGAATGTGGATCCCATGGGGTATCATTTGTTGCTATCAAATGTTGGCATTCATCAAGCTCCATTCTTGTTGGCTTCCTTGTGGGAAAATATGAAATCACATTTCTCATACTCAGTTTTATAAAAACTTTCCTTGGGTCATCATCTTCCATTGGCGTTTGAATTGTAATTCCATGCTTGGATCTTGGATCAAACTGACGAGGTGTCTCTTCAACAGAATTGAAATTGCAATCCCTCACTTGATTTGGGCATATCAAGCTGTTCTTCAATTTGTTCCCAAAGTACAGCGCTTGATGGAACACTATGATATATACTTGGCCTGATGTTGGATTTGTCCAAGCGGTAGCACAACTTCCAATTGGGATCTTCTTGATTGGCTTGTATTCTTCAGAAAAAGGCGCAACATCAACATGTGTTGTGATCTGATCAGGATTGAGCAATACCATATTGCTCCCTGCTGCAGTGGTGTCAGCATGTGAGTCTAACTCACAGTATCCTTCTTCGTTTTCTCCATCATCAAAATCTAGGGGAATATTCATCTTGTATAATGACCGGCTCACCATTTTTAACAATTTGTGTTCTAGTGCTAGTGTCCGGTTATTATGTCATTTCTTAGATTTTGAGCCAAAGCTGTCACCTGCGCCTTCATTCTCAGCTTCTTTCTTTTTGGTCTCAGCAGCCTTGAGATTTCTTTTCTTCTTTGCCTGTCTCATCTGGTAAAGCTCCTGACGCTGTTCTTTTGACATTGTTTTATAAACGCTTGTTGGATAGGGCTTGCATTCAACTTTTCCTGTGAACGTCCCAGTTGTTTTCTGCTTTTTATTGCTTGTCGTGCCTACAGAATACACACTTCTGGAACCCCTTTTATGCTTCCCATTTGCAAGCTTCTTCAATCCAAGCTGATTGGTGAATAGGATCAAACATTTGTTAAAGTTGTCACGGTAGTCTTTGCTCTCATCAATTGCATCGGCTTTGGCAGCGTCAAGTCTCTCATCACTGATTGAATTGATAAAGTCCCAAAAAAATCTTCTTTCATTGTGGTTCTTTTCAAATCTCAGGATTGTTCCATAAAAGGCAGTCCAGTTTCTCTTGTGCTTGTTCCAATCATAATTCTTAGCATCGCCAGTGTAATGTGATTCTTTCATTTCCTGATAGGTTTTGTTCAGGACCATAGTGATATTGGTATCAGTGTAAGCATGCTGCATCAACGAAATGAAAGCATTTCTTGCATTTCCTGAGTTCAGTTCAGTGTTTTGGAAATGTGCCACATATTCCCAACCAGGACCTTTCCTTGTTGCATCACATAACAGCCTCCAGACGACGTTGTTATCTTCATCATACTGGTGACCTGACAAAACGCCACACCTTTCATTGTAGTCACTCCAAGTTGGATAGGTATCTGTTGGACTTTGCCCGACTGTTCCAGCCCTGGTTTCGTCAGTAACATCTTCCTTCTCTTGGGGTCTTATGACATACAAGATTGGGAAACCTTCAGAGTTGAATCTGTATCTCAAGTTTTGTCGAAAGCCTTCCTCCCATTCTCTGAATTTTGTAAGATCCTTTAGCTCGGGTGGGATTGCTTTTTCCTGTGATTTCACACTCGCCTCCATCATCTTGATTCTGAATTGCTGCAATTCCAGATTGTTTGGGTTTGCTTTCCAGTCGATGGCCCTTGGCTCGACTCCAATCAATGGTTGATACCTGGCCCAACTTGCCCATGTGAGAAGCCTCGATGTTAGCCTGTTACCATAGTGGATACTTTTTGGATTAGGGCAGTCTGGACTGATAGATTTCAATCTATGCATGAACGATTTGATGCTTTCCTTGTTGAGGTCTGTAATTTCACGAATATTAGACATCCCTCCCCTCATAGTTTCTTCAGCTGATTCATAGTTGATACCAAAATCCATCAAGCTGCTTCTGAAGGCAAGCTGTTCTGGATTCAGAAATCTTCCATTGTTGAATCCCCTGATTTTTATTTTTGGTTGGGATGACCTCCTTCCGTACCGTTCAGCCCTTAGGTCGACATCTAGTTGATTCTCATCTTCATCGCTGCTATCACTATCACTCTGATTAACGTCATCTGGATTTCTGTGTTGCTTCACCGCATCCTGTATGGCTCTGATCCTTCTCTTTACTTCCTTGTCAATGACTCTTTTCCAAGTTGAGTTCATTTCTGGATCAGTCATAGCCTTTTCCATTACACGCATGATTGTTTTCTCATTCAATATGTCTTCATCCATACTTTCCTCATCACTCTTACCATCCATGGTGATTCCTGGTAGATCTTGATCCACTTCCATTTTCGTTTCCTCCTCGCTACTGCTGGAGTCATATTTGTCATCGTCCTTTGGCTTTGCTTTTGATCTTGTTTGTCTTCTTGCTGTAGCCATGTTGAGGACAAGATTTCAAGTATTCTAGTGGGTAATCGAACGGTCGTTTCGAAGTATTCGTTTCGAAATATTTGTAGGATGGAATTCGATGTGTTCGATGGAAGGTTGGATGGTCGTTCCGATTACGCAATCGAATATTTAATCCAAGGTGGTATGTGGTGGAAGAGTGTAATCGAATCGAGGATTGGATGTGAGAGATGGATATTAATCGTTTGTGGCTGTCGAGTGATTTGCTTATCTGTTTGTGTATTTGTATATCCGGATCGAATTTTCGTTCCGGTTTGCTTATACTTTTGTTTGGATCGAGTTTTTGTTCCGGTTATCTGTATGTGTGAGCTTTTGCTTTTGCCGCAATTTAAGATTGTGAGCTTTCCTATCCTTTCTTGGGATTTTTGCTCATTCTGTATTTCTGTGGTGAAAGATTGTTTCCTGAGAATTTAGTGTTCTCTTTTCCTTTCCTTTTGGATCTTTACGATCTTCAAGATTTGGTGTTCTCATATCTTTGGGTTTTCGTTTTTCGTGCCAGATGCTCTTAGCAATCTGTTCCTTCTTGCGGGCAGATGCTCTTTGCAATCTGTTCCTTCCAATCTGTTTCGCCACAGAATACTTCAGGCTCAATCTTCTGGCTCATGCCGTTCTTGTTTTCAGTGAAAGATCAGTGTTCTAGAATTGGATATTGATTCCTTTCAACTGATGCCAACCTGGGCGACTCTTTCATCTGAATCGTCCAGCCCTTTTCCCTTGCTTGTTTGCTGGATCTCGAAACCCGGTGGAGCCACCACCTTGGTTCGGTTCTTTGGTCTCTTCTTTCAGGGAGACCGCCCTGGTGTTGGTCTAATCCAGGGCTCCACAAGCAACCGCCCCTTTTACATCCTTGAGGGTTGATGCCGGTAGCTGATCAGGCTAGTCCGGATTAGTCTTCGAGCTCAAACTGCGTTTCTTGTTGAAACGCCGTCCTCAGCATTGTAGGATGCTGGCCACAGCCCGTAGATGCTGTGGGTCTGATAAACTAAAGAAAGTGTGTCGTCAAACAAACGCAATCAATCTTACGATCGATTGATTTAGTGAGTAAAAGTAAGATCATTGTTACCGTTCGATTGTCTTTGCCGATTGACAGGTTAATTACCCATCGTCATCAAATTACTCGTCGTCGTCGTGTAATTTCTAGCATACAAAAAACACATGTAATTCCTAAGACACAAAACACACGCAAAACCATCTTCGATTGGTCTTTCATGTTATCGTATTACCGTGTAATTCACCGTGATATTCTCATTGGAATATCACAGTATTGTACCTTATTGTGTAGAATGAGTACTAGGTTGTACGCAGATTTTAGGGCATGATAGTGTTTTAGAGTTGTTAATTCTTCGAAGAGTGAGCTGATGGGAAAAACTCTCGCTGAGAGTCAATCCACATGTAAAGTCGTTCCCGGTCACTCACTCAGGAATAACCTTAAGGATAAGGTTATTGCCCTGATGACTTTCGTACGAATACACATTATACGATGGATTCTTTTCATATTTTTGTCCAGGTCATCAGATTCCAGATTCCAAAATGAGATTTACGCACTTGTTTCCCGCCAAAAAAAGTATGTACAAAATTTTCATTCCCAAAATACTAAAAACAGAAGTTTATGTACATTACAAAAAAGTATTTCGGGAATCACCCATTGGGTCATTCCCGAAATACTTTTATGTAGTACATAAACCGGGAATTTTTTACTTGATCAGTCATTCTTACATAGATCATTTTATGTACGGTACCGGTAGTAAATACTTTTTTTGGGGGAATCCACTTGTTGTTTCGCGCATTCTCTTACTGTCGTACGCCTCTAAAATAAGGTACTAAAATAAGGTTTATGTATTGGTTAAAAACTAAGATTGTGAGCTAGCTCTGTCAACTACTCCGAGGAGCCGTTGAGAAAGCTTGCAACAGTAAAAAGGCGTTGAATCGAAATTCAACGTACATTGCACATAGAGAAGCACATGAAGAATTTGGATATGTTCTTCATCCAGTCTTCAATATTGAAGACCGGCTTGCTTTTCAGATTTTCTTGAATCGTGGGTAATTTCAATCGTGAGCGTTGGAATACCACACTCTTCTCCTTCTCGTAAAAGTTCGATTGGTGGCACAGAATTTTTGTTAGTCGTGTGCGACCAGTATTGCTTAGATAAGAAATTTTTAGTTGGTGTGATATGGTTTGAGGTTCCGAATGTTCATACGTTGGATCACGTGATTTCTTAAGAGAAAGGAAACTGTACCATTTGTGTGAATTTGCTGTATGGTGTAGGGGCCTTTGCTTCTTGCTTCAAAAGCTCCGGGGATTTGCTTTTCATTTTTCACCATAACTTGATCTCCTACACTGTAATCATGAATCTTCCTGTGGCTGTTCTCTTTCATAGCATTCTTGTCAATTTGAGCTTGTCTTTTGTTTCTGACCATGGCCAAGTCAGTAATTACTGGAATCGGTAGAAACATGTCTCTGTGGAATACAAGGGCTCCAGGCGTCATTCCGAAGGTCTTGTTGATGGTTGATCTAACCGCAAACTGAGCCGACGCAAAGATGCTGTCAATGATATCAGTCGCTTCCTGGAGAGTCTGTGGAGGGTTGGTATTGAGTTCGGTTCTCATTGCAGACTTCATGGTGTCATGGACGCGTTCGAGTACTGCGTTGGATTGTGGGTTTCGGACCGAGCAGACCTTTGCCTTGATTCCTAGGTTCGCAAGGTGGAGTTGGAAGTCATTACTCATGAAGTTGGTTCCTTGGTCAATAATACAATTTACTGGTTTGGGATATCTGGAGAGCCAGCCATTGTCGAGGGCATGGACTGCCATGAGGCCGGTTGGATTTACTTGTGGAGCTCGGATGATCTCGAGGAGGTTGGTGCACATGTCCATGATGGTAAAGCCATTGAAGGAGACTGTTCCATGGCCAGGGATCTTGATTTTCCAAGGGCCTACTCCATCGATTGCAATGGTGTCCCAAGGAACATACTGGTGTTCTTTGGTAGGGAGCTGTCCGTGGTTTTGGTGGCTATTCTTGTATCGTTGGCACGTGTCACAAGTCTTGCAGAAGGCATTGATTTGGTCCTTCAGGTTTGGGGCATATACAAATTGGTTGATGGTTCGATACAATCGTTCTGCGCCGGCATGGCCAAGCACGTGGTGGTAGTATTTGATGGTGGCTTGCACTCGGTTTGGCGGGAGTACAATTTTCTGTCGACCGTTGGAGTCTACAACTTTCAAGTCGGTGCCATTGAAGTTTTCAGTTGTGTACCGGGGATTGGTAGCAATATCGTCATTGGCTGCTTGTTCTTGGGCGAGTTGGTCGAAGGCTAAGGGGTACATGGGAATGTCTTCTGGGTAGTTAAGAAACAAATCAGAAAGAGCGAGAAGGTCGGAGTCCGTTGAGTCAGCAGTTGGAAGGTCCGAGTCATCCGTTGGATCGGGACCAAAGAACTCCTTCTTCTTCTCCGGAGGATCTTGCTGAAGTGGGAGCCTTGAGAGGGCATCAGCAAGGACATTGTCTTTGCCTTTGATATACTTGAATACTGGGGAAAATTCTTCAAGGAGCATGCGCCAAGTCATAATTCTGTGGCTGGTAAGAGTTGGTCTGGTTAAGTTGATGTGGTCTGTCCATACGATGATTTCAGCACCCCATAGAATGGTGCGAAATTCCTTGAAGACTTCTACAATACAGAGCATCTCTTTATCGACCGTTGGGTATTTCCGTTGAGCGGCGTTGAGTTTTCTGGAGAAACAAAGGATAATTTTGCCATCTTGGAGGATGACAGCTCCGAGTTGGTAGTCAGAAGCGTCAGTATAGACATGGAAGGGCTTGTTTGGATCAGGAAAGGCAAGGAGGATATCATTGGCAATAAGCGATTTGGCGTTGTTGAAAGCTTCAATTAACTCTGGAGTCGGAGTAATTTTTCCTTTGGCTCTTCCAGAGAGGTCTGTAAGAGGTGCAAGGACCTCTGCGCGTTTGGGGTAGAAGTTTCGGTAGAAGTTGATCATCCCAACAAAGGACCGAAGTTGGGTTGTTGTTGAGGGAAAAGCAAGTTTCAGGATGGGAGCAATCTTGTTTGGATTGGGCCGAATACCATCGCGCGAGATAATGTGGCCAAGCCAAGGAGCTTGGGATTGAAACCAGTGGCACTTGGAGGGCTTGACAGAGAAGTTGTGACACTTCAGTAAGGACAGAACAGAGGAGACTGATTTGCAATGGGATTCGAGAGTATCTGAGAAGATACCAATATCATCGATGTAAACTTCGATGTCCTTCAGGTGCGAGAGCATTTGTTCCATGCAGCCTTGGGCCCAACTTGGAGAGTTAAGGAAGCCCATTGGCAATCGGAGCAGTCTGAACTTTCCGAATGGAGTAACAAGGACACAAAGCCAGGTGGAGGCCTCATCAAGTTTGAAGGTGTGGAATTGCATACTGACATCGATAAGGGTGACATATTTGAAGCCTCTTCTTCTATGGAAGATATCTTGGAGCTTTGGGAGTGGATAGTGAAGTTTCTTGGTGACTTTGTTGAGTTCCCGGAAGTCACTGATGAGTCGACAGGAGCCATCTGGTTTGGGCACTACAAAGGTTGGCATTCCCCATTCAGTTGCATAGCATCTTTCGAGGATACCAAGTTTTACTTGTCGATCGATTTCTTTCTTCACTGCTTCTTGTTGGTGCAATGGAATGGAATATGGTTGTTTTACATGATATGGAGTTGCACCTTGCTGCAGTTCAATGTGGAACGTTTGATTAGGGAAAATACCTAATTCTTTGTTATTCAAGCCTTCAAAAAGTTCTTCGTTTTGGAGGAGTATTGGTAACAAGGATTGTTTCTCTTGGTAGGAGAGATGGATCTGGTCGGTTACTAGCTTGTGGAGGTCAGTTTTCTCATACTTGGTGGTTCCATCTACATAAGATTGTTGGATTGATTGGTTGGAGTAACTTTCTGCAATTGCATGTGGTTCTGCAGACATGACTTTGTGAAGCAAGGACTTGTTGTCGAAGTAATTTCGCGGGTGGAAGTCCATTGTCTTCTCATACCATTCTATGGTACAAGTCTCGAAGTCCATTTTCATTCCAAGATCTCTCATTGTCTTTCTTCCAATGAGGAGATGGTAGTTGATATTCTGAGAGACGACAAAGCATTTGATTTGTAGGACTTTCATGGAATAGGATAGTTCTGGGAATATGGTGTTCTCCAAGGTTACATAGTGGTTGCAAGTGGTTTTCCCGTTTGTTGTTTGCATTTGAATTGGTTGGTCTAGGAGGTTCTTCTTGATTCCAGAGGGAATTGCTGATTCCACTATAAGATTGTCGGTTGATCCGGAATCGAAAAGGGTTTTCAAGTAGTACTTCCCAAGGGATCCATTGATCGAGTTGCAGACACTTACTGTGGTTGGAGCAAGGTCGATGTCGACGTTGTCCTTGCTAGGAGCAACATCTTGCTTGTTGTTGTCGGAATTGATCTTTTCAGAGGGAAATCTTTGAAGATCCGAGTTGTAGTATTCTTCATCGATATCCATATCGACATGGAAGAGATCCGGCCAAGGAGTAGCAGGGATGGTAGTATCTTCTGGTTCATTGATGAAGACACACATGTGTTGTTCTGGTTCGTTGAAGTTACTGCCGTGGGAAGAGGTAGTGGATCGATTGCTGTTGTTGGAATTACTGCGATCGTTCACGTGTGAGTCGGTGTTGTCCCTAGAGTTGTTATTAGACTGATTGGAGTTGCTGCCATATTTGTTGGTGTAGCATTGACCCCAGGTGTGATTGGTACCAGGGTGGATAGGACACGGTGAGTCATTTGAGATCCTAGTCGAACCTTTGTTGTTGTTGTTGCCTTGGTTGTTGCTGCGTTGATTGTTGTTGTTGTTGTTGCGTTGGTTATTGTTGTTGTTATTTCGATTTCGATTGTTGCCGTTACGATTGTTACGGTTGTTGCGATTGTTGCCGTTACGATTGTTACGGTTGTTGTTGGCATTGTTGTTGCTGTTGTTGTTGTTTTGAGACTGGTTGTCTGATTTCTTGTTCTTGTTTTTATTCTGTACAGATTGGAATCTTTCGAATCTTATCATCATTTCAGAGAGAGAATCTCTATGGGGAGAATGGTGTTGTTGATAGAGGTCTTTCCAGTCCTCTGGCATCGATTCAAAGACTAGATTCTTGAAGTCACTTTCATTGATCTCTGCATCTTGTGGCGGGTGTCCCGGTAGTAATGGGAGAATAACATGGTTGTGGAAGTTGACTTGAGCTACGAATTGGTGTACAGTCATAGAGGTTGTCTTCTTAATATTGGAGAGGAATCTTTTATGATTCTGGTAGGCATCGAGGTTGCTGTTGAACTTGAAGCTGATGAATGCTTCCACTGTAGTCTGGAAGTTGTCCACAGTTCTCTGTGGAACATTGGCTGTTACATAGCTGTTCCACCAGCTACAGTCGGTGTAATCTCTGAGGAGGTCTAGAAACTTGTCATAGATTCTTGGTCCTGTGGTTAGGTTGAGGGTCTTCTTAGATCTAATGAAGGTGTTGATGGTGAAAAGAATTTGTAATTTGGTTGATCCTGCAGTAATCAAAGGGATTTTGATCTTGGTGACTTCTTGGGAGCCATTGACTTCTTGGGTAATCTTGTACTCAATTTTTTCAATAGTCTCTTGATCAAAGTCATATTTGAAGGGAATGACTGAGTAAGACATACTGGTCGATTTCTTATTGTTACTGGACAATCTTCGGATCGGTTGTTAGTTGTGTAGTAGTGGTAATTTTTATTCATGTAGTAGTTGAAGTAGTCTTTACCGGTAGAAAAGGTCGAAGCGGTTATTCGACTGTTTAAACAGTGTCGTACGCCTCTAAAATAAGGTACTAAAATAAGGTTTATGTATTGGTTAAAAACTAAGATTGTGAGCTAGCTCTGTCAACTACTCCGAGGAGCCGTTGAGAAAGCTTGCAACAGTAAAAAGGCGTTGAATCGAAATTCAACGTACATTGCACATAGAGAAGCACATGAAGAATTTGGATATGTTCTTCATCCAGTCTTCAATATTGAAGACCGGCTTGCTTTTCAGATTTTCTTGAATCGTGGGTAATTTCAATCGTGAGCGTTGGAATACCACACTTACTTCTACCTACGGTATTATTTTTTGTGAATCACAAAAAATAATTTGAAATTGTTCATCCGCATCTACAGTTAAGATTTTTATGTGTGGTACGAACCGGTACGAACAGGGATCATATCGTCGCAAACATTCATACCTACCGGTACGAGTACCGGTACAAGTACTTCGTAATTATTACCCCAAGTATTACCGTATTACCGGAGTAGCTACTTCTACTTACTCAAGTATAAGATTTGGGAGGCTAAAATGATCTCAACATCCACAGTACCGTATTGGATATTCATGACTCCCCTGATCACTAATTCCCCCAAACGCCATTGCTGGCAGGGTGTAAATGCTCTTTCAGAGGTCGCACTCATAACTGGTAGCACTGATGGAATCGGCGTCACGACAGCACGAAGTATTCTAATCGGAAACAACGATGTTACGGAAGTTTGGATTCACGGACGAGACCCTGATCGTATTGAAAGAATGGTATCTTCATTGCAGAAAACTGCAGAAAACGAGAGGTTCAGCACCAAAGGCAGTCTTTTGTCCACGGCAACTAACAATATTGTTTTGGCCCTTCCTGCAGCCGATCTTTCCACTGCGAGAGGATGCTACGATTTAGTTACGAGCGTATTAGAACATTGCTCAGATCGAAGCTGTACTTCTTCTGGTGCCACTGCCACTGCCACTGCTGCTGATACTTCTTCGAAATTGAAGCTTCTCATGAACAACGCCGGAGTTTATTCGAATGATTTGGTTCGTACCCAGGATGGACTGGAATTGACTTTTGCCGTAAATGTGCTTGCTCCTTTCGTATTGACATCGATGCTGCTTTCGGAGCTTCTTGCCAATGGGATAAGTAGCAAAAAGAGCAGCAGAGTTGTCATCGCATCTTCCATCTCTCAGAGTTGGAAACTTCCATACGACTATTGGGACGACCCACAATATCTGAAACGACCATATTCTGCGCACAGCGCCTATTCGGAATCAAAGTTGTTGGATGCCATGTTGACTATTGAAATGGCCCACAGACTTCACGATTTGGCTGGTATCGATACATCCGTCGTGACCTGCAACTGTCTCGATCCTGGGACCGTCAACACGAAGATGCTATTGGACGGGTGGGGACCGATCGGAATGCGGGTCGAAGATGCCTTGGATGAAACCTGGTGCTGTACAAGCCCCGAACTCGAAGAAGTGTCAGGGCAATTCTTTGTAGGTCAATCATCTCGGCGAGCCTCGGGGTGTGCATACGATCCCATTCATCGAGAAAAACTATGGCAGACTTTGTCTGCATTAGCACCAAAGGCTGCTGCTGAATGGGACCGAACCGTGGATTTCTATTCAACTAAAGAGTTTTAGCAATGCCGGTCGTAGCTACACATGTTTGATCAAAGTATATGATTGACGGTAAACCGGGTGGCACACCCACTGCATTTGTCACACATCATAGTTGTGAAGCTGTAACAATCTCTGCACCATTCAGCTTGCTGAGCTTCGCGCAGGCTGAGCAATGTAATTTTTGTACAGCAACCTGATAGACAAGGGGTATGTCAATCAGTGCACTGATCATCAAAGCTTATTGTCTGCGGTAGAGATGGCGAGGTACATACTATGACAACCGGTAGGGCTCTGGGATCTTAGGGTTAACAAGTGGTGGAATAACTACTTATTGATTGATTCTATAGTAGAAGCCAGATGTAAATCTGAGCTCTGCTGCACTTGACGTTAGAAGTGCCTGAGTCTCCTATTTTATATGGAATTTGTAATGTCCGAACAAGTAGAACCCGACTCCAGACGCTGGTGTTGTAACAGGTGACTGGGTGTGATGAACTCAGGAAATAGGGCGTGGAGTTTCAGTTAGAAAAGAGTGTCTGTTGAGACCTTCGGTAAGATCAACCTGGATGAATTCAGAGGGTGGTGTGCATCTGGCAGGGCAGGGGTCGTATCCGGTACGACTACTCGATTCTTCTTGGTACAGGGGTCTAACTGGGTCTGACCCCTGGTACGGTACGGCAGGTCAGGGTTGGTCAGGTACGGTATCCAGGCCAGATACCTTGAAGTTGAGCGAGTCAGCGGTAAATTGGCGATGCCCGCGACACATGTGGTTTGCTAAAAATGGTAGCGGGAAAGTGATTGAAACCAACCAAAATATATGCTGGGACCATAAACTTTTAAATTCATACAAAACACATGCCCAAAAGTCAACCATGTACGTACATGTTTTAGCTGCTTATCAGACCCAGTCTCTAACCATGAAATTATCTTTGTATCCAACAGGATGTGATTCACAGCAGTAATACAACAAAATGACAATTGACGAATATATACCAAACCATGTGGATGGGTAGCTCCCGGAAACATCAATAAAGCTGCCCAGGATCCACATACTAGTACCAGCTCAGTGTACTTCGCAACACTAAGTGAATAACTGGCAGGTAAAGTAAAACACTGTATGTGACAGGTACAAGGCGCGCGGGATTGCAACTCGGAGGGATTTAGTTCACCTACCGGTACTCAAGCAGCAGACAGCTGAGTTAAAAGTAAGGGAAGTCGCCCGACGCAACGAACAAGCATATGTAATACTCACCACGCGCGCAGAAAAAGAAAAATATAAACATGAAGAACATGATAAGGAAAGGATTGACCATTTAGAACGATATCGTTACACAAAAGTTGCTTCATCCAATGGAAGCACCTATGTGACGTTCATTCAAGGCTTGCAGCACCCGGACCCCAGGTGACATTTTGTTGGACAGAATCTCAAGACTCAAATTGACCTCTTCGCACGTGTCAAGACTGTCTGATTTCAACTCCCTATAAATCACTCCCCCTACAAAATTGGCCAATATGGCAGATCTACAAGTGCGATTGAACACCCTGGAAGCACAATTCACTTCCTTCAGGGAAGAGAGTGACAACACAAAGGTACGTCTAGTGAACACCTACTTAACATCTTGGACCAGCCTGGTGCACTTTGCACGCAAACAACTCGGCAGGCTACTTACATGTCATGGAACCCCACAGTCTACTAGCCCTGGCATTCAACTCAAAGGGAGGAACCAACAGCAATGTCAGTTTTGAGTCCTCCACCAGAAAGAGCAGGTATGACTCCCCTGAGGCTGCGATTGTCATTAAGAGCTTTTGGTATGCAGTCCCAGAGGTATTCACAGGCGGCAAAATCAGTGTAGACCCCATGGTACTGTTGGCCACTCCTTTGTGGACTTCTTTTGAAGGGGAAGGATCAATGGATGGGTTCAGGTACAAACTTCAAACCGGTTTGGACAACCTTGTAGAGACAATCAGGTAAGAGGCCGCCATAAATATCTCAATGTAAGGCCAGGCCCTAGCCCAGACGTGTATTCAGGATGCCAAGACCTTCACCTCAGGCCTCATTCAATGGATGTGCCGGACCTACCGAGATCTCCAAAAATTCAATCCTTCCTCCTTGAAGGAAAACTGGCAGTATGTCTCCCACTGTGTCCGAGCCATATTTGAGCACCTTCACAAGGCCCAGAAGGTTGGAGCTAAAATGGGGGTGGACAAGTCAGTGATCATGTAGGGCTGCTTACAGGGAAGACAGGCGGCGTTGGAGCTCACACGAGACGGATTCTCCAATCACTCGGTGGTTCAAACAGTTCTCAACAAGCACATATGACACCAGGCTGTCGTGCAAGATGAATTAAATACCCACCTAGAGGCTTTGAAAAAGGAACAAGAAGATGTGATGAAGGAACACCAGTCTTTGAAAAGCAGAGTGGACAAAGGTCCCCAAGAAGGCTTGACTGCCCCCACCAGGACTAAGCAGGGAACAGAAGAAATGACTCCCGGTCTCAGTCCTATTGCAGACTCCCACCAAGAAAAAAATTAAACTGGTGATGGTTAGCGCATGTACCCCTCCGCGACCGGAACCTGCCAAAAATTCCAAACGCGCAGGCCAGCCTACTAATGATTTATTCCAAAAACGAGTGGAGATCACGCTGGAAAAGACTACCAAATCAGTTGGAGTGTTTTCAGAAACCTATCCCACCTGGTTGTGGTATGTGAGGTCACGCGCGAATGCATCATGGCTTAACAGCCAGCTCAATGTTCCTGGCCATGGACCAGAAGACCCGCTGTTGACAAAGTTAGACGTAGTCATGCCCACCACAGACCTTCCTCTGGTAGAAGTGATATTACTACAGGGCAGTTGGAATTCCATTCAAAAAACCACATTTGCAATAAACTCTCAGGGTCTCAGGGAAAACTCTCAAGAGGAAAGAAACGGAAATGAGCTCCCGACCTCCACGATGGGATAGTACCGCTGGGTTGGAAATCAGGTTCTAGTACACCGTTCTCCTACAGTAAACTCGGAGGCGTCACAGATGGGTGTTTTCTGGTAGAATGGGCAAAGCAAATATGCGACAAACTATTGACTTCATTTTACCTCTGGTTATTCATGTTGTTACTCTAAAAATCGACCGAAAGGATAGGATAATTAAAATTTAAAGAGATGTGAGCTCAGAGAGACGCTCTTATTTTTACTGTGTATTTCGTACTGTATCGGGGCTCTCTGCTGTATTTTTTACATGGTAGAGATCTTCCCCGGTTATTTGTTACTATCTTCTTTATCGTCGTACCAATACTGTCGCTGCTGTTTCTGTGTTAGTGTTGTGTGTCGGTCTTACTGTACCGGTCATTTGATAGCATTGGTCATTTACGAGGTTAAGTGATTTACTCGATGGGGCGTATGCTTGTTCGTGGTATGTATGCTAGATGAGGCCCATCTGGCATCGGTATTGATTTTCATGATTCTAATAAGTAATTTCCTCACGGGATATCAAGTATATTCGTTCGAATGTACTTAAGGGTTCCAAGTGTTCACTTATTGGTCAGGTCTTTGGAGATGTCTTGTTTCTAACCGATTCTCCTCTTTTGTTTGTAGTCCTAATAGAAAAACTGTGTCGTAACAAAAGCAAACGCAATCGGCCTTCCGGTCGATTGATTTAGTGAGTAGAATAATCTAATTACTCTCGTCATCGTCATATCGATTGTTGGCATATTCGTGATTTGCCACACTAATCGGCCGTAATCTTAAGACACAGAACACACGTAATCTTAAGACACAAAACACACGAAAAACCCGGCCATCTTCGATCGGCCTCTTACCGTATAATTTGCCGTGAGATTCTCATTGGAATATCACATGTAATTGTATCTTATCATGTAGAATTAGTACTATGGTGTACGTGAATTTAGGGCATGATAGTGTTTTAGAGTTGTTAATTCTTCAAAGAGTGAGCTGATGGGGAAACTCCCGCTAAGAGGCAATCCACATGGAAGCGCCAACGATTATTCACTCATCAGGTTAATAACCTTACAAATAAGGTTATTGCCTTCTTTATGACTTCTTCGTACGATACGCCCGCTCAGTACGTAAGTACGTACTTACACGGTGAATTCTTTTCAGTCCCCTTCAGTCCTAAATCCTCCAACCGTTACGTCTGAGAACTGTTTCTCTACCCCCCGCGGGCTATCGCGCGGTATTTTAACAATTCTCCACCCTATTTTTTAAATTTCCTATCTTTTTAGGTCGCGTGTCTACTAAAATACCTCGCGCGTCGCACACCTTTACTTTTGAGACAATATCTCGTCACTCCTCAAATAAAATAACTATTTTAGAGTTAAGGATATCATATTCGTTTCGTGACAAGCACTATTTTGTGTACAACTTGTGCACGAATGACTTATTTCATTTTCTCAACATGTTTCCACCATACCGGTATAATGGGCTCCGACCCAAATTTTCCAACTCCAACTCAAATCCCAACTCCAACTCCAAGTCGAATCCACCCCAGGCGGGCTATTGCACTCAAGGGTTTTGTTCCTGTTTAATGGCAGGAAGATCTGCTGTATTTTCAGAAGCTACACTGTCGGAATCGCCATCAAAATCTTGTTCGCTCTTCAGTAACCCGCTTGGTGGATAGATGCTGCTGGTTACATTCGGAACGACTTGATGATTGCTTGTAGGATCGACGCTTTCATTTTTAACATTTGGATGATTGCTTTTTCCTGCACGAATCTTACGCATCATTTTTTGGAGTCGAGCAGTCTCTTTCTTGTGATAAACAATCATTTTCCGGACTTCTTGTTCGAGATCGGCTGGGTGTTCCTGAACCACCTTTTGTATTTTGTAAATTCCCTCCATGGTTGGTTCGACTGTCGATTGGATGATTAGTATTAGTAGTATCAGTAGAGTAGATTATCTATTCGAAGATTAGTTAGTAGTAACACCTAACACGTTGGTATTTGTTTTCCTCGTCGGGAAGATAATGAAATAATCAATTATAATGATGAAGTACTAGTGAAAATAATGTATTACTAGCATCTACTAGTAATAACTCATGCAAAATAGCGTACTAGTAGTTGGTTTTACCGGTACATGAAAGTCGGAATCATCTCGATCGTAATCAACAAAACAATTGTCCACGATTTCCATTTCAATAATCAACAACGCAATTGTCCACGATTTCCTACTAGTATCTACTAGTAATAACTCATGCAAAATAGCGCACTAGTTGGTTTTACGGATACATGAAAGTCGGAATCAACTCGATCGCAATCAACAAAACAATTGTCCACGATTTCCATTTCGATAATCAACAACGCAATTGTCCACGATTTCCATTTCGATTCACATTTCCGTGCACCTTATGGAAGAACTGACGCGCCTGCCAACAAATGTTTGGAATAACTGATATGATTGACCCGTCCGGCGCTGTGTATTAACCCTCGTAAGGAGTTGACTGTACGTACTGTTCACTACTAAACATATTGTACGAGGAATGTTGCAGTAGTAATGCATTTACTTTACGGACCATTTTTGCAATCGAAGTATGGTAGTAAGGAAATCTACCGTACAAGAAAACACATCACCCACAAAATAATACGCTTATTTAATTTTTTCCTTTCAACGATTCATCTTTTCGACCTCTGTCCTCTCGACCCATTCTACTGATATTTTCCTTCAAACAACTCAGCAACATCATGCCTCCTGTTATTAAAACCTCTCTTCTATTCTACTGCCGTGGTTGCTGGGATAAGAAAGGAAAAGATTCAAAGGATTTTTTAGGATATAAATCCATTTCAAATGGTAACTTGAAATACGTCTCCACCGGCCTAAGAAAACATCTCTGGCATAGAGATTCGTGCCGGGATTTCTACCATAGTCAGGGTCTAATTAAACGAAAGATCTATAACTTCTCCACCTCTATCAGAGTGCAGCCTACCTTGCCGTCTGTTCAACATTCTCCGTCAGATTTTGGGATGACTATGACACAAAACGGTCTATCTGTTCCCCCTTCCTATCTCTCCCAGCACCACACCGTCACAAGTCAATCAGCCACGGGTCTTCATTCCATTCTAAACCAACAGATTGTCCATGATGTCTTTTTACCGCCAATGGATCGGAACGCCATTGAATCTTACATGGCTGTTTCCACTGTTCAAGATGAAGATGCATTGCCGCTGAATAATGATATCGACAATTCCGATGACGAGGTTGACAAAGACGATGACGTAAATGAAAATAATGACAACAATTTTACCAACAACATAGATTGTGGAGACAACGAAGAAGATCCCACTAATCGTTCTGATGTTAACGTCGCTACTGCTCAGCAAGCCCCTCCACCACCATCTTTTCATAAAATCATTAATCTGAACGAAAGAGAGGCTGCATTTCAAAGCCACACAAAACTACCGCCGCCCCATCATCTTTCTTGCAGAATTGGAACTCATGAATTTAATGGCCCGACATAAATTGCCACTGAACACATTCAAATCCATTTTCCAGTGGGCAAAGAAAAGTCAAATGAGACCGGGTTTTGATTTTTGCGATGCCAAAATTAGATCTCGGAAAACAATTTTTGACAATCTCCAATCCAATCTTGGTCTCTCTGATATGAAATTTCATCCTCATATACTGAATTGGTTACCTGATAATAAGCCCACTCAGGTGTATGTCTGTTCTTTTAAGGATGCCATTTATTCTCTTCTTTCTGACCAGCAGCTAATGATAGAAGAAAACCTCTCCTTTCCCGACTATTCCACCCCTCTATCTCCCGACAATAATCCTGAGTTGAATCCTCATTCTGTAATCTCAGAATTGCATCACGGCTCGTGGTGGAAATCTTCTTGGAAAGAAATTTGCAATCCCAATTCGCAAGAAATTCTTGTTCCTATTATATTTTACATGGATGGCATCGCTTTGGATGCGCACGGACGACTTACGTTAACACCATTGAACATGACACTCGGTATTTTTAATGTGGAAGACCCGTTCTCGACCTGAAGCATGGACAACTATTTATTTCCATCCCAACCCTGAATGGGAGTCAACCAGACACTCTCCTCCTGCCAATTCGAAGGAAAAAATTCAGAATCTTCACAATGGTTTGGAAGTAGCGTTTCGTTCCTTCAAAGCCGCGTGCAACAAAGACGGTGGTATCGAATGGAATTATCTTCCGTACGCAAATCAACAGTGGAAGGTAAAAATGAAATTTGCCATTGCCTATGTTATTGGCGACACAGAACTTCACGATAAATTGTGTGGAAAATATGGCTCCTTCAATAAGGGTGTCATGCGGATGTGCCGTCACTGCAACTGTTATTCTCCGAACATAAACATTCCTTCTGTTCAACCTGCAACAAAGAAGTGGTCACCTGTTGATTTTCATTGTTTTCCCGGCACAGATCTAACCGATATCAATAAGAACTTCAAAAACAACTCTCATCACAACATAAGGAATGTATTTCATGATTTATGCTTTGGTACCAATAAGAACAACATTCATTTTGCCACTCCCGGTGAATGTTTGCACATGCACCAGCTTGGCACTGCCAAACGGGCCGTTGAGTCAATTGAATTGTTGCTCCGCGGAAGTGTTCCATGTGTTTATGCCCCCAATTTGAATCACGGCGTGGCTGTTGCTAACATTATTGGCCATT
Organism: Pseudo-nitzschia multiseries; assembly: GCA_037355745.1. NCBI lineage: Eukaryota > Bacillariophyta > Bacillariophyceae > Bacillariales > Bacillariaceae > Pseudo-nitzschia > Pseudo-nitzschia multiseries. Next base: position 16,250,536 of record CM074783.1, read on the forward strand.
TAGCACAACAGTACGGTGGTTTGTTATCACGCCAGTCTGATAGAGATTTTCCTTCGCACCAAATTTGGGACTCAGCTTTTATCAACCACGAAGAAAGAAGGGCATGATTTCTCTGGAATGCTTATTTCTCTTCTGATCGCTATTGTTTCCAAACCTGGATCTGACATTATTGGTGACCATCGTTTTGTAAAGAAACAGATAGATGTAATTCAGCTAATTCTATCAATGGAAGAATTTCTTAAACACGGTCGGATGAAATATGGTTCCTTAAAGAATCTCCCAAAAACAATTGTTCACTTCATCAATTGTATAAACTCAACTTGTCACAGGAAAGGGATGGGAACAAAACTAATCAAGAATCACCTGTACTTTCACCTACCAGATTATATCTCTTTATGGGGAAGCCCTGCAGGCTGGGATAGTGCTCCCAATGAATCTCACCACAAAACTGAGATTAAAGCTCCTTCCAAGAACACGCAAGGTAATGCTGCATCACTAATCAATCAAACTGCCAATAGAAAGTCCGAGAAAATGATGCTAAGCCAGGCAACATATCACTACAACTTGAATCCACCTGATCCTCCTCCAATTGAACGCCCTGATGGTGGCGGTTCTCATTTTCAAATAATGAGAACCGAAAATGGGGAATCAACAATGAAGTGGCTTCGCTCTACTAACAAAAGCAAACCATTTTTTCCTTCTGACATACTTGACTTTGTTTGTGATTCTGTGCTACCTTTATTGGAGAATCCTTCGCACATTTGTGGAGTTACAGAGCACAATCGTTTCGATGTTGCTTGTGGTTCTAATTTTATATTTTGCTCGCATCCTTCATATAGATCGGATAGTTCTCTGCTGAACTCCGTATGGATGGATTGGTGTTTGATGAAATTGGACTTTGATTTAAATAACAATCCCAAGCTCATACCGTGCCATCTGGTATGCTTTTTAACTGTACAGAGTTTGAAGCAGCCATACAGTAGTATTGGTGGCTATCCAATTGAAACAAGCGGAATGTATGCTGTGGCTCGTTGGTTTCAAGATGTGCCTAAGAAAACAGCTTCTGAATTTGTCCAACGTGGTCGCCTGATGAATTCACTGTACCTATTTCATGTCGACACTATCCATTCCGAGCTGGCAGTTGTTCCAGAGCAAGGACTTGATGGCTGTATAACCCATTGCGATTGGCTAGTGATATCGAATCGGATCTCATGGCTAAATTTTTTTGAAAGCAAAAATTCTGCTACACCACCTTCTTACGAATGTTTGTACAACGCATGCACACTACAGGACGACATCCAGTTGGAACCATTTGAGATAGCATTGAATGATAACGAATCCAGTGATTCTCTATCCAGTTCAGAGAGCGAAAGCTCGGACAGCAGTTCCGATTGAGTACCAAGGGTTAATGTAATGGCTAACTTTAAAGTATTGTTTAATATTACTATAGAGGGTTAGCTCTAAGCACAGTTTTGCAAGATACATATGCACTCATAATATAACACCCTTCGAATTTGGGATTCGAACAGCTATGTAATACTAATGGATTGAACAATAGAGTATCACCCGACCTCAATGGAACTTTCACTCCATACGTGGGGAAGACAAAATAATAAATCACCTTGTCAGCAGACACTTCCGCCGGAGCAATGACTGTCAAACGAGTGTAGTACATGTCATCGTCCACATGGCATCTAGAATGGTAGTTGCGACCTATCGAAAATGCTAATGCCTGCTGCCCAATTGCATTTAGCTTTGTACGAGACAGAATCTGAGACAACACATCCATTTCCTCTTCAACAAACGGTTCCACGTCAATTAAACTATGATGCATATGCTTCACAATTTCAACTGTTGTCTCTTCTAGCTCTAGTTTGATGCTGGGATCAACATGACTTTTGAAAACATACTCACCAATATTTGAATCCAATCTTTCTGGTCGAATTCCAATGATAGCATAATCATCATTGATACTGCCCCGCTTCACCCCTCTTCCAACGGTTGGTTTTGCTCCAACAATGGCAGGAGCAAACTGTCTCAACAATTTGATATTATGCTTGGAAGCGAGGTGTTGTAACGCAAAATTGCGTGAAACTTTGGCAAAAATTTGCAACGATGGTTCAGAATCGTCAAATGCAAGAATAGGCTTATCTTCTGTACTATCCAATGTATTGAAGTTTCCGATGGACAAAGCCTGTTCCGGTCGATACTTCTTCTTTCCTCCTGTCTTGCCACCCCAATCTATCTCCATGTATTTACCTGCCACCGCAGCGGTACTGGATTTATTTTTCAGCGCTATTGTACGGACGACATCTTTGCAATTGAACGCCTATTCCTTTCCTTCTTCATCGGTTTTATCACAGACAACTTTGCATAAGTTGCGTGGCTAGTTGAAACCGGTGCAGCAACCTTAAGAAAATTTGAAGACATTTTCTGTTTACTTCTTTTCTCATGTTTCCTATTTGCTTTTTGCTTCCTTCCTCGTGCTGGCAATTGCTTTCCATTTGTTGTGGTTGATTTCATTGTTGCCAAGACGAATTGCCGTTGGATGATGACGAATCGATTTGGCTTCGATGGTTCCTGGTTGCTTAGATGGTTCCTGGTTGCTTCGATTGTTCCCGGTTGCTTCGATGGTTCCCGGTTGCTTTGATGGTTCCCGCTTGCTTCGATGGTTCCCGGTTGCTTCGATCGTTCCCGCTTGCTTCGATCGTTCTCGGTTGATTCAATGGTTCCCGGTTGCTTTGATCGTTCCCGGTTCCCAGTTGCTACGATCGTTCTTGGTTGGTTTGATTGTTCCCGTTTGCTTCCCGGTTGCTTCGATGGTTCCCGGTTGCTTTGATGGTTCCCGCTTGCTTTGATGGTTCCCGGTTGCTTCGATCGTTCCCGGTTGCTTCAATCGTTCTCGGTTGATTCAATGGTTCCCGGTTGCTTCGATGGTTCCCGGTTGCTTCGATCGTTCCCGGTTCCCAGTTGCTACGATCGTTCTTGGTTGGTTTGATTGTTCCCGTTTGCTTCCCGGTTGCTTCGATGGTTCCCGGTTGCTTCGATCGTTCGTCCCCGGTGCCGGTGCCGTTGGAGGTGCGTACTATCGGAGAAGCCGGTATCTTAGGGAGAATCTGCAAACTGATTGGAGGCCCGGATTAGGGAGGCGGTGGAGGAGGAGCGATTCGATGCCAATGATTCATTGCTGCTTGCCGGTGGAGGAGGAGGAGGAGCGATTCAATGCCAACGATTCGTTGCCGCTTGCTGGTGGAGGAGGAGCGAGGTTGGTGGATCGCGATACCGATGCCGATGCTGATGGAGTGGACGACCAATCAATTGCTGTTGCCGTTGCCGTTGCCGTTGCCGTTGCCGTTGCCGTTGCCGTTGCCGTTGCCGTTGCCGTTGCCGTTGCCGTTGCCGTTGCCGTTGCCGTTGCCGTTGCCGTTGCCGTTGCCGTTGCCGTTGCCGTTGCCTGCCGTTGCCGTTGCCGTTGCCGTTGCCGTTGCCGTTGCCGTTGCCGTTGCCGTTGCCGTTGCCGTTGCCATTGCCGTTACCGTTACCGTTACCGTTACCGTTACCGTTACCGTTACCGTTACCGATACCGATGCCGTTGCCGTTGCCGTTGCCGTTGCCGATACCGATACCGATACCGATTGAGGTTAGATTGTTCCCGATGTCAATTGTTCCCGGTGGCTCTCGATGTTGATCTCGCTGCGGTTAGATTGTTCCCGGTGGCTGCTGCTGTTGCTCACGCTTTGCGATTTGATCGTTCCCGGCGGCAGCTGCTCTTGCTCTTGCTTTGTGGTTCGACGCGTTGGAGGTGCGGACTATCGGAGAAGTTGGTATCTTAGGTAGAATCTGCAATCTGATTGGAGGCGCGGATTAGGGAGAGCGACTGGAGGTGCGAGGAGGTGCGGATATGTGGAGACCAAAACGAGTCGACTGGACGCTTGTTGGAGGTGCGGGCTATCGGAGAAGTTGGTATCTTCGAATCTGCTAACTGATTGGATGCCGATTCGTTGCCGTTGTTGCCTTCTACTACTAGGGGTTGCGCCGGTGGAGGAGGAGGAGTGATTCGTGTGGAGCGCCAGTGGAGGAGCAAGCCCGCTTGGTTTGATGGTTCCCGCTTGCTTCTGGATCGATTGGTTCGTGTTGCGGATCGATTGGTGTTGGATTGATTGGTGTTGGATCGATTGATGTTGCAGATTGATTCGTGTTGGATCGATTCGTGTTGGATTGATTTGTGTTGGATCGATTCGTGATGCAGATCGCAACTTGGTATTCCGATAGCACGTCGTCTTCTTGTTGTTCTTCTTCCAAGTATTTCCGGCGAAAGAACTCTGCTCTTGGGGGAGGAGACAAATCGCTGCTCTGTTGGATGAGGGGAGCGGATTCGCTTGTTGCTGTTGCTATCGCTGCCGCTTGCCGCTGTTGCTCTCGCTGCTTTATCGACGTTTCGGTTCCCGGTTGCTTCTATCGTTCCCGCTTGCTTCGATGGTTCCCGGTTGATTCAATGGTTCCCGGTTGCGGTTTGATTGTCCCCGCTTGCTTTGATCGTTACAGCTTGGTTCGATCGTTCCCGGTTGATTCGATGGTTCCCGGTTGCGGTTTGATTGCTGTTGCCGTCGATAGCTGTTGCAGATCGATTGGTGTTGCTGTTGTGGATTGATTTTGCAGATCGATTCGTTTTGCAGATCAACTCGTGTTGGATCAATTGGTGTCTGATTTATCGGTGTTGTTGCGTATCGATAGGTGTTGTTGCGTATCGATTGGTGTTGCCAACGTTGCCGACAATCCTATTCAAATAGATGATATGATAATTGAACAAAATGGGTGAGTATCTATTGATGTACTACATAGAGTAAATAATAACAACAGAATTCGTAATTATCACCAACCAGGAAAATTCCCCGCACCTACAGGGAAGAAGACTAAAGATTTGCCGACGGATCCGTTTTGATTAGTAGTCGCTTCCGATTCGCACGGGGCAGATTCGTTGCTTCCAATTCGATGGTTGCTTCCAATCCGTTGGTTTCGATTTGATGGTTGCTCCCAAGCTGTTCCTTCTGATTCGATGGTTGCTTCCGCTTCCGATTCGATGGTTTGGTTGCTTCGATGGTTTCGATTCGTTGCTTCCGATTTGCACCTACCGGGGAAGATTAGGGAAAATTCAGCGCACCTACAAGGGAAGATTCGTTGCTTCTGATTCGCTCAATGGTTGCTTCGATGGTTTCGATTCGTTGCTTCCGACCCGGTCCTATGAAAATAAGAAGAAAAACAAAGAGGAGATACATTATCAGTAATGCCAGTGGAGTGGAAGACCAATCAAATCAATTGCCGTTGCCGTTGCCGTTGCCGTTGCCGTTGCCGTTGCCGTTGCCGTTGCCGATGCCGATGCCGATGCCGATGCCGATGCCTAGTATCTCTCTCATTCTTACCTTTGCTTGTTCCGACGTTCTGACGTTCCGACAATTGTCCCGATGAAATTCCGTAGATTGACAAACTTCTTACTCCTATGTCACGAAAAACAGTATCTTGTTCCTGTTGATATAATTGCAAGGGACGAAGCCGGTTCATTGCTTCTTTCAAGACGTATATGTAAGGCTGCAGTCCAAACAATATCTATCCAGCAAATCCCCTTCTCGTCAAATGCTAACTACTTCTTTTGCAGTACAAGGCTGTTATTTCGGACTGAAATATTTGAGAACGGATCGTTGTGCTACTAACACGTCAAATGTGACGAAGAGGGTTAGATCCCACGTTCGCGGACGAAGTGTTGATTGCAAGAACCAACACTCTACTCAAATAAGTTGGATGTAAGAAGAAGGCAGATAATGAAGTGATGTTTTTTTTTTGTCGCGAGGTAAAAAAAGTGATTTTTTTTGTCGCGAGGTAGAAAAGAAAATTACTGTGTGTGTGTGAGAGAGAGACTTTTTTTTGCGAGGTAGAAAAAAAAACAATCAATACGACGAGGATACTTCAACTACTGTAGAATTCTACACGTTTTTTGTACTAGATATGTACGTACAGAAAAAAAAATCAATCTCGTACGTACGTACGAAAAAAAAAATCAATCTCGTACGTACATACGAAAAATATATATATCTCGTACGTACGTACATACGAAAGAAAAAAAATCTATCTCGTACGTACGTACATACAAAAAAACAATCAATCTCGTACGTACGTACATACGAAAAAAAAAATCAATCTCGTACGTACGTACGTACGAAAAAAAAATTCAACTTATGTATTCGTTAGGGTTGGGGTTAGGGTTTAGGGTTAGAGTAGTGTATCCGCGTAGGTTCCTACGCGAGTATGGTGCAATTCCAGGGCACAAACTTACTTATTGGGTAAGTACTCAAAAAGTATCTGGTCCCAGCCATGAATACATTTATCATGACTCATCAAATGCATATTGGGAACAACTTTGACACATAGAATGCCCAAAATGTTGTGGTTTGACTCTACAAATGGCAATCATGGGGGTATTTTTGGTGCAATTCCAGGGCACAAACTTACTTATTAGGTAAGTACTCAAAAAGTATCTGGTCCCAGCCATGAATACATTCATCATGACACATCAAATGCATATTGGGAACAACAACTTTGTCACATAGAATGCCCAAAATGTTGTGGTTTGACTCTATAAATGTCAATCATGGGGGTATTTTTGGTGCAATTCCAGGGCACAAACTTACTTATTGGGTAAGTACTCAAAAAGTATCTGGTCCCAGCCATGAATACATTCATCATGACTCATCAAATGCATATTGGGAACAACTTTGTCACATAGAATGCCCATAATGTTGTGGTTTGACTCTACAAATGGCAAAAATGAGGGTATTTTTGGTGCAATTCCAGGGCACAAACTAACTTATTGGGTAATGACTCAAAAAGTATCTGGTCCAAGCCATGAATACATTCATCATGACTCATCAAATGCATATTGGAACAACTTTGTCACACAGAATGCCCAAAATGTTGTGGTTTGACTCTACAAATGGCAAACATGGGGGTATTTTTGGTGCAATTGCAGGGCACAAACTAACTTATTGGGTAAGGACTCAAAAAGTATCTGGTCCCAGCCATGAATACATTCATCATGACTCATCAAATGCATATTGATAACAACATTGTCACACAAAATGCCCAAAATCTTAAGGTTTGACTCTCCAACTGGCAATCATGGGGGTATTTTTGGTGCAATTCCAGGGCACAAAGTAACTTATTGGGTAATGACTAAAAAATATCTGGTCCAAGCAATGAATACATTCATCATGACTCATCAAATGCATATTGGAAACAACTTTGTCACACGGAATGCCCTAAATGTTGTGGTTTGACTCTATAAATGGCAATCATGGGGGTATTTTTGGTGCAATTCCAGGGCAGCACAAACTAACTAATTGGGTAAGGACTCAAAAAGTATCTGGTCCAAGCCATGAATACATTCATCATGACTCATCAAATGCATATTGGAAACAAATTTGTCACACAGAATGCCCATAATGTTGTGGTTTGAATCTACAAATGGCAAACATGGGGGTATTTTTGGTGCAATTCCAGGGCACAAACTAACTTATTGGGTAAGGACTCAAAAAGTATCTGGTCCAAGCAATGAATACATTCATCATGACTCATCAAATGCATATTGGGAACAACTTTGTCACACAGAATGCTGGAAATGTTGTGGTTTGACTCTACAAATGGCAAACATGGGGGTATTTTTGGTGCAATTCCAGGGCACAAAGTAACTTATTGGGTAATGACTCAAAAAATATCGGGTCCCAGCCATGAATACATTTATCATGACTCATCAAATGCATATTGGGAACAACTTTGTCACACAGAATGCCCAAAATGTTGTGGTTTGACTATCCATATGGCAAAAATGGGGGGATTTTTGGTGCAATTACAGGGCACAAACTAACTTATTGGGTAATGACTCAAAAAGTATCAAGTACAAGCCATGAATACATTCCTCATGACTCATCACATGCATATTGGGAACAACTTTGTCACACAGAATGCCCAAAATGTTGTGGTTTGACTCTCCAACTGGCAAACATGGGGGTATTTTTGGTGCAATTCCAGGGCACAAACTAACTTATTGGGTAATGACTAAAAAATATCCGGTCCAAGCCATGAATACATTTATCATGACTCATCAAATGCATATTGGGAACAACTTTGTCACACAGAATGCTGGAAATGTTGTGGTTTGACTATCCATATGGCAAACATGGGGGGATTTTTGGTGCAATTACAGGGCACAAACTAACTTATTGGGTAATGACTCAAAAAGTATCTGGTCCAAGCCATGAATACATTCATCATGACTCATCAAATGCATATTGGAAACAACTTTGTCACACAGAATGCCCATAATGTTGTGGTTTGACTCTACAAATGGCAAAACATGGGGGTATTTTTGGTGCAATTCCAGGGCAGCACAAACTAACTTATTGGGTAATGACTCAACAAGTATCGGGTCCAAGCCATGAATACATTCATCATGACTCATCAAATGCATAATGGGAACAACTTTGTCACACAGAATGCCCTAAATGTTGTGGTTGAACTCTCCAAATGGCAAAAATGAGGTTATTTTTGGTGCAATTCCAGGGCACAAACTAACTTATTGGGTAATGACTCAAAAAGTATCTGGTCCAAGCCATGAATACATTCATCATGACTCATCAAATTCATAATGGGAACAACTTTGTCACACAGAATGCCCAAAATGTTGTGGTTTGACTCTACAAATGGCAAAAATGAGGGTATTTTTGGTGCAATTCCAGGGCACAAACTAAATAAGTGGGTAATGACTCCAAAAGTCTCTGGTTCAAGCCATGAATACATTCATCATGACTCATCAAATGCATATTGGAAACAACTTTTGTCACACAGAATGCCCAAAATGTTGTGGTTTGACTCTCCATATGGCAAAACATGGGGGTATTTTTGGTGCAATTCCAGGGCACAAACTAACTTATTGGGTAATGACTCAAAAAATATCCGGTCCAAGCCATGAATAAATTTATCATGACTCATCAAATGCATATTGGGAACAACTTTGTCACACAGAATGCTGGAAATGTTGTGGTTTGACTATCCATATGGCAAACATGGGGGGATTTTTGGTGCAATTACAGGGCACAAAGTAACTTATTGGGTAATGACTCAAAAAGTATCGGGTACAAGCCATGAATACATTCATCATGACTCATCAAATGCATATTGGAAACAACTTTGTCACACAGAATGCCCAAAATGTTGTGGTTTGACTCTACAAATGGCAAAACATGGGGGTATTTTTGGTGCAATTCCAGGGCACAAACTAACTTATTGGGTAAGGACTCAAAAAGTATCTGGTCCAAGCAATGAATACATTCATCATGACTCATCAAATGCATATTGGGAACAACTTTGTCACACAGAATGCTGGAAATGTTGTGGTTTGACTCTACAAATGGCAAACATGGGGGTATTTTTGGTGCAATTGCAGGGCACAAACTAACTTATTGGGTAAGGACTCAAAAAGTATCTGGTCCAAGCAATGAATACATTCATCATGACTCATCAAATGCATATTGGGAACAACTTTGTCACACAGAATGCCCATAATGTTGTGGTTTGACTCTACAAATGGCAATAATGGGGGTATTTTTGGTGCAATTCCAGGGCACAAACTAACTTATTGGGTAAGGACTCAAAAAGTATCTGGTCCAAGAAATGAATACATTCATCATGACTCATCAAATGCATATTGATAACAACTTTGTCACACAGAATGCCCAAAATGTTGTGGTTTGACTCTACAAATGGCAAACATGGGGGTATTTTTGGTGCAATTGCAGGGCACAAACTAACTTATTGGGTAATGACTCAAAAAGTATCTGGTCCAAGCAATGAATACATTTATCATGACTCATCAAATGCATATTGGAAACAACTTTGTCACACAGAATGCCCAAAATGTTGTGGTTTGATTCTACAAATGGCAATAATGGGGGTATTTTTGATGCAATTCTAGGGCAAAAACTAACTTATTGGGTAATGACTCAACAAATATCTGGTCCAAGCCATGAATACATTCATCATGACTCATCAAATGCATTATGGGAACAACTTTGTCACACAGAATGCCTTAAATGTTGTGGTTTGACTCTCCAACTGGCAAACATGGGGGTATTTTTGGTGCAATTCCAGGGCACAAACTAACTTATTGGGTAAGGACTCAACAAGTATCTGGTCCAAGCAATGAATACATTCATCATGACTTATCAAATGCATATTGATAACAACTTTGTCACACAGAATGCCCAAAATGTTGTGGTTTGACTCTACAAATGGCAAACATGGGAGTATTTTTGGTGCAATTCCAGGGCACAAACTAACTTATTGGGTAAGGACTCAAAAAGTATCTGGTCCAAGCAATGAATACATTCATCATGACTCATCAAATGCATAATGGGAACAACTTTGTCACACAGAATGCCCAAAATGTTGTGGTTTGACTCTACAAATGGCAATAATGGGGGTATTTTTGATGCAATTCTAGGGCAAAAACTAACTTATTGGGTAATGACTCAACAAGTATCGGGTCCAAGTCATGAATACATTCATCATGACTCATCAAATGCATAATGGGAACAACTTTGTCACACAGAATGCCCTAAATGTTGTGGTTGGACTCTCCAAATGGCAAAAATGAGGTTATTTTTGGTGCAATTCCAGGGCACAAACTAACTTATTGGGTAATGACTCAAAAAGTATCTGGTCCAAGCCATGAATACATTTATCAGGACTCATCAAATGCATATGGGGAACAACTTTGTCACACAGAATGCTGGAAATGTTGTGGTTTGACTATCCATATGGCAAACATGAGGGTATTTTTGGTGCAATTCCAGGGCACAAACTAACTTATTTTTGGTGCAATTACAGGGCACAAACAGTCTCATTTGGTAAGGACTACCAAAGTTTTTGTACGAGGCCATGAATGCATATCACATGACTTAAGAAATGCATGTTGGGAACAACTTTTAAATGCATATTGGGAACAACTTAGCCACACACAGTACAGACAATGTTGTGGTTTGTAGATACAAATGGCACACAAGACAGTACGGTATGTTAGGTGCAGTCTACGAGATTCTACATGTGACTAGAGGATTGAAATCCATAACCTTAGTGTTATCAAAAGTTTCCGTTCTGAAAAAATTATGGCGCGGGAGGGCTGGCTGGCACAGGTACGTGATCTACTTCTACAAATATAACAGCGCGCCCAAGCCAGGGCAAACAACATAGTACAGAACCCACGGAAAAACTCTACACACAAAACATCGTACACATACTACACGAAACACCGTAGAAACACACACACACGACACACGACACACGACACACAAAACACCGTACACAACCCGACAAAATTATTAGTACACACACAAAACCACACAAAAAGAAACACACGATTCTTGATCGACACCGTATTCAGAAAAAAAAAAATATGAATGCTATCGGAAAGACACGACGAAGCAAAAATTCCGAGGGGAAGACCCTTCGGAACAACAAAACCATCCGGCCCGGTGATCATCAAAATACAGGGGACAACAACGGTAAGAAAAAAAAAGTGAAAACAAACACTGCAATTACTAACAAAGTGTGTAACAGTAATACCACAACTATGAACGCATCAAAGGGCAACAGGAAAAAAAATTGTACCGACAACACAATTTCTACTACTACAAACACGGAAGAACAAAACACCATCAACCAGAGTAACGAACCAGCACTGAGCATTACCAACACAACCACTCCTACAGTAACGAACCAACAGAAAGAAGGAACAAAAACCAATGTGGGAGAGAAAACATCTAACGGAGAATGCTGCGATTTAGAGGAGGTTGTGAAACTTGTCATGAAAAATATCCAATATGACAAATTGGCACAGGAAGTGGCAAAACACTTACGGCAACAAGAGAGGGAACCACATATAGGGGTGGGAAAGGTGGTAATGGTACCTAAACAAACGGAGGCAACCATGCAGGGAGAGGGGACTTATAATGCCGGCGACACAAGAGAACGAGCAGTAAGTACAATTACAGACGAATATGGGCTTATAAAAGACAACGATATGCTTAAGGCTTTGAGTGATATGACTGAAACAGTGGACAAGCAGCTAAGGGATTACGTCAAAAAACATTGGTGCCCCAACATGAAGTTCCCTATCAATGACAAGGTAACGGTGCATGTAATACAAAGAGCTGTTCAATCAAGTGCGGTTATGAAGCCACCAAATATTCCACTTGCGTCATTCTGTTCCTTTTACAGGAAACGAGTAGGGACAGTACTGACTGCATTGAGGCACAACTCACAAACATTAGCGAGAAAAAACTGGATAGGTAAATACAGACGGGAGAATTGGTTGTTGAAATTAGGAATTTTGGAATCTATTTTTGGTCCAACAACACTAACATGCTGCCCGTTGATACTGATGATACTTCCGTACAGACGATTACAGAAAAGGTCGAGTCCCTATCACATTCCCTGGTACTGTTGCAGTTATTGAAGACACAGAATATGACGACACAGGTATTTTAAACCCTAAATACAGAACATACAAAGACGCGGAAAATGAAGATTTTTATTATTTTGTTACAAGAATCATGTCGGCAATCAATCCGACAAATTCCAATTTCAAACAACGGAAGGAGAGGCACTTGCTGAGTGATATATTTACTATAGCAGATGAAGCATTTGCATTGGTACTGATCTACAATGAGCATCATGTATGGGTGAACCAGCAGCGGCGAAAGGCTGATGCCACGATTCCGCGACAAAAAAAAATTCTGCGATTCAGACAGTGGAAGCAGAAATGGATGGATGGAGGAAGGACAAGAGTTGTTCAGTGACTTGTGCGACAAAATTGGCGAGATGCGAAAACACCCAGAAACAGGAAGGAAATTGGAAGAAATGATGAGGGACAGATTTAGGAACGAAAGTTCAACAGATTACACCAAGAAAAATAAGCATGGCGATGCAAATATTACTAGTAGCAGCTCCACTAATTGTAGTGGACCAAAAAAGAAAAAGAAAAGAAACGTCTATATTGATTCGGCAATAACAGAATCGATAAATGAAAGTTTACCTATTGGTGAACTAATGTAGAAAATAACAGTACATACATAATACAAAACTACTAATAATCTTGAACTTAATTTTGAGAATATTAGAAATTATGGAGGATTCGTAATACGTTGCAATAGGAATAAATAAAGCATAATAGAATCTACATTTTAAAAAGGGAATATTGTAGTCGAGAAATAGAATTCACAACTAGGGGAGCACTATCGAATTGTTATTTGGGAGATTAATATTTTAGAATTAATACTGAGTAAAGATTTCTTTTTTATTCATGAAAAGAATTAAGTGTTGTTCGTACGGAATAATAATTGGGTTCTGCTAGAGACTGAAATAAATTATTTTTATTCGAGAGTAGAGTAATGTGCATCACGCGCACAGAAATAGTGCTCTGTTAATTTATAGCCCGCCACTTGCCCGCAAATTTCAGGGTGTCCAGAAATAGTACCGTGTTAAAATCACGCACAAAATTTGTGCGCGAGAAGTAAATTTGAACCCAGCGAAACAGTTCTCGGACGTAAGCGGCTGGATTCTATGATTTAATCTTCATTGTGAGTCATTGTCGTATGTTGAATACCAAACTGTATCCAGTCTACTATCGCATTTTGCCATTCATTCTGGCTTGTATCATGGCATTTTGCCCTGATCCTTGCCCGATTGATATATTGTATTCCATGGATCAAATCATCCATTTTCGAAATGCTCATTGCAGATCAATTTCTTACCACATGCAACGAGAACAATGTTCCCGGAAAACAGCTCCACTCATAAGCTTGGTAAACAAATCAGCAATGTTTGTTGAACCTGGTTCTTTTGCAACTCTGATAATTCCTGCTGCAATGGATTCGCGCGCCTTGTGGTACGCAATGCTGTTGTGCTTTTTCTTGCATGGGCTTTCAGGTCGTGTAACATTTGTGACAACTGAATCATTATCACAATACACATTGGTGCTTCCATCAATTGGAACACCCATCATTCTCAACTTGTATCTTAGACCTTCAACCAATTCAATTGCAATTTTCAATGCAATAATCTCGGATCCAAAAGTTGATGTTTCAACTGTTGTTTGTCTTTTGGAAAACCAAATAATTGGCGCATTATTAATGAAGATAATAACGCCAGTATGAGATCTTCTTGTTGCCATGCATCCGGCATGGTCAGCGTCAACAAAACAACTCATTGTTACATGCTTTCCCAAAGCTTCAGGCCTATCTGCTGGTATGACTTCAGCGGCACCAGGATAAAATTCAGACCAGTCACATTTTTGAAATTTACTCTCATCAACGCTTGGTACTGAATCATCAAAAACCAATTTTGACCTGTTATACTTCTTCAAATATGCAAATATATGAAATAACTGGTTCAAGTGTCCCATTCTCGCCCGAGCCAAATATCTTGACATAAGCGAAACTGGCATTACAATGTCAAGCCTTCCTAGTTCACAAATCCATCTGAGAACTCCAATCAAACCTTGATAGTAATTTTGCAATTCAGGATTCAGTTCCTCTGATATATCAATTTCCGGTCTGTAATCATGTGACAGTGGACTGGATGCTGACTTCAGTAAATATTTGTAACCATACTTCTCAGTTCCAAGCTCTTGTTCAACAGCCGCGACGGCTTTTGCAGTATATTTGGTGCTTGATAATGACCACCTTGGTTTTGAATTACCTTCAAATTAAAACTTTCCAATATCAGCTCCCAAATACAGAGTTGGTTCTTCAATTGTATCATCTTTCAACTTGAACTTTCGTTCAATGTTTTCTAGCTGGAACTTTGGATCTTCACCAGAACATAAGATGTCGTCTACATAGGCAATCAGCATTGCCCAGTATCTGGATCCATCTTTCCTGGTTTCAATTTGTAAGTGCACATCCGGATCTGCTTTGCAAGGCGAATATCCAAGATCCCTCAAATGTTTTGTGAGGTATGACCTGAATGATGCACCTGCAACTGGTAACCCATATAGTGCTCGAACTATCTTGCAAGGCCAACCTGCAAGGTGTGGAGGAAAGCCATCTTCAGCTCTTGCCCTTAGAAAGTATTTCTCTTTTATTGGGGCTGTCAAATATGCATTTTGAATATCTGCTGAGAGAACCTTCAAATCATTCAGTGCTGCCAGCAAGAAGAATATCCTCACTGAGTCACGACTGGGAACAGATGAATAGGTATTTTCCTTTGCTACCGCAGGAACTTTGTGACCGTCCCCTACCAACCTATCCTTTCTTGTTAGGGATCCAAGCTTGATATCAAATATCATGTGGGTTGTGATTTCCTTGTGACCAACTGGGATAACATCATCATCAGAAAATTCGAAAGCAGCCATGTTGTTTGTCATTTCCTTATGAATTGCTCGTTCCCAGTGATCAGTGCCTGTTTTCTTATCAATTGCCAGTGCTTGTGTAATTGAATGTGGTAATTCAACACCATATTTGTGACTTTTCAACCAATACTTTGCTGTTTTTGCCGCCTTAAGGATTCGTTCCTTTCTTTGCAAAATTTTATGCACCCACCATCTGAATGCTGGTAATTTTTCAAGTTTGTTGTTGACTGCATACTCTGCTAGTTGCACTGGGAATGATTGCTTGACATCACTTAGCTTACACCAAGATTCGGTTCCATCTTTCCAACTGGCCAAAATCCTCCAGCCCCTAGTTGTCGGCTTATGGGTTTTTCTGCCATTTTTGGCTATAGTTGTGGCCTCCTCATCACTTAAAGCAGTCGTGTTGTCGGATTCATGATCAATTAGCTCATCCAGCAGGGTGATTATTCGTCCATCATCATCAACGGAACTGTAAAGACTTTCTGCAACAATGTTTGCTGTGTATTCCTCAATGGTGCCATCAGGTAGTTGCAATTTGTATAACCTCGTGTCCAGTATTGGATTCTCATTTCTTACTCCAATTGGTTGGTTTTGCAGATCGCGTACCCTGTCCTTCACAATGCACCTGAGCCTTTCATCATTTCTTTCAATGATTACTTCCTTTCCCAGATACTCGTCTGGTTCATCAATATCTTCAACTGATGCCTCTGGCTCAGCCATTTCAAGTTTCAGATCAGATGATTTCACTGGTTGTTCCTCAAATAGCTCTTGTTGAGGTTCTGGATAATTTTCCTGGAAGAAGGACGCGCTGTCTTTGACTTCATCACCAATCTTGGATTCAATTGATTTATCAATCGCTTCCATTCTTCTTAGGACATCTCTGTCCCTCCATTCAAATTCCTTGACAGGCCTTATTGAATTTGTAGAGATTGGTATTGCTGATTCAGTCAGGATTCAAAAACAATCACCTCCACCCACCTTGTTACCGCAAGGTCCAAGCCAGCGACCCAGTCTTTCAACTCCTCGGGATGAAGAATCACCTTTATCAAAGTAAAATATAAAATCATACCATTCTGATGATGTGTATAACGCGATATCAGGCCTATAGCCATGAACCAGTTCAAATGGAGTTCTTCCCATTGAAGAAGGGTTGCTTGATGCAGTCCTCTGCCTGATATTTGCACATAGTTCACCACAAAATGACCATAGTCTCCTTGGTGATTTCTTCTTTGCTGTCTTGGTTGTGATTGCACTACCAAGATGACATATTGCTTGGTCTGCTCGATTTTGGAACGGGCAATGTGGTTGGATGAACGTTTGGTGTATATGGTTGCGTTTCACAATTGAATTCCAGTGTGTCTTGTAGGTCCTTGGAGAGCCTTGTTCTGGAGCACCATCAGAAATCAAATGCTCAGGAATTCCAACTTCATGAATGAATATTTTCAATCCTTGATGAGCTTGCGATTTGTTTTGTATTGGTATGAATACTTCAAACCCATTTCCATTTGTAAAGATCTGTGCACATTTTTCTTGCCTCAGAATGCTCGTGGTTTTTGCATGCCAGGTATCAGTATACCAGGTTCCCTTAGCAACTCTCTTGTTTCTAAAGCGCTGTGTTGGCAGCCGCTTCATCAAAGGTAGTTGCAAATTTCTCAGTGCTTTCTGAGTAGTGACCTTCAATGTCTGTTCTGCCTTTTTGAAACTGATATTCCAAGTCTTGGCTAGGCGTTCACAGTCTACCTTGTTTGGACCTTCAATAGTTGTCACTGATGGTCCCCATTGATTTCTTCTATCAAGTGATCTCCTTTCAAGTGTATTGTCAATTTCTTGCAAGCTAGGAATTCGTTTTGACTCATCCTCAGGGGTTTCTGTGAAGTCAAATTCTGTGTCATCAAACAAAAACTGGTCTACCCTTCGCGCGCTTGAAATATTTGCTTCTTGAAACTTTGTGGTCACTGACGAAATCCTGTGAGAAATATTACCATCTGTTGCTATTTGGCATTCAGTCAGCATTCTTCTGGTTGATATCTGGTGCAACCTCATCAGCTTGCATTGCTGCATGAGATTTGGATGCTTGGGCTCTATGCTAGTCTTGGAGAACATGTCTGTGACATTACTTGTAGGTTCCGTTACGACTGAACTTGCATCTTCAGTTGACATAGCTTGAACGCTGATTTGGTCCCCTGAAATTGGATCACCATTGTCAATTGCTAACTCAGCCATCCTGAATTTCAGTGAATGTGGGTCCCATGGGGTGTCATTTGTTGCGATCAAATGTTGACATTCATCAAGCTCCAATCTTGTTGGCTTCCTTGTTGGAAAGTATGAAATCACATTTCTCATACTCAGTTTTATAAAAACTTTCTTGGGGTCATCATCTTCCATTGGGGTTTGGATTGTAATTCCATGCTTGGATCTGGGGTCAAACTGACGAGGGGTTTCTTCAACAGAGTTGAAACTGCAATCCCTGACTTGATTTGGGCATATCAAGCTGTTCTTCAATTTGTTTCCAAAGTACAGTGCTTGATGGAACACTATAATGTAGACTTGACCTGATGTTGGACTTGTCCAAGCAGTTGCGCAACTTCCAATTGGGATTTTCTTGATTGGCTTGTACTCTTCAGAAAAAGGGGCAACATCAACATGTGTTGTTATCTGATCAGGATTAAGCAATATCATGTTGCTTCCAGCTGCAGTGGTGTCAGCATGTGAGTCTAACTCACAGTATCCATCTTCATTTTCACCATCATCAAAATCTAGTGGAATATTCATCTTATATAATGACCGGCTCACCATTTTTAAACATTTGTTTTCTAGTGTCCGGTTATGATGTCATTTCTTAGATTTTGAGCCAAAGCTGTCACCTGCACCTTCCTTTTCAGCTTCCTTTGCCTTCTTGGTCTCAGCAGCCTTGAGAGCCCTCTTCTTCTTACTCGCCTGTCTCATCTGGTACAGTTCCTGACGCTGGTCTTTTGACATTGTTTTATAAACGCTTGTTGGATAGGTCTTGTTCTCAGCTGTTCCTGTGAATGTCCCAGTTGTTTTCTGCTTCTTATTGCTCGATGTGCCTACTGAGTATACACTTCTGGAACCCCTTTTATGCTTTCCATTTGCGAGCTTCTTCAATCCAAGACGACTGGTGAATAAAATCAAACATTCATTGAAGTTGTCGCGATAGTCTTTGCTCTCATCTATCGCGTCGGCTTTAGCAGCATCAAGTCTCTCATCACTGATTGAATTGATAAAGTCCCAGAAAAATCTCCTTTCATTGTGGTTCTTTTCAAATCTTAGAATCGTTCCATGGAAAGCAGTCCAATTCCTCTTGTGCTTGTTCCAATCATAATTCTTATGATCACCGGTGTAATGTGATTCTTTCATTTCCTGGTAGGTTTTGTTCAGAACCAAAGTGATGTTGGTATCAGTGTAAGCATGTTGCATCAATGAAATAAAATGCATTTCTCGCATGTCCTGAGTTCAATTCAGTGTTTTGGAAATGTGCCACATATTCCCAACCCGGCCCTTTTCTTGTTGCATCACATAACAATCTCCAGACGACATTGTTGTCTTCATCATACTGATGACCTGACAAAACACCACACCTTTCGTTGTAGTCACTCCAAGTTGGATAGGTATCTGATGGACTTTGCCCGACTGTGCCAGACCTGGCTTCATCAGTAACATCTTCCTTCTCTTGGGGTCTTATGACATACAAGATTGGGAAACCTTCAGAGTTGAATCTGTATCTCAAGTTTTGTCGAAAGCCTTCCTCCCATTCTCTGAATTTTGTAAGGTCCTTTAACTCAGGTGGGGTTGCTTTTTCTTGTGATTTCACACTTGATTCCATCATCTTGATCCTGAATTGTTGCAGTTCAAGATTATTTGGGTTCGCTTTCCAGTCGAATGGCCCTTGGCTCGACTCCAATCAATGGTTGATAGCGAGCCCAATTTGCCCAAGTCAGAAGTCTCGATGATAGCCTGTTACCATAATGGATACTTTTTGGGTTAGGACAGTCTGGGCTGATTGATTTCAATCCATGCATGAATGATTTGATGCTTTCCTTATTGAGGTCTGTAATTTCACGAATATTAGACATTCCTCCCCTCATAGTTTCTTCAGCTGATTCATAGTTGATACCAAAATCCATCAAGCTGCTTCTGAAGGCGAGCTGTTCTGGATTCAGAAATCTTCCATTGTTGAATCCCCTGATTTTTATTTTGGGTTGGGATGACCTCCTTTCGTACCGTTCAGTCCTTGGGTTGTCATCTTGTTGCTTTCCACCTTCATCACTGCTGTCATCATATGGATCCCTACCCCTTCTTTTGGCTTCCTGCAATGCTCTGATCCTTTTCTTTACTTCTTGGTCAATGATTCTCTTCATAGTTGAGTTCTTTTCTGGGTCAGCGATAGCCCTTTCCATTACACACATGATCCTTTCATCGAATTCGTTGTCTTCTTCCATACCCACTCCTTCATCGTCTCTATCAGGATCTTGTGGGTCCACTTCCATTTTTGTTTCCTCAATAGAGTCGTAGTTCGCTCTTGTTCGAGCCATGGTGGAGACAAGACTTCAAATATTCTAATGGATTGATCGAATGGTCGTTTCGAAGTATCCGTTTCGAAATATTCGGAGGATGGTATTCGATGGAAGTTGCGATCGAATATTCAATCGAAGGTGGTATGTGGAAAGAGAGTGTAATCGGGCCGAAGGATTGGATGTGAGAGATGGATATTAAACGTTTTATGTGATTCGCTTATCTGTTTGTGTATTTGTATATCCGGATCGGATTTTTGTTCCGGTTATTTGTACTTTTGTTTGGATCGAGTTTCGTTCCGTTTGTGTGAGCTTTTGCTTTTGCTGCAATTTAAGATTGTGAGCTTTTCTATCCAGTCTCGGGATTTGCTCATTCTGTATTTCTGTGGTGAAAGATCGACGTGTTTCCTGAGAATTTAGTGTTCTCTTCTCTTTTTGGATCTTCGGATTTAGTGTTCTCGTTTCCATATCTTTGGATTTTCTTGCGAGCAGATGCTCTTTGCAATCTGTCCGTTCCAATCTGTTTCGCCACAGAATACTTGAGGCTCAATCTTCTGGCTCACGTCATTCTTGTTTTCAGTGAAAGATCAGTGTTCTCGGATATTGATTCCTTTCAACTGATGCCAACCTGGGCAACTCTTTTGGCTGAATCGTCCAGTCCCTTTTCCCTTGCGGGTTGCTGGATCTCAAAACCCAATGGAGCCTACCATCTTGGTTCGTGTCTTTGGCCTCTTCTTTCAAGGGAGGCCGCCCTGGTGTTGGTCTGTTCCAGGGCTCCACAAGCAATTGCCCCTTTTACATCCTTGAGGGTTGATGCCGGTTGCTGATCAGGCTAATCCGGATTCGTTTGGTCTTCGAGCTCAACTGCGTTTCTCTCTGAAACGCCGTCCTCAGAATTGTAGGATGCTGGCCACAGCTCGTAGAGTGCTGGGTCTGATAAACTAGAAAAACTGTGTCGTAACAAAAGCAAACGCAATCGGCCTTTCGGTCGATTGATTTAGTGAGTAGAATAATCTAATTACTCTCGTCATTGTCATATCGATTGTTGGCATATTCGTGATTTGCCACACTAATCGGCCGTAATCTTAAGACACAGAACACACGTAATCTTAAGACACAAAACACACGAAAAACCCGGCCATCTTCGATCGGCCTTTTACCGTATAATTTGCCGTGAGATTCTCATTGGAATATCACATGTAATTGTATCTTATCATGTAGAATTAGTACTATGGTGTACGTGAATTTAGGGCATGATAGTGTTTTAGAGTTGTTAATTCTTCAAAGAGTGAGCTGATGGGGAAACTCCCGCTAAGAGGCAATCCACATGGAAGCGCCAACGATTATTCACTCATCAGGTTAATAACCTTACAAATAAGGTTATTGCCTTCTTTATGACTTCTTCGTACGATACGCCCGCTCAGTACGTAAGTACGTACTTACACGGTGAATTCTTTTCACTAAGTGATATCATTTTTACCACTTAGAGATTTTTGAGTAGTGGAGGTGCGTCTGATTCTAAGGCTCAATTGTCGGAATATTCGTATCTCGTATTTTGCACCTCCGTCGTCGTTTCTTTTCGTCGCCATGTCTTCCGCACCTCAGTCGTCGTTTTGTTGGCTTTTCGGATCAAATTTGATGCCGACAAAGTCCGTATTTTTTGCCGACAACACACCCCTTGATCCAACATGATAACATGTCGGTTTAGGTGATATGTTGGATTACTGTCGGGATACGATTGATTGTGTATTGAATTCGGGCATCCGTCCGCGTCCTTATCGAACCGGAGATGCAAGTCGAAGTGATCAAAAGAAATAACCCGATAATGGTAGTATGGTCGACTCATCGAGTAGATCCGATTTGCCTGTCAAAGCATCGAGTCATCGAATTAGATCGATGAATCATGGATAATCGAATGATTTAACCTGGGTAGTGTCCCATGATGTATCTTGCGTGTTGGGCGTGCAAGATCCATCCCAATGGTTTGGTTAGATCATCAGCAGGGTTGATAACTCCAGGAATAGGAATCATCTTGATTTCACCATTTTCTTTCCACGCTTGGATGGCAAAGAACCTGATTTCAATATGCCTGGTTCTTTCAGTTGGCTTTTGGGCATTGATGATTTCAATTGCTGATGCATTGTCTTCATAGATCGGAGTTGGACCAACTTGGACTAATTCCTTGAGTATAGACCTGAGATATCTGGCTGTTTTGGCCGTTGTGACTGCAGCGATGAACTCAGCTTCCGTAGAACTCTGTGCAGTGAGTGACTGAGCTTTGGATCTATAAACGATTGCTCCGCCAGCATAAGTGAAAACATAGCCTATGGTGGACCTGCGATGTTTTGGATCATTCCCATATGCTGCATCAACAAAACACATCAGTTTGTCTTGCTTGATATCTTCAGGGTATTTGGGGAGTGATGCATCTTGGACTGTATCGTCGTATGGTACCCCTGGAGGCAGAGATGGCTCAACATTTGGTCTGTAGAACCTAATACCCCAGGATCTGGTTGTCCTGAGGTAGGGAGCTATGTTCTTCAGACTGGAATAGTGGAAAGCAGTGGGATTGGAGCTGTATTTTGACATCTGGGTCACTGCATACCCAATGTCTGGCCGGCAACTAACGTACACAAACATCATTTCACCCAAGAGTGTCCTGTAGGAGAAACCAGACGTGGATTGTAATTCAGCATGCTCCTTGGTGCCTTCTAAGGGTCCATTTGTATGTGATTGCAGCTGGCTCAGCACTTCAGTTGATAACGGCGCTGATGTTTGGAGTGTGGCTTCATCTTAGAGTCAGTTTCCCAACCATGGGATGTCATAATTTGGTCGATATAATTGGCACAAGACAGCTCAATGTAATCAGCTGTCTGTTTGACATCAATTCCATTGAAATCTTCAAGCAATCCCATTTTTGTGAAGGGAACAACATCTTCTTTAGGTAGCTTCAATTTTTCTCCAATGATGTCATAGATCTTGTCAGATATGGATTCTGATGTGCATGCTAGTGCAAAATCATCAACTTGTCTCAGCATGTGGACCGTTTCACCCTCAAAGACTGTGGTGTGGATTGTCCTGTCATGTGTGGTGGTCTTGAAGTTGAGATCAGGGCCTTTCAGGATCTTGTTGATGTGGGTTTCCCAAAGTCTTCCAGATTCTGGATGACCTTGGAGTGCTCAAAGGACAGGAAGCACCAATCTTCTGTCTATGTCTGTGCCATGCTTGTGTTTATACCATTCTACATATGCATCATCAATAGTCATGTAGGTAGGAATGTTGGGCCCTGGACTATGCGCATACGTGTCTGCACCGTCCCCTCCATATACTTTGAGGTTGAGGCTGGCTGCAATGGCAAAGAATAATCTTTGGATTGGATGTTCAACACAGGATGAGTATGACATGGTAATGGCATGTAGGATTGGAGCTGCATATTTGCTTCCATTGCAGCATTGTCTTGCTCGCCTGACACCATTCCTTTTGACACTGTATTGCCAATGGGGTCTGATAATAATGGCATCTGGAGCCTTGGGATATGGGATTGGTGATCCAAACATCTCTAAGTCTTCAAACTGATCAAGTTGTTTTTGCTCTCCAGCTTCCCATTCAGTCCATGTGGACAATGACTTGAGGTTCCTTCGAGTGAAGTGCCCTAGTGCTTGTTCTTCTGATGTAGTTGCTTTTGAATTGATGGCCTTGATTAAGAGTTCAATTTGTTCAGTTGGTAGTGAATCTGCATCTAGAGGTAATGCATGATTGCCTGCCTTATGAAGCTTGGTGATGGCTCTGAGCAAAGCAATGTCAATAGTGGGAATTACAATATCCATGTCATCTTCGGTTGGTGCCAAGTGTTTTTGGATGGAGGCATGGAGTGCTTCAGTGCTATCAACTTGGCTGATTCTTGATTGGATGATGTTCTTGTATTTGGTGCCAATTTGCTTGATGGTTTTGATGGATGAAATCCGTTCTAGGAATGGTGGGTCCTCTTCATCAGTGGGTTCCTTCCATGACGTGTTGGGAGCAAATAGTCCATATTCATTCAAATGTTTCCTGACTTCTTTCATAGATAATTTCTCTTGAAGTGCAAAGGTAATAGGTGTATCTATCGAATCCCGCACCCCTCCATCATAGGATTTATGCAGGGCTGTTGTAACAGCAGCATCATTGAACACACGTTTGTGATTGATAGATACAATATACTAAGCGCCTCATAGCTTGGAAAGAGACTTCTTATGAGAAGAGGAGAGCTTGGAGGCAGGGCTTTTGGGAAGAATATCAGTGACATATACTCGCCCAAGGAGTGAATCATTGACATACCTGAGACCAAAAGCTTGATCAGTATAGGAACTGGAGACAGTGAGCCTGAGATTGGTGAGATCTGCAAATGGTGAGATGGAGAATTGGAAATCACTGGATGACACCTCAGTGGGCTCTGGTGGGAGAGGAAGGTTGTCATCAGTCCTGAGTAGGTGCTTGACATTGGTGGGAAGGTCAGCAAGGGGCAAGTCATTCATGCCTTCATCAAACCTGACATGGGTGGCAATTTTGACATGATGTGTTTCTGTATCATACCAAAGAATGTTTCTGGTTGTGTATGGTACAAAACCGAGAAAAATGCCTTTTCTGGCATTGGGTTTGAGCTTGACGGATCTCTTGCCTGGAGGCCTAACCCAGACACAACACCCAAAGGTTCTGAAGTCAGTGAGATTTTCCTTGTGACCAGTTGCTAATTCCAAGGGTGAATGGTGTTGATTACTCTCAGGAAAGGCATTTGACAAGCGTAATGCACGATAGAAGGCAAAAGGCCAGAATTTGATTGGTAGGTTGGCACCACTCAACATGGTTTGCATTGAGTTAGCAAGTGTTCGGTGTGCTCTTTCTACTGTGCTATTCTGATGCGAAGCATCAGCACCAGTGGGGAATATGGACTATCCAAAAGCAGAGAATAGATTTCAGATGTCAGGATTGTGATAGAGCTCGCCACCTTGATCAACTGTCTCATACTTGTTGGAGCAAGTTGGGTTGTGCTGACTGAAAAAATGTTCTAGCCAATGAAGAGGTGCAGCTTTTGAAATCCTTGTGTCTCCATATTTCGTATTTGTGTAGTGATCTGTGATGAGAATCCAAGCTATCTCACCATGGATACCTACATAATCACGCTGCCGTTTACTGTTGGAGGATTTGGTTCCTGAAAAAGCAAAGTCAATAGACAAACCCTGAAAAGGCTGAGTAGCCTTCCCTGTAGAATTGGAGCCAGCAGGGGTCTTCGTTTGCTTACATTGGATGCAAGTTGGACATTGATCAAGAATACTAGTTTGACGCTTGAATTTTGGGACTCCAAGAATGTACTTATGCGCTTGATAGAGAAAGTCATCACATGGATGTCCAAGTCTTTGATGCCAGAGAAGCTTGGAGGTTTTTGCTTTGATGGCTTGGATGGGAAAATGTTTGTCAGCAATCTTGGTAAAAAACAATTTTGCATCAAACCATGGTGTGATGCTGGTATCAGGCTGGGCTCTGGCAGCTTCAGTGCATTTTTGGAGTGTCACAAGATTTGTGTAGATGTCATACCTGAAATTGCTGATGGCCTTTTTGGAGGCTAGATCACAAGCTTGTTTGAACTCCATGTCAGTTGCTAAAGCTTATGCTGAAGAGGTTGCACAATTCGCATATGGGGATTCAAGGTCTACATCTGGGATCAGTACTGGATGTGTGAAACACTGACCATCAATGATGGCACCATGGAGGACAATGCTTTTAGCAGTGCTATGTTTGTGATGACAAATAATGGTGAGGTTGCCATTCTGTTGAACGGAGGAGTCATGGGTGTCTGTGAAGGCTTTGTGTATGGACTGTCCACTGAATTGCTCTCTAATGCGTGATGTAATGCCACAGAGGTCATTCTCACTCAGCAATGTTGTTGAAAGCGAGGGAGAATAGTAGAAGACGACTCTAAGATACCGGGCTGTAGCTGGCTGCCTTGCCTCCAATTGCCGCTGTGAGCCTGACTGAACATTTTCTCAGCTTGGTGTAAGGTTTGTAATCGTGGAGGATATGTAGTAGGTTTGTGCAAGACACTTTAGCACCTGTATCAATTTGTGCTTGGACACCGTGTTGGAAATATGATGCAGCTGCTATTGGATCTGAAGGAACAAGATTTTGGACATTGTTGGTATCAACTGAGATGGGATTGTCTCGGTCAAAATTTGGATCCGCATTGGTTTCCAATTGTGATTCCAATGCAGGGGTTGTAACCTCAAGTGATTCCATATTGCAGTAGACATCAGTTGGAATAGATGGTTGGAGGTTATCCCTAGGGAGCAGATTGACAGCACCAATCTGGACTGATTTGTAGGAACTGACACTGCTGGAGTCCAAGCAGGGGCATGAGCCTTCCACTGGAGGGGCTGTGGCACTGTCAAATCCTTGAGGATCATTCTGAGGTGACGTGGTGTGGCTGCAAGAAAGACTGTCTATTCTTGGCCGTGGCAAAATTTTTGGTTTTCTGGTTCATCATCTGGGGGGATCTCATCCTGATCTTCATCTTCAATGTTGATCTGGGAGATCCGTTGAGTAGAATCTAAGAGCTGTTGGGTTTCTCTATTGCATTTGCTTAGAAAAACAGCTGTGACAATCCTATGTTTCTTGAGGGACTCAACATCTTCCAAGGCAGGACAATTATCAAAACTATGACTGGATGTGTGACAAACGATGCATTTTCTGGATGTGTCAAAGAGACTGGGTTGTTTATCAAATGCAGAGATGGCATTGCAGTAGGCTTGATGAAGAAATGGGTTGTCGGATGCTTCATCCATTTCTGGGTATCCAAGTGATTCAATCAGGCTGATTGAGTGAGAAGTTAGGGTTGATGGAGTTTTTGTAGTGTTGTTGCTGCCTGCACGGTTTTTGAAACGGCCATTTCGACGAGAGCCTGGCCTGGTCCCAGCTGTGAAAGCCGGTTTGGGTAGGCTGGATTTGAAGGCTTTATCCTTGTACTTCATGTCTGCCTTGATTTCCTGCTCATATGTTTGAAGAGTTTGGAGAAGTCTTCCTGCCTTGTATTTGTCTCGCTTGAATTGATCATCTGACTCGCGTTCATCCTCTGTTTTCTTTCGCAATTCATAAGATAGAGTGGCTCCTTCAATGATGTTGCTTACCTCTTTCATTGAACTGATTGTGCTGGGTTGGTTGTGCAGGAATACCCGGAGTCTGAGATAATCCTTGTACCTGAAAAAGTATTCTTCCAGTGACTCATTTTGTTCCTGGTTTGGTGGACTTCTCACCATCTTTCCTTTGTAGGATGGTCGTTCTGAGTTGGGATGTGTTTTGGCAATCACACTATAGAGGGATTCGTATCCCTGTCCACCTTCAAAGCAATGGATTGCAGCTTTCACACTCTTGCATGATTCAGGGATAACTTTATCTGTCCTGAGGGCAGTGTAGATTTGGTTTCCCCATTCATGGATGGCCAATTCGTATCTTGCAGGGAGGTCATCCACATAGGTGTCTCCAATGGTGAATCCTCTCAGATGATCAGCTTCGCGTCTATAGAGGTAATATGGATGGACATAAATATGGTGTTGCTGTGCATGGGCAGTCACTTCCCTGTACCATTTGCAAACCTGAGGAGCTGTAGAGTTCTTTAGCTGTGAGAAGCCTGTGAGAAATAATTTGTCGCGCGCTGCCTCTTTGGATTTATCTGAAGCTCTGGTTAGATCAAAACAATCACCGCTTCTTGTGACTAGGCGTTGATCATTCCTGTCACTTCCTAGGTTATGCAGGTAGTAATTTTGTTTGACAGTCACTTCATCTCCTGCTGCATCTGTAGAGGTGATTTCAAAGTATTTCATCTCATTGCTGGTAAGGAAATCTTCTCTTCTGTTGTATCTCTCCTGGACCATAGGAGGTAGTGTTCCGGGATTCCATGGAAGGTCAAGTGCCGCTTGGGGGTTGGCGCTGGGGTTGTTGTTGATGTTGTTGCCATTGTTGACCAATTGTTGTAGTAGGGTAGTCAGTTGTCCCATTTTGGTAGGAGGCACAACTTCCGCAGGTGTATCCACAACGATGACATTATCTTCATCATCAGATGGTGGGTCTCCGGTGTAGGCTTCCATGAATAGGTCAGGGCGCCATTTTTTCTTGAATCTCCAATAGGTAATCGTGAGTTCAATAACAACAGTAGGTTTGTCATCTGTGTTGGTGCGGATTGCATGTTTTGCAGCTGCATCAAATTCTGTCTTGTATCTCATCCATTTGGTGGATCCATTGTTTCTGACATGCTTGATAACACACTTGTTGAGGAGATTGGCAATGTGGCCTTTGGTAACCTCGTCCGGGTCTATTAGATTGATTGCAATGGCTTTGGCAATGCAATTTAGGATGTGGAGCTGTGGATCCGATGCTATTTCTAGTGGTCCTTCTTTGTCTTCTTCTTCTTCGCCTTCACGTGTCACGAAGAATTCTGAGAGTTCATCTTTGCCGATGATTTCAGAGTAGGCTTTGTTAAGGGATGTGGCCGCAGTTGGGTTACTAGCGCTTGCAAAGCGGAATTCAATCCCAAAGATTGGAGTCCAATCAAATGGAGTCGGCATGGTTTTTGTTCGTCGTTTGTTGAATCGAATCGTTGCATTGTCGTCGTCATTACGGTGTGATGTTCGTTGGAGAAATGAACCGGCGATCGATTGATGTCTTTGGTATCTGTCCGGAAGAAGATTCCTGTAGGTGAATTGGTAGTCCGTGTCGATGTATTTGTTCCGAGGTTGTGGAGTCCGGAACATTTGTCGGAGAAACAAGCGATTGGTGAATTAACCTTGGTGATGATCATCGGGGAAACAAGCGTTGTTGGTGTGCCTATTGTTATGCAATTAACCGGTGCTTGGTCGTGGATTACAAAAGGAAGATTCTTGTAGAAGGATCAGTATCACACCCTGTGATTCACGAGCAGGGAGGTGAGAAGAGAGAAAGAAATAATGAGATGGGGGGAGGCCGAGAATGTGCCGCACAGGGAGCTAAGCACACAATTTCCTCTGGAGTTAACCGACAGTGGAGGTGCTGAACGGCCGGAGATAGGAGTGTAGCTTAAGGTATACACAAGTGCTCTTGCGGGACACGAGTGTGAGTTATAAGGGCTCTATAACATGTTGTTACTCTAAAAATCGACCGAAAGGATAGGATAATTAAAATTTAAAGAGATGTGAGCTCAGAGAGACGCTCTTATTTTTACTGTGCATTTTGTACTGTATCGGGGCTCTCTGCTGTATTTTTTACATGGTAGAGATCTTCCCCGGTTATTTGTTACTATCTTCTTTATCGTTGTACCAATACTGTCGCTGCTGTTTCTGTGTTAGTGTTGTGTGTCGGTCTTACTGTACCGGTCATTTGATAGCATTGGTTATTTACGAGGTTAAGTGATTTACTCGATGGGGCGTATGCTTGTTCGTGGTATGTATGCTAGATGAGGCCCATCTGGCATCGGTATTGATTTTCATGATTCCAATAAGTAATTTCCTCACGGGATATCAAGTATATTCGTTCGAATGCACTTAAGGGTTCCAAGTGTTCACTTATTGGTCAGGTCTTTGGAGATGTCTTGTTTCTAACCAATTCTCCTCTTTTGTTTGTAGTCCTAAGTGATATCATTTTTACCACTTAGAGATTTTTGAGTAGTGGAGGTGCGTTTGATTCTAAGGCTCAATCGTCGGAATATTCGTATCTCGTATTTTGCACCTCCGTCGTCGTTTCTTTTCGTCGCCATGTCTTCCGCACCTCAGTCGTCGTTTTGTCGGCTTTTTGGATCAAATTTGATGCCGACAAAGTCCGTATTTTTCGCCAACAACAATTCAAACAACACTGCACCAAATCTTGTCCAGTAGAGCTCATAATAACTACTTCGTTGCTGAGCCAAAGCCTCAGCAAAGCAATTTGTCAAAAGGATGGCTACAATGGTCAAGAAAGAGGACAATGATATCCCTCTCACACCTGAATCACCAGGGCATGTGGGTAAGTAGACAATTAACAGTGAAGGAACTCAGGGATGCGCTTGACTTTCCTTCAGGGAGAGTGAACAAGATTCATCATGAACGTGATCTTGATGCATTGATTGATCACAAGACCCTGGGTAAGGTCCTTGCAGGAGCCGTATGGTTCCTGTGGAGTGACCCAACCCAAACCGGCTCAACCTCAACTGGGGAAGAGCAACAGAACTCACCCCTGTTATTGATGCAAGCTATAAGCAGGACACACATGTCCTCCACTCCCCTTTTGTACCAGGGAATGGTCAAGGTAATGGACCTCAAAGCCCGCTTTGATGCCAGGACCCTAAAGGCTATCAAGACTGAAGGTCGCGTCAATGCCACTGCAGACAAGGCTACAACGTCAGATGATGCCGCAGTACCCAAATACCTATGGAATAAGAAGATTGCGGAGGTGTTGAGCTAGGAATGGAGTGAGCAACCCGAGCCTCCCCTGGATTTTTCTGAGCCGGGTAACCTTCTGTGATTCAAGTGGGCACTTAGGAAACTATGGGTCTTCTGCCTGGTTCTATGGAAACGGAAAGTTTGCCAGGACTTTACCAAGTGCTGGTTTTGCTTACACGGAAAAGCAGACACAAACGCCACAGAAATTGAGCGGAGTGGCCTCCAAGCTTGCGCTAAAGCAGACAACTGTAGCTGGTGGACCTGGGATAAAGGGGCCTCTATCTTCTTTTGGCAGTGGCCTCTCAATTATCAGAAAATAGCTTGATTTGGCCTTAAGCCTATTTTTGATGGCCCGGCCCCGCCGTTG
Source organism: Pseudo-nitzschia multiseries (assembly GCA_037355745.1). NCBI lineage: Eukaryota > Bacillariophyta > Bacillariophyceae > Bacillariales > Bacillariaceae > Pseudo-nitzschia > Pseudo-nitzschia multiseries. Next base: position 16,281,307 of record CM074783.1, read on the forward strand.
AATGCTGACCGGCAGCCACCTTACTTGGACCCTAGTATCAAGGCTCTAGTCAAGGAGAAACTCTCCATAGTGATCGACAAGGGGTACATCGAGCTTGCGGATATAAAATTCGTTGAGGCTATGATGTTCATGTTCCATATTCCAAAAGGTGAAACCGATGTGCGCATCATTTATGACAGCACCAAATCAGGCCTCAATGACGCCCTGTATGCTCTATGGTTTGCCCTCCCTATAGTGGACTCCATGTTGCGGTGGGTGGTTGCAGGCATGTGACTGGCTGATAATGATTACGGCAAGCAGGTCTTGAACTTCCCGTTGTACCCCGACCTGAGAAAATACTGTGGAGTAGATCTTTCTCAGTTGCTGGATTCAGCATCTGATGAATCCAGGGCAACTGGGGTGTGAATGTACAATGCTATGAGCCTCAAGTCCTTCCCTTACAACTCCATAGAGGGATCTTTGCGGGCAAAGCGAATCATTCTTGGCAACCCTTGGGATCCCAAAAACTGTACGCATGGGATTGGGTGCGCCTAAACCTTCCGGGGATGGAATCCTATGACCCTACAGAACCATGGATCTCCAAGCTCCAATCTGACAGACTACACGCCACAGAAATCACGCAGTACGTGGATAGCATTCAAATCATGGCCCCTACAGAGGCCCTTGCTTGGGAGTGCAGCAGCAAGATGGCGAAAGGGCTTTGGCTGGGTCTAGAGAACGCTGCACGCAAAAAAAGAAGTGCGAGTCAGGAACCGGGTGCATGGGCAGGTGCTACGGTATCCACCAACAACATACGAGTCTGTAAGGGTGTCACCAAAGAGAGATGGACCAAACTTCAGCACCAAATACGCTGGATTGCCCTGCAGGTTAATATGCTTGACAAGCACACCAAGGCAGGGCATCCAGACTTAGAAGCCAAATCTGAAAAAGATGGAAAACCACTGTTAGGGAACATCCCCTCACTCCAAAGACCAAGAAGAGGAGAAACATCCTCAAATGGTTCAAAAGGATGAGCGACTATGGCAAAATGGAGAATATTGTTGCCAGGCCTTTGTTCATGAATGAGGAGCAAAATTGGCGTGCCACCATTGCCGATCTTGATGGGCCTTTCCATGACATTTTGAAGGTGGTACAGCACCGCCATGCGTCCATCATTGACTCAAGTGTGGTTGTCTAGGACGCATACAGCACCTATGAATTCTTCAGAAGAGGTGCAACATCTGCGGCTCAGAACAAAAGACTGGACGCCGGCACCATCAGCGCAAAGAACCATTGGAGAACCCAAACAAGCTGCAGCAGATCCGGACCAAAAAACATGCTTCATTGCTACAGCACCGCCAGTGCCATTGTTCCCATTTTGACTAGGTTCTCGTACAAGATAGGGTAAACAAGTGAAAAGAATTCACCGTGTAACGCGTATTCGTACGTACTATGCGGGCGTATCGCACGAAAAGTTATAAGGGCAAATAACCTTATTTGTAAGGTTATTTCTCAGTGAATAATCGTCGGCGCTTTTATGTGGATTGTCTCTTTACCGGATTTCCCCATCAGCTCACTCTTTGAAGAATTAACAACTCTAAAACACTATCATGCCCTAAATCTATGTACATTCTAGTACTAATTCTACATGCTAAGATACGATTTTACATGTGATATTCCAATAAGAATATCACGGCGAATTATACGGTAAAAGATCGGACCAAAGATGGCCGGTTTTACGTGTGTTTTGTGTCTTATTGTGGCAAATTACACGGTAGTATGCCAATAATCGATACAACGATGACGAGAGTAACTAACCTGTCAATCAGTGAAGATGATCGACGCTTACCTGATCGACGCTTACCGGTATGATGATTATTCTTACGATTGCTTTTGTTTTATTACCTTTACGACGCAGTTTCTTTAGTTTATCAGACCCACGGCACTCTACGAGCTGTGGCCAGCATCCTACAATGCTGAGGATCGAATGGCGTTTCCCGAGAGAAATGCAGTTGAGCTCGAAGACAATCCGGATTAGCCTGATCAGCAACCAGCATCAACCCTCAAGGATGTAAAAGGGGCAATTGCTTGTGGAGCCCTGGAACATACCAACACCAGGGCGGCCTCCCTGAAAGAAGAGACCAAAGACCCGAACCAAGATGGTAGGCTCCATTGGGTTTCAAGATCCAGCAAAACAAGCAAGGGAAAAGGGGCTGGACGATTGGAAATTGCCCAGGTTGACATCAGTTGAAAGGAATCAATATCCGAGAACACTGATCTTTCACTGAAAACAAGAATGACGTGAGCCAGAAGATTGAGCCTCAAGTATTCTATGGTGGTGAAACAGATTGGATGAGACAAATCGGGTGGAACAGATTGTGAGCATCTGCTCGCAAGAAAATCCAAAGATATGGAAACGAGAACACTAAATCTGAAGATCCAAAAGAAAAGAGAACACTAAATTCTCAGGAAACAAGATGATGAAATTCATCGATCTTTCACCACAGAAATACAGAATGAGCAAATCCCGAGACTGGATAGAAAAGCTCACAATCTTAAATTGCAACAAAAGCAAAAGCTCATACAAACCGGAACGAAAACTCGATCCGAATAATCAGAACGAATAATCGGAACGGAAATTCGATCCGAATATACATATCCGAATACTCAAACAGATAAGCAAACCACACACAACAATCACCAACAGTTAACCAACCATCTCACATACAATCCTTTGATTCGATTACACTCTCTTTCCACATACCACCTCCGAATATTTCGAAAGGAATACTTCGAAACGATCATTTGATTACGGCGATAAAATATTCGAAATCTCGTCTCCATCATGACTCCAGCAAAAAGAAAAACAAGAACAAGAGCGAAGCCAAAAGACGATGATGACTATGACTCCAATGAGGAAACAAAAATTGAAGTGGACCAGGACCTACCAGAACCTGATAGCGACGATCCAAGTGAAGTAGTGGGTATGGAAGAAGAAGAAAATGACAAATTTGATGAAAGAATCATGCGTGTAATGGAGAAGGCTATATCTGATCCAGAAAAGAACTCAACTATGAAGAGAATCATCGACCAAGAAGTAAGGAAAAGGATCAGAGCATTACATGAAGCTGCAAGAAGGGGTAGGAAACCAGATGATGTTAGCAGTGATGAAAGTGAAAACCAACAAGATGACGACTCAAGGACTGAACAGTACAACAGGAGGTCATCCCAACTCAAAATAAAAATCAGGGGATTCAACAATGGAAGATTACTGAATCCAGAACAGCTCGCCTTCAGAAGCAGCTTGATGGATTTTGGTATCAACTACGAATCAGCTGAAGAAATTATGAGGGGAGGAATGTCTAATGTTCGTGAAATTACAGACCTCAACAAGGAAAGCATCAAATCATTCATGCATGGATTGAAATCAATCAGTCCAGACTGTCCTAACCCAAAAAGTATCCATTATGGTAACAGGTTATCATCAAGACTTCTCACATGGGCAAATTGGGCACGCTACCAACCTTTGATTGGAGTTAAACCAAGAGCCATTGACTGGAACGCGAACCCAAATAATCTTGAACTGCAACAATTCAGGATCAAGATGATGGAATCAAGTGTGAAATCACAAGAAAAAGCAACCCCACCTGAGTTAAAGGACCTTACAAAATTCAGGGAATGGGAGGAAGGCTTTCGTCAAAACTTGAGATACAGATTCAACTCTGAAGGTTTCCCAATCTTGTATGTCATAAGACCCCAAGAAAAGGAGGATGTTGATGATGAAGCCAGGTCTGGCACAGTCGGACAAAGTCCATCAGATGCCTATCCAACTTGGAGTGACTACAATGAAAGGTGTGGTGTTTTGTCAGGTCATCAGTATGATGAAGGCAACAATGTTGTATGGAGGTTGTTATGTGATGCAACAAGAAAAGGGCCGGGTTGGGAATATGTGGCACATTTCCAAAACACTGAATTGAACTCAGGGCATGCAAGAAACCCCTTCATTTCATTAATGCAACATGCTTATACTGATACCAATATCACTATGGTCCTGAACAAAACCTACCAGGAAATGAAAGAATCACATTACACCGGTGACCATAAGAACTATGATTGAAACAAGCACAAGAGGAATTGGACTGCATTCCATGGAACGATTCTGAGATTCGAAAAGAACCACAATGAAAGGAGATTTGTCTGGGACTTTATCAACTCAATCAGTGATGAGAGACTTGATGCTGCCAAAGCTGACGCGATAGATGAGAGCAAAGACTATCGCAACAACTTCAATGAATGTTTGATTTTATTCACCAATCGTCTTGGATTGAAGAAGCTTGCAAATGGAAAGCATAAAAGGGGTCAGAAGTGTGTATTCAGTAGGCACGTCAAGCAATAAAAAGCAGAAGACAACTGGGACATTCACAGGAAAAGTAGAGAATAAGACCTATCCAACAAGCGTTTATAAAACAATGTCAAAAGACCAGCGTCAGGAACTGTACCAGATGAGACAGGCAAGTAAGAAAAAGAGGGCTCTCAAGGCTGCTGAGACCAAAAAGGCAAAGGAAGCTGAAAAGGAAGGTGCAGGTGATAGCTTTGGCTCAAAATCTAAGAAATGACATCATAACCGGACACTAGAAAACAAATGTTTAAAAATGGTGAGCCGGTCATTATATAAGATGAATATTCCACTAGATTTTGATGATGGTGAAAATGAAGATGGATACTGTGAGTTAGACTCACATGCTGACACCACTGCAGCTGGAAGCAACATGATATTGCTTAATCCTGATCAGATCACAACACATGTTGATGTTGCCCCTTTTTCTGAAGAGTACAAGCCAATCAAGAAAATCCCAATTGGAAGCTGCGCAACTGCTTGGACAAGTCCAACATCAGGTCAAGTCTACATTATAGTGTTCCATCAGGCGCTGTACTTTGGAAACAAATTGAAGAACAGCTTGATATGCCCAAATCAAGTCAGGGATTGCAGTTTCAACTCTGTTGAAGAAACCCTTCGTCAGTTTGACCCCAGATCCAAGCATGGAATTACAATCCAAACCCCAATGGAAGATGATGACCCCAAGAAAGTTTTTATAAAACTGAGTATGAGAAATGTGATTTCATACTTTCCAACAAGGAAGCCAACAAGATTGGAGCTTGATGAATGTCAACATCTGATTGCAACAAATGACACCCCGTGGGACCCTCACTCACTGAAGTTCAGGATGGCTGAGTTAGCAATTGACAATGATGATCCAATTTCAGGGGACCAAATCAGTGTCCAAGCTATGTCAACTGAAGATGCAAGTTCAGTGGCAACAGAACCTACAAGTAACGTCACAGACATGCTCTCCAAGACTAGCATAGGGCACAACCATACTAGTCTCATGGAATGCTGCAAGCTGATGAGGTTGCACCAGATATCAACCAGAAGAATGCTGACCAAATGTCAAATAGCGACAGATGGCAATATTTCCCATAGGATCTCCTCGGTAACAAGTGTTTCAAGCGCGCGAAGGATAGACCAGTTTCTATTTGATGACACAAAATTTGACTTCACAGAAGCCTCTGAGGATGAATCAAAACAAATCCCTAGCTTGCAAGAAATTGACAATACACTTGAAAGAAGATCCCTTGATAGAAGAAATCAATGGGGACCATCAGTGACAACTATTGAAGGTCCAAACAAAGTCGATTGCGAACGTCTAGCCAAGACTTGGAATATCAGTTTCAAAAAGGCAGAACAGACATTGAAGGTCACTACTCAGAAAGCCCTGAGAAATTTGCAACTACCTTTGATGAAGCGTCTGCCAACACAGCGCTTTAGAAACAAGAGAGTTGCTCAGGGAACCTGGTATACTGATACCTGGCATGCAAAAACCACAAGCATTATGAGATAAGAAAAATGTGCACAGGTCTTTACAAATGGGAATGGATTTGAAGTATTCATACCAATACAAAACAAGTCGCAAGCTCATCAAGGATTGAAAATATTCATTCATGAAGTTGGAATTCCTTAACATTTGATTTCTGATGGTGCCCCAGAACAAGACTCACCAAGGACTTACAAGACACACTGGAATTCAATTGTGAAACGCAACCATATACACCAAACATTCATCCAACCACATTGCCCTTTCCAAAATCGAGCAGACCAAGCAATAGGCCATCTTGGTAGTGCAATCATAACCAAGACAGCAAAGAAGAAATCACCAAGGAGACTATGGTCATTTTGTGGTGAACTATGTGCAAATATCAGGCAGAGGACTGCATCAAGCAACCCTTCTTCAATGGGAAGGACCCCATTTGAATTGGTGCATGGCTACAGGCCGGATATAACATTATACACATCATCAGAATGGTATGATTTTATATTTTATTTTGATAAAGGTGATTCTTCAACTTGAGGAGTTGAAAGACTGGGTCGATGGCTCGGACCTTGCGGCAGCAAGGTGGGTGGGGGAGATTGTTTTTGGATCCTGACTGAATCAGCAATACCAATCTCTACAAATTCAATAAGGCCAGTAAAGGAATTTGAATGGAGGGACAGAGATGTCCTAAGAAGAAGGGAAGCAATTGATAAATCAATTGAATCCAAGATTGGTGATGAAGTCAAAGACAGCGCGTCCTTTTTCCAGGAAAATTATCCAGAACCTCAACAAGAGCTGTTTGATGAGCAACCAGTGAGATCATCTGATCTGAAACTTGAAATGGCAGAGCCAGAGGCATCAGTTGAAGATATTGATGAACCAGACGAGTATCTGGGAAATGAAGTAATCATTGAAAGAAATGATGAAAGGCTCAGGTGTATTGTCAAGGATAGGGTACGCAATCTGCAAAACCGACCAATTGGAGTAAGGAATGAGAATCCAATACTGGACACGAGGTTATACAAATTGCAACTACCTGACGGCACCATTGAGGAATACACGGCAAACATTGTTGCAGAAAGTCTTTACAGCTCTGTTGATGATGATGGACGGATGTTCACCCTGCTGGATGAGCTAATTGATCATGAATGCGACAACACTGCTTTAACTGACGAGGAGGCCACGACTATAGCCAAAAATGGCAGAAAAACCCATAAGCCAACAACTAGGGGGTGGAGAATTCTGGCCAGTTGGAAAGATGGAACCGAATCTTGGTGTAAGCTAAGTGATGTCAAACAATCATTCCCAGTGCAACTAGCAGAATATGCAGTCAACAACAAGCTTGAAAAGTTACCAGCCTTCAGATGGTGGGTGCATAAAATTTTGCAAAGAAAGGAACGAATCCTTAAGGCGGCGAAAACAGCCAAGTATTGGTTGAAAAGTCACAAATATGGTGTTGAATTACCACATTCAATTACACAAGCACTGGCAATTGATAAAAAAACAGGTACTGACCACTGGGAACGAGCAATTCATAAGGAAATGACAAACAACATGGCAGCTTTCGAATTTTCTGATGATGATGTTATCCCAGTTGGTCACAAGGAGATCACAACGCACATGATATTTGATATCAAGCTTGGATCCCTAACAAGAAAGGCTAGGTTGGTAGGGGACGGTCACAAAGTTCCTGCTGTAGCAAAGGAAAATACCTACTCATCTGTTCCCAGTCAAGATTCAGTGAGGATATTCTTCTTGCTGGCAGCGCTGAATGATTTGAAGGTTCTCTCAGCAGATATTCAAAACGCATATTTGACAGCTCCAATGAAGGAGAAATATTTTCTCCGGGCAAGAGCTGAAGATGACTTTCCTCCACACCTTGCAGGTTGGCCTTGTAAGATAGTTCGAGCACTATACAGATTACCAGTTGCAGGAGCATCATTCAGATCATATCTCACGAAGCATTTGAGGGATCTTGGATATTCCCCATGCAAAGCAGATCCGGATGTGCACTTAAGAATTGAAACAGGAAAGATGGATCCAGATATTGGGCAATGTTGATTGCTTATGTTGATGATATCTTATGTTCTGGTGAAGATCCTAAGTTCCAGCTAGAAAATATTGAACGAAAGTTCAAGTTGAAAGATGATACCATTGAAGAACCAACTCTGTATTTAGGAGCTGATATTGGAAAGTTTTACTTTGAAGGTAATTCAAAACCAAGGTGGTCATTATCAAGCACCAAATATACTGCAAAAGCTGTCACGGCTGTTGAACAAGAGCTTGGAACTGAGAAGTATGGTTACAAATATTTACCAAAGTCTGCATCCAGTCCGCTGTCACATGATTACAGACCGGAGATTGATATTTCAGAGGAACTGAATCCCAAATTACAAAATTACTATCAAGGCTTGATTTAAGTTCTCAGATGGATATGCGAACTTGGAAGGCTTGACATCGTAATGTCAGTTTCTCTTATGTCAAGGTATTTGGCTCAGGCGAGAATGGAACATTTGAACCAGTTATTTCATATATTTGCATATTTGAAGAAGTATAACAGGTCAAAATTGGTTTTTGATGATTCAGTACCAAGTGTTGATCAGAGTAAATTTCAAAAATGCGACTGGTCTGAATTTTACCCTGGTGCCACTGAAGCCTTACCAGCAGATATGCCTGAAGCTTTGGGAAAACATGTAACGATGAGCTGTTTTGTTGATGCTGACCATGCTGGATGCAAAGCAACAAGAAGATCTCATACTGGTGTTATTATCTTCATTAATAATGCACCAATCATTTGGTTTTCCAAACGACAAACAACAGTTGAAACATCAACTTTTGGATCCGAGATTATTGCATTGAAAATTGCAATTGAATTGGTTGAAGGTCTAAGATACAAGCTGAGAATGATGGGTGTTCGAATTGATGGGAGCACCAATGTGTACTGTGATAATGATTCTGTTGTCACAAATGTTACACGACCTGAAAGCCCATGCAAGAAGAAACACAACAGCATTGCATACCACAAGGCCCGAGAATCCATTGCAGCAGGAATTATCAGAGTTGCAAAGGAACCAGGTTCAACAAATATTGCTGATTTGTTTACCAAGCTTATGAGTGGCGCTGTTTTCCAAGAACATTGTTCCCGATGCATGTGGTAAGTAAGTAAGTAAGTTTGTTTCGTGCGTTCGACCGAAACAACAGGATAAATAAATTATTCATTCGATGGAAATGTTCGATTGACCGTTTGATCGAAGTGACAAGTCGATTTTATGTTTGATCCTGGAAACAAAAATCGATCTGCAATGAGCATTTCGAAAATGGATAATGTGATCCATGAATACAATATATCAAACCGGCAAGGATCAGGGCAAAATGCCATGATACAAGCCAGAATGAATGGCAAAATGCCTCCCCATTTTTTGAATGGGCCTCTGATGGTAGACTGGATACAGTTTGGTATTCAACACACATGACTCACGATGAATAGATTAAGTCAAAAGATCCAAACGCTTAACGATTGGATTTACGACTGAAGGGGACTGAAAAGAATTCACCGTGTAACGCGTATTCGTACGTACTATGCGGGCGTATTGCACGAAAAGTTATAAGGGCAAATAACCTTATTCGTAAGGTTATTTCTCAGTGAATAATCGTCGGCACTTTTATGTGGATTGTCTCTTTACCGGATTTCCCCATCAGCTCACTCTTTGAAGAATTAACAACTCTAAAACACTATCATGCCCTAAATCTATGTACATTCTAGTACTAATTCTACATGCTAAGATACGATTTTACATGTGATATTCCAATAAGAATATCACGGCGAATTATACGGTAAAAGACCGACCAAAGATGGCCGGTTTTACGTGTGTTTTGTGTCTTATTGTGGCAAATTACACGGTAGTATGCCAATAATCGATACAACGATGACGAGAGTAACTAACCTGTCGATCAGTGAAGATGATCGACGCTTACCTGATCGACGCTTACCGGTACGATGATTATTCTTACGATTGCTTTTGTTTTATTACCGTTACGACGCAGTTTCTTTACAAGCAAGGACCAGGCCGGTAGGATAGATGCCTATTTTGCAGAAACAGTTAATAAGCAGCAACCACTTTTCAACGCTCTCTAACCAGTGAGTAGCATATGGGACTACACCAACAAACTTGTGCTTGGTTACTTCACCTACTGGCCTGCCCTTGACAAAGGGTTGTGTGGGATCCTCCAATAATCCCACACAGAGACTCGGAGGATGGTGGACCACTTCATCTTCCACAAGGCATCGAGAGAGGCCTATCGAAACTCTCATGACAATGTCTGGTGGGGTAGGCTGCTATCCAACAGGATCAACTGGAGGTCAAGGAAGGTTGGCGGGTAGGGTACTGTGGGGGAGGTTTGAATTGACCATATTATTTGTCAAGGTTTTGTCTCCCTTCCTTTGATTGTAAAGCTGACTGATAAACTTGGAGAGAGGGGGGTGCTAACAGGCAACTAGCGCTCCTCTCTGGGTGGATCCGGAAGCACATTTGTTCTGTGAAGCCACAGGGGGTTCTCTGCTGGAGATGGCCTGCTTGGATACATTCCAACAGGAGATGCCCGAGGTCTATACTACCACACATGGCATATTAGACCCCTGTCACCTTTGTTTTGACGGTTAAGTTCTTCAACTTTATAAAAATAAATCACTAATCTATGAAGGCCCTTGTGGCTGGATTGTGAGGAGGACGAGAGAGTTCGCATGCTCTTGGACACCGGCTACAACAGCCTAAAAACAAAAAGACATAAAGCTGATGCTGTGCTTATTAAATTCCTGTCGTGTCTAGCAGTACCAATGCTACACGACAGCAGTTTGTTCTATTTGAACAAATCAATGCGTTTCAATCCAGTCAAGTAATCAATTCCCACGGCACATTGATTCCCATGACGCGTTGATTCCCATTGGGTATCCATTGTGAGCAATCCCTATTTTCTAGTATTGCCCAGATTCTATGGTGTGCAATCTTTGGTTTGAGGAAATATCACACAACCTACGGTGAGCAATCTCTGATTTCATTGATAAACATCTCATGGAATCTTCCTAGGATTGCAGGGGAAGGCAACCATTGTCAGAAGCTTCTCACACACACACACACACTATATATATATATATATATATATATACAATCAATGATCGATACATGCATGGAAATAGTCAGTGAGTAATTCCATTGTGACGCAACAGCAGTCGCAACGTCTTTCATCTCAATAAAAGAGATATCTTGCGTTTTGGCAAGATTTCACTTTATCTCATACTTTTAACATTCAACTGATTATATCTCCAAAATTCACACTAGTTGCCATCAACTACTTGTGATCTACATTACCTAAGATCTATCTTGCTGTGCCCACAAAGATGGTAGTAAGAAGAGATCTGGCGTTTCCATAGTCTTGCCTTGTAGTAAGATTGTCCGTTGCCAAAAGTATTGAAACTGTTGTTACTCTAAAAATCGACCGAAAGGATAGGATAATTAAAATTTAAAGAGATGTGAGCTCAGAGAGACGCTCTTATTTTTACTGTGTATTTCGTACTGTATTGGGGCTCTCTGCTGCATTTTTTGTTGTAGAGATCTTCCCCGGTCTTTTTCACTTTGGGTTTCATCGTACCGATACTGCTGTTGCTGTTGCTGTATTAGTGTCGTGTATCGGTCTTACTGTATCGGTCATTCGATGGTATTGGTCATTTGCGAGGTTAAGTATTTTGTTCGATGGAGCGTATGCTTGTTCGTGGTATATATGCTAGATAAAGCCCATCTGGAATCGGTATTGATTTTCTTGATTGCAATAAGTAATTTCCTCACGGGATATCAAGTATATTCTTTCGAACGTACTTAAAGATTCCAAGTGTTCACTTATTGGTCAGGTCTTTGGATATGTCTTGTTTCTAACCGATTATCCTCTTTTGTTTGTAGCCTTAGGTGATATTGTTTTTACCACTTAAGGATTTCCAAGTAGTGGAGGTGCGTTTTTTTCTAAGACTCGGTCATCGGAATAATCGTATCTCTGTTACTCTGTTAATATTTCGCACCTCGGTCGTCGTTTTGTCGGCTTTTCTGATCAAATTTGATGCCGACAGAGTCCGTATTTTTTCGCCGACAACAGAAACACAATCGTCACGCGTAGAGTACAATCTTTTGTCTACTAACACACTAACGCAGCGTTGCTGTTCTTCAGAAGCCTTCCAATCAGACTCTCAACAGACCGGATTCAGGAGGAAAATAATAGTGATCATGGCTATGCCCACAACGCGTAACCAGAACTATCCCCGCTCTGGTTTCCAGTGTCTCCTATACCCTAATCAATAAAGAGTTCATGTTATCCCATTTTAAAGAGAAGCCTACTGTTTACTAGAAGGGAAGGACGAAGCGACCACGTGGTAGGAGTGCGATGTAACACACTAGGGGTAGAATTTGAGTAGGAGTGATAATTATGAATGGATTAATACTTTACAAAAATGGATGGAAACTTAACAGATAAAATAATGAGCGATCGGGCCATGCTGGCTTCAATCGGGCCATGCTGGCTTCGATCGCTCATGGATATTCATATGGAGTCGCGATACGCATCGTGACGCCCGCCTGGCATCGGTATACCATTGTATACAGATAATGCTTCGCTACTTAATGATTCTTAGATTAGCTCAAGTCTCATTAGTTCGATCGTATGTATCCTTCGATGGTATCTTGGATAGTACGGCTTGTACGATAGATGGTAGTACGTAGATTGTAGTATGTAGCTTGGTACATACGTAGCTTGGTACGTACGATTGCAGTACGTTACAGAGTCCCCCAATGAGTGACTTGAGGGTTCTCTGAATCGTTTCAGTGTTAGACTTCTTCCATGTCTAGATCATTGTTTGCCGGTTCGTCTTGTGCTAGGTGTTCTTTGTATGGAGTCAGCTTTCGGATGTTGAGGGTTTCGGTGACGTTTGGAGACAGCCTCAGTTTCACTGTACCATTGGTATCTACTTGCACAATTTGATATGGGCCTTTCTTCTGAGGTTGTAATTTGTCTGGATCTGGTTCTTTCATCCATACTTTATCATCAACCTTGAAAACGTGCTTGATGCGCTTGGCATTCTGTCGGAGCAGATTCATGTTGATGCCTTGTTGTGGAATTTGTTGTAGCGCAATGAGATTGGATGTAAGTGGGATATCCAGCAGCATGTCTCTGTTGAAAACAAGGGCTCCTGGAGATGAAACCATAGATGCGTTGATTGCGCACCTGGTTGCATGCATGCAAGTTGCTAATGCGTTGTCCATGAGCTGTGTGGCCTGCATGTTGGTTTGAGGTGGATTCACATGTACCAATATCCGAAGAGTGTCTGCAATGGTATGATATGCCCTTTCGCAGAGAGCATTACTCTGAGGATTCTTGACTGTGGTAGCCACACCTTCAATTCCATAGGCTGCCAGTGTATTTTGGAATTCATGGCCTAGGAACTCTCCACCATTGTCATAGACACATTTGACAGATCTTGGATATCTGGATAACCAGCAGTTGGTGAATTGGTTGGAGACATGTTGACTTGACTTATCTCTGATGCAAATGATTTCCAGTAGGTTGGTAACTGGGTCAATGCACGTGAGAGCCTTGAAGTTGTAGACTTTTCCTTGGGCTGTTACCTTCCACGGTCCGATCAGATCCACATGTACTTCACTGAATGGTGCCAATGGTGCTTGCTTGGGCGCCAGCAATCCATAACTAGCATTTCTGCTCTTGTACTTGATGCAATCATCCGGGCAGACGTATTGTTGGCAAAGCTTGGCCAGTCGTTCCACGTGGAACCTGGCAGCTATCGTTTGATTGAGCCTGGTGGATCCACAGTGCCCTAGTAGTAGATGGTACCACTTGAGTAGTTGGGGAGCAAGGGAGGTTGGAATGTAGATTTTCCATTCCTCTCTGGTTTCTGCTTTTGAGTAGCACGTGATTTCCTGATTACCAAGGTGTTGTTTGAAGAAGGTTGGTAATTGCAGCTTGGCTGGGAGCGTGTCATCGTTCTGTTGATGTTGAGCAATGTTGGTGTAGTTCACTGGGCATTCCATTTCTTGGAGTGTTGGCAGGTTGACCAGACACTCATTGTTCAGTAGACATGAATATAATTCAGCGTCCGCGTCATGGCATAGGTGTGGGAATACCTCTGGGAATTATTGTAAGAAAAGCTCTTCATCTGCTTGTTCAGGGACGTCTAACTTGAGAAAATCAATTAGAGTGCCTTTACCTTGCTTCTGTTTCTCCCCCACTGTAGGTGGATCCATCCTGGGTAATCTTGAGAAGGCATCCGCGAGCACATTCTTGGGGCCCTCAACGTAGTTCCAGTTGAGGTTGTATTCTTGTAGAAAGAGGTTCCAGCGAAGGACCCGTTGTGGAGAAAGGGTTTTGAAGGTGAGATTCTTGTGGTCTGTGTAAATGTTGAGTTCACAGCCTAATAGTAGTTTCCTGTATTCCTTGCAACACAAGACTATTGCAAGTAGTTCTTTTTCCGTTGTTGTATAATTCTTCTGAGCTGCATTCAGCTTTTTGGACCAATAAGCAATGGGTTTGCCATTTTGTAGTATGGCTGCGCCAAGTTGTAGATCTGATGCATCTGTGTAGATATCAAATGGTAGGTTCAGATCCGGGTATGTGTTCAGCGCGTCACTTGCTATCATTGCTTTCATTTCTTCAAAGGCTTTTTCCTGGGTTGGTCCCCATGTGAAGACTGACTTGTTTGTTGATTTGGACTGCCCATTGGCAGTTTTCTTGGGTGTTCCCGTGAGTTCAAATAAAGGAGATAGGACATGTGAACGTCTCGGCCACATATCCCTGTAGTACCCAACAGCACCTAGAAAGGACTTGACTTGAGTGATAGTTTTTGGTCTGTCCCTTCGCAGAATAGCTTCAATCTTTTTCTTCCAAGGTTTCACGGCTTCTGGAGTCATCCAAAAGCCGAGAAAGTCGGTTTCCTGTACAGCCCAGTCACATTTGAGAGGGTTGCACTTGAGACCATTTTCATTCAGTCGTTGCAGAATTGTGTCCACTGTTTGCATGTGGTGGCTGAAGGTGCCATTTGTCCAGATTCCAATATCATCAATATAGACAGTGCAGTCGGTGTCCTGCAAAATGTCCTCCATGAGTTGTTGTGCCACATTTGGAGAGATTTTGACACCCATTGGAAGTCTTTGATATTCATAGCAACCATATGGGGTGACAATCGTGCATAGTTTCTTGCTTGGTTCATCCAGTTCAAAACAATAGTATTGCATGGATAAATCAATCTTGGTGAAGTGGGTGTATTTGCCACGGCGATGCATGATGTCCTGTATTCTTGGTATTGGATATGGCCTTCTGACTAGCAGTTCATTGAGTTCTCGAAAATCTGACACCCATCGAACCCTGTTGTCCTTCTTTGGAATGATGAATGTAGGAAATGCCCATTCAGCCGGTCTGTCACATCTTTTGAGGATTCCATCATCTACAAGATTCTGGAGCTCCCTTTTGAACAGTTCTTCTCTTTTGTATGTGACTGCATATGGCTTCTTGTGAACTGGCTTGGCGTTGGGCTTCAGTTTGAGTGAGATTTTCTTGTGTGGGTATTTGCCTAGTTTGCCATTGAAGACGTTTGGATATTTGGATAGGACAGCTTGGAATTGTTGTTTTTCTGATGCTGTCATATGTGCTTGCTGCTCAGCAACTGAGGCTGGATCAGTTGCTTCATAAGCTCTGTCAAGGATGACAGGTGATGAAGATACAGCATCATGCACAAATAACTCAGAATCAATGGATTCCTCCAGTAATGCTTGAAGATATGCTTCTTGCAGATCTGGAGTAATATCAAAACTGGCTGTTTCGCGCATTGGAATTTGTCGCTTATTCCATTGAATCATTGGCTTCAGTACCCGTATTTGCATTTTTGTTTTTGTTTTTATTTTTTCTGACGTGTTCATCCATAAACTGGACTCGTCGTGAGCTCTTGTCATCAGCAGATATACGTCCTGTAAGTTTCTCCCCTTCTGTGGAGAGAGTTCCTCCTGCGAGCCCAATTGGCAGTGCCAAATTGGCATCCAGAGCCTGTGGCGCTGGAGGCAGGGTGACTGCTCTTGGTTGCTGGCTTCAAGGAAGCCAGATTTGCTCACCGCTCTGCACGCTGTGTTCTGCTTTGCCTCCATGTTGTTGGAGGAAAACTTCCTTTGCGCGCTGCATGTGTGCTTGGAATGATTCATTGCTGGCTGTTGTGGTTTTGCTGGCTGAGTCATTTTTCTTGTTGTCCGCGCGTTGTTTTTTCTTCTGTTTGGAGTATCTGTTCTTGGGACACTCGGATCAGTCGTGGTTGTGACCGGGAATACGGTAAGGATTAGAAGACTTTTGTCCTGGGTTCTTGTTGGTTTTGCGTTTGGAATGATTGGCATTGTTTCCAGGACGTCTCCCTTGTTTTTTGCCTCCATTCCTCAGCTTGGACTGGCGTTCCTGACTGGACATATATTCCACAATCTTTTGGGTGGATGTTTCTGCGGTGATGCCACCATGAATTTGGCCGTATTGTTCAACCCAAAGGTTGGGAAAGGTGTGTAGTAACATTATTGTTTTGCTAATTTTGCTGAGTTTTTGGCCTGAGTATCGAATGAGCCTGTTGATACGCAATGCATGTTCCTTGGAGTTGGTGTCATGTGGTTTCTGGCATGCGTCGCTGCGAATGTAGGTTTGCATGATTTCTCTTGCATCCCCAGCATCACAGTAGTGTTCTTGAATGTAGTCCTTGACTTCTTCTTCGTAGCCTTCAATGTTGTCTGGATAATTCATCTCGTGATTGTCGTCACGGGTTGTTTCCTGCCATTTGTGTTGTGCTTCAGGGCATAGAATCTTGGTGAATGATTCATAGTATCGGTCTTCAGATAACGGTAGGGTGTTTGCTGCAATGAGAAAGGCTTCTTCACAATACAACAATTCTTCCAGGCCCCCTTCTCTGAAAAATTGGTACCTTCCATTCCTGTGAATTCCCATCGGCATCATAGACTTTCAAAGTGGCAAGTTTGTTCTTAGTCCGATCAAAGCTGGAATCATAGGTGATTGGTGGTTCACGATGCAATCCCGTCGACATGGTTGATGTACTTGCCTGGTTTGATATCCGGATTGTTTGTTTTGTTCTTTGTCGCCGGATTCGATGTTTTGATGATTAAAAATGTCGAATTGTCTTTGTTTCATTGATTAACAATGTTCGAGACCGCTTTTTCGTTTCGGTTGATGCGAAAAATTTGTTACGAATTTCGGTAGGTTATTCATTTGTTCGATAAAAAACCGTTGTCGTTCGAAAATTCGTTATTCTACAATCGAAGAAAAAAACCGTTGTTCAAAAATTCGATTGATATTCTACAGTAGCTGTAAGAGTAATTACTGTGTAACACACTAGGGGTAGAATTTGAGTAGGAGTGATAATTATGAATGGATTAATGCTTTACAAAAATGGATGGAAACTTAACAGATAAAATAATGAGCGATCGGGCCATGCTGGCTTCAATCGGGCCATGCTGGCTTTGATCGCTCATGGATATTCATATGGAGTCGCGATACGCATCGTGACGCCCGCCTGGCATCGGTATACCATTGTATACAGATAATGCTTCGCTACTTAATGATTCTTAGATTAGCTCAAGTCTCATTAGTTCGATCGTACGTATCCTTCGATGGTATCTTGGATAGTACGGCTTGTACGATAGATGGTAGTACGTAGATTGTAGTATGTAGCTTGGTACATACGTAGCTTGGTACGTACAATTGCAGTACGTTACATGCGACCCCGGTAGTAGCTATTACCGGAGTAGTTCTTTTGCCAATACTTTAAATGCATCATGTGACATTTCCAATTCATTGGTGACTGAACTTCTTAATAACGGAATGCGGTGGATGTTGAAATCAGCGTATTACGAGCACGTGATGCTACGAGATATGCAACCACCTTAACAAATAAAGTTAAATCTAACGAGAGATTGCTTTATGTCCTATTAGTGAGATAAAATCAAAAGTGTGTGCTGATTGACTAAATGATGCAATTGTCTCATTTCTCTCCGGCCCATGTATGTTTGTACTGTGGATAAGTACTGGCTGGTACATTTTTACCTGCCACCATGTTTTTAGTAATTTGGTAAACAGGTTGCGCGACCACCGTCTATGCTGTGCTCCAACACACTCCTGCGGTGCATTGCCATAACGGGTGATGTGGCGCTAAATTGATTAGCTCAGTCCTGTGTGGTCTCTGCACGCATCTGCTTAATGCCCTCAAATTCTGCTTTGTAGCTTAAACATTCTTCCTCTTCACTAATTCCGAGAATTCTGTTTCTAAACTTCTTAAATAGAGATCCTTGTAGGGGCTTGGTGAAAATGTCAGCCAGCGTGTCTCCTGTTGGACAATACTCCACTGTAAGCTCCCCATTCTTCACTTGGTCTGTTACCATGAAGTATCTGATGTTGATGTGTCTGGTTCTCTTGGTGCTGGAGCACTTCCCGTTGGTTTCCAGATGTATTGAGCTAGTGTTGTCCTGGTAGAGGATGTTCTTCTCCCCCAGAACCGGCTAGGCTGGGTCGTCCCCATTCAAAGGATCACACCCTTGGGAATGATAACCCTGCCATTGGAGGTAGTACCGGCACCAGAGATTAAAAGGTAGATGGCCATCAACTCCCACCACTTCTACCTGCGTGGAGCTCTTGGTATTAATCTTCTGTTTAGTGGACATGGACAGAACTGCGCCCTGTCCCATAGTCAGAACTGCCCTGGTGTGGCTTTGCATGTCGGAATGGACCGTGAATGAGGCATCCACATACCAGTATGAGTTTCCAGTGCCATCCCAACCCAACACCAATGGGAGCGCGATGGTATCCCTCAAGTACGCTAAGACACGCTTCAGCTTCTTCTGGTCATGTTGGTTTGGTTTCTGGACGCATGTACATAGAAAAGCAATGGCAGTTTGTATATCCAGCCAGGCCCTCTTGGCCACAAATAATAGTTTGGCCACACAGGAATGGAAATTCTCCTGTTCCGATGTATCTAGTGTGGCTGATTTGTCAGATACGTTGAACAAGTGAGACGCCGCTGGAGTTGGTGCCACCTTGTTCTCCTGAAGTTCGATTGGTAAACTCTCCAGTGCATCTGCTATATAGTCAAATATGCTGAATTTCACCTTGCCTTTCTCGCTGTAGTCGATGGTCATTCCCACATACTCATGAACTTTTCCATGAGTCACTGACAGTGGCTTGAGCCCTCCAAATTCTGCATTCAGCCGTTCTAGCATGTGGTCCACCGCAGCTGGCTGCCAATGTGAACTCTTTAGATCATCCACATGTCAGACTATAGTCATTTGGTGTCCATCAATCATCTTGCTCATGGTACACATATCGTATGGATTAGCCGTGAAACCCTCAGCTGTAAGGAAGGCCACAAGCTTTTTCCAGAACAGTAGTGCCACCCAAAGCGTGCTGTAGATTCCCTTCTTTGCTTTGACAAACATAACTTTTTGACAATTTTGGTTGACTAGATACCTTTTGTATAGCTGTGGGTCAATTCGTGTCAGCAGTTCAGCCATGGTGCCGTCCAGCCAGATGAAGACTTCCTCATCATCAGGCATTGGTGTTTGTAAGAATGCCCCTGGGATGCCGGCTGTGGCCACATCCGGCTCTTCGATAGCATTGATGAGACAAGATAGCATCAGAGCATAGATGGACACTGTGGGAGACGACGCTTCTTCCTTGGAGATAAACGCCCTCTATGATCTGCCATCAGCACAACCTCTTGCTTTGGCTTTTCCACAACGTTTGCGCTTGAGGAACATGAGATATTGTAGGGAGCGTTGTAGGGAGCGTTGTACTTGCTCCTTGGTCATGTCGCAAGGGTAAATTGGTGCCACAACTTCTATGTCGTGCATCTGTTTCAGCTCACTCAGAATAGCTTCCACATCAGACTCTCCAAATAGATCGAGGCCCTTTTTTACCCCATACTGGTTGGTGGCCAGGGTGGCATCCAGATTGCTGTACTGTTCTAGCGCAGAGGCTACCAGGACGACGACGTGGTGTTCTTTTCCGAGTACCTTGATTGCCGTTTGGAAGCCTGAAGAGAAGAAAGACCGTAGGTGGGTCGTGTCTATATATCCCTCCCCTGCGTTGAACTTGTTATGGGTTCTATGGACTGTGGGTCAAAGATTGTATTGGGGTCCAGTAAGACTTGCTGGCTCGCCCTCCTTGGTGTTGGCTGGTTCATCAGTTGGGTTTTCTGACGCATGTGTGTCGTCCACTTGAGTAACCGAGGGGCCGTCATTGGGGTCGGCCGGCGCGCCGGGTGGTGGATCGTGATGAGTTTGATTGTGTGCAAACGGCGCGGCAGGTGCGATATTAAGATTTTGGGTGTCATCTAGCAGCTCTGCAGTATCAGGCTCTGTTGGAGCCTCATCCTCTGGTTGTGGTATTCCAACGCTCACGATTGAATTTACCCACGATTCAAGAATATCTGAAAAGCAAGCCGGTCTTCAATATTGAAGACTGGATGAAGAACATATCCAAATCTTCTATGTAAACTGTACGTTGGATTTTGATTCAACGGCTGTTTACTGTTACAAGCCTTTCAACTGCTCCTCGGAGTAGTTGACAGAGCTAGCTCACAATCTTAGTTTTTTAACCAATACATAAACCTTATTTTAGTACCTTTTTCTACAGGCATACGACACTGTTTAAACAGTCGAATAACTGCTTCGACCTTATTACTACCGGTAAAGACTACTTCAACTACTCGAGTAAACACTACTACTACTACTACAACTAACAAACAACCATCAATTGACCCTGAAGATTGTCCAGTAAGAACAAGAGAAAGAACAATGTCTTACTCCATCATCCCTTTTAAGTTTGACTTCGACCAAGAGTCTATCGACAAGGTAGACTTCAAGAATACACAAAAAGTTAATGGAGCTCAAGAAGTAACCAAGATCAAGATTCCCTTGATTACTGCAGGATCAACCAAACTACAAATCCTTTTTACCATCAATGAGTTCATGCGTTCCAAGAAGATGCTCAACTTAACCACCGGACCAAGACTCTATGACAAGTTTGTAGATCTCCTCAGAGACTACACCGACAGTAGCTGGTGGAATAGCTACATATCAACCCATGTTCCACAGAGAACTGTGGATAACTTCCAAACCACAGTGGAAGAATTTGTCAACTACAAGTTCGACAACAACCTTGATGCCTATCAAAATCACAGAAGATTCCTCATCAATATCAAGAAGACAACCACCATGACAGTACACCAATTCGTAGCACAAGTTAACTTTCACAACCACGTCATCCTTCCACTACTCCCTGGACATCCACCAGAGGATGCAGAGATCAAGGAGAGAGAGTTCAAGAATCTAACCTTCGAATCAATGCCCAAGGATTGGAAGCACACCTACCAGCAACACCAGTCTCCTCATAGGGATTCCCTCTCTGAAATGATGATGAGGTTGGAACGGTATCAATATGCACAAAATCGGAAGAAGAAATCATCAGATACTCCAGCTCCAAACAGCAACAACAGCAACAACAATGCCAACAACAATCGGAACAACCAAAATGGAAACAACAATTGAAACAATCGAAACAACAACCAAAACAACCGCAATCAAAACAACAACAACAACCAACGAAACAACAACCAAGGCAATAGTAACAACAACAACAACAACAACAACAAGGGCACAACACGAATCTCCAATGACTCACCATGTCCAATCCATCCGGGTACCAACCACACTTGGGGCCAATGCTACACCAACAAGTATAGCAACAATTCCAATCAGTCCAATAACAGGGACAATACTGATGCGCATGTGAATGATTGCAGTACCAACAACAGCAATCGATCTACAAGCTCCGCGTCGCATGGCAGTAACTTCCATGAACCTGAGCAACACATGTGTGTCTTCATCAATGAACCAGAAGAAACCATCCCTGCAACTCCTTGGCCAGATCTTTTTCATGTAGACATGGACATTGATGAAGAATATTGCTTGGTATCTTCAAAGATTCCCAACTGAAAACATGGATTCCGACAACAACAAGCAAGATGTTGCTCCTAGCAACGCCAACGTCGACGTCAACCTTGCTCCAACCACAGTAAGTGTCTGCAACTCAATCAACGAATCCCCTGGCAAGTACTACTTGAAGACCCTCTTTGATTCCGGATCCACCAACAATCTCATCGTGGAATCAGCAATCCCTTCTGGAATCAAGAAGCACCTTCTAGATCGACCAATTCAAATGCAGACAACAAACGGCAAGACGAAGAAGGAAATCGATCGACAAGTGAAGCTTGGCATCCTAGAAAGATGCTATGCCACCGAATGGGGAATGCCAACATTCGTAGTCCCAAAACCAGATGGCTCCTGTCGACTCATCAGTGACTTTAGAGAACTCAACAAAGTCACCAAGAAACTCCACTATCCACTATCAAACATCTTCCACAGAAAAAGAGGCTTCAAATATGTCACCCTTATTGATGTTAGCATGCAGTTCCACACCTTCAAACTTGACGAAGCCTCCACCTGGCTTTGCGTTTTTGTTACTCCATTTGGAAAATATCAACTACTTTGGTTGCCAATGGGCTTCCTTAACTCTCCAAGTTAGGCCCCAGGTTGTATGGAACAGATGCTTCTCCACTTGAAGGACATTGAAGTATACATTGACGACATTGGGATCTTCTTGGATACTCTTGAATCCCATTGTAAATTGGTCTCTTCTGTCCTCTCCCTACTGAAGACCCACAACTTCTCTGTCAAGCCTTCCAAGTGCCACTGGTTTCAATCGCAAGCACCTTGGCTTGGCCACATTATCTCCTGAGATGGAATAAGACCCAATCCAAACAAGATTGCTCCCATCCTGAAACTTGCATTTCCATCAACAACAACCCAACTTCGATCCTTTGCTGGGATGATTAACTTCTACCAAAACTTCTACCCAAAACACGCAGAAGTCCTTGCACCACTCACCGGCCTCTCCGGAAGAGCTAAGGGCAATAAGATATCTCCAACTCCGGAACTTCTTCAAGCTTTCAACAAAGCCAAGTCCCTCATTGCCAACGACATCCTCCTTGCCTTCCCTGATCCAAACAAGCCCTTCCATGTCTACACTGATGCTTCGGATTACCAACTTGGGGCGGTCATCCTCCAAGATGGCAAGGTTATCCTCCGCTTCTCCCAAAAAGTCAACAGCGCTCAACGGAAATACCCAACGGTCGATAAAGAGATGCTCTGCATTGTGAAAGTCTTCAAGGAATTTTGCACCATTCTTTGGGGTGCTGAAATCATAGTATGGATAGACCACATCAACTTAATCTGGCGCAATTTGACTTGGCGAATGCTCATCAAAGAATTTTCCCCAGTATTCAAATACATCAAAGGCAAAGACAATGTCATTGTTGATGCCCTCTCAAGGCTCCCGCTCCAGCAAGTCACTCCGGAGAAGAAGAAGGAATTCTTCGGTCCTCCCACTCCCAATCTAACGGATGATCCTTGGGACTTGGACCTTGACACTTCAACTTCAACTTCAACGCTCGGCTCAACGGAGGACGATCTTCTCTCTCTTTCCAAACTGTTTCTTAACTTCCCAGAAGACATCCCCATGTATCCCTTAGCCTTCGACCAACTCGTCCAAGACCAAGTGGCCAACGTAGATATCTCTACCAATCCTCGCTACACAACTGAAAACTTCAACGGCACCGACTTGCAAGTTGTAGACTCCAACGGCCGACAGAAAATTGTACTCCCTCCAAACCGAGTGCAAGCCACAATCAAATATTACCATCATGTGCTTGGCCATGCCGGCGCAGAAAGATTGTATCAAACCATTAACCAATTTGTATATGCCGCAAACTTGAAGGACCAAATCAACTCCTTCTGCCGCTCCTGCGACACTTGCCAACGATACAAGAATAGCCACCAATGCCATGGACAACTCCCAACCAAAGAACACCAGTATGTCCCTTGGGACACTATTACGATCAATGGAGTCGGTCCCTGGAAAATCAAGATCCCTGGCCATGGAACGGTCTCCTTCAATGGATTCACCATCATGGATATGTGCAGCAACCTCCTTGAAATCATTTGAGCCCCACAAGTCAATCCAACCGGCCTCATGGCAGTCCATGCCCTTGACAATGGCTGGCTCTCCAGATATCCCAAACCAGTAAATTGCATCATCAACCAAGGAACCAACTTCATGAGCAATGACTTCCAACTCCACCTTGCCAACCTCGTAATCAAAGCCAAAGCCTGCTCGGTTCGGAACCCACAATCCAATGCAGTACTTGAACGAGTCCACAATACCATGAAGTCTGCAATGAGAACCGAGCTGAACACCAATCCTCCACAAACTCTTCAGGAAGCCACAGACATCATCAATAATGCCTTTGCATTGGCTCAGTTTGCAGTTAGATCAACCATCAACAAGACATTTGGAATGACGCCCAGAGCCCATGTATTCCACAGAGACATGTTCCTACCAATTCCTGTAATCACCGATTTGGCCATGGTCAGAAACAAACGCCAGGCTCAGATAGATAAGAATGCGATGAAAGAGAATAGCCACAGGAAGATTCATGATTACAGTGTAGGAGACCAAATTATGGTGAAAAATGAAAAGCTCATTCCTGGTGCTTTAGAAGCAAGAAGCAAGGGCCGCTACACTATCCAGCAAATTCACACCAATGGTACAGTTTCCTTTCTCTTAAGAAATCACGTTATCCAACGTATGAACATTTGAAACCTGAAACCATATCACGCCAACTAAAAAATTCTTATCTGAGGAATACTGGTCGCACACGACTAACAAAATTCTGTGCCACCAATCGAGCTTTTACGAGAAGGAGAAGAGTGTGGTATTCCAACGCTCACGATTGAATTTACCCACGATTCAAGAAAATCTGAAAAGCAAGCCGGTCTTCAATATTGAAGACTGGATGAAGAACATATCCAAATCTTCTATGTAAACTGTACGTTGGATTTTGATTCAACGGCTGTTTACTGTTACAAGCCTTTCAACTGCTCCTCGGAGTAGTTGACAGAGCTAGCTCACAATCTTAGTTTTTTAACCAATACATAAACCTTATTTTAGTACCTTTTTCTAGAGGCATACGACACTGGTGTTGTTGCTGATTCCACATAGTTGCTGGCCTGATCGTGTTCCGGAGGAATGGTAGTGTCCTCAAAATTAGAACTACCGCGGCTTTTGAGGGACACTTCTGTGAGGACAGTGTCAATGGTAGCGGCATCAGATTGGGCTGGTAGGATGGGTTGGTGGCGTCATCGACAGGATCAAAGGAGCTTTCACCGATATCTAGAATGGTGGTCTGGCCCAAATGGTCACCAGAACAAAGGCCAGCAGGGGCCTGCTGGGCGCTGGCGATGGAGTGTACTCTGCGGATGACTGTGTCGGTCATACAACCAAGTGTAGCAGATTGACAGTGTATACGATCTCCAGTCTTGAGGTCAAATAGGAAGAATCCACCTTGTTTGTTGTTTGATGGACATAGATAAATAACATCTGTGGCGCGTGGCTTCATTGTATTATCTTGTGCATCTTCATGTCCTAACACGTAGTCACTGAATTGAAACTTGCAGTTCTGAGCGGCATTGAGCTTTTCCCCTGTGATGAGCTCCTGAGCTGACAGTGTGGTACCAAGGCCACTGGTCATAGTGGAACTGTTGACCCAAAAATCCACTCCATGGACTAGTTCAATCACCATCCTGGGGGGCATTTGATCAAAGGGAACAGCAGCAAACGTGCATTGACATCGTTCTTTGCTGGTTCGATTGTCGATGTGAGGCTCATGTTCATTGCGAGCAGTTACATGAAGGGTGACTGGGATGGGCAGGGACAGCAACGAGTCAGTGAGGCATGCAAATTCATTGTCCCCAAAGACTTGGGTGACAGTGAAGCCTCGTTGGTGGTAGATGCCAAAGACTGCCTTGAAACACTGTAGTAGTGTCGACTGTGGGGAATTGTTGATGGCTCGACTGGTACGGAAACGGATGTGATGGGAGATGGTTCGAAAAAACTTGATGCCATTAACAGTGTAGATGTCAGCACCAGGGTGGTCTCGCAGTAGTGGGCTAACACCTCTGGTGGGACAGGTAGCACGTCAGCCTGAACATGTTCTGGCTTGCGCCGGACAGTTTTACCTTTAATTATGTTGGTATTAACCCCATAGATGTCCTCTGCCATGAGGACATCTTTGCAGGTTGTGCAGCAATTTTGTGTTTGATTGTTATCAATCATGTGGAGGAGCTCTTTGGTGCTGGGGAATCCCATGATCTTCTGTAGTTGTTGAGCCTTCTCGGCTCTTTTAATATCGTTGTTGGAGTAGAATTCTTTCTTTCCTTCTTCCGTGGCGATTGCAAAGATGGTCTCATCTTGGCTTGCAAGGTTGCAGGTGTATAAGTTATTGCTAGCCTGGTCGGACCTCCATGTTGTCCCATCATCCTTATGTAAATAGAAGGATTGGGAAATGCTAGTGTCCAGTGTGACACGATACTTGTCAGATACTAGGCCTAGTGATAGGATGTTTGTAATTCCTCCATCCAGGTACTATACCATTCTGAAACCAGGGAAGTCTCCCACCATTGTGGTGGCCACACTCCCTGCGTTGCAATGGATCACGATTTGGCCATTGTCTGGGTGTGGTCTTTTGTTCCCTAGGAGGGCTTTGTTGCTGATTACATTGCAAGAGGCTTAGCTATCCAGCAATAGAAGATTGGGGTCAATCTTGCAGTGATTCTGGGCAAGCAGGAATTCTGTGTCCAGGCTAATGGTGTCCGTGGTCTGGCTGGCACCATCCTCGCTCCTGGGCTTTTCACTCCTGCAATTCTCACTCCTGGGCTTCTCATAACCCCTCCTGTTTTGGCTCTGTGGGCTGTTTGATTGCGTCGACCAGTCGGTAGTTGACCCATCGATGGACCGCTCATCGTCTGATCCATAGTGGCCAGTACTTGTCACCTCAGTGGTTGAGTTTTCACTGTCACTCTCCCAGTTAGTTTGTTGGGCCACTAGCATTGGTACTTCATCATCCGACAGTGACTCGGCCTCATCATTGTAGCTCCCTTGCGTCATCAGTTCCATGTTGCTGATCTGCATGAAACATAGCTCATCTCCAAATGTCTCTCCTTCTGCAATCCCATTCATCAGCAGCTGGTGTGTTTCTCTGACGACCCCCTTGCTGGCCTCTCCATTGGTCACAAAGGCCGTTCCGTCGTAGGTCTTCTCCGAGCCTTGTTTGCCGTTCCAGACTACATGAATGGCCAAAATTTCTTGATGCATTACACGAACATGACTTCGCACAAGAACTTACCTAGCCAGACGGGAATAGCGGCCTAGAGGCACCTCTTCCTAAATCTATCCAACGTACTATAGAAGCACTTGCAGACTTCACTAAAGACCTACGCAAGAACAAAAAAGATTGGAAGAATGTGGAGTCATACTCATACAACGCCTTCAGCGTCTTCCAAATGGATTGAGCTATACGTCTCCAGCATGAGTCCATTTTGAATCCTCCACCTCCTCCACCTGGAAACAAGACCAAGTCACCGCAACAACTATGTTACGAGTCTTGGTGTAGAAAGTCCCGTGATGAAACATTCTTCACACCCCTCACAAATGATTCCAGGTTCGAACATTGGCTTGTAGGATTCAAAGCCAAACTCGAGGCTTACAACATTGATACCTCTACGTTCCTCGATGAAAACTGGCCACCAGTCGCACTACAGGGATTCACCTGTGACCTCTTTGTCAAGCAATGTGTTTTCTTCTGGGTCCTCATGCTAGAAGTCTTCAAGAGTGATCTTTTGTCATCATGTGTACACAGCCACTCTAGCACACAAGATGGCCGACAGGCATACTTTGATTTCATCAGTCTACATAGCAAGTCAAAGGCTAAAGTATACAACACTTTGACACAACTTCAGACCTTACTGAATTTGAACCTCGACAAGTGGAAAGAATCCAAGGTAAAATTCATCACAAATTGGTTCAAAGAGTTAAACCATCTCAACAAGCTTCGCCCTCCTACGAGAACTCTTGAGTACCATACTGAAGTCAGCTATTTGTCAAGCCTGTTACTCTAGCTTCCAACTAAGCAAACAGTTTGCCAAAGTCACCGACCCTGTTGACTCAAATAATGTTAGCACATACATCCAAGCTGAAGCCGCGGCCACTCATCAGCTCAAAATCACCTTGCTACTCAAAGCAACATGTCTTGACTCTCAAGCAACATTGTCTGCTCCGAAGTCTACAGTCCGAGCACATGTTCACAAATTCTCTTCCAAACATGAACATGATCTAAACAAATATGTCCTTCCCATAGAGTTTGAAGGTGATTTCCAAGACTACGCAGTGTTCAAAGCAGGACGTATGCCCAATCCTACTACGAGGTTGCCGACTGCCATCTGGAAGACCCTCTCCAGACAAGGCATGAAAGGATGGTTGAATACTCCCGCGGATGACAAGCAAAAGTTAGTTGCATGTCTATGGTCTGAGTTACTCCCTGATCGTCAGCCGGATCCCAATGCTACCAAGCCTATTACTAGGAAAGCCTATACGCATGACCATTCCGTCACCTTCCTCGATGATGAAACTCCGAAGATAGATAATCCCAATTCTACTTCGGAAGATCTACATCCTGCAGTGGAGAATGATTGTTGTGGAGTATTCCACGCATCACTTGGCGTATACAAGTCTCAGGCATTCTCTGTCAAGGATCAGCAACCTCTCAAGTCATCTGTCTCACCAGCGCATCCCGCCAGACTTCTCTCTGAGAACCCTGACATCTGCTACAAAAAGGATGGCAATACACTTGTGCCCAGTTGGAAAGTCTTCCTTCCCGGCTCACTTCCACAAATGGTACAATCCAAGATGCCTCGAAGGTTTGGACATATCCGTGTCCCCCGGTTCATCAACGGTCACATCCCTAAGCTTGTATTCCAGCCAATGTGTTTGCACGGAATTTCTTCCCATCGACGATCATGGCATGCGTGATTGCTCCTTTTGGATTACTCCCACGGATTATGCTCATCAAGAACGTCTTGCTTGATGTACCTCCGTCTCACCACCGGCCTTATTCATTGCCTTCCTGTCGGAATGTGCACCAAACACCACGCCCCTTGTTGCTGCTACCCCTCGTGTATGCCACTCTAATGAGCACCACTATCTCTCTTTGAAACCATTCTTTTGCTGGATTTCCACCAACCGCATCAAGGCGACATTTGCGAATTCATCCCAATATGGATCCTTAGCTGTAAGCCCAGATGGGAATCTATTCAAGCAATTCCAATCTCTGCAACCAGCAATGAATGTTCGTCCTTTCAACAACAACATCCTGTTTGATGTTGTATACTCCAATATTCTGGCAATCACTGGCGGTTCCAAAGTTGCACAGATCTTCTTTGGTCGCAATTCCCACATTATCCACGTCGGAGAAATGTGCACCACCAGAGATTTCCTGTTGTTCTTCCAGAATTTTGTCCGAAAATGGGGAAGACCTCTCCAGCTCTTGTGTGACCATGGATCCTACCAGTCGAGTAAGAGTGTCATTGACTACCTCAAGATGCTCTGGATTGGACTCTGGCAAAGCAAAGCAAAGCAAACCATACCATCAACACCAGAACCAATTTGAACGGCGATACCAAACATTCAAACGCATCATCAACCGCTTGATGGACCGTACTGGTACACCACCACACCTATGGCTCTTGTGCATGATATATGTTGCCGGACTCCTCAACGTTCTGTCAGATCCCACTCTTTCTGACAAGCAACCAATATTCATTGCAACAGGTTCTATCGGCGACATTAGCGCTTATGCAAGTTTCTGTTGGTTCAAACCTGTTTACTTCAAGACCAATGATTCACCTTTTGGTACAAAGTCAAATGAACGTCTTGGTCATTTTGTCGGCATTGCTGAACATATTGGCAATGGCCTCTGTTTCAAAATTTTGAACCCAGTCACCAACAAACTGCTCAATTGCTCTGGTGTTTGATCCGCTCTCACACCCAAATCCCGCAACAAACGAGCAGGCCTGTTTACAGATGATGGTTTTGTCACGTGGCGCAAAGCAAAGGACTCCTTGACCAAAATGTATGCATCCGGTGATGCGCCTATGTTTACGAAACATAGAGAGCATAAGTCAAAAGCTAACCCAGATGGGGAGCCTAAACCTGACGGCATTCCAGATGCTACTTATGACAGAGAGAAGTCTGCGGAACCTGAAGAGAAGTCTATGACACCTGGTAATCAGACTACTATCAAGCCACCCGCCCAACCCTCTTTACCAAGCTTTCTCTATCAGAAGGTCGACGGCAGCCCCAGCTGGTCCCCTTCTCCCCTCCCTAACAACTATGGGGAGATTTTCGATGGTCCTCCTACGACACACATCTTCAGCAAGACACCTGACAGCGCTCTCTTTACTGAAGATGATTTCGATTCACTGGAGCTAGACTACTTTGATGTTAGTGACGTCACGACCCCACACATCAACCCTGCTACTCCTACAGTAGACCCATCAGAGGTAGTTGTTACCAACGTAGAAGGGAACGCGCAATTTGATGACAATGGTCAACCGCTCAACATCCTGACTATCCTGATTGCTGATCTACAAGGAAGATCATTCCTTGTGACCAACTCAGATGGTACTTGCAGACGTCTAACCATTATTGAAACAGAAGGCAGTCTTGAATGCAACAAAGATTTCATCAAATTCAAGTGCAAACATTCTGATGATGAACTCAAAGATATCATTGCGTACAACAATGTCATGAATTACATCCACCGTGATTCGACCCAAGAAGATGGTAAGCTGTGGTCCTTTTGCAGAATCCTAGGTCACCAAGGTCCATTGGATAACAATCATCCTCAGTACAAAGGTTATAAGTACAACCTTTGGATTGAATGGGAAAACATGGAACGATCATATGAACCCTTAGCCAATATCGCGGCCGACAATCCAGTTACTGTAGCCAAATATGGCAAGGACAACAATATGCTTGACCTACCTGGTTGGAAACAACTCAAACGAATCACAAAGCTTGCGTGAAGGACCAAGAAGCTTGATAGGCTAGTACATCAAACTAAACTTTGATCCTTCCGTACCACTCTGCAGTACCAGTACGGTTTCAAGGTACCCCGTAATCACAAAGTAGCCATTCAATTCGATCGGGCCAATGGAAACAACAAATGGGAAGACACCATTACTCTTGAAATGGAACAGCTCAAGGAATACGATACTTTCATTGACAAAGGAAAGTGCGAGGTCAGCTCCCAATGGATTCCAATAGATCAAGGTACACATGATCTATGCTGTTAAACATGATGGTAGACACAAGGCTCATCTAGTTGCGAACAGCAACCTTACTGAAGCCCCTGTCCACAGTGTGTACGCTGGTGTTGTGTTGTCTCACTATGCGGTCTGCGCATGTGCCTGTTCCTAGCCAAACTAAACAGCCTGGAAGCACGGGGAACCGATATTGGAAATGCATATCTTGAAGCAGTAACATGTGAGAAACTCTGTATCAAAGCCGGACCAGAATTCGGACCACTACAAGGTCATCTACAAGGCTTTATATGGACTCAGGTCATCCGGCAAGTGTTTCGGTGATCTACTCGCGGCGTGCCTCATCAAACTCGGCTTCGAAAGGTCTTGTGCTGAACCGGAGGAGATCTTTCTCAAGCCTGGAATAAACAAACATGGGGAGCACGTATATGAGCTCATATGCACATATGTTGACGACCTATGTCTCTGTATGGCCGACCCCAATTTGTTTCTAGAGATCCTACAATCCAAACCTTACAACTTCAAATTGAAAGGATCTGGGCCCACAATTTTGCACCGAGCAACTTTGTCCGACGTTCCGAATTTCCAGTACTCAAAACACGTAGATCTCTACACCACTTTCCTTTATACTAGCTACTTCCATCCCCCTCTGTCAATACCAACACCAGGCCCCATACCTCCCTTCTAAGACCCACTCTTTCTGCTGGTGTTCTTGGCTTTCTTACTTGTCGCTTCCTTTGGTTGCTTTACTTGGTTGCTTTGGCTCTACTTTTGGCGTCGTCGTCTTCAACGACAGTTTCTACGTGGCCGCCACTGATAGCCGCTGCAAACAACCCGATAGCCGCTTCCGCTCCATTCTTGCTTGCATCCATCGACACGCCCACCCGGTGACACCCTTGACTGTGCTCCTCACCATACCCCACCCGCTGCATGTCTTCTATCGAAAGGTGCTTTGACCCTTCCTGGCTACTCTGTACGGTCCCTCCTACCGTCCATTTATCTGCCGCAATTGATTGATCTATATAGCTGCCGCTCCCTCGAATCGACTCTGCTCCCAGCACTGACAACAGCAGCACCCCCATCGATCGCCCCATCCAACAGTTACACCCGCAGTAGTTCCATTTCCAACGCCTGCCTCCCTTGTATCATTCCAATCGAACTGCCTTTTGTTGCTTTCCGTCTTCTCTCATCCATCACGCTTCTCTCTCGTCACCGCATCGAATCGACCCGATCAACCTGACCTTGTTCTACGTCATCTACTCGTTTCTAGTGCGGAACCCCCCGTATCCTTCAGGTCCTCTTTCCCCATACTCCCCGAGATATATCACCTCTCCCTTGCCCGGTTCCAACGGCTGCATTCCCATCGATCTATTCGACTCTGCACCGATTACACATCTTGTTACGGACACTTCATTTGACTGCTCTAAGCAATACACCCAACTGACTGCACCTATCCAATCGATAGCTGCATTCACCCATCCTCGATTTCCCTCTCTTCGTTCCTCCCCGCCATTCCCTAGCCACCCGCCAATCCGTCGCTTGCTCGCCTCGACACGTTCACGCCAACAAGCCGGTGACACCATCTGAGCCATATCCCTCCCCATCACGGTTTCCCCTCGTTTTTTGCGGACACACCGGTACCATCCTCCTGTAACACGATTACAGCATGTCTACCCCCACCACTCCCACTAAGGCCACTGCGGGCCGCTCTCCTGCTTCTTCCCCCAAGAAAAGACTCCAGTCTACTCGTCCTCGTCAGCCCGCTCTTCTGCATCTGGTTCTCACGGTCCCAAGCGTGCGTTCTTGAAGAAGTCCTCCTCCCCCCTTGCCACAGCTCCCACCAAGGCCACCCCTCCTCCCTCCTCCCTTCGTCTTAGGAAAGATGCATCTCTATCTGCCTCCTCTTCCTCTGCCAGCCAGTCTTCTGTTACATCCATGTCTGTCTCCTCCTCTGATTCCTCTGTGGCCTCCTCTACTCGGTCTGCTAAGAAGCCTGCTCCTCGTCGGGACTCTACTCAGCAGGCCCTTAAGCAACCTCCCCTTCAGCCTCCAGCTCGTCTCAAGCAGCTCGTTCTTACCCCCTCAGCTCGTCCGCCGCCAGCATCTCCAGCTACTAAGCCACCACTCCTTAAAGCGCCAGCCCTTCAGCTCCCCACTCTTGAGCAATCTCTTCTCCAGCAACCAACCCCCCTATCTCCCTCTCCTGGCTTTGATCATCAAGCTCTCCGTAAGCAGGCTCTGGCTGCTGCCAACCAGGCTCATTCTGCCTCCTTCCTTTGGTGCGTTTATGGTGACGGTCGTTGCCCTACTCCATCTTCCATACAACACCTCCGGAAGTCACCAGCTCAGACTAGGGTGTGGAATGCTTCACCCAGCCCTACCCACTTCTTCAGCAAGAAGGATGGCCGTGACAAGAAATCCATTCACGATGTGTGCCGCCTTTCCGTTGCTCCAGTGTATGCCTTGGTCAGTTCTGATGCTCCTGATTGGAGGTCTGCTTCTGTGGAGTCTCTGGTTTCCCTTGCTTCTGCCTGCTTCCAAGGCTCTGCAGATTGGACCAAATCCCCTCCCGGCCAAGCCCTCAGGAAATGTCTCATTGGTCTTGCCAAGATGTCTCCCGAATGCTTCAACGACCTGTACTTTGTTCCAGTGAATCCAGGGCTCCGGTTGATGTCACTGAGGGTACCAAGTGCTCCTTCAGCTCCTTCTTCACTCTGTCTCTCCCCAGGCTGATGTCACCTCGCCCTAGTGACTTGTACGATGAAATGCTTGAGTCACTGACTGATGCACTCAGCTTGCTCTGGTCTGTTGACCGCAAACTGGTCCTTTATGTCTTCCCTTCTCACGCAAGCCTCAACCCCAAGGCCAAATCTGTTCCCAAGCTCTGGTCCACTTTATGTTGCTGCCCTCTGGCTCCGGGTTAGAGCTGCCCCTCACCTCAGGTTCTATATGGGCCACAGTGTTCCAGTGGCTACTCTGCTGTCAGACACTCTCCTTCAGCGCCTCCAGGACCGTGAAATGGACTTCAAGTATGATCACATTCAAGCCTCTACTACTGTCACCTGTGGTTTCCTGCTAGGGTCTTATATGCAGAGTTTTGATCTTGATCATTACAATGCACTGCTCCAGACTCATCTTTGGTTTCAAGCCTTCCCTATTGCTGTCATCCAAAAGAACGTTTGGCTGGACAATTCAAGGACTCCCAATTCCTCCCCTGTTCCAGCTGCACATATTTTGTGTGATTCTACCAAGCGTTCTCAGACTGTCAAGCTTTTGAAGGCCCAGTTCAATCGCTGCTCTGCGTCTGATATAGCATCCCTCCCTGATGGTAAATTATACAAGTTTATTGAGACCGCTACCAATCCCTCTGACCGCTGCCTTCCCCCTTCCAAGCTGAAGACACTTCGTCAAGCCAAGCACTGTCAAGCCAAGCTCATCAAGACCCACAGCACTGCTGCTGTTCTAGGTGTTGTGGACTTGGATCTTCCTGTTGAGTTGGGACAGGGTCTGGGTGCCACCAAATTGTGACGTGTTCTTCTGAGAATTCGTACTAGGGACAACTGGTCTTGGCCATTGTTTCTCTCTGTTGACACCAGCTCCTACCGTGGTGAAATCCTGGCCTTGTACAACACCACTACCATGGTTGAAGCTCAAACCATGCTTTTGTTTCTCCCCATCTTCCTTGAGGCTAGATATGACTCTTGTGTTCGCCAATGGTTTTCTACTGAGTGTCTCACTGAGATGGAGGACTTTCATTGGGATTCCACTGAAGGACGGGTTGTTGAAAATGCCCCTGCGCCGAACCAGGAGCCAGATGCCACGCTTCCCTTTTTTGGTAGTGGTGATGCCTGTGATTGGGAACTTGTTGATGATGATCTGTCTATTGACTCTCTTTCCAATGCTATTACCTTTGATCTTGATATGCACTTCTCTGTTCAAGTTTGTGAGGACAGTGGTGGGTGTGCTTTTTGTTGATGGCCAGTCCATATCTACTCTCGCTACAGGCACTTCCAACATCACCTCTGCTCTGGGTGCCACTTCGAATGATGTCTCCCCCGGTGATACTGCCATGGCTGAAGTTTTGCCTCATGGTGCTGATGGTGTTCCAATTGGGAGCTCTCCAGCCCTCCATTCCCCTCTGCGCACGAGCCTCACCTCCATTGCTTCCTCTCCCAGCCACAATGCCAGTGTCAGCAAACTGAGCCATGCCAATGCTTCCACCAGCTCTGCTCCAGCTTCTCTCCTCTCCGTGTGACACACACGGTATGCATCTGATCATGGTTAGGATCCCTTGCATAGGGCCTAGTGGAATGCCTTCATCTCCAAATTCCACCTTTGCATCCCTCAGCTTCCCTTCCCTTTCTTCTGCTCCTTCTGTTTCCCGACTTGTCTCCTCCCTGCATCCAGTGTGGCTCCTGGGGCTTGCACATTCGCTTCCCCCAGTGCCACTCCTAGCCCTGTACCCAGTGTTGCCCCCACTATCTCCTCAGCCTCTCCACTCTGTGCTACCTTCCGTGATTCCCCAAGTGCTGGGCTCAGTGCTGCTACTAGCGCTGCCCCCAGTGTGTCTCTTAGTGCTTCCCCATGTTCTGCACCCAGTGCCCCTACTGGCACATGCATCAAGTGCTGCTCCAAGTGTTTCCCCCCCGAATGCACCCCATGTGTTTTCCCAGTGTTTCACCCAGGGTTGCATCCAGTCCCACCCCTAGCGTTGCACCAAGTGGCGCTCCAAGTGTTTCACCATGTCCTTCACCCAGTTTCACTCCTCGCCCTGCACCAGGTGTTGCTCCAAGTGTTCCCCCCCGTAACGCATTTTGTGTGGTTTGCTGTGCTTCACCAAGTGTTGCATCCAGTGTTACACCTAGCGCGGCACCACAAGTGGCTCCCAGTGTTTCACCATGGTCTGCCCCCAGTGTCCCTACTAGCACTACACCAGGTGCTGTTCCAAGTGTTTCACCCAGCGATTCATTTGGAGTGTTTCCCAGTGCCTTGCCCAGGGTTGCATCCGGTGTTACACCTAGCGCGGCACCACATGTGGCTCTCAGTGTTTCCCCATGTTCTGCACCCAGTGTTTCTACTAGCACTCTACCAGGTGCTGCTACAAGTGAGTCCCCCCGCAATGCATTTGGAGTGTTTCCCAGTGCTTTGCCCAGGGTTGCATCCAGTGTCACACCTAGCTTGGCACCTAATGTGGCTCCCAGTGTTTTACCATGTTCTGTATTAAATTCCTTTCGTGTCCAGAAGTACCAAAGCTACACGACGGCAGTTATTCTATTGGTACAAATCAATGGGTCCCGTATCAACCAAGTAATTGATTCCCACGAAATATTGATTCCCTTGGTGCATCGATTCCCATCGCGTATTGGCGGTGAGCAATCTCTGTTTTCTAATATTGCCCTTGTTCTTCGGTGAGCAAACTTTGATTTTGGAAAGTATCACACAAGCTACGGGAGCAATTCCTGATTCTATTGATAAACATATCATAGGATCTTCCTAAAGGAACAAGAGAAGAAAACCGTTCTTTGAAGCTTCTCACAATATATATATATATATACACATACAGATATATATGGTCAACGACCAATGCATGTACGGAAATAATCAGTGAGTAATCTCATCACTATGCAACAGCAGTTGCAACGTATTTCACCTCAATTAAAGAGATATCTTGCATTTTGACAAGATTTCACTTTATCTCATGCTTTTAACATTCAACTGATTTATCCCTTAATTGGATAAGGTGCGTATATGCACCTTATTTACCGATTTTCAGAGGGTTTTTGGTAATCTTAAAATCAATTTCTAGATGAAACCAATAGCATATTCGTTATCTACGTAAAATTTTGGTCTAGAATGAACTATCCCATAGGTCCTACCAGCTGAAACTTGGTCAGCAGTGAGCTCCGAAAGTTCCCTAAAGCTGAAAATTCAACACCATGCACCTTATGAACACCCAAAATCGACCATGGTGAAATCGTATACCCAGCCTTCCACAGAGCCTCCGACTGCAATCCAAGCATACCAACCTCTTCCCCTACCACCTGCGGATAATCCACAAGAAGTCCGGACTGATTTGTCCAATATTCAAGGAAATAAGGACACATCTTGTAATTTGGCATCGTTCCCTGAGGATGATTCCCTTCCTGACCTGAGTAAAATTGGAGAGGTGACCACTGTGAGTGCTCCGACAGCAGGGGAATGGTCCGGATCTCTCCCTACTAGTATTAGGGAGGATCAGCAAGAAGAACGGATCGATTCCTCCAAGGGGGAAGGAAAAAACAAGGATCATGGTAAGGGACGATTTTCCTCAAAAAAAGAGAAAAATCATGCTGCGGATGGCGCACACTCTACACCCCAGTCTGTCCCCACCCAGGTCCATTTAAAGCCCACAGGAAGCCCTAAGCTTCGAAAGCTTGTTGGATTCACTAGGAGAAGCGAGTCCACCATTGAAAATCGATTTGAATCTGGATACGATACTGATGACGAAATTGGTCCATTTTACGATGCTGTACAGGGTGAGGAGGAAGACCATGAGGAAGTCTTGATTATCCCTGAGTGGACAGCAGCCACCACTACCGCTGCTACAGGGGATACAGTCCCCTCCCCAGGTATCGAACCTGTTGAGAGCGCCAGCACTCCAGCTCCGGTTGAACAAAAGCATGTCCCCATCAATGATAGTGCCATTGATAGGATGCCAAGGAAAGATTTGCACGCAGAGCTCAAATCTAGAGGATGCCCTGTCTATGGAATCAAATCAGTGCTACAAGAGCGGCTACGGGCTGCTCTACTGAAGCGGCTTCCTGTGGGACCTTTGGCTGCAGCAGGGGAGGGACGATTGAAGCAGGCGCCGAGTAAGGGGGGAGAGAAGAGGAGTACTACAACAAGAAGGAAAGCAGCCAACTCGACCCTCCCCATTGGCGCCTGCTGGAGGGAGCTTCTTCCACTAACCACAGCAGTGTCAGAGCCAGCAAATCCTTCATTCAGTGCAAAAGCAAGAGCTCCAACTGTCCCTGAAGAGTTTGCAGACTTCATCCCTATCAAGTACAATTTTGCAGAACAATTTGATGTCCCTGTGTTCCCAGGAAAAACCTCATCCTACACCTTCGATCGGAAGGGCAACCTAAAGAGAGACCAACAAGGCAACCCATTGGCAGAGCAGCGAGT
This sequence comes from Pseudo-nitzschia multiseries, assembly GCA_037355745.1. Classification (NCBI taxonomy): domain Eukaryota; phylum Bacillariophyta; class Bacillariophyceae; order Bacillariales; family Bacillariaceae; genus Pseudo-nitzschia; species Pseudo-nitzschia multiseries. The sequence goes on from CM074783.1 coordinate 16,319,675, forward strand.
ACGAGAGAAGGGCACTGTTGATCCAGAGTTTGCAAGGAAGCACAACCTTTCTTCTAGTACCAAGCCGTATGAGTTCATTGAGCTGTTCTTTCCTTTGAAGAAGCAAGGGGGGGCAAATTCCTTCAGCTTTCAAGATATGTCGACATGGACAAACCTCAAGGCGGGTGTAGCTGAAGCAGGATCTGGTGGTAGTCAGTACAAGGACTACAAGAACTTCACTGCAAGTGAACTGCGGCAACACTTTGGCTTGTACATCTTCCATGGACTATCCCCCTCCCCTAGGATTGAAATGAAGTTCCGGCCACAAATTGTTGATCCGGTTAATGGCAATGACTTCATTTATCAGAGCTTTGGCGCCAATGCAGAGCGCCGTCACAGGCACTTCAAAGCCTTTCTTGCTTGCCAGGATCCAAGGATACTTCCACCCCCTAGGACACAGTATCCTAACTGGAAGGTATGGCCGTTGCTCAAGTTTATGAATCACATGTTCCCCCAGTGCTGGCAACTTGGACCTGGCGTTTCAGTGGATGAAATGACTATGGGGTTCCAAGGCAAACACCCAGACAAGAAGCGGATCACTTACAAGAATGCTGGGGATGGCTTCCAAGCTGACGCGTTGTGCGATGCTGGTTATTGCTATCAATTCTACATGAGGAATGATCCACCACCAGCCAGATACACTAATCAAGGCTTGTCTGCGCTTCATTCACGGACGATGGCTCTGTTTGATACGCTGAAGGATTGCTATCACAGGGTCAGCATGGATAACCTGTACAACTCTGTTCCATTCTGCCGCGCGGCATTCAATCACTCTTACAAGGTCCTGTGCCATGGAGTAACAAGGAAGGGTGGACGTGGATTGCCTGGATGTGTGCTGCAGGAAGAAGTGACAAATCCAAAGCAGGCCCATGCTGTTCGGGGTACGGTGAAGGCTGCTATTCTTGAAGGTGACCCACTGTCCAAGAATATGATTGCTTCAAGTGTGTATGACACAAAGCCAGTCCACTACTTAAGCATGGTAGCATCAGTGATCAGGTGGATAGTGAAGGAAAAGCCTGTCTACAATGTGGACACAGGAAGGGTTGAAAACCTCAGATTCCTTCGCATGAATTTTATTGATAAGTATAACAATGAAATGGGTGGTGTTGACATTGCGGATCAATTACGCGAGTCATATCAAGTTCAAACCTGGTTGCGCAACAGGAAATGGTGGTGGTCGCTCATGTTTTGGGGGCTTGGAGTGTGTCTCACGAATGCCTATGTGTTATACCGGTCTGTAAATGAAGCAGAAGGAATCCCCCGAAAGAATTTGATGTCTCAGTATGAATTCCGCAAGTCAATTGCTTTGTATTGGATCAATCCAGAGTCTGCTGCATCAAAAGCCACCAACAGCAGCACCTTCCACATCTCCAGGAAGCGCAAGCTTGAATCAATGGAGTCATCGTCCTCTACAGTCTCTAGCTTGTCATTTTCTTCAGGATCAGGTGACTCCTCATCTGCTGGTAGGTTTGCAAAGATGAATGACAAGTCCCTTTCACCAGGCGGCTGCTTTGCAATCCGTTGTAATACAGCGCTATCACACTTGCCAGCTGCACCTACTGGCAACCGACCCAAGTGTGCAATGCATCGGTGGGCTGCTGGAGTGCAAAGACAACGCGATGTAGTACTCTGCAAGACCTGCAATGTCAATCTTTGCTTAGATTGTTACACCCCATTTCATACCAATGTTGATCTTATTGCAAGCAAAAAAAACCTCTCTAAACACTATAAAAGGGAGGCGTCCTCCAAGTAATGTATCAATTAGCAGGTTCGATGTTATTTCCACTCTTTACTTTAGTGTCGTCATTGCGGCAGCGGCGTTGTTGTCATTGTTGTTGTTGTTGTTGTTGTTGTTGTTTTGGTTTTCGAATAATAATTTTTTACTAGTAATTTTTACGTACAAAATAAGGTGCGTATATGCACCTTATTTTAAATAATTTTTTACTAGTAATTTTTACGTACAAAATAAGGTGCGTATATGCACCTTATTTTACTCCAATTAAGGGATATCCCAAAATTCACACTAGTTGCTACCAACTACCTGTAATCTACATTACTAAGGTCTGTCTCGCTGTATCTGAACAAGTTCACAGTAAGAAGAGATCTGGCGTTTCCATAGTCTCGCCTGTAGTCCGATTATCTGTTGTCGAAAGTATCCAACCACAATTGTCACGCGTAGAGTACAATGGTTCATCTACTAACACACTAACACAGCGTTGCTGTTCTTTAGAAGCCTTTGAATCAGACTCTCAGCAGACCAGATTCAGAAGGAAAATAATAGATTAACAATCACAAGCTCCAAGGTGGCTTGTACACAAAGAACAGGAAAGGAAGTGAACACATTACCTACGCTGGCATATGCCAATCGCAAATCATCTACGAAGTTGTTCCCTTTCACCATTTGATTCCTCTGATGAATTGGACGCATCCCGATCAAACATGCCTGCCAATCTTGCTGGCGGTGGGACCAATGATGGAGATGGCGACAACGTAAACGCAATCAGTCTTCCTAGCTTTGACGACCATATGAAGTTGATACTTAGTATCCATATTCCGCGTCACGAAGGAAGAAGATAGCTATCTGTGTGAAGCTCTTCTCGAAGGAGGATTACACGAGTGGTCGACTTTCCTCGATGCACTCCTTGAACATGGTTTTGCCCGTGAACTTATCTACACGGATACTAGTAGCGGACTACCAACCCAACTTCACTGATCCATCCAACGGACCATTGAAGCACTTGCAGACTTCACGAAGGATTTAAGCAAGAGCGAAAATAATTAGAGGGATGTAGAATCATATTCGTACGACATTTTCAGTGCCTTCCGTATGGCACGTGCACTGCGTCTTCAGAACGAATCTATCTTGATCCCTCCAGCTCCTCCTCCAGGAACCAATAAGAATAAGTCTCCTCAACAAGTGAAGTACAAATCTTGGTGCCGAAAATCACGTGATGAAAAGTCATTCACGCCCCTCACAAATGACTCAAGATTCGAACACTGGCTCGTCGGCTTCAAGGCAAAGCTCGAGGCATACAACATTGACACTGAAACATTCCTCAATGAAACCTGGCCACCTGCTGCGTTGCAAGGCTACACACGTGACCTTTTCGTCAAACAATGTGCTTTCTTCTGGGTTCTTATGTTGGAAGTTTTCAAAAGCGACCTATCCGTGTCATGCGTCCACAGCCATTCCATCACACGCAATGGACAGCAAGCATATTTTGATTTTGTGAATTTACACAGTGAATCAAAAGCCAAGGTGTATGACAACTGACTCAATTGCAAGCGCTACTGAAGTTGAACCTCGACAATTGGAAGGAATCAAAAGTGAAGTTTATCACAAACTGGTTCAAAGAGTTGAACCACCTCAATAAGCTTCATCCTCCCAACAAACCCCTTGAGTACCATACCGCAAAATCAGCATTATGTCAAGCCTGCTATTCCAGCTTTCAACTAAGCGAACAGTTTGCCAAGGTGAAAGACCCCGGTGGCCTGAATAGTACCGACACGGATATAGTAGCTGAAGCCGCTGCTATCCACAAGCTCAAGATCACACTCTTACTTGAGGCGACTCACCTAGACTCTCAGTCCGCAATGTCTGCTCCAAAGTCTACAGTACGTGCACATGTTCACGGCTTCTCCTCAGATCAAGGGCACAATTCTAGCAACTATGCTCTCCCTATCAAATTTGAAGGTGACTATCAAGACTATGCGGTATTCAAGGCTTGACGTTCACCTGATTCTACCACACGCTTGCCTACTGGGATATGGAAGGCTCTATCACGTCAAGACATGAAGAATTGGCTGAACTTTCCCCCCCAAGGCAAGAAAATAGTGGTTGCATCGTTGCGGTCTGAATTGCTCTCAGATGGCCAACCAGACCCCAATGCCGTTAAACCCATCACCCGGAAGGCATATACGCATGAACATTCCGTCACGTTCCTCAAAGATGACACCTCGAGCGGTGATAACCATACCAATGCTTCAGAGGATCTACATCTGGCCGTTGAAAATGACGGTTGAGGCGTCTTCCATGCATCACTTGGTGTCTATGTCTCAGACGTCCTCCTCCAAGGATCAACGACCCCTCAAGTCATCTGTGTCCCCTGCTCACCCCGCCAGATTCCTAGATTCCTTTCTGAGAAGCCTGACATAGGATACAAAAGGGACGGTGACACCCTTGTACCCATCAGAAAATCGTCATATTCAGTTAATTTTCACCAATGGTACAAACCTGAAGATGACTTGACCTTACCGCATGACAATCACGTATCCGCATATACCTATCGTGCCCATAAGGCTACTGTCTCCGATCCTGGATTTGCTATGGTTGACCAGGGTGCTAATGGTTGTATCATTGGTAATGATGCATGTCTAACCTCCAAAGACATCCCGCCTTGGTATGTCAATGTCACAGGCATCAACAATCACCAAGTGCAGAATATTCCCATTGCAACATGTGGAGCATATTCTGTCTCGAATAGAGGCCCCATTATCCTCATTTTCAACAAATGTGCATACACGGGAAGACACCCTTCTATCCTGTCTTCCAGGCAGATGGAAGCATACTTCTCTACTGTCAATGACACATCCATCAAAGCAGGCGGTGGACAAGCAATCACCACCACTGATGGATACGCATTGCCCCTCAGCATTTGCCATGGCCTGCCATATCTTGCCATGCACAAGTATACCACTGATGAATTCAACGCACTCCCACATGTTATCATGACAACGGATAAACATTGGGACCCATCTGTCCTCAATACTATCATCAGTGCTAAGGATGAAACCTTCCTTCAGAAGTATCCACCCCAACCGCAGCAGCTTCCTTATCCGGCATATGACAAGTACGGAAACCCACGTTGTCTTGAAGGTTTGGATATCTCTGTATCCCCTGGTTTGTCCACGGTTACATCTCTCAGTTTGTACTCCAGTCAATGCACTCGATCAGCTTTTCTACCTATCAATGATAACGGCATCAATGATCGCTCCTTCTGGCTTACTCCTACCGATTATGCCCATCAGGAACGTCTAGCTTGTTGTATTCGGTCCCCAATTTCTGATACAATTCTTGCTTTTCCCACGACCTGTACTACTGATGACACTCCCCGTGTTGCAGCCACACCTCGTGAACGTTATCCTAACGAGCATGACTACCTATCTCTGAAGCCCTTCTTTTGTTGGGTTTCTACAGATCGCATCAAGGCTACCTTTGAAAATTCAAGGCAGTATGGATCCCTGGCAGTTAGCCCCGATGGTAACCTCTTCAAGTGCTATCATTCTCCTCAACTGGCAATGAATGTTCGACCATTCAATGACGATGTATTGTCTGATGTCATATACTCCAACGTCCCAGCAATCGATGGTGGTTCCAAGCTCGTACAGATCTTCTTTGGTCGTAAATCCCATATCATACATGTCAAAGAAATGCGTACCACCGGTGATTTCCTATCACGCTTTCAGAACTTCGTTCGAAAATGGGGCAGACCTCTTTGCCTCTTATGTGATCATGGCAACTACCAATCTAGTAAGCAGGTCATCGATTATCTCAAGATGTTATGGATTGGAATTTGGCAGAGTGAACCCTATCACCAACACCAGAATCAGTTTGAACATCGATATCAAACGTTTAAATGTTCCGTCAACTGCGTCATGGATTGTACAGGCACACCACCACATCTATGGTTGTTGTGTATGACATACGGCGCCGGTACCCAGTCTACCAAACGCCTCGGTCATTTCGTTGGCATTGCCGAACATGTTGGCAATGGCTTATGCTTCCAGATCTGGGATCCAGTCACTAACAAATTGCTTGACCGTTCTGGTGTTCACTCAGCTCTTACACCTGAGTCACGCAACAAACGGGCTGGCCTATACTGATGACGGCTTTGTCGCATGGCGTAAAGCAAAAATTTCAGTACCTCGGTTGTATGCATCCGGTGACACCCCTACACTCACGAAACATGGGGAGCATACGTCTACAAATGCTCCGCCTGAGAAGCCCAAACCACAGGACGTTCCAACTGCTCCTACTACTGCCGAATCCACTAGGGACTCTGATACCCAAACGAGACTTGACACTCCTGTGGCACCTGACGACACTAGGACCCCTAGCCACTCCCGAGCCCCTGGCTCCGTCATCTCCGCAGCACCAAGTGTCGCTCCAAGTGTTTCGCCATGCTCTGTACCCAGTGTCACTACCAGCACTGAACCAGGTGCTGCTCCACGTGTTTCCCCCAGCAATGCATTTGGCGTGTTCCCCAGCTCTTCCCCCGGGTTTGCATCCAGGGTCACACCTAGCGTGGTACCCAATGTGTCCTCTGGTGTTTCACCGTGCTCTGCACCCAGTGTCACTACTAGCAATGAACCAGGTACAGGTCCTGCCCCCAGTGTTTCACCCAGCGCTGCACCCAGTGTGTTTTTCAGTGTCTCATCCAGTATCATTCCTAGCCCTGTCCCTAGTGCTGCACCTAGCGCAGCTTCAAGTGTGGCTCCAAGTGTGTCCCCACGTGCTCCCCCATGTCTCCCCCAACTTTGCTTTGCCATCTTCCTCCTCTGTGCGACAGACATGGTATGTTTCTGATCATGGTTAGGATATCTCCAATGGGGCCTGGTGGGGTGCCCCCCAACTCCAATTCCCCCCTGAATTCTTCCAGTCCTTCTTCCCCTTCCTCGACTCCTCCCGTTTCCCACCTTGTTCAATCTGATCTTCATGGGGACATCCTTATTGCCAAGAATTCTGATGCTTTTGGACATCTCTTTCTCCATGCTCCTTCCTCCAACTCCACCCTCATTACCTCCCAAAACATTGGGCCCCAGCAAAAGTAAGCCTTCATGTCTCGCGCTCGTCACAACTCTCAGCGCTTTGCTGAGCAAGGCTGGGGTTGCTCTCTATGCAGAGCACTGTCTGAATGAACCCAAGCTTCCCCTCTGTGACCTTTTCCAGTCCCGCATCAAACAATATTAATAATATACGTATTTAAGCAACGTTAACCACCAAAGGTGGATCTAAGCTACTCAGTCTGTATCCAGACTTAAACGTTGCATCAATCAAAGAGAGTTTAAGCCCAAAGTTGTAGAGCGAAAAAAAATTTCAAACAAATCCTGAAAGCAAGCAGGGGAAGTACAAGGACAAACTGTTGAAAGTACCGGAAGCGTACGCCGAACCAGGAGCAGCTACCCACAATCATCCAGGAGGAAGGGTAAAATACTGGGAGCAGCACTGTGTGCAAAGGTTGGTGAGACACTGGGAGTAGCACTTGGTGAAGAGCTAGGAAGTGCACTGGGCGCAGAACGAGGTGTGACATCAGGAGCAGCACTGGGTTCAGAAGGGATTGATACACTGGGGCAGCAAAGGGTGCAGCACCCGGAACCACACATGGTGCAGCTGGAGGAGCAGCAATGGGTGCAGAACTAGGTGAGACACTGGGGCAACACGAGTTGCAGAACGTGGTGAGATACTGGGTGCAGCGCGAGGAACCACATGTGCGGTGCTTGGGGAAACATTTGGAGCAGCACTTGGTGCAGTGCTAGTAGGGAAACTGTGTGCAACACTTGGCCAAACAATTGGCCCATCCCTTGAAATCTGTTCAGCCATGTCCGCATCAAGGCAGCCTCCTGTTGATACAGCTGCACGGGCTGGAGACGGACTGCATAGTGTCTCCTGGCAAGCTGGATGGTCGCAAGCCATTGTCGCTTGGCAGTAAGAGTGTAGCCCTGAAGCACTTGGAGGGGAGTCTGGAGAAGGGAGCAGAATTGAGGCAGAGCACCAGCAAAGCCAATGGCCAATTCAGACAAAATGGAGGCATTGAGTGATTGGTGTTGTTCAGCCTCAAGCACCCCTCCAGTGCCATGGAGCCAGTGGTTCCGATACGTCCAGAGATCCCAGCAAGTGAGTTGCTACCAATCAAAGAATAGTAATCAGCTTGAATCTGATGCCAGAGGGGGGACCATCTCCCAAGAAACCAGTTGTGCCATCCAATATGATGCTGAGACCTTACAGCAGAAGCAATAGCAGGGGAGTATGAGGAAGGGTGAATACGCCTACCTTGACGAACCCTAGTGGTAACATCCACAATGGCAAGAGCCAGGGAGGGCTTGGTAAGCTCAGTGGTAAGGCGCTGCTGCAAAGGGTTCCTAAAGGAAGACAAGCTGTGCTTGAAAGCCCCTGGGTCTTCACATGAAAGCGCATGGGAAACCTTCTCCTCATCCTGGGCACACAGAGGGCATCTTGAGTGATCCTGGTGCTGATAATGGAGTAACTGATTGCCAACACCAATGCAACCCAAAGCAATATTGACAAACCACCGTTGCATACCAGGAGGGAGGCGCTTGAAAGCAGAGCGATGAGCACACCAATGAATGGAATTGGAGACTTGTGGTGGAATGGAGATGTCATGGTGAGTGTGCCAGTAGTGAAGAAGGGGAGGACCAGAAATAAGAATGTGCAAGGCATCTCTGTCAAAGCAAGAGCATTTGAGACCGTTCTGTGAGAGAGCCCAGAGCTCAAACAAAAGCCGGGGATCATGGTAGGGGGAGGCACGAGTCAAGGATAGAAATGCCTTGGCCATGCCATTCAACCTGATGATTGCAAAGAGCCCACCAGTCAAGAGAAAGCCCCTCTTGATGACCCTTAACCCACCTGAATGTGACAGTGATTGGAAGAGCAGAGAGCATATTGCAAATGACATAGACATAGTCAAAAGATTTCTGGGAAATAGCCAAGGGCCAGGTTCCCTGAGCCTGTTGTAGAGCCGTAGCCCCATCAAGGGCGATGGTGAGTGAACCGGAGGCAACATCATAGAGATCCACCAGAGCCATACAGCAGGTGAGGACACCAATGATGCCAACCAATTTGCTCAGGTAGGAAGACTTATCTTTGGGTGAGCCACTGACAAGGTTAGATCCAGTGAGGAACAAGGAGGGAGACTTGGTGGAGGTGGTGGGGGATAGGAGAAATGCAGATGTGCCTCGGAGTAGAAGGGGGTCATAAGAGTTATCACAGACAGCACTAGCAGAGCCACTCAGAATGGCATAGGCAAGAGCCTGGCATCCATCCTTGGGAAGGGAGTATTGATGGAGAAGGACGCGTGGAGAAGCGCAGAGCGCATCAAATGCATCCTCTGGGGTGGCTGGGAGACACTCAAACAGATTATAGCTGAAGGGATTCTCATCTGGTGGATGCGAGACAAAGGTGGAAGGACCTACAATTTGAAACACATTCCCACTTGACAGGAGGGAGACAAGAGTGTCGGCACAGGCCGGTTTGGCAGGGAGAATGGTAGCGGTGAAGCTGTATTGGCCTCGGCTTTGAGAAGAACCAACCATCCAGCCAGTAGGACATTTAGAGAAGAACCTCTCAGAAGATGGAGACAAAAACCAAGGCCACAGAGAGGAAGGCTTGGATGACAGCCAATGCCCCAGGTAGAAGGAGGGGTGAATGGCTCTGTCAGAAGGCAAGGCCAGCGGGGCTAAGAAGGATTTCTGAAGGGCGCGTTGCCAAAGAAGCGGAGCTGGTGGAAGCCATGGTGGGGGGACAACAAGGCCAGTCAAGATGATTGTGAAGATGGTTTGAGGACTGCAACTGGAAGGCCATTGGAGAAAGCCGTTTGCCATCCGCAATGCAAATATCAGCAAGGGAGATTGCCTTGAGGGACATCTGGATGAGATTCAGAAGTCTGCGCCTCAGAAGCCAGCATTGACAAAAACTTGCATGAGGTAGCAGTCATTCAATCAAAGCAGAGGAAGTGTAGGAAAGTCTTCAACCATACTCACAGGGTGCATGGAAAAGAACTGCCACGCATGTTTATACCAGCAAGGAGTGATATAAGATGCGTAAGGCTGGTAGGGGGTAATGCCAAGATGGAAAGGAACTCCCAGTTCAAGCCTAAAGGCTTCAGCTGTGAGCTGGAGAATACGGCCGGTCTGCGAGACACGGACAGATTCCTGAAACAGAGTAGCAATATGACTGAATTCTTGGAGAAGAAAAGGGTGAATGAAGCCAAAGCCTTGATACAAAGAGGGACCATAGAAGACCTTGCAAGGAAAGTTGCAAGACATGCCTGCCTTGTTAAGCACTGGGACCAGAGTTGGTTGGAGAATTTGTGTCCAGGTAGAAGCACTGAGCTGAGTGACTGGCATGTGATATTCAAAAGACTTCATAAGGAGTACTTGAATGTGTAGATGGAGGTGTTCTTCTCACACTTGGAGGACCTCATTTGAGCTCCAAAGGACTGGGACTGGGACTGCAGATGAGCAACTTGAGCTTCCTCATTGCCATCCATAGAAATGTAGACACCCAGAGTCTTGTCAGCATGATCAACCTCAAAATGATCAAGTGGTGACCGGACACCACATTTGTCAGTGATGGTGAAAACACCTGGCATGTCCTCAAGAGAACAATAGTCCTGACCAGAACCAGTCCACTTGAAATCAATCAAGTAGCAAAAGGACTTGGCAGGTTCAATAGCGCCACCTGTAGCAATGAGGCCTCCAGCCCAGCGATCTAAAGCTGCCTGGAAATCAGCAGCCAGAGCCTCACCAGAAGTAGTGGAGGAGGCACCAGCACAGAAAAGATCGGTGCCATCCACAAAGGCAAAACCAACCAAAGAAACAAGCTGAAGGGATAGGGATGTGAGGAGATGGACCCCATGTCCTGCATTCTGCATCATCCTGAAGATGATGGTAGAAACCAGAGCCCACAGAGTAGGGCCAAGACCATTACCCTGGCCAATCCCACTGAGAGGAATAGGTTCATCACCGTACACAGGACCGGACCTGCCAAAACCAGTTTTAATGTGATAGGTGGCATGCTGGAGAGTAGATAGCAGCACCTCACAAACATGAGCTGGAATCCCAAAGCTCTGAAGGGTGAGACTGGCAATGGGATGGGAGATTCAATCATAGTAGCCCTTGGCATCATTCATTGCAACCGCCCCCAAGCGTTGCTTCTGACGGAGGACATCACAGATAAGCTTCTTGTTGAGACAGATGTTGATGGCTTTGTGATGCTTCCAGCTGCCATGTTGGTCAAATGCCACCGCATTGGCATGTTCAGTGTGAGCGAGAACGTGTTTGCCAATCATCTTGTTGTTGATCTGAAACTCAGAAGACATCAGTTGAATGAGTCTCATCTTGTCAACACGGTATTCACCAGGTTTCTTGAAGATTTCCACATCGGTGATGACCTGCCAAGCAGAGGGAGAGAACCCAGCGAGCAGAGGAGCAGTCCGCATCAAGGTATCAAAGGAATTCAGCTGAGGGTCCAGAGCAAAGGATTTATGGTGGGCAAAACTGAGACAGGAAGGCTCTCCAGCAGGGCGTTCCTTCTGACATTTCCAGGCAGCAGCATTTTCAGCAGGGCTAACAGAATAGTCAAAAGGAGCCAAATGCTGAATAGAAGCAGGCACGTGAAGGCAAGTAAGCAATTCAGTCAGGTACTGGTCAGTTCCGGGAGGAGGAATGTAGGAGTCAGCAAGGACCTCAGCTGAGGCAAGTCCAGTTCCCAAGTATCCAAAGACATGGATGAAAGAGGGGGACATGGAGGGAGTGTCAAGGCATTGTTGCTGACGACAAACATTAGATGCAGCCATGGCTGGCACCATAGTGGACTGAGACTCCAAGACTTTTTCAGTGCCATCAGATCCAACTGCAACATCCTTCAGAACAGCAGTCTTATGAAGACGACTGTGGATAGAGCGATCAGCCAGCCCAAGATCCCTTTGGAGTCGTTCACGGCGCATGAGTGCCCTAATCTGGGAGGCACTCTGATGGTGGGGCTTGCCTTCAGCAAGAAGAGCATCCACCATGCCTTGGTTGAAGGAGTCATGCCAAGAGGGGGCCAGAAGTTTGATGGCGCGGTATTGCTTGTATGCCTGCTTCAAATGGAGGACAGCAGTGACAAGATCACAGTGTTCACCCTTGTATAAAGAAAGCTTACATGCCAATCGCTTCACAATGGTGTGGCTAGTGGAGACACCTTGCCGAAGCTGCACTATCCGCCGCCAGAAATCAATTGTGTCATGGTAGACTTGCAGCTTGGGAGACCAAGGAATCATGCCCGCGCGAAGACGACAAAGATGTTGCTCAACAGACAGCCGGATGGAAGCAGTGTTGGCATGGAGAACATCATCGGTAGTGAGAAGGGTGTCACGCACAGATGTGACACCAGAAGCATACGGAGCCATCAGGTGCTCAAGCTTGGTCTGAAGGGCAAAGACTCCGGCAGTAGCAAAACCATACTGCACCTGCTTGAGATAGCGCTGCTTAAGGTGAGGGTGGGAAGATTTCAGGCAAGGGAGAGATGAACGCACAGGAGGTGGTAGGTGTTTTCCCATGATGCTGTCATTACAAACTTCTATCCAAAGTAAGCGATGGTCAGAGGCCATGCCATGCTCACCACCAAATGCACAGTAACCAGCTCTGAAGACATCAACATGCTCAGTAACCCAGATGACATCAATGGGAGTCCTGGTGGTATTCCTGTTGTAGGTGGCAGGGGGGGAAGTTGAGGGGTGTGTAGTCAAGATAGCATCCTTGAAGCCAAGTGCTTTGAGCTCGGAGGACAGACCATCAGAACGGACATCAGAATTATGATCAATCCCTAAAATGACTGAGTCACCAGCCGCTAAACATGCTTGAAGTGCAGCAGTGAGGTCACGGCGAAAGAGGATACGGGGGTTGGGGCAGGGAAGGTCTTCCTCAGCCTGGAAGTAGCGACAGTGTTGGTTCCAAACAGAGCCAAGGTCCCTGTCATTTTCAACAGGGCAGTAGGCAGAAAAGATGGTAACCGTAGCTTGGGCCCTGCCTTGAAACCTGACAAAGGTCCACCGTCCAAGCCCAGATGGATCAGCCCCATGGGCAAGCTTGTGAGAGTGAAAGAGCCGATCAATGGTGAAGCCCGTACCGCCAGGCATACGCCAAGTACCGGTGGAGGCCTCATGCTTGTTGTTAGCAAGGTAGGAGAAACTGGAAGGGCAGGCCTGTTTGATGCAAGAGTGGAAGAGGTCACAGAGGGGAAGCTTGGGTTCATTCAGACAATGCTCAGCGTAGAGGGCAACTCCAGCCTTGCTCTTAGCAAAGCGCCAAGAGTTGTGACGAGAGCGAGACATGAAGGCTTACTTTTGCTGGGGGCCAATGCTTTGGAAGGTAATGAGGGTGGAGCTGGAGCTGGAGTTGGAGGAAGGAGTATGGAGAAAGAGATGTCCAAAAGCATCAGAATTCTTGGCAACAAGGATGTCCCCATGAAGATCGGATTGAACAAGGCAGGAAACGGGAGGAGTCAAGGAAAGGGAAGAAGGACTGGAGGAATCCAGGGGGGGATTGGAGTTGGGGGGGCACTCCACCAGGCCCCATTGGAGATATCCTAACCATGATCAGAAACATACCGTGTCTGTCGCACGGAGGAGGAAGATGGCAAAGCAAAGTTGGGGGAGACATGTGGAAGCACGTGGGGACACACTTTGAGCCACACTCGCGCTAGGCGCAGCATGGTGGGAGGCACTAGGGGCAGGGCTAGGAATGATGCTGGATGAGACACTGAAAAACACACTGGGTGCAGCGCTGGGTGAAACACTGGGGGCAGGACCTGTACCTGAGTCAGTGCTAGTAGTGACACTAGTGACACTGAGTGCAGAGCACGGTGAAACACCGGAGGACACATTTGGTGCCGTCCTAGTAGGTCTGACACTAGATGCAACCCTGAGTGAAACACTGGGGAACAAGCCAAATGCATAGCAGGGTGAAACATTTGGAGCAGCACCTGGGGCAGTGCTAGTAGGGATAATCGGTGCAGAACATGGGGAAACACTGGGAGCCACACAAGGGGCCACGCTAGGTATGACACTGGATGCAACCCTTGGTGGAGCACTGGGAAACACTCCAAATGCATCGCTAGGGGAGGCGCTGAGAGCAGCACCTGGTGCAGTGCTAGTAGAAACACTGTGTGCAGAAGATGGTGAAACACTGGGAGCCACAGGTGGTGTTGCGCTAGGTGTGACACTGGATGCAACCCTGGGTGAAGCACTGGGAAACACCCCAAATGCATTGCTGGGTGAAACAATGGGAGCGGCACCTGGTGCAGAGCTAGGAGGGAGACTCGGTGCAGAACATTGTGAAACACTGGAAGCCTCATGTGGTGCCGAGCTAGTTGTGACGCTAGATGCAACCCTGGGTGAAGCACTGGGAAACACCCCAAATGCATTGCTGGTGAAAGCGCTTGGAGCAGCACCTGGTGCAGTGCGAGTAGAAAAACTGGGTGCAGAACATGGTGAAACTGGAAGCCTCACGTGGTGCCAAGCTAGGTGTGACACTGTATGCAGCCCTGGGTGAAGCACTGGGTTGTTGCTGTTGCCATTGTTGACCAGTTGTTGTAGTAGGGTCGTAATTTGTCCCATCTCAGTAGGGGAGACAGTTGCAGCCGTTGCGGCAGGTGGTGCCGTTGCGGCAGGTGTATCTGGAACGTCTACCTCATCATCTGATGGTGGGTCTCCAGTGTAGGCTTCCATGAATAGGTCTGGGCGCCAATTTTTCTTGAAACGCCAGTGGGTAATTGTGATTTCGATTAGAACAATTGGCTCATCATCTGTGTTGGTCCGAATGGCATGCTTCGCAGCAGCGTCAAATTCTGTTTTGTATCTCATGCGTTTTGTAGATCCACCATTTCTGACATGCTTGATAACACATTTGTCGAGGAGATTGGCAATGTGGCCTTTTGTTATTTCATCCAGTGGTGGCTCCACTAGGTTGATGGCAATAGCCTTTGCAATGCAATTGAGGATGTGGAGTTGTGGATCCGGAGCTATTTCTAGTGGTCCTTCTTCTTCTTCATCCTCGCGGGTCATAAAGAATTCGGAGAGTTCATCTTTGCCAATGATTTCAGAGTAGGCTTTGTTAAGGGATGTGGCCGCAGTTGGGTTGCTAGCACTTGCAAATCGGAATTTCGATTCCAAAGATTGGAGTCCAGTCGAATGGAGCTGTTGGCATGATTCAATTTGTTTGTTGTTATCCGGCGAATAACCGTTGTTGATGTCGTCGTAGAAAACCGTTACGGTGTCTCGCAATTAATAACGAAAGGATACGATTGGAATAAGTATTGTCGATACAAATTAATCGTCTTGTAGGACATTCGTCGGGGTAGGATTATCGAGTGATCAGCGAAATGATCCGCGGAGGTACGGAAGATAATCAGTTGTGGTGATGTCGACGATAATTAACCTTGCTTGCCGGTCGGCGTTCTTGTCGTGTGGAACGTTCGCCGGAGGAACAAGAGAGCGTCGAATGAGCCTTGGTGTTGATGTTCGGAGAAACAATTGATCGTCGGTCCTTGGTCGCGGATTACAAAGAGAAGATTCTTGTAGATGGATCTGGTGCACACCCCTTGATGCGGGAGCAGGGAGAGAGAGAGAGAAAGAATGAGACGAGGGGAGGCCGAGAATGTGCCGCACAGGGAGCTAAGCACAGAATTTCCTCTAGATGTAACCGACAGTGGAGGTGCTGAACGGCCGGAGATAGGTAGCTTAAGGTAAACACTGGTGCTCTTGCGGGACACAAGTGTAAGTTATAAGGGCTCTATAACCTGTTGTTACTCTAAAAATCGACCGGATAGGTATAACGAATATTTTAAATTTAAAGAGAAGTGAGCTCAGAGAGACGCTCTTATTTTACTGTGTATTTCACTGTGTCGGGGCTCTCTGTATTTTACATGGTAGAGATCTTCCCCGGTTATTTGTTACTGTCTTCTTTACCATAACACCGATTCTTCTGCTGCTGTTGCTGTAGTATTAGCGTCGTGTCGGTCTTACTGTATCGGTCATTTGGTGGTATCGGTCATTGTGGGGTTAAGTATTCTGTTCGATGGGGCGTATGCTTATTCGTGGTATATGTGCTGGATATGAGTAGGCCCATCTGGAATCGGTATTGATTTTCTTGATTGCAATAAGTAATTTCCTCACGGGATATCAAGTATATTCTTCTGAATGTACTTATGGGTTCCAAGTGTTTACTTACTGTTCAGGTCTTTGGATATTTCTTGTTTCTGGTTTCTAACCGATCATTCATTTTTGTTTGTAGCCTTAGGTGATTTTGTTTTTACCACTTAAGGATTCCAAGTAGTGGAGGTGCATTTGATTCTAACGCTTGATCATTCTCGTATTCCGCACCTCGGTAGCCGTTTCGTTTTGTCGGCTTCTTCCAATCGAATTTTATGCCGACATAGTCCGTATTTTTTTTCGCCGACAACAAGCCTCACGTGGTGCCAAGCTAGGTGTGACACTGTATGCAGCCCTGGGTGAAGCACTGGGAAACACTCAAGAGGCATCGCTGGGGGAGGCGCGTGGAGCACCACCTGGTGCAGTGCTAGTAGAAACACTGGGTGCAGAACATTGTGAAATACTGGAAGCCTCATGTGGTGCCAAGCTAGGTGTGGCGCTAGATGCAACCCTGGGTGAAGCACTTGGAATTAATCCAAATGGATTGCTGGTGAAAGTGCTTGGAGCAGCACCTGGTGCAGTGCGAGTAGAAACACTGTGTGCAGAACATGGTGAAACACTGGAAGCCTCATGTGGTGCCGAGCTAGGTGTGACGCTAGATGCAACCCTGGGTGAAGCACTGGGAAACACTCCAAATGCATTGGTGGTGAAAGTGCTTGGAGCAGCACCTGGTGCAGTGCGAGTAGAAACACTGTGTGCAGAACATGGTGAAACATTGGGAGCCACATTTGGTGCCAAGCTAGGTGTGACACTGTATGCAACCCTGGGTGAAGCACTGGGAAACACTCAAGAGGCATCGCTGGGGAACCGCGTGGAGCAACGTCCGATAACTGTCCCGCGACCCTTTTTTTTTCTTCGTCGCAAGGTACTTTCGCAACCCTTGCTTGTTTGTAATTTTTACACGAGCCCCCCCTGTGATTCGTTAGCTTTGTATCAAGCCCGCCCTCGTAACTCTCAATCCCTGGTTTGCGATTATTTTTTTCCTTGGGTCATGAATAATTATTATTAATTTTTAATTTGACCTACCCGTACGTTCATGAATCACACCTACTAAAACTAAATACGCAAGGTCATGACTCACAACCGAGCCCCCCCCTGTGATACGGTAGCTTCGTATCATAATCATTTTTCTAACTCTTAACCCCTGGTTCGCGTTTATTTTTTTCCTTGGGTAATGAATAATTATTATTAATTTTTGATATAAGCTGCCAGTACGTTCGCGAATCACACCTACCAAAATTAAATACGCAAGGTCATGACTCACAACCAGTAAAATTTAACATTAGTGCTCGCGGCACATAACCCTTAAAATTTAGCTCCGTTGCTCGTGACACATTACCCCTATAATTTAATAATTGGGCTTGTGACACACTACCCTTTAAAATTTATCTCCTATGCTTGCGACACACAACCAGTACAATTTAACATTAGTGCTCGCGACACACTACCCTTATAATTTAATATTTGTGCTCCTGACACACAACCCTTAAAATTTAATTTCATCGCTTGCAACTAACTACCACTACAGTTGAATTATTCGGGTCAAGAATTTGCCTAGTAGTATCATATGCAAAATATGTATGATAGGTATAAATACTCCTTTCCGTACATTTTAATCATTTGTGTCACACAATCTACTATTTGCAACCATGGTATGCAATGTATGTAAGATATGTACCTTTTACCCTAATCACTCCCCCTGAAGATTTACCCGTGTCGTACTACCGTAGGTGTGAACCCACTTGCGTTGAATTAGTGAATGGACTGACACAATGAACAGTAACGATTCTGAAAACAATGCCTAAACTTCCTCCATTTTGCCAAGCAATTGCATCAATGCAGGATCAATATAGTTGTCATCCTCATTTTCCTCTTCAGCCAGACTACTGGCAACAGTGCCACCATCTTTCGACACAGTACTGGTAGGATTGTTTTCTGAGTTGAATCTTTCCAGCATCATTTTCTCCAAATTTTTACCCAT
This sequence comes from Pseudo-nitzschia multiseries, assembly GCA_037355745.1. Taxonomy (NCBI): domain Eukaryota; phylum Bacillariophyta; class Bacillariophyceae; order Bacillariales; family Bacillariaceae; genus Pseudo-nitzschia; species Pseudo-nitzschia multiseries. The sequence goes on from CM074783.1 coordinate 16,337,684, forward strand.
TATGGGATCTTCTCTTAACGTTTGTACCTTCTTGCACAATTTAGCAAACACTTTCCGTCGTTCTTTGTCCCATCCATCTGCACTTCCACTTTTTGAATCGCAATATTTTTTTCATGAATTTTTTCGTTGTTTGTGTCGCGTATGTTCTATTGAATTAGTGCTTTGCAGGGGCCCTGTGGAGTTGTTGCGTACGTAGTTATTGTATGTATTGTAAGTATGTGTCAGTAAAGTTATGGTAAGAAGTTCTACGACCAAAATATAACTCAGTCATGAACCCAAAAACCCACTAGGTTTGAGCACTGTGCAAATCCTGCAAGTCCACGACCAAAATAAAACTCAGTCATCAACCCAAAAACCCACCAGATTTGAGCACAGTGCAAATCCTGCCAATTCCCGACCAAAATATAACTCAGTCATCAACCCAAAAACCCACCAGATTTTAGCACAGTGCAAATCCTGCCAATCCCCAACCAAAATATAACTCAGTCATCAACCCAAAAGTTCACCAGATTTGAACACAGTGTAAGTGTTTCCAGTCCCTAACCAAAATCTAATTCAGTCATCAACCCAAAAACCCACCAGATTTGAACACAGTGCAAATCCTGCAAATCCCCGACTAAAATATAACTCAGTACTCAACCCAAAAACCAACCAGATTTTAGAACAGTGCAAATTCTGTCTATCACCGACCAAAATATAACTCAGTCATCAACCCAAAAACCTACCAGATTTGAGCACAGTGCAAATCCTGCCAGTCCCCGACCAAAATATAACTCAGTCATCAACCCAAAAACCCACCAGATTTGAGCACAGTGCAAATCCTGCCAATCCCCAACCAAAATATAACTCAGTCATCAACCCAAAAACCCACCATATTTGAACACTGTGCAAATCCTGCCAGTCCCAGACCAAAATATAACTCAGTCATCAACCCAAATACCCACCTGATTTGAACACTGTGCAAATCTTTCCAGTCCCTAACCAAAATATAACTCAGTCATCAACCCAAAACCCACCTTTTTTTTAGACAAGTGCAAATCCTGCCAATTCCCGACTAAAATATAACTCAGTCATCAACCCAAAAACCCACCAGATTTTAGCACAGTGCAAATTCTGCCCATCCCCGACCAAAATATAACTCAGTCGTCAATCAAAAAACTCACCAGATTTGAAGACAGCTCAAATCCTCTCAATCCCCGACCAAAATATAACTCAGTCATCGATCAAAAAACCCATTAGATTTGAACACAGTGCAAAACTTTCCAGTCCCTAACCAGAATATAATTCAATCGTCAACCCAAAAACCCACCAGATTCGAAAACAGTTCAAATCCTGCCCATCTTTGTCCAAACTATAACTCAGTCATCAACCCAAAAACCCACCAGATTTGAACACAGTGCAAATCTTTCCATTCCCTAACCAAAATATAATTCAGTCATCAACCCAAAAACCCACCAGATTTGAACACAGTGCAAATCCTGACAGTCCCCGACTAAAATATAACTCAGTCTAAACCCAAAAACCCACCATATTTGATCACTGTGCAAATCCTGCCAGTCCCCGACCAAAATATAACTCAGTCATCAACCAAAAAACCCACCAGGTTTTAGCACAGTGCAAATCGTGCCAATCCCCGACTGAAATAGAATTCAGTCATCAACCCAAAAACCCACCAGGTTTTATCACTGTGCAAATCCTGCCAGTCCCCGACTAAACTATAACCCAGTCATCAACCCAAAAACCAACCAGATTTTATCAATGTGAAAATCCTGCCAGTCCCCGACCAAAACATAACGCAGTCATCAACCCAAAAACCTACCAGATTTTAGCACAGTGCAAATCTTTCCAGTCCCTAACCAAAATATAACTCAGTAATCAACCAAAAACCCACCTTTTTTTTAGACAAGTGCAAATCCTGCCAATTCCCGACTAAAATATAACTCAGTCATCAACCCAAAAACCAACCAGATTTTAGCACAGTGTAAATCCTGTCAATTCCCGACCAAAATATAACTCAGTCATCAACCCCAAAATCCACCAGATTTGAGCACAGTGCAAATCCTGCCGAATCCCGACCAAAATATAATTAAGTCATAAACCCAAAAACCCACCATATTTGAACACTTTGCAAATCCTGCCAGTCCCAGACCAAAATATAACTCAGTCATCAACCCAAAAACCCACCAGATTTGAGCACAGAGCAAATCCTTCCAATCCCCAACCAAATTATAACTCAGTCATCAACCCAAAAACCCACCTGATTTGAAGACAGTGCAAATCCTGCCGATCCACGTCCAAAATATAACTCAGTCATCAACCCAAAAACCCACTAGATTTGAACACAGTGCAAATCTTTCCAGTCCCTAACCAAAATATAACTCAGTCATCAACCCAAAAACCCACCTTTTTTTAGACAAGTGCAAATCCTGCCAATTCGCGATTAAAATATAACTCAGTCATAAACCCAAAAACCCACTAGATTTTGGCACAGTGCAAATCCTGCCTATCACCGACTAAAATGTAACTCAGTCATCAACCCAAAAACCCACCAGGTTTTATCACTGTGCAAATCCTGCCAGTCCCCGACTAAAATATAACTCAGTCATCAACCCAAAAACCAACCAGATTTTATACATGTGAAAATCCTGCCAGTCCCCGACCAAAATATAACGCAGTCATCAACCCAAAAACCCACCACATTTTAGCACAGTGTAAATCCTGCCAATTCCCGACCAAAATATAACTCAGTCATCAACCCAAAAACCCACCAGATTTGAGCACAGTGCAAATCCTGCCAATCCCCAACCAAAATATAACTAAGTCATAAACCCAAAAACCCACCAGATTTTAGCACAGTGCAAATCCTGCCAATCCCCGACTAAAATATAACTCAGTCATCAACCCAAAAACCAGCCAGATTTGAACACAGTGCAAATCCTGCCAATTCCTGACTAAAATATAACTCAGTCATCAACCCAAAAATCAACCAGATTTGAACACAGTGCAAATCTTTTCAGTCCCTATCCAAAATATAACTAAATCGTCAACCCTAAAACCTACCAGATTTGAACACAGTGCAAATCATTCCAGTCCCTAACCAAAATATAACTCAGTCATCAACCCAAAAACCCACCTTTTTTTTAGACAAGTGCAAATCCTGCCAATTCCCGACTAAAATATAACTCAGTCATCAACCCAAAAAGCCACAAGATTGTAGAACAGTGCAAATCCTGCCAATTTCCGACTAATATATAACTCAGTCATCAACCCAAAAACCCACCAGATTTTGGCACAGTGCAAATCCTGCCAATCCCCGACTAAAATATAACTCAGTCATCAACCCAAAAACCAACCAGATTTGAACACAGTGCAAATCTTTTCAGTCCTTAACCAAAATATAATTAAATCCTCAAACCTAAAACCCACCAGATTTGAACACAGTGCAAATCTTTCCAGTCCCTAACCAAAATATAACTCATTCATCAACCCGAAAACCCACAAGATTGTAGAACAGTGAACACAGTGCAAATCTTTTCAGTCCCTAACCAAAATATAATTAAATCGTCAACCCAAAAACTCACCAGATTTGACCACAGTGCAAATCTTTCCAGTCCCTAACCAAAATATAACTCAGTCATCAACCCTAAAACCAACCAGATTTTAGAACAGTGCAAATCCTGCCAATTCCCGACTAAAATATGACTCAGTCATCAACCCAAAAACCCACAAGATTGTAGAACAGTGCAAATCCTGCCAATCAACGACTAAAATATAACTCATTCATCAACCCAAAAACCCACCAGATTTTAGCACAGTGCAAATCCTGCCAATCCCTGACTAAAATATAACTCAGTCATCAACCCAAACACCCACAAGATTGTAGAATAGTGCAAATCCTGCCAATCCCCGACTTAAATATAACTCAGTCATCAACCCAAAAACCAACCAGATTTGAGCACAGTGCAAATTTTTTCAGCCCCGAACCAAAATATAATTAAATTGTCAACCCTAAAACCCACCAGATTTGAACACAGTGCAAATCTTTCCAGTCCCTAACCAAAATATAACTCAGTCATCAACCCAAAAACCAACCAGATTTTAGCACAGTGCAAATCCTGCCAATTCCCGACTAAAATATAACTCAGTCATCAACCCAAAAACCAACCAGATTTGAACACAGTGCAAATCTTTTCAGTTTCTAATCAAAATATAACTAAATCGTCAACCCTAAAACCTACCAGATTTGAACACAGTGCAAATCTTTCCAGTCCCTAACCAAAATATAACTCAGTCATCAACCCAAAAACCCACCAGATTTTAGAACAGTGCAAATCCTGCCAATTCCTGAATAAAATGTAACTCAGTCATCAACCCAAAAACCCACCAGATTTTAGCACAGTGCAAATCCTGTCAATCCCCGACTAAAATATAACTCAGTCATCAACCCAAAAACCAACCAGATTTGAACACAGTGCAAATCTTTTCAGTCCCTAACCAAAATATAATTAAATTGTCAACCCAAAAACTCACCAGATTTGTACCACAGTGCAAATCTTTCCAGTCCCTAACCAAAATATAACTCAGTCATCAACCCAAAAACCAACCAGATTTTAGAACAGTGCAAATCCTGCCAATTCCCGACTAAAATATAACTCAGTCATCAACCCAAAAACCCACAGGATTGTAAAACAGTGCAAATCCTGCCAATCCCCGACCAACATATAACTCAGTCATCAACCCAAAAACCCACCTGATTTGAAGACAGTGCAAATCCTGCCGATCCCCGACCAAAATATAACTCATTCATCAACCCAAAAACCCACCAGATTTGAGCACTGTGCAAATCGTGCCAATCTCCAACCAAAATATAATTCAATAATCAACCCTAAAACCCACCTGATTTGAACACAATGCAAATCTTTCCAGTCCCTAACCAAAATATAATTCAGTCATCAACCCCAAAACCCACTAGATTTGAACACAGTGCAAATCCTGCCTATCCCCCACCAAATTATAACTCAATCATCAACCAAAAAACCAAATTCATTTTTATGATTAATTTCTATGATTCCATTCTATTATTTATCATTCTATGATTCAATTCTATGACTCAATTCTATGACTCAATGCTTTGACACACTTCCATGATTGAATTCCATGATTCAACTCTATGATTCAATTCCATGATTCAATTCTATGACTCAAGTGTATGATTCAATTCCATGATTCAAGGCTATGATTCAAGGCTATGATTCCAGTCCATGACTCAAATCTACAATTCAATTCTGTGACTCAATTCTATTATTGAAGTCCATGATTCAATTTTATGATTCAAGTATATAATTCAAGTATATAATTCACGTTTATCATTCAATTCTTTGACTCCAGTCAATGATTCAATTTAATGATTTAAGTCTATGATTCCAGCTTATGATTCCATTGTCTGACTCAAACCTGCAATTAATTTCTATGATTAATTTCTATGATTCCATTCTATTACTCCTCATTCTATGATTCAACTCTATGACTCAAGTGTATGACTCAATTCCATGATTCAAGGCTATGATTCAAATCTACGATTCCAGTCCATGACTCAAATCTACAATTCAATTCTGTGACCTCAATTCTATTATTGAAGTCCATGATTCAATTTTATGATTCAAGTATATAATTCAAGTATATCATTCACATTTATCATTCAATTCTTTGACTCCAGTCAATGATTCAATTTAATGATTTAAGTCTATGATTCCAGCTTATGATTCCATTGTCTGACTCAAACCTACAATTCATTTCTATGATTAATTTCTATGATTCCATTCTATTATTTATCATTCTATGATTCAATTCTATGACTCAATTCTATGACTCAATGCTTTGACGCACTTCCATGATTCAATTCCATGATTCAAATCTATGATTCAATTCCATCATTCAGTTCTATGACTCAAGTCTTTGATTCAAGGCTACGATTCCAGTCCATGACTCAAATCTGCAATTCAATTCTGTGACCTCAATTCTATTATTGAAGTCCATGATTCAATTTTATGATTCAAGTATATAATTCAAGTATATCATTCACATTTATCATTCAATTCTTTGACTCCAGTCAATGATTCAATTTAATGATTTAAGTCTATGATTCCAGCTTATGATTCCATTGTCTGACTCAAACCTACAATTCATTTCTATGATTAATTTCTATGATTCCATTCTATTATTTATCATTCTATGATTCAATTCTATGACTCAATTCTATGACTCAATGCTTTGACGCACTTCCATGATTCAATTCCATGATTCAATTCTATGACTCAAGTGTATGATTCAATTCCATGACTCAAGTCTTTGATTCAAGGCTACGATAGTTACTTGTGATAGTCGCCAAAGCAAATAACTGTTTATACGATTCATCTCAACACACATACGACCCGTAAAGAGGGACCGATAGAGGTGCAGTGCGGTCCGGATATAACTTAATCCTAATGCTCACAATTTTAGAACCTAATCAATATTACAGCAACCTACCTACTGCAATCTAACGACAGGAAGTAGAAAACAAATCACAGCCACAGCCACAGCCACAGCAGTGCAGTACCGGCGCGCAGCAAGTGACGCAAGTGATTGCAATAGTAACAGAGACTTCTTGCAGCGCAAGTCCATTGACCGACTGTCGCAAGTTTTTCTTTTCCGACGTCACTGTGTACAAATCCTACCATTAACGAGAAGTTGGATTGGAAATACTATCGAACTTCGGTCGATGGAAACTAGCCACGAGCCATCGAAATAGGATCGATCGATCTGACCGACTGTCGCAAGTTTTTCTTTTCTGACGTCACTGTGTACAAATCCTACCATTAACAAGAAGTTGGATTGGAAATACTATCAAACTTTGGTCGAGGGAATTTTAATCAATCAAGCAATAGCAACAGAGACTTCTTGCAGCGCGAGTCCATTGACCGACTGTCGCAAGTTTTTCTTTTCCGACGTCGCTGTGTACAAATCCTACCATTAACAAGAAGTTGGATTGGAAATACTATCAAACTTCGGCCAAACGAGCAATCGGAACGAGCAATCGAAACAGGATCTCTTGCATCGCGAGTCCATTGACCGACTGTCGCAAGTTTTTCTTTTCCGACGTCGCTGTGTACAAATCCTACCATTAACAAGAAGTTGGATTGGAAATACTATCGAACTTCGGTCAAGCGAGCAATCGGAACGAGCAATCAAAACAGGATCTCTTGCAGCGCGAGTCCATTGACCGACTGTCGCAAGCTTTTCTTTTCCGACGTCACTGTGTACAAATCCTACCATTAACGAGAAGTTGGATTGGAAATACTATCGAACTTCGGTCGATGGAAACTAGCCACGAGCCATCAAAATAGGATCGATCGATCTGACCGACTGTCGCAAGTTTTTCTTTTCCGACGTTGCTGTGTACAAATCCTACCATTAACTGGAAATACTATCGAACTTTCGGTCAAGCCAGCAATCGAAACAGGATCTCTTGCAGCGCGAGTCCATTGACTGACTGTCGCAAGTTTTTCTTTTCTGACGTCGCTGTGTACAAATCCTACCATTAACAAGAAGTTGAATTGGAAATACTATCGAACTTCGGTCAAGCGAGCAATCGGAACGAGCAACCCAGCGCCGGTGGAGGAGCGATTCGATGCCGACGATTCGTTGCCGTTGTTGCCTAGGGGTATTGCTGTTGCTGCTGCTGCTGTCGTTGTTGCCGTTGATTTGTTGACAAACGATTGGCCCGCTGCCGCTCGTTGCTGACGTTGGTGCCTATTTTGTTGCCGACGACGTTGTTGTTTGCGATTTGATCGTTGTTGCTGTTGCGGATCTATAACAATATATAATAATTGAACAAAATGAGTGAGTATCTATTGATGTAGAGGAAATCATAACAACAGAATAATATAATCTACATGCTAACCTACCCCGCTGCCGTGTTGTGCTGTCTGCTCCCGTTTATTTGATGTTCGCTCGTGCGTGTCACCGTTGTTGCCGTCTGCTCCCGTTGTTGATGCTGTCGATTTGTTGATACGGTCAATTTGTTGATACAGTCTATTTGTTGTTGATACGGTCAATTTGTTGATACAGTCGATTCGATTCGATGGTTTCTTCCGATTCCGATTTGATGGTTTCTTCCGTTCCTATGAAAATAAGAAGAAATTCGTACCGTTGCTTGTTCCGTTGTTCCGACAATCGTTGTTGTTCCGACAATCTTTCCGACAATCGTTGTTCCGGCAATCGTTGTTGTTCCGACAATCGTTGTTGTTCTGACAATCGTTGTTCCGACAATCGTCCCAATGAAATTGTTGTTGTTGCTGCTGCCGTTGATTTGCAGCCTTCTTACTCCTCTGTCACGAAAAACAGTACCTCGTGCCTGTTGATATAGAAGCAATGGATAGAGATTTATTGCTTTCAAGACATATATGTTTGGGGGCCAATTCAAACAATATCTATCAGCAAACCACCTCTTGTCCAATGCGAGCTAATTCTTTTTCCAGTACAAGGCTGTTATTTCAGACTAAAATATAAGAGCACGGATAACCTGCCGAATACTGATAAAGAAGTATAAGGTGGAATCCCACGTTCACCGACGGAGTGCCAAATAGCAACTCTACTCAAATAAGTTGGATGTCAGAAGGCTGATTATGAAGTGTTTTTTTTTTGTTGCGAGGTAGAAAAAGTGACTTTTTTGTCTGGGGGTAGAAAAAGTGATTTCTTTTGTCCCGAGGTAGAAAATAAAATTACTGTGTGTTTGTGTGAGAGAGATTTTTTTTTTTCGCGTACGAAGTATCTAGTACATCATGTAGAATTCTACATGATTTTGTAGTAGTGTAGAATCCTACACGTACGAAAAAAAAAAAAACAATGAGTGATTCCCACCTCGACTAAAGTAATAAAAGTTCGGGACTAAACTAATAAATCTATTCACATAGTGCATAGATTTATTAAATATGGAATATCTTTTTTCAGTCGAGACCGCACCGACTGAAAAAACTTTATTAACTGAATAAAAACAGAACAAACTTGAACGGAATCACTAAAATCAAATATTTTAGTCACCCAACGCACGAATCAGTCATGTGCACCTCTTGCCGGGCATGCTTGCATGCTATTTTTGTTGATCATCGCCAATTTTGCTGAGCTGAAAAATTGCAGTCCGAAAAGAAGAAGAAAAAAAGAGATTGCAGTCCGGAAAGAAAAGAAAGTCCGTAAAGAAACAGCAACAGGAGCAGCAACAGCAACAGCAACGGCAACAAGAACAGTACCGGTACGACTTGTCTCTCCAGCACATTAGACACGGCGGCACCAGCACCACCAATGACTACTGTTGCTGCTCTTGTGGCGCATGCTAGATTATTACTAGATGAATTGGATGACGATGAGTTGATTTCGATTCGTTTTGGCTGCTCGGCACATAAAAAAAAGGAACACCACCAGCAATACCATCGATTGTAACAATCAACAGCATGGTGCCCCCCTCGTCGACTGCAGGCAGAGGCAGGAAAGCCGGCATTGGCAACTACACCAGGGCCGAGTTGGTGAACATGTTTGCTGCCATTAGAGCTATCATGCCAGCTGGAGCAGATGACTGGGAGGACGTTGCAGACTTGCACTCTGAAAAATTTCCTGGAAGGGATGGTACTTCCATTCGAAACAAATTCAACCGATTGCAACGGAAGAAGGCGCCAACAGGCAATCCAAACATGAGATGGGACATTAAGGAGGCAAAGGAAATCCACCGACTGATAGGGGATAAGTCATTTGTTGTAGACGGAGAAGATAGATATGAAGTCGAAAGAGATGAGTTTACTCGTCCTCCTCCTCCTCCCCCTCCTCCCCCTCCTCCCCCTCCTCCTTCTGCTGCAAGTCAACCGGTACCACTTCTACTTGGACAACAAACTCAACCAACTCAACCAACACAACCACTCCTTCTTGGTCAACCAACCCAACCAACACAACTCGAAAGTCAACACGTGGTTCGACCGCCCGAAGAAGTTAGTACTATTACTACTAGCAAGAAGAGACAGTACTGTAAAGGAAACGATTCGAAGATGATGAATACAATTGCTCAGGTACTAAAGCTGCAGCAGCAGGCATTGGAACAACAGCAAAGATATCAGGAAAAGGCAGATGAAGAGAGGAAGGTTATGATGCAGGTACTCGTCGCTCACGTCGGCCGTCCTAGTAGCGGTAGTGGTGGTGCCGGTTGTACGAGATTGACATCTCCTCCTCCTACTACTAGTGGCGGCAGCAGCGGTCGTGCTGGTCTTAGTGGTCCTATTACTCCCCAAGTTACTACTCCCCAACTTACTATCGTTACTGAAGGGGGGAAGCTCAAAAGGAAAGTCAACAGTCTCCAGCAGCCTGACTACAGCAGTGACAACAGTGACAGCAGCAACAGTGACGACGACGATTCGTTGACGTCGATTAGTTAGTTAGTTAGTTAAACGATTGATTAGTTAAGGAATCGAATCGATCGATTAGTTAGGAATCGATTCGAATCGATTAGTTAGTTAGTTAGTTAGTTAGTTAGTTAAAATAAAAGAAATGATTATTAGTTAAGAAACTCAACAACAACAACAACATTACTCCAGACAGAAGCTTGGGCTACAAAGGCAATAGAAAAACTCCATTGCAACACCTTAAAAGAGAGATCGAAAACCACGAGAGGTGCGCCGGAGCAAAATTATTTCAACGTGTCGTCGACTGCTCTAAATACGACTAATCAATCGATCAAATCGATCGATCGATAGTACTACGAATCGATTGGACGTGATACGACTTGCTGACTAACTGATCAACTCTGCTAATTTGTAACTACTATTGATTATGATTATCTAATTCGGAACTAGCAATCGATCGATTTGTTGAATCGATTCAATCAATCGATTCAATCAATCGATTCAATCGATCGATTGCAATTGATGGATTCGACGACTCTAAAATACGTTGTTTGCGGTTTCAGTTGGTACCAATCCATAGGAGAAGAAGCCTTCAGTCTGGCTCATATAGGTGTTGAGTATGGTGTTGATTCCAACCTTAGCTGTCTGAAAGTTGTACAACAACACGGCAACCTTCAGAATGACCCTCCTGTCTCCTGTTTCTTCCAGCAACATGTTATCTTTGAGTCTAGGGAACCCACCTTGGATCTGTCTCATCCCCCATTCAGACATCTGTCTAACGCTAGTCGCATCTCTGTTCACTGCAATAGCCTTACGAACGGCCCGTCTTTTCATTTCTCTGGCCTCTTCCATAGGTGTACCCTCAGGTATTTCTACAGGAGCTGTCACAGGGTCATATTGACTACTTCTAACAAGGTATTCGTTTGTAGATATCTTAAACGCCGAATCAACTACACTCTTTGCCTTATACAGCTCATACATCCGCTCCATCTTTTGATACAACCCGTACTCGGCCTGAGTACTATCATGCCAAGAACCAGGACAGTTCAAGACACAAGCCCGGATCCTCCCATCCGGGCAGAAAAGAAAGACGCTGTTGACATATGTAGCAGATGTCCAACCGTTGTAGTATGGATTCTGTTTGGTCCAGTCGCCAGACTGCTGGATATGCAGTTTCAGGCCATCACAGGCAGCCCACACTCTGTGTGGACGTAGAGTTGGATACTTTGTGGCAATAGCATCGATGTATTGTTGAATCTCTTCTTCATTTGGCAAACAAATTTTTGCAGAAGGATGGTCTTGTAATGCAGAAACAAGGAGCTTCCGTCCAAATTTCAGCCATCTGTACATAGGAGAGGCTGTAATTCCAAATGCTATAGCAACTGCTCTTGCTGCTGATCCTCTGGTTCGGAACCAGAATAAGACAAGAGCAAGACAGCCGGTTGCATCAAACTCTCTCCTTTGAACAAGATCGTGTTTTCCTTTTTTACGGATCCGAATCGATCCAGTGTTCTTATCGACAGTGTAGGAATTGTAGACTGGCTCAAATATATGTAGAAGCTCCCTGAATACTATGTGGTCGACTCCACAGCAATTCAAAAGGGCTTGATCATTGCCCGAACGATAGAGATACATGAAAGCAGATTGGCTGTATCTCTTAATTGCAATCCTAGGAGTTCTCCGGTCCCTTCTTTTCTTATCTTCCTCGCCAAGCAGTGGATTGTTGTAATCGGGGGTTAAGTAGTTCTCCTCATAGTATTGTTCTAGTAACTCCAGGGCCATGGTGATTGCCGATTATAAAAGAGTGTTTCGTGAAAGAAAGAGTGTTTCGCGAAAGAGTGTTTCGCAAAAGAGTGTTTCGAAAAAGAGTGTTCTTTGCTTGCTAGAGAGCAACGTGAGTGTTTTAGCGAGGATAGCAAATTACTCACTAGCCAATTGTACGGTACATAAAATTCTGAAAATTTCAACTGCCGGCCATCCTTGAATACTTAACAGGCTTGCTTGCCAAAATTAGGCCGGTAGGTGGCGCGGATAGTGATTCAACAGACATAAACAGACAGTTACTGTTTCTTATTCAGAGATTCCGAATTCCATATTTGGCAGGTAATAAATGTATTCGTCCGTTGGGCATGATATAAAATCTATTCATCTATTCACTTGTGAATATATTTTTATTACTTTGGTCTTTTATTCACTTTTCGAGGTGGGAATCACTCAATCTCGTACATACGAAAGAAAAAAATCAATCTCGTACGTACAAAAAAAATCAATCTCGTACGTACGAAAAAAAAAATCAATCTCGTACGTAAGAAAAAAAAATCAATTCATTCGTGTCTCATTCATTCATTCGTGTCTCATTCATTCATTCGTACGAGAAGATTCCTGTAGAAGCAAGATGACTAGTATGATCGAAACCCTTGTTCGATCGACTTCAAACATCATGGGCCGACATTCCTGATTTCGATGATCGAACTTCCCATCAAAAAAATTGTCTTAGGAGTGAGTTTTTCGGTGTGTTTTCAGGGTCTTTCGTCTTGTTCTTTTTTTGAAGGGACTTCGGTGTGCGGAGCACACATATGTTTATTTCCTGTAGACTTCTACATGGTTTTGGTACTGGGTATTAATTGTGGTATTTTTATCTTGTACCGGTACACTCACCGTACGGTACAATATTTTGCGCCTCGGTTTGTTGGCTTTTTCGATCGAATTCAGAGTAGATAGATGGCTGTAAATACATCAAGTCCACTCACCGTACGTACGGTACGGCTGCAGTACGGTACAATATTTTGCGCCTCGGTTTGTTGGCTTTTTCGTTTCAAAAATTCTATTTTAAATTCGAACAAGGTACATACTGTACGTACCGATGCTACCAAGTGATCTATTACCAATCGATCGGTATGAGAGTACCGTACAATATTTCGCACCTCCGTTGTGCCGGTATGAGAGTAGATGGCTGTAAGTACATCAAGTCCGACTCATTCATTTACAAATTGTACCAATTCTCACAAGTCCGATATTATTACTCACCAAGAACTCTCTCATCTGGCAAGGTTGACGACGACGGACGTGACGACCAACTTGATCTAAGACAGATTTTAATCGTATGATTTTTATGTATATTCAGGTTAAATCTTATGGTTACTTGCAATCATAAAAATGAGAGCTCGCTACCATAAAAATGAACGCGCGGCACTACATATTACTATTGCTTTTAGAAGAAGCATCTCATTTCCGTAAATAAATGTTTGGGTACTGTTTTTTACGATTTTTAGTCGTAGCGTTTGTACCAAGTCTACTTGTTAAAAACAGATTTTTTTAATATTTCTACGTATTTTCCCCCCCCCAAACCCCCCCCACATAAACTCCGTCTACAAGGTTACGTTGTCAACTCCTAGGGTTAGTGTTAAACGTTCAACTAACAACTCCACCAATTACTAAATCGAACGTGATAAAATACGCGCCGGCATAGACAACACGAGGATATAAGCCGGTAACACTAAGAATCAATGATACAAATATTCAATGGTACAATCCAAGGGTGCGCACAATAAGTAATGAACAGGGCACAATCGTGAGATAGTATCATAAGTATAACATACATGTGCTCCAGGAATATCGATCACTACTTAAAGCACTGTACAGAGGTACGAGCTTTGTTAACACGATTGTCAACCCACACAAAAAGAGTCTTCCGATTAATAATTGGGAGATTAATATGGTCCAGAAACAATCTGATCATAATCTTATCGATAACTCTTTCCAACAACGTAATAGTAACAGATAAAATAAGAAGAAATAACTATCGTACGACCTTTGGTTCTATTAGTTATCGATAAGATTACATCAGCAATTAACCCAGCGAATGCCAGAAGGGAACAATACAGAACACAACAATTCTCCAGCCGACAGAGGAGTTACTCCAGACACCAGCATTGACACTGAACACGAACGATACCTACGAGGGCGCCTAGAGGATCTGACTGAAGACAACTACGACCTGCGAGAGTATACACTCAACCAAACTAATCAACTACAAACCCAGAATCAATTATTGGCAGAGTACGCAGAAGAGAGCGACAGTGACGACAGCAACGACACCATGAGCAAGAAAAAGGACTACGCGGTACTGAAGGACCTAATGGAGGCCACACAGCTAACGCCAATTTCAGTGCCTACCAGCGTCGATGTGTATGAATTCAAGAAGGCCCTAGCCAATGCATTAGCCATAGTAACCTCCACCAAATACATCCAAGGAGGGGGGTACGCCTTCCTATTGGAGACAGCCAAACAATACCGGACCCGCAAGAGGAATCCGGACGCGGTGTACCTTACTGCGCCCACAGAGCCCCTAGAGCTCGACAGCACAGTGGACCTCACATCAGATGCCTACAAATTATGGAAGCGGTGACGTGCACTCTATGTGGAGTGGAACAAATACGACCAGGAAGCCTCATTGTTGACAGACAGAAAGTTCCTGACCATGCTCCACGAGCTGAAAGATCCAGGGTCAGAGGCATTCCCGAGAGGCACCACCACACTAGAGGCCTTCCAACACATGCAGGAGGACCTCTGTTCGCCTGATGTACAACGCGACCTGACGGCGGACATTGCTAAGAAAATGAGGGACCTGAAGTACACCCCAAACCCCTTGGGGCCCAAGGAATATTTCAGAATCCTTACCAAGTACCAATACCAGATCAACATCCTACCAGCCACAGCCAAGGTGACTGCCGCACAGATAATCGACCTCGCCCACTTGGCGTTCAAGAAGAGCAAACACGACCACATTACCCTTCTACGGGTGAAGGAAGCATGGAATGCCCACAAGGTGACCCTGGACGCGTGGGACCCAGAAGTAGAATTGACGCACTACAAACGCTTTTGGGGACGTAGGCTCAAGGAGTTATACAGCAGCTACCATGCTACCAACAGCTCAGCAAACATGATAGACATACAGAATGACCAACGCTTTGCCGTCATTGAGGACAACCAACGCGCACTGGCCAGTGTGTGCCAGGACCTGAAGTCCCATGCAGAAACAGCAACAGCGGCGTCCACGCTGACTATGTCCAACCAACAATTGGAATCCGCATTGTCCACCCTCACCAGACAAATGGGCCTGCTGGTCGCTAGCCAGCAGGGACAGACGGGGACGCCACCTCCCACCAATCAACAAAGCAACCACAATGGGAATCGACGACCACCTCAAGCCAGCAACAAGCCGCCGTCCAAGTGGAAACAATACAAACACTACTGCCACTCATGCGGTGTCAACCTCTCACACGATGGGGGAGACTGTTTTCGCTTCAAGCCCAACCACCAGGTAGGGGCTACCTTTCACAACAAAATGGGCGGCTCCACCCAACGCAAGGACCGGTGGATGAAGTGGAGCCACCCCGTCACCCGGGAGACCCACGACGCTCTCTCCTGATGGCGTGGGGAGGAGCACCATAACATACATAATCATAGTAATAGTCACCAGTCAAAGTCATTACTAAGTATCTTACATTCCCCTCCAAGCAACTACGAACCCAGGTCCAAACCTAATACCAAGCGCGTTACCTTCGCCTTGCTATCCGCTCCCGCGCTGGCCCCAGGGTACAGCACCCTCAATTCAGGCGCTACAGATCACTTCATGCCCACATCATATCAGGGTGGAGCACACCAAGATACCCCAGGGGCCATTGTTGTGGGCTGCGCAAACGGGAGCAAAATGCACTCCACGGCCACCAATACCCTCGACATGCCGTTGATCCCGCACGCAGCACGTGGCTGCCATAAATTTGGCAAGGTAGAACTCCCACTCGTCTCGGTACCAAAATTATGCAACAATGGCTGCCGAGTCACCTTCACTAAACACAATGTAACGGTCACCGGCCCTACCAACCAGACAGTCTTAACAGGCGCTCGAGATCCCCTCCGGGACCTCTACATGGTTCCACTACATCAATCCAATACAGAGACAGCAAAAACGGCCACGCACGCACCCACCGACACAGATACAGGCAAGTCTCCAAGGGTGCCGGCTAAATCTCCAAGGGTGGCAGACCCCCCCCCCCCACACAATTTTCAGACCAACAGACACACACGGGGGCGGGGGCATATCAGATTCAAGCCGTCCCCAAACTCATTGCGTTTTACCATGCAGCAGCAGGCTACCCCACCAAAGAAACATGGGTACGAGCCATTGACCGCGGTTCCTACGCCACATGGCCAGGGCTGACGTCCCAACGGGTCAACTGATACCTACAAGCATCGGAGGAGACCACAATGGGGCACCTCCATATGGTCCGGCAGGGGGTACAGAGTATGAGGCGCCCAAAGACAAACCCGACAAAAACAAAGAAAACGAAGAACACGGAGACCAACACCGCGCAATCCCAAGTCGGCCAAAAGAAGATACACAACGTCTGTGTAGACGTGGTGTCCACGACTGAGATGCAACCGGACAACCACGTAGGTACAGGGAGGACTAACAACAAACCCAAGGAGCTCATTGCGTGGGACCTACCGGGCAGATATCCAGTCACATCACGACGTGGGCACCAGTACGTATTCCTCATGTACGACTACGACTCAAACTATATTGACGTGGAACCCATCCAATCACATAAAAGCGAGGATATACTACGTGGGTTCACGGCATGTTATGCGCGGATGAAGGAAGACAATGTACACGCAAAGATAGTGCGCATGGACAATGAGACCTCCAAGAAACTGATCACCTACATCACAAAGAACAACCTGGACTACCAACTAGCATCGCCAGGTGACCACCGCCTCAACCATGCCAAAAGAGCCATACAGACCTTCAAGAATCACTTCATAGCCGGATTAAACGGAGTAGACGACGACTTCCCGGTGGATGATTGGGATCTGTTAATACCACAGGCGCTCATTACCCTCAACTTGTTACGGGCGTCCCACACACAACCAAGATTGTCAGCATATGAGCTCCGACAAGGTGTATATGATTACAACAAGCATCCATTAGCCCCTATGGGCTGCAGGGTCATCATACACGATAGAGCTCAGGAGAGAGGGGCGTGGCAGGACCATGGTACGCGGGGTTTCTACATTGTGCCGGCCCTGAAACACTACAGAAATTACACATGTCTCGGGGAGACCAGTCGCGCTACCAGAGTAAGCAACACAGTGGCCTTCTTTCCCAAGGCAGATATGCCACAAACCTCCTCAACAGACCGACTACTTATGATACTACAAGATCTAAAGGAAGTTACCAATAAGCCCCATCCACCTATCCAGTATGTGGAGCAAGGAACACAAATAAATGAGGCCCTACGGAATATACAAGACCTACTACAGATGGGGACACAGGAACTCTTAAATGTGGAGTCGCGAAGAATCCAAGATAAGCCCGATACAACGAGAACAACCTCGGACGATAAGCTACAGGGGAATGCGTACGAGGCTCTAAGGGTGCCAAACAGGCCCAATACAAAATCAATCCTTAAGCCCCGGAACCTTCGCGAACCTCCACAGGTGCCGGCGTCCCAACAACGGAGTGCCCGCCAAGGACACCCCTGGGCCATAGGGACCATCATCAGGAAGAAGTTCAACAAAGGGTGGTATGAAGGGGAAGTAGTAAGCTACGACCAAACCAACCAGTACTACCAAGTAAGGTTCACAGATGGGGACATGGCTGACTTCACACACGGCAAAATCTCACGGCATTACAAATCGGACCAATACTACTCCAACCCAAAGGATAAACCCAAAGCACTTATGGGGATTTACCCACGGGCCCCAGTACATTTCCCGGTACCAAAACAGGCCCATCATGTAAGAGTCGTGCCATATAGGCCCCAATTAGCATGTGGAGGATCCATCTGGGATGATGACTTAAACAAGTGGGCAGCGTACCGCAACCTCATCAAGCACCCCAAAACTGCAATACAAGAATTGTGGCTTAAGTCAGGAGAAGACGAGTTCGGCCCACTGTTCCAAGGCTTCCAGCCCAATAACATAGAGGGGATGGACGTATTAGATTGGATCAATAGAAATGATGTGCCCATACACAAGAAGGTCACATATACACGGTACACAGCTGCTATATGGCCGGAAAAGGCCGACCCCTACAGAACAAGGATCACAGCCGGGGAGACCAGCTGGAGTACCATGGAGAGGTGTCCACGCAAACGGCAAGCATGGAAACCATAAAAACCCATTGGAACAGTGTGGTGTCCACCCCAGGGGCTAAGTGCTGTATCGGTGACATATCTAACATGTACTTATGCTCCACACTCGATGAACCCGAATTTGTAAAGTTCAGGTGGGACATGATTCCCCCTTGGATCAGAACAGCATACAAGCTAGAGGGGCTCAAACAAGGAGACTATGTCTACTCCCGGATCAAAAAAGCATGGTATGGACTAAAACAAAGCGGCAAGGTAGCACATGACGACCTCGTGTCGCACCTACAACTATATGGCTATCGGAAGGCACCCCATACTGAGGGCCTATTCCTCCATGACGAGAGGGACATCAGCTTCACCCTAGTCATGGATGACTTCGGAATGAAATACACTCATCAGGAAGACGTGGATCATCTAGTCGAAGCTGCCGGAACCAAGTACACTTTCAAGGTCAACTGGACGGGAAAACAGTAGGTGGGGGTCCACCTGCGTTGGGACTACGACAAACGTGAAGTGCAATTGTCCATGGATGGTTACGTGGAACAAGCATTAAAGGAATTCAAACACGTGAGGCCCACGCCCACGTACGCAGGACCATCACGCTCGGACATGCCTGCCTATGGCAAAAAAATACAATACGCAAAACTCGAGGACACGACCACGCTATCAGATGAGGAGATAAAGTTCATACAACAGGTCACGGGAAAATTCCTATTCTATGCACGAGCCATTGACAACACGATGTTGCATGCACTCAATGATATTGCATCAGCCAAGAACAATCAGACTGCATTGACTGCTACGAAATATTTCCTCAACTATGCGGCATGTAACCCCAACACCACCATCATCTACAGAGCCAGTGACATGATACTCCGGGTTGATAGCGGCGCGGCGTACCTAGTGTGTCCGGGAGCCAAGAGCCAAGCTGGAGGATACCACTACCTCGGAGACGCCACCAACGATAGGTTCAATGGACCAATACTAGTGTTAGCCAAGATTATCAAGAATGTAATGGCATCAGCAGCAGAGACCGAAGTAGCATCATTATTCCTGAATGCAAGGGAAGCATTGCCAATTCGACAATGTCTAATTGAACTAGGCCACCCACAACCGGCCACACCGTTGAAAACAGACAATAACACGACGGAAGGCATATTAAATGGCACAATCAAACAGAAATGGTCTAAGGCTATAGACATGCGATTCTATTGGTTAAAAGACAGGGCTGAGCAAGGGCAATTTAATATCTTCTGGGAACCGGGAAAGCATAATCTAGCTGATTATCCCACCAAACATCATCCGGGCAGCCACCATAAGAAGGTAAGACCAATACATCTATACGGACCGGATAGTCCGAGGACCATCCAAGGGTGTATTGAATTACTAAATCGAACGTGATAAAATACGCGCCGGCATAGACAACACGAGGATATAAGCCGGTAACACTAAGAATCAATGATACAAATATTCAATGGTACAATCCAAGGGTGCGCACAATAAGTAATGAACAGGGCACAATCGTGAGATAGTATCATAAGTATAACATACATGTGCTCCAGGAATATCGATCACTACTTAAAGCACTGTACAGAGGTACGAGCTTTGTTAACACGATTGTCAACCCACACAAAAAGAGTCTTCCGATTAGTAATTGGGAGATTAATATGGTCCAGAAACAATCCGATCATAATCTTATCGATAACTCTTTCCAACAACGTAATAGTAACAGATAAAATAAGAAGAAATAACTATCGTACGACCTTTGGTTCTATTATGTTCCATTAAGTTTCATTTGCTTCTGTTTTTCCCAATTGCTGTACTCGTTGTCAATTATCATTAGGGCGAAAGCCTAATCCGTAACAGTAAAGATGGTACTAATAAGATCCTTTGCCTTCCTCAGCTTAAAGTTTGTCTTTACTGGATTAACAGCAGACAGGATTCTTGTCACAAAATAATAAAATTCTTCATTATCCGCATTTCCATATTGCCAGTACTCGTTGGCCAGAATTTCCACCGAGTCCGTATTTAGAGCTACAGTACCAGGGAATGATGCCGGCACTTTTGCCATTTCACTTTCAGCTGCGGTGATGACAACAAATGGCAGTATGATATCATAGTATGGCTAGGTTAGTTGTACGTCGGTCGTAGGCACATACAGAAAAACGTCAACAGCACCAGAATTTCCAAACAATTCAACCATTATGCCGACACTTACCAAACCAATTTTTTCTTGCCAATGTTTGATTATTGTGCCTCAATTTTGCCTGGGCTCTAGGTACTGCATTATCAAAATAGTCACAGAATTCCTTGACGGGCATATTGTTTGTAACGGAGATTACACCGGCATCAATTCCTTGCACCATTATTTTTTTGGAGAGTTCTTTTGATGTCAGAAATTTCATGCCACCATACCATTCCTTCTTCACATAGGCTCTCACCTGTCCTTCAATTGTATCTTTATGTGTTTTCAATAGTTTCATAGTACCCGTTTTCATACTATGTACACTTCCATAACTCAACATACTCACTTTATCAACGCTATCGCCGCTTCGCACTGTTTTCAATGGAACCGTGTCGGTAGGTTTTGCAGCATCCTCTTTATTTCTCTCCCTTCTTACTATCACTCACCATTGTCAGCATCTCCTCTAGTAGATCTGGATTCTTATTCACTATTTCTGTTATTATTTTCACCGCACGGGGCCGTCTGCCCTCCGTAGTTTTTTTTCTCTTGTCTCTTTGATATTTTCACTATTATCCTTATTCTTGTTGGAGCTCCCATCATTGTCTTCACTAACCAAACTTGAACCACTGGCACTTTCACTGGCACTTTCACTGTCGCTGCTGTCCATCATGCTAATGTTTTCAGCTGTTCTTTTTAGTGGTGTCTCTCTTTCCGCCGCGGTGGTGCCTTCTTGTGTTGTTACAATTGTTGTGTTCTTCTTGGTGGACATGGTGGTAATGCTTGTATTTTTGGTATTATCTCTAGTGTCTCCATCCCTGGCTGTGTTTGCCATACCTGCTATTTTCTTTTCTTGGAGACGTGTTATTTTTGCCTTGGGTAGGTTGGACCATTTTTGTTTCGGCATCTTGTATTTATATATTTTCAATCATCGGTGTTTTTGGCAATTTTGTGAATTTCTATGATGCCTTGTTTTTGCATCGATTGTACGAATTCAGCAATTTGCGTTACATTTCTCTTTGTGGAAGCGGGCTTGTGATCGTGGGCCAACCAAAAAGAACTGTCGGCCTAGCCGCGCCATTTTTTCCCCTACATTCGCTGATTATTTCAAAACAACTAGTACTACTAGATTCTACGATAACAATTTATTTTGATGTTCCCCATCCTATCACTCCTCCGTACACATCGTTATGTTCTCGTATTTATTGTTTTTTCATTTTCTGCAACGGCGTTGCAGGTAATTCGATCTTTTGGTTTTTTGGTAATTTTACTTTATCATCATTAATTTTTTTTGTTACTTAATTTTTACCAAATACCTCATTGATTGTTCTCTTTATTTTTGGATTGTAATCCTTACCCGGGTGAAAATGTATGCATTCCTTTATGGGCATCAGGTTACACCATTGCTTTCATGGAAAAGTATGACCATTCAGTTTGAGCCTCTCTCCTTCTCCTGATTGTACTGGTCATCCAATACCCACGTTGTTGTAGCACTGTATGTCCTCTGTTCCTATCAATGCAGGATAACCGCATAAAACGTACGCCATAATGGCACCCAAAGCCCACACGTGGTCAACGCCACCAGTGTCACCTTCCTCATAGAAAGGAAATATGTCCTGAGTTACGTACTTCAAGCATTGTTCCCAAATTTCTAAAGCTTGTTCTTCATCGAAATGCCCTTTTGCGTCGGCCGTCGAGTCTTTCTCTCACATCGTCGATCTTGTTGCATCCATTAAATATTGTGATTACCAAGTTGCCGTTTTTGGCACATAGCGCATCGAACCCAGTTTCAAAATGATATAAGAATGGATTCCGCTCGTCGTTTTCATCACCGTTATTTAGCTCATTACTTCTTGGACAGTACTCCGCAGAATTGGTGGAGTTGTTAGTTGAACGTTTAACACTAACCCTAAGAGAGTTGACAACGTAACCTTCTAGACGGAGTCTATGGGGGGTTTGGGTGGGGGAAATATGTAGAAATATTAAAAAAATCTGTTTTTAACAAGTAGACTTGGTACAAACGCTACGACTAAAAACTTTTAAAAACAGAATTGAAATAATTATTTACCGAAATGAGATGCTTCGTCTAAAAGCAATAGTAATATTTAGTGGCGCGCGTTCATTTTTATGGTAGCAAACTCTCATTTTTATGGTTGCAAGTAACCATAAGATCTAACCTGAATACAGATAAAAATCATACGATTCTCGTCGTCGTCGTCGTCATCGTCGGCCCATTGTCCTTGTTGTCAGATGAGAGAGTTGGTGAGAAATACAATCAGACTTTTTAGATTTGGTACAATTTGTGCATGAATGAGTCGGACTTGATGTACTTACAGCTATCTACTCTCATACGAATCGAATTTTTTGATCAAACAAGACGTTTGAGTCTTTGCCAGATGAGAGAGTTCCTGAGAAATACAATTGGACTTTTTAGATTGGGTACAATTTGTACGTGAATGAGTCGGACTTGATGTACTTACAGCCATCTACTCTCATAAGAACAACTTTTTTGTCGTCGTAATCAAGTGTACGTACAAGTACCATACGGTACGTACTCGTACAAATCGAATTTTTTTGTCGTTACCAGATGAGAGAGAGTTCGAATTGGTGGAGTTGTTAGTTGAACGTTAAACACTAACCCTAAGAAAAAGAAAAACAACACGACTGAGGTGCAATTATGTTGTTGGCAAAAATACAGACTGTTGTCGGCATCAAATTTGATCGAAAAAGCCGACAAAACGAAACGACGACTGAGGTGCGGACACGAAGATACGAAACACGAATATTCCGCTGATCAAGTCTTAGAACCAAACGCTCCTCCACTACTTGGAAATCCTTAAGTGGTAAAAACCATATCACCTAAGGCTGCAAACAAAATTAGTCAAAGAATTGAATCATAAACTTGAATCATAGACTTAAATCATTGAATTGAATCATTGACTGGAGTTTATAAAAAAATCATAGATTCGAATTATAGACTTGAATTATAGAATTGAATTATAGAATTGAATTAGAAAATGGAATCATGGATCTGAATCAAGGAATTGAGTCACAGAATTGAATTGTAGATTTGAGTCATGGACTGGATTCATAGACTTGCATCATGGAAGTGAATCATAGACTTTAATCATTGAATTGAATCTTAGACTTGAATCGTCGAATTGAAGCATAGAAATGAATCATAGAAATGAATCATACACTTGAATCATGGAAGTGAATCATAGACTTGAGTCAAAGAATTGAATCATGAATTCTTCAAGTGAATAATAAAAATGAATCTGTTGTCGGCGAAAAATACGGACGATTGTCGGCATCAAATTCGATCGGAAAAGCCGACAAAACGAAAACAAAACTACCGAGGTGCGGGAACACGATACAAGATACGAATATTCCAAAGCTTAGAATCAAACGCACCTCCATTACATGAAATCCCTAAGTGGTAAAACGATACCAATTAGGACTACAAACAAAAGGGGTTAACCGGTTAGAAACAAGACATATCCGAAGACCTGACCAATAAGTGAACACTTGGAATCCTTAAGTGCGTTCAAAAGAATACACTTGATATCCCGTGAAGAAATTACTTATTGCAATCAAGAAAATCAGTACCGATTCCGAATGGGCCTCCTCATCTACCTTAAATACAACAAACAAGCATACGCCCCATCGGATAAAACACTTAACCTCACAAATGTCCAATATCAACAGAATGACCGATACAGTAAGACCGACACGACGCTAATACAGCAACAGCAACAGCAGTATCGGTACGAAGAAACCCATACTAGTGAAAAGACCGGGGAAGATCTCTACCATGTCAATACAGCAGAGAGCCCCGATACAGTAAAAAATAAGAGCGTCTCTCCGAGCTCACATCTCTTTAAATTTAAACAATTCGTTATACCTATCCGTGAAAAGAATTCACCGTGTAATGTGTATTCGTACGAAAGTCATAAGGGCAATAACCTTATCCTTAAGGTTATTCCTGAGTGGGTGACCGGCAACGACTTTACATGTGGATTGACTCTTAGCGAGAGTTTCCCCATCAGCTCACTCTTCGAAGAATTAACAACTCTAAAACACTATCATGCCCTAAAATCTATGTACAACCTAGTACTAATTCTACATAATAAGGTACAATCACATGTGATATTCAATGAGAATATCACGGTGAATTATACGGTAAAAGACCGATCGAAGATGGTTTTTGCGTGTGTTTCTTGTGTCTTAATTACATGTGTTTTGTATGATAAAATTACACGATGACGACGAGTAATTTGATGACGATGAGTAAATAACCTGTCAATTGGCAAAGACGATCGAACGGTAACAATGATCTTACTTTTACTCACTAAATCAATTGATCGTAAGATCGATTGCGTTTGTTTGTTACGACGCACTTTTTCTAGTTTATCAGACCCACAGCACTCTCTACGAGCTGTGGCCAGCATCCTACAATGCTGAGGACCGAATGGCGTTTCCCGAAACGCAGTTTGAGCTCGAAGACTAATCCGGATTAGCCTGATCAGCTACCGGCATCAACCCTCAAGGATGTAAAAGAGGCAGTTGCTTGTGGAGCCCTGGAATAGACCAACGCCAGGGCGGTCTCCCTGAAAGAAGAGACCAAAGAACCGAACCAAGATGGTAGGCTCCATCGGGTTTCGAGATCCAGCAAACAAGCAAGGGAAAAGGGCTGGACGATTCAGCTGAACGAATCGCCCAGGTTGGCATCAGTTGAAAGGAATCAATATCCGAGAACACTGATCTTTCACTGAAAACAAGAATGACGTGAGCCAGAAGATTGAGCCTCAAGTATTCTGTGGTGAAACAGATTGGAAGGAACAGATTGCGAAGAGCATCTGTCCGCACGAAAACGAAAATCGAAAGATATGAGAACACCAAATCTCGAAGATCCAAAAGATCCAAAAGGAAAAGAGAACACTAAATTCTCAGGAAACAATATTTCACCACAGAAATACAGAATGAGCAAATCCCAAGAAAGGATAGGAAAGCTCACAATCTTGATTTGCAACAAAAGCAAAAGCTCACACAAAACTAACCCAAAACGAAAACTCGATCCGAACAGTCAGAAAGTATAAACAAACCGGAACGAAAATTCAATCCGGATATATAAATACAAAACAGATAAGCGAATCACACACAACAGTCATACAACACCTACCAGCCATCTCACATCCAATCCTCGATTCGATTACACTCTTCCACCACAAACTCCCATCGAATACATCGAATACTATCCTCCGAATATTTTGAATTGAATACATTCAATACGAAACGAACACTCCGAACCGACCATCCGACCATTAGAATATCCTCCCCACCATGGTCTGAACCAGAGCAAACGACACCAGTGAAGAAGAAAAAATGGAAGTGGATGATCCACAAGTGGATGGTCCACAAGATTCTGATGAGAATAATAGAGGAGGTAGGGAAGATAACGATGAGTTTGAAGATAGAATCATGCAAGTAATGGAAAGGGCCCTCGGTGACCCAGAAATGAACTCAACCATGAAGAGAATCATCGACCAAGAAGTAAAGAAAAGGATCAGAGCCATAAGAGATGCCGAAAGTAGGGGTGAGAACCCAGATGATGAGAATAGTGACAATGAAGAGGGAGACCAAGACGCGAATGCAAGGGCTGACCGACTCGCAAGGAGGTTGTCCCAACCCAGAATAAAAATCAGGGGATTCAACAATGGGAGATTTCTGAACCCAGAACAGCTCGCTTTCAGAAGCAGCTTGATGGATTTTGGTATCAACTATGAATCAGCTGAAGAAGTTATGAGGGGAGGAATGCCCAATATTCGTGAAATTACAGACCTCAACAAGGAAAGCATCAAATCATTCATGCATGGATTGAAATCAATCAGTCCAGACTGTCCTAATCCAAAAAGTATCCACTATGGTAACAGGCTATCATCGAGGCTTCTCACATGGGCAAGTTGGGCTCGGTATCAACCATTGATTAGAGTCAAGCCAAGGGCCATCGACTGGAAAGCAAACCCAAACAATATGGAATTGCAGCAGTTCAGAATCAAGATGATGGAGTCGAGCGTGAAATCACAGGAAAAGTCAACCCCACCTGAGTCAAAGGACCTTACGAAGTTCAGAGAATGGGAGGAAGGCTTTCGACAAAACTTGAGATACAGATTCAACTCTGAGGGTTTCCAATCTTGTATGTGATAAGACCCCAAGAAAAGGAAGATGTTACCGATGAAGCCAGGTCTGGAACAGTCGGGCAAAGTCCAACAGATACCTATCCGACATGGAGTGACTACAATGAAAGGTGTGGTGTTTTGTCAGGCCACCAATATGATGAAGACAACAATGTCGTCTGGAGGTTGTTATGTGATGCAACAAGGAAAGGTCCTGGTTGGGAATATGTGGCACATTTCCAGAATACTGAACTGAACTCAGGAAATGCTAGAAATGCATTCATTTCGTTGATGCAGCATGCTTACACTGATACCAATATCACTATGGTCCTGAACAAAACCTACCAGGATATGAAAGAATCACATTACACTGGCGACGATAAGAATTATGATTGGAACAAACACAAGAGGAACTGGACTGCTTTCCATGGAACAATCCTGAGATTTGAAAAGAACCACAATGAAAGAAGATTTGTTTGGGGCTTTATCAATTCAATCAGTGATGAGCAACTTGATGCTGCCAAGGCCGATGCAATTGATGAGAGCAAAGACTATCGTGACAACTTCAATGAATGTTTGATTCTATTCACCAATCGGCTTGGATTGAAGAAGCTTGCAAATGGAAAGCATAAAAGAGGTTCCAGAAGTGTGTACTCTGTGGGCACGACCAGCAATAAGAAGCAGAAAACAACTGGAACGTTTACAGGAAAAGTTGAGTGCAAGCCCTATCCAACAAGTGTTTATAAAACAATGTCAAAAGAACAGCGCCAGGAGCTTTACCAGATGAGACAGGCAAAGAAGAAAAGAAATCTCAAAGCTGCTGAGACCAAAAAGGGAAATGATGCTGAAAAAGAAGGAGCAGGTGATAGCTTTGGATCAAAATCTAAGAAATGACATCATAACCGGACACTAGAAAACAAATTGTTAAAAATGGTGAGCCGGTCATTATACAAGATGAATATTCCTCTAGATTTTGATGATGGAGAAAATGAAGAAGGATACTGCGAGCTAGACTCACATGCAGATACCACTGCCGCTGGACGCAACATGATACTGCTAAATCCTGATCAGATCACAACACATGTTGATGTTGCGCCTTTTTCTGAAGAGTACAAGCCAATCAAGAAGATCCCAATTGGAAGTTGTGCTACTGCTTGGACAAATCCAACATCAGGTCAAGTATACATCATAGTGTTCCATCAAGCGCTGTACTTTGGGAATAAATTGAAGAACAGCTTGATATGCCCAAATCAAGTGAGGGATTGCAATTTCAACTCTGTTGAAGAAACACCCCGTCAGTTTGACCCCAGATCCAAGCATGGAATTACAATCCAAACGCCAATGGAAGATGATGATCCCAGGAAAGTTTTCATAAAACTGAGTATGAGAAATGTGATTTCTTATTTTCCCACAAGGAAGCCAACAAGAATGGAGCTTGATGAATGCCAACATTTGATAGCAACAAATGACACCCCATGGGATCCTCATTCACTGAAGTTCAGGATGGCTGAGTTAGCAATCGACAATGGTGACCCAATTTTAGGGGACCAGTTTAGCATTCAAGCCATGTCGACAGAAGAAGATCAAGCCATGTCAACTGAGGATGCAAGCTCAATTGTAACGGAACCTACAAGTAATGTTACAGATATGCTCTCCAAGACTAGCTTAGAGAACAGGCATCCAAACCTCATGCAGCAATGCAAACTGATGAGATTGCATCAGGTATCAACCAGAAGAATGCTAACCGAATGTCAAATTGCAACAGATGGCAATATTTCTCATAGGATTTCTTCAGTAACAAGTATTTCAAGCGCGCGAAGGGTAGACCAGTTTTTGTTTGACGACACAGAATTTGATTTCATGGAAGCTCCTGAAGATGAATCAAAACAAGCCCCTAGCTTGCAAGAAATTGACAATACACTTGAGAGGAGGTCTCTTGATAGAAGAAATCAATGAGGGCCATCAGTGATAACAATTGAAGGTCCAAACAAAGTTGACTGTGAACGCCTAGCCAAGACTTGGAATATTAGTTTCAAGAAAGCTGAGCAGACACTGAAAGTCACGACTCAGAAGGCACTGAGGAATTTGCAACTACCATTGATGAAGAGGCTGCCAACACAGCGCTTTAGAAACAAGAGAATTGCACAAGGAACCTGGTACACTGATACGTGGCATGCTAGGAGCACCAGTATTATGAGACAAGAAAAATGTGCGCAGATCTTTACAAATGGAAATGGGTTTGAAGTATTTATACCAATACAGGACAAATCTCAGGCGCATCAAGGGTTGAAAATATTCATTCATGAAGTTGGAATCCCTGAGCATTTGATCTCTGATGGCGCGCCAGAACAAGGTCCAAGAACCTACAAGACCCACTGGAATTCAATTGTAAAACGCAACCATATTCATCAGACATTCATACAACCACATTGTCCATTTCAAAATCGAGCAGAACAAGCGATTGGTCGTCTTGGGAGTGCAATCACAACCAAGTCAGCAAAGAAGAAATCACCGAGGAGATTATGGTCATTTTGTGGTGAACTATGTGCTAATATCAGGCAGAGAACAGCATCGAGCAACCCTTCTTCAATGGGGAGAACTCCATTTGAATTGGTCCATGGCTATAGGCCCGATATTGCACTATACATTTCATCAGAATGGTATGACTTTGTGTTTTACTTTGATAAAGGTGATTCTTCCTCGCGTGGAGTTGAAAGATTGGGTCAATAATTGGGCCCTTGTGGCAGTAAGATAGGTGGAGGTGATTGTTTTTGGCTCCTGACCGAATCAGCAATACCAATATCTACAAATTCAATAAGGCCTGTCAAAGAATATGAATGGAGGGATAGAGATATCCTCAAAAGAATGGAAGCAATCGACAAATCAATTGAATCCAAGATTGGTGATGAAGTGAAAGACAGCGCGTCTTTCTTCCAGGAAAACTACCTGGAGCCTCAAATGGAGCTATTTGAGGAACAATCAGTGAAATCACCTGATCTGAAACTTAAAATGGCTGAGCCAGAGGCGTCAGTAGAAGATATCGATGAACCAGATGAATATCTGGGGAATGAAGTGATCATTGAAAGAAATGATGAAAGGCTCAGGTGCGTTGTCAAGGATAGGGTACGAGATTTGCAAAACAGGCCAATTGGAGTAAGGAATGAGAATCCAATACTAGACACAAGGCTGTACAAATTGCAACTACCCGACGGCACCATTGAGGAATACACAGCAAATATTGTTGCAGAGAGTTTGTACAGTTCTGTTGATGATGATGGACGAATGTTCACGCTGTTGGATGAGCTAATTGATCATGAATGCGACAACACTGCTTTAAGTGATGAGGAAGCAACAACTGTAGCCAAAAATGGACGAACCAGCCATAGGCCGACGACTAGGGGTTGGAGGATTCTCGCCAGTTGGAAAGACGGGTCAGAATCTTGGTTTAAGCTAAGTGATGTAAAAGAATCATTCCCAGTGCAACTAGCCGAGTATGCAGTCAACAATAATCTTGAAAAGTCACCAGCATTCAGATGGTGGGTGCACAAAATTTTGAGAGGAAAGGATCGAATCCTTAAGGCAGCCAAAACGGCAAAGTATTGGTTGAAGACTCACAAATATGGTGTTGAATTGCCACATTCAATCAAACAAGCGCTGGCAATTGATAAGAAAACAGGTACTGATCACTGGGAAAGAGCAATTCATAAAGAAATGACCAACAATATGGCTGCGTTTGAATTTTCTGATGATGATGTTATTCCAGTTGGTCACAAGGAAATAACCACCCACATGATTTTTGACATCAAGCTTGGGTCCCTAACAAGGAAGGCTAGGTTGGTAGGGGACGGCCACAAGGTTCCTGCCATAGCAAAAGAGAATACCTATTCATCTGTTCCCAGTCGCGACTCAGTGAGAATATTCTTCTTGCTGGCAGCGCTGAATGATTTGAAGGTTCTCTCAGCAGATATCCAAAATGCATATTTGACAGCCCCGATTAAAGAAAAATACTTTCTAAAAGCGAGAGCTGAAGATGGCTTCCCCCCAGATCTTGCAGGAAGACCTTGCAAGATAGTTCGCGCATTGTATGGATTGCCGGTAGCAGGTGCATCTTTCAGATCATACCTCACACAGCATTTGAGGGATCTTGGATATTCCCCATGCAAAGCAGATCCGGATGTGCACTTACGAATTGAAACCAGGAAAGATGGATCCAGATACTGGGCAATGTTGATTGCTTATGTTGATGATATCTTATGTTCTGGTGAAGATCCAAAGTTCCAGCTTGAAAACATTGAACGAAAGTTCAAATTGAAGGATGATACGATTGAAGAGCCAACTCTGTATTTGGGAGCTGATATTGGAAAGTTTTACTTTGAAGGTGATTCAAAACCAAGATGGTCATTATCAAGCATCAAATATACGGTGAAAGCTGTAGCAGCTGTAGAACAAGAGCTACGAACTGAAAAATATGGCTACAAGTATCTACCAAAGTCAGCATCCAGTCCACTGTCACATGATTATCGACCGAAAATTGATATATCAGAGGAATTGAATCCTGAATTGCAAAATTACTATCAAGGTTTGATTGGAGTCCTCAGGTGGATTTGTGAATTAGGAAGGCTTGACATTGTAATGCCAGTTTCATTGATGTCAAGGTACTTGGCTCAAGCGAGAAAGGGACATCTGAACCAGTTCTTTCATATATTTGCATATTTGAAAAAATACAACAGGTCGAAATTGGTTTTTGATGATACAGTACCAAGCATTGATGAGAGTAAATTTCAAAAATGTGACTGGTCTGAATTTTATCCTGGTGCTGCTGAAGTCATACCAGCAGATATGCCTGAAGCCTTGGGAAAACATGTAACAATGAGTTGTTTTGTTGACGCCGACCATGCCGGATGCAAGGCAACAAGGAGATCTCATACTGGTGTTATTATCTTCATAAATAATGCACCAATTATTTGGTTTTCCAAAAGACAGACAACAGTTGAAACGTCGACTTTTGGATCTGAAATCATTGCATTGAAAATTGCAATTGAATTGGTTGAAGGTCTGAGGTACAAGTTGAGAATGATGGGTGTTCCAATTGATGGAAGCACCAATGTGTATTGTGATAATGATTCTGTTGTCACAAATGTTACACGACCTGAAAGCCCATGTAAGAAGAAGCACAACAGCATTGCATACCACAAAGCGCGTGAATCTATTGCAGCAGGAATTATCAGAGTTGCAAAGGAACCAGGTTCAACAAATATTGCTGATTTGTTTACAAAGCTAATGAGTGGTGCTGTTTTCCGGGAACATTGTTCTCGTTGCATGTGGTAAGAAATCAATCTGCAATGAGCCCTTCAAAAATGGATGATTTGATCCATGGAATATAATATATCAATCGGGCAAGGATCAGGGCAAAATGCCATGATACTAGCCAGAATGAATGGCAAAATGCCTCCCCATTTCTTTTGATAGGGCCTCTGATGGTTGACTGGATACAGTTTGGTATTCAACATATGAAAATGACTCACGATGAATCATAGATTAAGTCATAGAATCCAGCCGCTTAACGGTTGGAGGATTTATGACTGAAGGGGACTGAAAAGAATTCACCGTGTAATGTGTATTCGTACGAAAGTCATAAGGGCAATAACCTTATCCTTAAGGTTATTCCTGAGTGGGTGACCGGCAACGACTTTACATGTGGATTGACTCTTAGCGAGAGTTTCCCCATCAGCTCACTCTTCGAAGAATTAACAACTCTAAAACACTATCATGCCCTAAAATCTATGTACAACCTAGTACTAATTCTACATAATAAGGTACAATCACATGTGATATTCAATGAGAATATCACGGTGAATTATACGGTAAAAGACCGATCGAAGATGGTTTTTGCGTGTGCTTCTTGTGTCTTAATTACATGTGTTTTGTATGATAAAATTACACGATGACGACGAGTAATTTGATGACGATGAGTAAATAACCTGTCAATCGGCAAAGACGATCGAACGGTAACAATGATCTTACTTTTACTCACTAAATCAATCGATCGTAAGATCGATTGCGTTTGTTTGTTACGACGCACTTTTTCTATCCGGTCGATTTTTAGAGTTACAACAGAATCATTGAAATTAATCATAGAAATGAATTGTAGGTTTGAGTCAATGAAAGAATTGAATCATAAACTTGAATCATAGACCTTAATCATTGAATTGAATCATTGACTGGAGTAAAAAAATGAAATCATAGAATTGAATTATAGACTTGAATTATAGAATTGAATTATAGAATTGATTCAAAAAATGCAATCATGCATCTGAATCAAGGAATTGAGTCACAGAATTGAATTGTAGATTTGAGTCATGGACTGGAATCATAGACTTGCATCGTGGAAGTGAATCATAGAAATGAAGCACAGAATTGAATCTTAGACTAGAATCATAGAATTGAATCATAGAAATGAATCATACACTTGAATCATGGAAGTGAATCATAGACTTGAGTCAAAGAATTGAATCATGAATGCTTGAAGTGAATAATAGAAATGAATCATTGAAATTAATCATAGAAATGAATTGTAGATTTGAGTCAATCAAAGAATTGAATCATAGACTTGAATCATAGAATTGAATCATGGAATTGAATCATAGACTTAAATCATAGACTTGAGTCAAAGAATTGAATCATAGACTTGAGTCAAAGAATTGAATCATGAATGCTTGAAGTGAATAATAGAAATGAATCATTGAAATAAATCATAGAAATGAATTGTAGGTTTGAGTCAATCAAAGAATTGAATCATAGACTTGAATCGTAGAATTAAATCATGGAATTGAATCTTAGAATTGAATCATAGACTTAAAGCATAGACTTGAGTCAAAGAATTGAATGATGGAATTGAATCATGAATTCTTCAAGTGAATAATAGAAATGAATCATTGAAATTAATCATAGAAATGAATTGTAGGTTTGAGTAAATCAAAGAATTGAATCATAGACTTGAATCATAGAATTGAATTATGGAATTGAATCATAGAATTGAATCATAGACTTAAAGCATAGACTTGAGTCAAAGAATTGAATGATGGAATTGAATCATGAATTCTACAAGTGAATAATAGAAATGAATCATTGAAATTAATCATAGAAATGAATTGTACGTTTGAGTCAAAGAATTGAATCATAAACTTGAATCATAGACTTAAATCATTGAATTGAATCATTGACTGGAGTTTAAAAGTGAAATCATAGACTTGAATTATAGAATTGAATAATAGAATTGAATTATAGAATTGATTCAACAAATGGCATCAAGGACTTGAACCAAGGAATTGAGTCACAGAATTGATTTGTAGATTTGAGTCATGGACTGGAATCATAGACTTGCATCATGGAAGTGAATCATAGAAATCACAGAATTGAATCATAGACTTGAATCATAGAATTGAATCATAGAAATGAATCATACACTTGAATCATACACTTGAATCATGGAAGTGAATCATAGACTTGAGTCAAAGAATTGAATCATGAATTCTTCAAGTGAATAATAGAAATGAATCATTGAAATTAATCATAGAAATGAATTGTAGGTTTGAGTCAAAGAATTGAATCATAAACTTGAATCATAGACTTAAATCATTGAATTGAATCGTTGACTGGAGTTTAAAAATGAAATCATAGAATTGAATTATCCCTTAATTGGATCGTACGCGTACAGCCGTACAAATCGCTTATTTTTGAGGGGCCGAACGAAAGTCTTCACTCTAGCGGATTTTGAATCCGACTTTATATTCTTTTTCCTCGTAAAAAACTGTCTTAGAAAACACTTTGTCCCAGGTCCCTTCTTGGTATTTTGGCTGAGCTATCGTCATTGGCAGCTCTATTACACTTTGCTTTTTTCGAGCATCCGTACAAAGTCAAAATTCCTTATCACCATGGGAAAAATTTATGACCAGCCGCTACACTCCAACAATTCAGGATCCAAGCACATCACCCTCACCGTCATCAACAGAGCTACAACCGAGTAGAAGAGCGGACTGATTTGGCTTAAAACCAAGGAAATTTGGACTGATCTTGCACCTCACCCCCATTACAAATGGCCCAAAATGCCATTAATGATAGGGATCTCTCTCCAGCAGTTTGATACAAAGCGTCGCCCGCAAATCAACGCGTCGAATGTCGTATCCTATTAGATACCAACACTCCATAGAAAGAACGGACTGATTCCTGCAGAAATCAAGGTTGTAGGGATAGTACAAGCTGCACAGATCATGTGGGATGTGGATTTGTGGATTCCTACTTCTGCTCTAAAAGACCAATGAGTACAAGCTTATTACAGCAATCCAAGGCGTCGACCCCATTCTACTAGTATTAGATACCTACAAGCCACAAAAAGAAGGGACTGGTTTCTCCAGATATCAAGGAGATATGGCCTATTTTGGTGATTTGGACCGGGGACAAATGAACAACAACAACAACAACAACAACACTGCTGCGAATCCACCAAGCGAGCTCCAGGATCGTTTTATGCCACCAATCGAAGTACTCAGTCCTCTTCGACTATCAGATACCTACAAGCCACAAAAAGAAGGGACTAATTCCTCCAGATATCAAGGAGATACGGCCTATTTTGGTGATTTGGACCAGGGACAAATAAATAGCAGCAGCAACAACAACACTATAGCGAATCCACCAAGCGAGCTCAAGGATCAATCGATGCCGCCAATCCAAGCATCCTGCCTTCTTCTACTATTAGATACCTATTAGGCCAAAAAAAGAAGGGACTGATTCCTCCAGATATCAAGGAGATACAGCCTATTTTGGTGATTTGGACCGGGGACAACAAACAACAACAACACTGTAGCGAATCCACCAAGCGAGCTCAAAGATCAATCGATGCTGCCGATCGAAGTATATGGCCTTCTTCAACTATCCGATACCTATTAGCCACAAAAAGAAGGGACTGATTCCTCCAGATATCAAGGAGATACGGCCTATTTTGGTGATTTGGACCAGGGACCAGAAACAACAAAAATGATGCTCAAGCAAATCCCACTATGCGGGCTCCAGGATCTTTCGATGCCACAAATCGAAGTACCCGATCCTCTTCTACTATCAGATACCTACAAGCCACAAAAAGAAGGGACTGATTCCTCCAGATATCAAGGAGATATGGCCTATTTTGGTGATTTGGACCGGGGACCAAAAACAACAAACAACAACAACAACAACAACAACACAGCAGCGAGATCCAGGATCATTCGATGCCACCAATCGAAGTACCCAGCCCTCTTCAATTATCAAAGGCCTACGCACCACAAAAAGAACGGACTGATTCCTCCAAATATCAAGAGATATGGCCTATTTTGGTGATTTGGACCAGGGACCAAAAACAACAAACAACAACAAACAACAACAACAACACTGCAGCGAATCCACCAAGCGAGATCCAGGATCATTCGATGCCACCAATCGAAGTACTCAGCCCTCTTCTACCATCAAATGCCTACACGCCACAAAAAGAAGGGATTGATTCCTCCAGATATCAAGGAGATGTGGTCGATTTCTGTAATTTTGACTGGGGGTGAAAGAATGAATTTGCATGATCATCAATTCTTGATTCAATTGCAACCTTGACCTTGACAACAGCAAGTATTGCTTCAAATTCACCGCCCCTCGCTATTTTTATGGGACGGACGCGGTATTTTGCTGCAGTCTCAGTTGTTTTCTTGGCCCAGGCGGACGACGGGGATTGCGAGAGAACAACGAGTGCCAAAATTGCAAAAGACAGCATTCCTACTATGATTCAATGACCCAGGCGCCGGCGACAGCAAATATTGCTTCAAATTCACCACTCCTTGATATTTGTGTGGAAACAGCGTGCAATATTGGTGGAGTCTTTGGTGTTTTCTAGGTGGGGGTGACGATGACAACGACAACGACGACGATGACAAACTGGACCCGATGTATGAAAATCGGCCGATTTCTGACAAAATTAGCCAAAAATGCCCAACTTAAGTAATAAAACCCCCTTCTCTGTGTTATTTCACACTAGTACTATGAGTGATAGATTGTTACTTTAGTTGAGAATGATGCCCTTTTATTGACTCCACTTGCAAGAAATCGGACGGTGATTGTGTCATCGGGTACCAAAAAACCCAAAAAATTCGGAAAAAAAGTCGTACGGGAATTCGCGTACAACGTCAATCCAATTGAGGGATAAACTTGAATTATAAAATTGAATCATAGACTTAAATCATACACTTGAATCATGGAAGTGAATCATAGACTTGAGTCAAAGAATTGAATCATGAATTCTTCAAGTGAATAATAGAAATGAATCATTGAAATTAATCATAGAAATGAATTGTAGGTTTGAGTCAATCAAAGAATTGAATCATAAACTTGAATCATGGACTTGAATCATTGAATTGAATCATTGACTGGAGTTTAAAAGTGAAATCATAGACTTGAATTATAGAATTGAATTATAGAATTAAATTATAGAATTGATTCAAAAAATGGAATCATGGACTTGAATCAAGGAACTGAGTCACAGAATTGAATTGTAGATTTGAGTCATGGACTGGAATCATAGACTTGCATCATGGAAGTGAATCATAGAAATCACAGAATTGAATCATAGACTAGAATCATAGAATTGAATCATAGAAATGAATCATAGAAACGAATCATACACTTGAATCATGGAAGTGAATCATACACTTGAGTCGAAGAATTGAATCATGAATTCTTGAAGTGAATAATAGAAATGAATCATTGAAATGAATCATTGAAATTAATCATAGAAATGAATTGTAGGTTTGAGTCAAAGAATTGAATCATAGACTTGAATCATAGACTTAAATCATTGAATTGAATCATTGACTGGAGTTAAAAAAGGAAATTATAGACTTGAATTATAGAATTGAATCATAGAATTTAATCAAAAAATGGAATCATGGACTTGAATCATGGAATTGAGTCACAGAATTGAATTGTAGATTTGAGTCATAGGCTGGAATCATGGACTTGTATCATGGAAGTGAATCATCCAATTGAATCATAGAATTGAATCTTAGACTTGAATCATAGAAATGAATCATAGACTTGAATCATAGACTTGAGTCAAAGAATTGAATCATGGAATTGAATCATGAATTCTTGATGTGAATAATAGAAAAATTAATCATAGAAATGAATTGTAGGTTTGAGTCAATCAAAGAATTGAATCATAGACTTGAATCATAGAATTGAATCATGGAATTGAATCTTAGAATTGAATCATTGACTGGAATTAAAAAGGAAATCATAGACTTGAATTATAGAATTGAATCATAGAATTTAATCAAAAAATGGAATCATGGACTTGAATCATGGAATTGAGTCACAGAATTGAATTGTAGATTTGAGTCATAGGCTGGAATCATGGACTTGTATCGTGGAAGTGAATCATCCAATTGAATCATAGAATTGAATCTTAGACTTGAATCATAGAAATGAATCATAGACTTGAATCATAGACTTGAGTCAAAGAATTGAATCATGGAATTGAATCATGAATTCTTGATGTGAATAATAGAAAAATTAATCATAGAAATGAATTGTAGGTTTGAGTCAAAGAATTGAATCATAAACTTGAACCATAGACTTAAATCATTGAATTGAATCATTGACGGGAGTTAAAAAATTAAATCGTAGACTTGAATTATAGAATTGAAGTATACAATTAAATCAAAAAATGGAAGCATGGAATTGAGTCACAGAGTTGAATTGTAGATTTGAGTCATGGACTGGTATCATGAACTTGAATCATGGAAGTGAATCAAAAAATTGAATCATAAATTTGAATCACAGAAATGAATCAAAGACTTGAATCATAAACTTGATCCATAGAATTGAATTATGGAGTCTAATCATGCAGTTGAATCATGGGATTCAATCATAGGATTGAATCATGGATTTGAATCATAGAATTGAATCATGGAAGTAAGTCAAAGAATTGAATTGTAGAATTGAGTCATAGAATTATTAGTAATAGAACGGAATCATAGAAATTAATCATATAAATGAATCGTAAGTTTGAGTCAAAGATTGGAATCATAAGCTTGAATCATGGACTTGAATCAATACATTTAATCATGGATTTGAGTCAATGAATTGAATCATAGATTTGAACCATAGATTTGAATCATGGAATTGAATCATAGACTTGAATCATATAATTAAGCCATAGACTTGAGTCATATAATTGAATCACTGTTTAGTCACTTGAGGTGAATCATAGAATTGAATCATTGAAGTTAATGATGGAATCATTAACTTGAATCATGGAATTGAGTCATAGGCATGAACCATAGATCTGAGTCATGGAATGGAATGGTAGACTTGAATCATGAAAGGGAATCATAGAATTGAAAAATAGACTTGAATTATAGAATTGAATCACAGCCTTGAATTATAGAATTGAATCATGGAATTGTATCAAATTGAATCGTAGATTTGAGTCAAAGAATTTAATCATGGACCTTAGTCATAGAATTGAATCATTGAATTGAATGGTAGGTTTGAGTCAAAGAATGGAATAATAAAATTGAATCATAGAATTGAATCATGGAATTGAATTGGAAGTTTTGGTCACACAATGTAATCATATACGTGAATCATGGAATTTCATCAATGACTTCAATTGTAGAATGAATCATAGACTCGAGGCAAATAAATGAATCATAGCTTTGAATTGTAGTCTTGAGTCATAGAGTTGAATCATAGACTTGAGTAATGGAATTGAATCATGGAATTGAGTCACACATAGAATTGAATCATAGATCTGAGTCAAAGAATTGAATCATAGATCTAAGTCAAAGAATTGAATCATAGACTTGAATCATAGAATTGAATCATGATAGATTTGAATAATGGAGTGAATAGTAGACTTGAATCATGGAAGTGCATCATGGACTTGAAAGATAGACTTGAAAGATAGATTTGAGTCATGGAAGTTAATCATAGACTTGAGTCATAGACTTGAGTCGTAGAAGTGAATCATAGAATTGAACCATGGAAGTGAACCATAGACTTGAATCATAAGCTTGAATCATGGAATTGAATCATAAACATGAATCATAGAATTGAATCATAGAATTGAATCATGGAATTGGATTATGAATTGGAATATAATTAAATCCTTGAAATGAATCATTGAAGTGAGTCACAGAATTGAATCATAATTGAATCATAGCCTTGAATCATAGACTTCAATCAAAGTGACAAATCATAGAATTGAATCACAGACTGAAATCATGGAATTGAATCATAGACTTAAATCATTGCATAGAATCATAGAGTTCAATTTTAGACTTGAATCATGCTCTGAAATCATAGAATTGAATCATATACTAGAATCATAGATTGGAAGCATAGCCGGAATATACGCCGTAGAGGTGCCAAATATTAACTCGAAGTAACAGAGATACGATCATTTCAATGATCGCGTCTTAGAATCAAACACACCCCCACTACTTGAGAATCCCTAAGTGGTAAAAACGATATCACTTAGGACTACAAAAAAAGAGGTTAATCGGTAAGAAACAAGAAGACATCAAATCCTAGAATTTAAATCCAGAATTGAGTCATAGAATTGAATCCTAGAATTGAATTCTAGATTTGAGTCATAGATTTGAATCATAGAATTGAATCAAAGACTAGAATCATTGATTTGAATCACAGAATTGAATAATACATTAGAAACATTGA
The DNA here is from genome assembly GCA_037355745.1 of Pseudo-nitzschia multiseries. Taxonomy (NCBI): domain Eukaryota; phylum Bacillariophyta; class Bacillariophyceae; order Bacillariales; family Bacillariaceae; genus Pseudo-nitzschia; species Pseudo-nitzschia multiseries. The sequence goes on from CM074783.1 coordinate 16,378,377, forward strand.
TTTTAATTGTAGAATGGAATCATTGAATGGAATCATAGGATTGAATCATAGAATTGAATATTAGACTAGAATTAAAGAATTTGATGATTGAATTCAATTTTAGAATTGAATCATGGACTGGAATCATTGAATTGTGAATTGTACAATTGAATTGTGGAATTGAATCATTGAATTTAACTGTAGACTTTTACCACAGATTGAATCATTGAATTGAATCATTGAATTGAATCATTGAATCGAAGTCAACCATTAAATTAAATCATTGAATTGAATAATTGAATTGAATATTAGAGTCAAACCATTGAATTGTATCTTCATTTTGAATTGTAGACTAGAATCATTGATTTCATTCATAGATTGAATCGTAGAATGGATTAATACAATGGAATCATTGAATTGAATCATAGTCTAGAATCATAGAATGGAATCGTAGAATAATACAAATATGTAAGGAAACTACGTACACAACAACTCCACAGGGCCCCTGCAAAGCACTAATCCAAAAGAAACCTAGGCTTCAAAGCCTTCCTCTTGTACGCTGATTGTGGTGTTGTGCTCTCCATTTACCTCTTACTTCTAATAATGTTTGACGTTGGGCAAATACTCCGGTATTTTCGTACAATTACTCGTTGTAAACTGTTAAGGAATAATTCTTACCGCGCTTTAAGTGGTGTAAATTTCGTGATCTCGCAAGGATTGGTTTAGATTGAAGTCACTGTGTCTGGTGGTTTGACTCCTCCGTAGATCCGTGCAGACGTAGTAATCTCCGCATTAGTTTTTGTTCCTACTAGCATTTCTTCATTTTTGTATGAAGTAACCTAAATAGTGATTGCTAGTAAGTTTTTTAGTGCAAAAGTTTGTCATTTGCTGCAATTTAAGGATGAATACTGCTCATTCTATGGATTGGGTAGAGTATGAAACCATATTGACAATTCTGAGGCTGATACTTTAGTCTGTATGAATTTTATAATAATTTTGGTCACTGGTCATTTTTCCTCCAAATCCAGTACCCAAATGCAATAATTAGGTGGTGACACAGAAACCACGACAGATAACTCACTTCTGTTTCTTTCGCGAGTCATCTTATCCATAACAGGAGCAATATTCATGGTTCAATCACACAAAATATCTGATTTTGGAATTTTTAATTGCAAATTAGTGTGTATTTTTCCTCCAAATCCAGTACCCAAATGCACTAATTAGGTGGTGACACACAAACCATGACAGATAACTCACTTCTGTTTGTTTCATGATTCATCTTATCCATAACAGGAACAATATTCATGGTTCAATCACACAAAATATCCGATTTTGGAATTTTTAATTGCAAATTAGTGTGTACTGTTTATGTGGTACTTGTATTACTACTGGTAGTAGTACCAGTAGTAGAACATGTAATACTAGAATAATATGAAAAGCTTAAAGTAATACATTGATTGTAGTAGTCTAGTAAATATGACTTATGATTCGTTCTTACATTAACAACCATTTGTTGGTTAATATGAACCCAATGTTGAGAAGAAGACCAAAAATACTCTCTTTTGTGCCACTTGGAAAGACAAACCACAACATCTCCAGCATTATGGTGGGAAAAGTTCTTCCGAATATGCATTTGATGACTTGTTAGAAATGTACTCATGGAACGGACCTGATACTATGGGAGTCATTATCCAATAAGTCATTATGCGCCCTGGAATTGCACCAAAACTACTGTCATGTTTTGTATTTTATGGATAATATCCGATTACATTTTCCACTACTTGACATTTCTGGTGATTTGTCAATGAATATTGTTTCTGGGAACACGTTTGCAAACCACAATGCAGAAAAGGTTGTGTACTATTTTGTTTTTCCATTCCTACTACATACATGTTATTAATACTAGACTAATGCTTCATCTTCATCATCTTCTTCACTGTAGCTCAGATTATATGATGATGTAGAATCCTTATCCTTTCTTTCCTCTGATGAGGAGGACGTGGGAGTATCACAATCCTGTGATACATTCTTTGTTGATTCAGAATCTGAAGTTTTATAGTCTTCAGACAAGGAGTCATTAGACAAGGAGGTCGTGAATTCATAATTACTTCCCAACACCTCACCGCACTTCCAATGTTTTTTGCTGTAACATTGTACTAAATCCAATACTCTTCTAATGGTACTAGGATTCGTTGCATTCAGAGGTAAAACATGAAAGTACGGGCACCATAGGCAAACCTGATCCCCCTTACGTGTTTGGAAAAGAATATCCTAACCCAGGCATTCCTTGTAATTCATGAATTTTTGGAAGATGTATCTACTAACCTCTCCAATTTGAGCTGGGAATTGTCCACGAGCAGCGTAACGAAATTGTTCCTTGATATTGTAAATGGGATACATTATCTCTGAATCCTCTTCTTTAAACACCACATTCACTGACATTCAGAGGAAGCCGTATGAATACGGTGCATTTCTACTTCTCAAAGGATATTTAGGAACTTTTACTAGGCCCCTTATTAGTGGCCTAGCCGAAACTAGAACCTCTTTTTCGTTTTCAATTGTATTGCCTTCATCCGTTGATCCACATTTGTGATTTGTTCTCAACTTGGTCGTTGTCGGCCTTTGGGTAACCTGGCCACCGTCACAAGTACCAGCATCGTTTGAATCCCCCTTAGTTCTGTCAATTCCTGATGGTTTAGATGGGTTGCCCTTTTTTTCAAACTCGCGTCAGTATCTGGTGAAACACGTTCTTCATTTGTTCCCTGTTGACAATGGTCATTCGTAGTTTTCGATTGATCTTGAGCCACCCAAGGTGGAATGAATCCACTCTTGCAATGATTTATAGTATTGAAAGTGAACATAACCCATCCTACCTGATAGCAGTTTTGCGATTTGTTCCATTTTTTATATCACCCTTGGACGTTTTGAAGCAATTCCAAGTTTCAAAGTCCGTGACTTTGTGAAAAATAAAGTCACATCCCTGGAGGTAGTTGAACGCAGGATTCAATTCTCCCGTTCCATTTCCATAATTTTTGACCACATTATCGTCCAGAAATTTAACTAGAAGGTTTGCCAATGATAGATCATCTGACTTTTCCAACAAATATCCGGCAAGTTTTTCTGTCAACGGTGTAAATATGGTACCCATTTCTGGAAGGTAGCTGTGGAGAATTAGTTCTTCAACCCAAATATAACATTCGACGGCTTCCGGATCAATTACGAATATCTCACGAAACATGTATGGAATGTGTTCCATAAAAATTTGTTGGTGCACCTCTTGTTGTGAGTTAACATTGTATTGAAGGAACCTTGTAACACAAGTTTGATTAGTATGTTTGTCATCAAAACCCGACAGCTCCAAAATGCCAGTTACAAGTTGTTCCGGTGTATCTTCAAATTTGACATGGGCAAACTGTGTCTTACTCAAAACCCCGGCCGTAGGGTAAATGTACAATCAATCCATTCTTTCAAAATGGGAAACATTTTTGTTGCTCAATTCTGGTAGCATTGCTCCTGCGAGAAATCTCCTTTTGGTCAATACCTAATCTTCAATTGTTTCCATCACATGATTGTGACCAAAACACCCATTTTCCGCGGCTTTTAAGACTTTAGGCAAAATTACCTTACAAACATTTTCAATCAAACAATCAAACGATGAGTCATCCATGTCGACTTGAACCATTGATGCACATAAGACTTGAGAAATGAACTGAATACATGCTGTTTCCAAAGAAAGGACCACGTTCGCCCCAAGAATTTTGCCGGGATAGACAACTTTCCTAATCAACCATTGATTCACCAAATATATGATTCCTTTGGTATCAGGGAAAGGTTAAAGAAACTGCATCGTGACAGTAATAAACAAGAGGAATCGTAAGAATAATCAAGTACGTGATCAATCAAAGGATCGATAGGTTAATTACTCTCGTCATCATCATATCGATTATCGGCATATTACCGTGTAATTTGCCACAATAACGGTCGTAATCATAAGACACAAAACACACGTAAACCGCCATCTTCAGTGGGTCTTTTACCGTATAATTCGCCGTGATATACTTATCGGAATATCACATGTAATCGTATCTTATCGTGTAGAATTAGTACTAGAATGTACGTAAATTTAGGGCATGATAGTGTTTTAGAGTTGTTAATTCTCCGAAGAGTGAGCTGATGGGAAAATCCGGTGAACCGGTAAAGAGACAATCCACATAAAAGCGTCGACGATTATTCACTCAGGTTTAACCTTACGAATAAGGTTATTTTGCCCTCATGACTTTTTGTATGATACTCCCGTGATTAGTACGTACGAATACGCATTTACACGGTGAATTCTTTTTAGTTCCCTTCAGTGGTAAATCCTCCAACTGTTAAGCGGCTGGATTCTATGACTTAAACCATTATTCATCATAAGTCATTGTCGTGTGTTGAATATCAAACTGTATCCAGTCTAACATCAGAGGCCCTATCAAAAAATGGGGAGGCATTTTGCCATTCATTCTGGCTTGTACCATGGCATTTTGCCCTGATCCTTGCCGGTTTGATATATTGTATCCATGGATCAAATTATCCATTTTTGAAATGCTCATTGTAGAATGATTTTAATTCCATGATCGAACTATGGAAAATCAACTTGTCGCTTCGATCGAACGATCGATCGAACATTCCATCGAATGATTGATTTAAATTTTCTTACTTACTTACTTACTTACTTACCACATGCACCGAGAACAATGCTCCCGGAAAACAGCTCCACTCATAAACTTAGTAAACAAATCAGCAAGATTTGTTGAACCTGGTTCTTTTGGAATTCTGATGGTTCCTGCTGCAATAGATTTGCGGGCCTTGTGGTATGCTATGCTGTTGTGTTTCTTCTTGCATGGGCTTTCAGGTTGTGTAACATTTCTGACAACTGAACCATTATCACAATACACATTAGTGTTCCCGTCAATTGGAACACCCATCATTCTCAACTTGTATCTTAGGCCTTCAACCAATTCAACTGCAATTTTCAATGCAATGATTTCAGATCCAAAAGTTGATGTTTCAACTGTTGTTTGTCTTTTGGAAAACCAGATAATTGGCGCATTATTAATGGAGATAATAACGCCAGTATGAGATCTTCTTGTTGCCTTGCATCCAGCATGATTGGCGTCAACAAAACAACTCATTGTTACATGTTTTCCCAAAGCTTCAGGCATATCTGCTGGTATGACTTCAGCAGCACCAGGATAAAATTCAGACCAGTCACATTTTTGGAATTTACTCTCATCAACGTTTGGTACTGAATCATCAAAAACCAATTTTGACCTGTTATATTTCTTCAAATATGCAAATATGTGAAATAACTGGTTCAAATGTCCCTTTCTTGCCTGAGCCAAGTATCTTGACATGAGAGAAACTGGCATTACAATGTCAAGCCTTCCTAGTTCACAAATCCATCTGAGAACTCCAATCAAACCCTGATAGTAATTTTGCAATTCAGGATTCAGTTCCTCTGATATATCAATCTCCAGCCTGTAATTGTGTGACAGTGGGCTGGATGCAGACTTTGATAAATATTTATAACCATATTTTTCAGTTCCAAGCTCAAGTTCAACAGCTGCAACTGCTTTTGCTGTGTACTTGGTGCTTGATAATGACCACCTTGGTTTCAAATCACCTTCAAAGTAAAACTTTCCAATATCAGCTCCCAAATACAGAGTTGGTTCTTCAATAGTATCATCCTTCAACTTGAACTTTCGTTCAATATTTTCTAGCTGGAACTTAGGATCTTCACCAGAACATAAGATATCATCAACATAAGCAATTAACATTGCCCAGTATCTCGATCCATCTTTTCTGGTTTCAATTCTTAAGTGCACATCCGGATCTGCTTTACAAGGGGAATAGCCAAGATCTCTCAAGTGTTTTGTGAGATATGATCTGAATGACGCACCTGCAACTGGTAATCTGTATAGTGCTCGAACTATCTTGCAAGACCGACCTGCAAGGTGTGGAGGGAAGCCATTTTCAGCTCTTGCCCTCAGAAAATATTTCTCCTTTATTGGGGCTGTCAAATATGCATTTTGAATGTCTGCTGAGAGAATCTTCAAATCATTCAGTGCTGCCAGCAAGAAGAATATTCTCACTGAATCACGACTGAGGACAGACAAGTAAGTATTTTCCTTTGCCACTGCAGGAACTTTGTGCCCATCCCCCACTAATTGAGCCTTCCTTGTTAGGGATCCAAGCTTGTTATCAAATATCATGTGCGTTGTAATTTCCTTATGACCAACTGGTATGACGTCATCGTCAGAAAATTCAAATGCTGCCATGTTGTTTGTCATTTCCTTATGGATTGCCCATTCCCAGTGGTCTGTACCTGTTTTCTTATCAATTGCCAGTGCTTGTGTTATTGAATGTGGTAATTCAACACCATATTTGTGACTTTTCAACCAGTACTTAGCTGATTTTGCAGCTTTAAGAATGCGTTCCTTTCTTCTCAAAATTTTGTGCACCCACCATCTGAAGGCTGGTAGCTTTTCAAGTTTGTTGTTGACTGCATATTCTGCGAGCTGCACCAGAAATGATTCTTTGACATCACTAAGCTTGCACCAAGATTCGGTTCCATCTTTCCAACTGGCCAAAATTCTCCAACCTCTGGTTGTTGGCTTATGGCTTTTCCTGCCATTTTTGGCTATGGTTGTGGCCTCCTCATCACTTAAAGCAGTGTTGTCGCATTCATGATCAATTAGCTCATCCAGCAGCATGAACATCTGTCCATCATCATCAACAGAACTGTAGAGACTTTCTGCAACAATGTTTGCTGTGTATTCTTCAATGGTGCCATCAGGTAGTTGCAATTTGTATAACCTCGTGTCGAGTATTGGATTCTCATTTCTTACTCCAATTGGTTGGTTTTGCAGATTGCGGACCCTATCCTTGACAATGCACCTGAGCCTTTCGACATTTCTTTCAATGATCACTTTGTTGCCCAGATACTCATCTGGTTCATCAATATCTTCAACTGACGCTTCTGGCTCAGCCATTTCAAGTTTCAGATCAGATGATCTCACGGGTTGTTCATCAAACAGCTCTTCTGGAGGTTCTGGATAATTTTCCTGGAAGAATGATGCGCTGTCTTTGACTTCATCGCCAATCTTGGATTCAATTGATTTATCAATTGCTTCCATTCTTCTCAGAACATCCCGATCTCGCCATTCAAATTCCTTTACTGACCTTATTGAATTTGTAGAGATTGGTATTGCTGATTCGGTCAAGATCCAAAAACAATCCCCACCACCCACCTTGCTTCCGCAAGGTCCAAGCCAGCGTCCCAGTCTTTCGACTCCGCGAGATGAAGAATCACCTTTATCAAAATAAAATATGAAATCATACCATTCTGATGATGTGTATAGTGTTATATCGGACCTATAGCCATGCACCAATTCAAATGGGGTTCTTCCCATTGAAGAAGGATTGCTTGATGCAGTCCTCTGCCTGATATTTGTGCATAGCTCGCCACAAAATGACCATAGCCTTCTTGGTGACTTCTTCTTGGCTGTCTTGGTTATGATTGCATTACCAAGATGGCCTATTGCTTGCTCTGCTCAATTTTTGAACGGGCAATGTGGTTGGATGAATGTCTGATGTATATGGTTGCATTTTACAATTGAGTTCCAATGGGTCTTGTATGTTCTTGGCGAGCCTTGTTCTGGAGCACCATCAGAAATCAAGTGTTCAGGAATTCCAACTTCATGAATGAATATTTTCAATCCTTGATGAGCTTGCGACTTGTTTTGTATTGGTATGAATACTTCAAACCCATTCCCATTTGTAAAGACCTGAGCACATTTTTCTTGCCTCAGAATACTTGTGGTTTTGGCATGCCAAGTATCAGTATACCAGGTTCCCTGAGCAATTCTTTTGTTTCTAAAGCGATGTGTTGGCAGACGCTTCATCAAAGGTGATTGTAAATTCCTCAGGGCTTTCTGAGTCGTGACCTTCAGTGTCTGTTCTGCCTTTTTGAAGCTGATGTTCCAAGTCTTGGCTAGGCGTTCACACTCTACTTTGTTTGGACCTTCAATAGTTGTCACTGATGGTCCCCATTGATTTCTTCTATCAAGGGATCTTCTTTCAAGTGTATTGTCAATTTCTTGCAGGCTGGGAATTTGTTTTGATTCATTCTCAGGGGCTTCTGTGAAGTCAAATTCCGTGTCATCAAATAAAAACTGGTCTTTCCTTTGCGCGCTTGAAATATTTGCTTCTCGAAACCTTGTTGTCACTGAAGAAATCCGATGAGAAATATTACCATCTGTTGCTATATGGCATTCAGTCAGCATTCTTCTGGTTGATATCTGGTGCAACCTCATGAGTTTGCAATGCTGCATGAGACTTGGATGGTTGGACTCTATGCTAGTCTTGGAGAACTTGTCTGCGACGTTACTTGTAGGTTCTGTTACCACTGAACTTGCATCTTCAGTTGACATAGCTTGAACGCTGAATTGGTCCCCTGAAATTGGATCACCATTGTCAATTGCTAATTCAGCCATCCTGAATTTCAGTGAGTGAGGATCCCATGGGGTGTCATTTGTGGCAATCAGATGTTGACATTCGTCAAGCTCCAATTCTTGTTGGCTTCCTTGTTGGAAAATATGAAATCACATTTCTCATACTCAGTTTTATAAAAACTTTCTTGGGATCATCATCCTCCATTGGGGTTTGGATTGTAATTCCATGCTTGGATCTGGGGTCAAATTGACGAGGAGTTTCTTCAACAGAGTTGAAGTTGCAATCCATGTTCTTCAATTTGTTTCCAAAGTACAGCGCTTGGTGAAATACAATAATGTAGACTTGACCTGATGTGGGACTTGTCCAGGCGGTTGCACAACTTCCAATTGGAATCTTCTTGATGGGCTTGTACTCTTCAGAAAAAGGGGCAACATCAACATGTGTTGTGATCTGATCAGGATTAAGCAATATCATGTTGCTTCCAGCTGCCGTGGTGTCTGCGTGTGAGTTTAACTCACAGTATCCAGCTTCTTTTTCTCCATCATCAAAATCTAGTGGAATATTCATCTCATACAATAACCGGCTCACCATTCTTAAACGTTTGTTTTCTAGTGTCCGGTTATGATGTCATTTTTTAGATTTTGAACCAAAGCTATCACCAGTACCATCCTTTTCAGCTTCCTTTGCCTTCTTGGTCTCAGCAGTTTTAAGAGCCCTCTTTTTCTTACTTGCCTGTCTCATCTGGTACAGTTCCTGACGCTGTTCCTTTGACATTGTTTTATAAACACTTGTTGGATAAGTCTTGTTCTCAAGTTTTCCTGTGAGGGTTCCAGATGTTTTCTGTTTTTTATTGCTTAATGTGCCTACTGAATAGACACTTCTTGAGCTTCTATTGTGCTTTCCATTTGCAAACTTCTTCAATCCAAGTCGATTGGTGAATAAAATCAAGCATTCATTGAAATTGTCTTGGTGATCTTTGCTCTCATCAATTGCATCAGCCTTGGCAGCATCAAGTCGCTCGTCACTGATTGAATTAATGAAGTCCCAGACAAATCTTCTTTCATTGTGATTCTTTTCAAATCTCAGAATTGTTCCATGAAATTCAGTCCAATTTTGTTTGTGCTTGTTCCAATCATAGTTCTTAGCGTCACCGGTGTAGTGTGATTCTTTCATTTCCTGGTAGGTTTTATTCAAAATCATTGTGATATTGGTATCAGTATAAGCGTGTTGCATCAATGAAATGAATGCATTTCTTGCATGACCTGAGTTCAATTCAGTATTTTGGAAATGTGCCACATATTCCCATCCCGGCCCTTTTCTTGTTGCGTCACACAACAACCTCCATACAACATTGTTGCCTTCATCATATTGATGGCCCGACAAAACACCACAGCGTTTGTTATAGTCACTCCAAGTTGGATAGACATCTGTTGGATTTTGTCCGACTGTGCCAGACCTGGCTTCATCATCAATATCTTCCTTTTCTTGGGGTCTTATGACATATAAGATTGGGAATCCTTCAGAGTTGAATCTGTATCTCAAGTTTTGATGAAATCCTTCCTCCCATTCTCTGAGTTTTGTAAGGTTCTTTAACTCAGGTGGGTCTGCTTTTTCCTGTGATTTCACACTTGATTCCATCATCTTGATCCTGAATTGTTGCAGTTCTAGGTTGTTTGGGTTCGCGTTCCAGTCAATGGCTCTTGGTTTGACTCCAATCAATGGTTGGTAGCGAGCCCAATTTTCCCATGTGAGAAGTCTTGATGATAGCCTGTTACCGTAATGGATGCTTTTTGGATTAGGACAGTCTGGGCTGACTGATTTCAATCCATGCATGAATGATTTCAATCCATGCATGAATGATTTGATGCTTTCCTTGTTGAGGTCTGCAATTTCACGAATATTAGACATTCCTCCCCTCATAATTTCTTCAGCTGATTCGTAGTTGATACCAAAATCCATCAAGCTGCTTCTGAAAGCAAGCTGTTCTGGGTTCAGTAATTTTCCATTGTTGAATCCCCTGATTGTTATTTTGAGTTGGGATGACCTCCTGTCGTATCGTTCAGACCTTGAACTGTCATCTTGTTGGTTTTCACTATCATCGCTGCTGTCATCACTGCTATTAACATTATCTGGATTCCTACCCCTATCCACAGCGTCTTGTAATGTTCTGATCCTTTTCTTGACTTCTTGGTCAATGACTCTCTTCTAAGTTGAGTTCATTTCTGGATCGGTCATAGCCTTTTCCATTACACGCATGCTTCTTTTCTCATTCAATTCGTCCTCTTCCTTTTCCAATTCCATATCCTCTTCATCACTCTGATCGTCGCTATCAGGTTCTGGTAGGTTCTGTTCCACTTCCATTTTTGTTTCCTCATTGGGGTCATAGTCATCATCATCTTTTGGCTTTGCTTTTGTTCTTGTTTTTCTTTTTGCTGGAGCCATGATGGAGATGAGATTTCGAATATTTTATTGGAGTAATCATATGATTGTTTCGGAGGAAGTTTCGATAGAAGTTTTGATTTTCAGAGAAGTATTCGATGGAAGTATTCGTTCGAAATATTCGATCGGAGGTGGTATGTGGGGAAGAGTGTAATCGAATCAAAGGATTGAATGTGAGATGGTTGGTTAAATGTTGGGTGAATGTTGTATGTGATTCGCTTATCTGTTTGTGTATATATATGTATATTCGGATCGAGTTTTCGTTCTGGTTATTTTGTTCGTGTATTTGTGTGAGCTTTTGCTTTTGTTGCAACTTAAGATTGTGAGCGTTTCTATCCAGTCTCAGGATTTGCTCATTCTGTATTTCTGTGGTGAAGGGCCAATGAATATTTCATCATCTCGTTTTCTGAGAATTTAGTGTTCTCTTTTCTCTTGGATCTTTGGATTTCCAAGTGCGTTTGAGATTTAGTGTTCTCATTTATATCTTTGGATTTTTTCTTGCGCGCAGATGCTTGCAATCTGTTTGATCCAATCTGTTTCACCATCATCAGAATACTTGAGGCTCAATCTTCTGGCTCACATCAATCTTGTTTTCAGTGAAAGATCAGTGTTCTCGGATATTGATTCCTTTCAGCTGATGCCAACCTGGGCGATTATTTTGGATGAATCGTCCAGCCCTTTTCCCTTGCTTGTTTTGCTGGATCTTGAAACCTGATGGAGCCTACCATCTTGGTTCAAGTCTTTCGTCTCTTCTTTCAGGGAGACCGCCCCGGTGTTGGTCTGTTCCAGGGCTCCACAAGTAACTGCCTCTTTTACATCCTTGAGGGTTGATGCCGGTTGCTGATCAGGCTAGTCCGGATTCTTTTTGGTCTTTGAGCTCAACTGCGTTTCTCGGGAAACGCCATTCGGTCCTCAGCATTGTAGGATGCTGGGTCTGATAAACTAAAAAAACTGCATCGTAACAGTAATAAACAAAGGGAACGTAAGAATAATCATTGTCACACGTTCGATCGGTCGAACGATAGGTTAATTACTTTCGTAGTGTCTGATTCATTCATGTGAATCGATTACTGGCATATTACCGTGTAATTTGCCACAATAATGTTCGTAATCGTGTTATTTGCTCCAACAGTAAGACGCGAGACACATGTAAACCGGCCATTGTCAGTCGGTCTTTTACCGTATAATTCGCCGTGATATTCTTAACGGGATATCACATGTAAAATCGTATCTTATCGTGTAGAATTAGTACTAGAATGTACGTAAATTTTAGGGCATGATAGTGTTTTAGAGTTGTTAATTCTTCAAAGAGTGAGCTGATGGGAAAATCCCGCCACTCATCAGGTTAATAACCTTACAAATAAGGTTATTGCCTTCTTCATGACTCTTCGTACGATACGCCCGCTCAGTACGTAATTACGTACTTACACGGTGAATTCTTTTCAGGGAGACCCACATCAACAAGATTTTGAAAGGCCCTGATCTCAATTTCAAGACCACCACACATGACAGAACGATCTACACGACAGTCTTTGAGGGTGAAACAGTCTACATGCTAAGACAAGTTGATGATTTTGCGCTAGCTTGCACATCAGAATCCATATCTGACAAGATCTATGACATCAATGGAGAGAAACTGAAGCTACCTAAAGAAGATGTTGTTCCCTTCACAAAAATGGGATTGCTTGAGGATTTCAATGGAATTGATGTCAAACAGACAGCTGATTACATTGAACTGTCCTGTGTCAATTACATTGACAGAATTATGAGATCTCATGGTTGGGAAACAGATTCTAAAATGAAGCCCCACTCCAAACCGTCAGCGCCGTTATCAACTGAAGTACTGAGCCAGCTGCAATCCCATACAAATGGACCTCTAGAAGGCACCAAGGAACATGCTGAATTACAATCCACATCTGGTTTCTCCTACAGGACACTCTTGGGTGAAATGATGTTTGCATATGTCAGCTGCCGGCCAGACATTGGGTATGCAGTGACACTGATGTCAAAATACAGCTCCAATCCCACTGCTTTCCACTATTCCAGTCTGAAGAACATAGATTGCTACCTCAGAACAACCAGATCCTGGGGTATTAGGTTCTACAGACCAAATGCTGAGCCATCTCTGCCTCCAGGGGTACCATATGACGACGCAGTCCAAGATGTATCACTCCCCAAAAACCCTGACGATATCAAGCAAGACAAACTGATGTGTTTTGTTGATGCAGCGTATGGAAATGATCCAAAACATCACAGGTCCACCACGGGATATGTATTTACCTATGCTGGTGGAGCTATTGTTCATCGATCCAAAGCACAATCGCTCACTACTCAGAGCTCAACAGAAGCTGGGTTCATTGCTGCTGTCACAGCAGCCAAAACGGCCAGATATCTCAGATCTATACTCAAGGAATTAGGATTCGTTCAGGTTGGCCCAACTCCAATCTATGAAGATAATGCATCAGCGATTGAAATCATCAATGCCCAGAAGCCCACTGAAAGAACCAGGCATATTGAAATCAGGTTCTTTGCAATTCAAGCCTGAAAAGAAAGTGGTGAAATCAAGATGATTCCTATTCCTGGAGTTATTAACCCTGCTGATGATCTAACCAAACCCTTGGGATGGATCTTGCACGCCCGACATGCAAGATACGTCATGGGACACTACCCAGGTTAAATCATTTGATCGCTTTGATCGACAACCGGATCACATATTATAATTGAGTTGATTCGATTCCAGGTTAAATAATCACCTCCAATCGGTCTCGACTCGATTCATACAAAGTATACTCCGACAGTAATCCAACATCAAGCGACCGTGTTGGATCAAGGGGTGTGTTGTCGGCGAAAAATACGAACTTCTTGTCGGCATCAAATTCAATTGAAAAAGCCGACAAAATGAAACGACGACCCAGGTGTGGGAAACGATACGAAGACCGAACCTTAGAATCAAACGCACCTCCACTACTTCCAAATCCCTAAGTGGTAAAAACAATATCACTTAGGACTACAAACAAAAGAGGATAATCGGTTAGAAACAAGACATATCCAAAGACCTGACCAATAAATGAACACTTGGAATCCTTAAGTATATTCAAACAGATATACTTGATTTCCCGTGAGGAAATTGCTTATTGCAATCAAGTAAATCAATACTGATTCTCGATGGGCCTTATCTAGCATATATACCACGAACAAGCATACGCCCCATCGGACAAGAAACACTTAACCTCGTAAAGAACCAATACCATCGAATGACCGATACAGAAAGACCGGCACATGACACTAACACAGCAACAGCAGCGACAGTATCGGTACAATGAAGATGACAGTAACAAATAACCGGGCAAGATCTCTACCATGTAAAATACAGAGAGCCCCGATACAGTGAAATACACAGTATAAATAAGAGCGTCTCTCTGAGCTCATTTCTCTTTAAACTTTAATTATCCTATCCTTTCGGTCGATTTTTAGAGTTACAACAGTTCCCAAGACGAAGGAATTCTGAAATAATTCTGGTAAGAAATATTGATAGAAATCATTGTGTGTCAAAAGTTTCATGTCGAGGTGACAAAGAGATAAGGTTGTAAAAATTCGTTTCGACTTTTGTTGAAAGTCAACCCAAAGTTTACGTAGTGCCTCATGAAATGCTGTTCTTGGTTCCGTTATGTTCATCATTGTTTTGCTGCACACGTAATGATCAGATTCGTTTTGACCTGCTAACTGTAGCCTGCTGTGTGTGGGTACGGAATTTAAGCATTCAATACGCTGCAACTTGAAATGTTTGTCTAACTCCACCTGATTGTAGCTATGACTCAATGAAACACGGAGTGATGAATTTGCCATAAGGTAGTCCAAGAAGTTTTTCATGGAATTGACATATTGTTTTGAATCATGTGGAGAACCATTCTTGCATTTGGTATGGAAGAACAAACTGTCAGACGTATTGTCCGGCCCTGGTGGATATTGAACATTCTTCATGTACCAAACCAAGATTTCACGGTAAAATCACATGTACTTCTTTATCGTTGCGTATTTAACGGTGTTACGCCCGTACAGAGAAGCCCCGCCGATTTCATCCTCAACATTCCCTAAAAGCGACTCGAACTATAACCACTTGTTGTTCAGGTCGTAGTCCTTGAATCACTTGTTTATTTGCTTCCTGGTCAATAATTCCAACACTCCAGTCACGCCATTGTCAACTTCGGACAAAAACAAATTTACCATTACATCTATTTTCCGGGGAATAGGTCCCAGGTCACTGAATGTGGTGTCTGATTTTTTCTTCTTTCCCCTACCCTTCTTCTCTGACCGAGACATAGTTGACGTGGTCTTCCTGAAATCTGGCCTTGGTTTGGATTCAATAATACTGGATACAAGGTAAACCTTGGTCGTCAATGCAGTGAAACATGTTGTAACCTCCAAACTGAGATTCCTTAAAAACTCGTCGGTTGCATGCATAGGACTCATTGCTGCCGCTTTAAGATTGTTTTCCACAGACATACTATGTTTCCGTTGATCGTCATCATGTTTTGCAGGAGTATTTGGTGGTGGATTTTCGCCTTGTTCCCTTCGTTGTTAGAATTAGAAGAGGGCGGACGCTTTCCATGGGTATTGTTGGTACGTGTCATTGCTAATGTCAAACCTGAGTAGAAATTGTTACAATCTGATTAGAAAAAGACGTAACAAATCAATAATTCTTTTACTGTTTGAAAACAATCAGAATCAATGTTGTGTGAATGAAGGTATCCTTTGTTTCGACAAAACATGAAATGTAGAAAGGATTTGATAGCTTGAAACAGCTTTCATCTGAGTACACCACTCACGTAGCGAGAGATGAGTGGAAACCATTTCTCCAAAACAATGCGAAACATTCCTGCTAGTGTGCCGTTGGTCTATTAAACCAAATGTGCAGCGATGCTGACGCTTACTACAACATACCTATACTCCATCCTTCATTGAATAACTGGCGAGAAATACAACGTTGATGTACTACACGGAGAAAGAGGTAAACAATATCGTGACATGGATTTGAAAAAGAAAACCTGCAACAAAAACATCCAAAAAGTGGTGTCAATTTCCGGTCTCCAAAACGGTTTCCTGCAACTCAGTTACAAAAAACAGAAAAACAGTAAATTGATGAGTAAATTAAAGGCTAGTTCAGTAGAAATTAAGAATGTTGGGGTGCGAGAAGGGGTGGTGCTGGGTGTTTGCCCCTATACTACAAAAAGAGCATTTTTTGGAACTGTAGTACAGCACTGGTGTAGAAAGCTACTATTGTGTTTGGGGTTTACCAATATCTAGGAAAAAGCATTTTTTGGAACGCCGTTCCAAAAAAAGGAAAAAAGGGATAATGGTGGTGAAATCGTGTAGAAACAAAGTGCTGTATATTTCTACGCAAATTTGTTACCAGAAATTATCTAGTACAAAATCGCTGTAGAAAGATACTGCTATAGATATCTATGCCAATTCGTTACAAGAAATTATATAGTACGACACTGGTGTAGAAAACTACTATTATGTTGGAGGGCCTATCTACGAAAATAGCATTCTCTGGAATGCCAAAAAACTCTCTCTCTCTCTCTCACACACACACACCAAAAAGTGATTTTACATTGTGATTTTGCAGTAATTTTACAGTGTGATTTTACAGTGTGATTTGTTTTCTTTTCGCGAGGCAAAAAATACTGTTTCCCTTCATAATCTTACTGAACTTATCTTGAGCAGAGCTGCTTTACCGTACTTGTACGATTGGCACTCCGTCCGAGAATGTTGAATCCCACTGAACTGATCAGCAATGATCACTAGGCAGGGAATTCAGGCTCGAGGTATTTTAGTCCGAAATAACTGCCTTGGCTGAAAAAAGACAATAGAGACCAGGACGAGAGAGGAATTGCTGGATAGATATTGTTTGGAGTAGCTACCCAAACATAGACGTCTTGAAAGCAATAAATCTGCATCCCTTGCGTATTTATATCAACAGGATCAAGATCCAGTTTTTTGTGATATAGGAGTAAGCACAAATACTAGACGACAACACGAACCGTCAACACCACCGAGTCGAAGGTTGGAGGAGGAGACAAATCGCCATTGTTGTTGTGGGAGGAGGAGAGGTAAGGCCATTGTTGTTGTTGTTGTTGTTGTTGTTGGAGGAGGAGAGGAATTGCCGTTATCAACGCGGTTGTTATAGGAGGAGACGAATTGCCATTGTTGTTGTTAAACAAGCAACAGTACGAATGAGAGAGATAGAAGGCAACACCAAGTGGAAGGCAACAACGTGAGATAGATAGGCAATGATACTGCCTCCGGCATTGCTGATAATGTATTTCCTCCCTTCTGTTTTTCTTCTTATTTTCATAGGACCAGACCGGAACAACGAATTGGAACAACGGATTGGAACAACGGATCAGAACAACTACTTAAAGGAATTGGCGGGGACAGGAATCAACGGCAGCAGCAAAAACAACGAATCGGCGGCAACACAAATCATCGGCGGTAGCAGACGACAAGAGCGACGCGAACCAGCAGGAAAAAGAACAACGTGAGATACTAGATGGACAATGATGCCTACATCCTACATTGCTGATGATGTATTCCTCACTTCTCTTTTCCTCTTATTTTCATAGGTACGGATCAGAACAACGGATTGGAACAGAGGATCAGAACAACGATCGTTCGAAAAACGATTGCGTCACGTCGGAACAATGATTGTCAGAACAACAGATTGAAACAACGGCAACGTGGACATAGCAACAACAAGAATATAGAATCGAAGGAAACAACAAAAGGAAGCCAACAGTGTAGGTTTGTTACATGTAGAATATATTATTCGGTTGTTATTATTTACTCTACTAGATCAATAGATACTCACCCATTTTGTTCAATTATATATTGTCATAGATTGGCAACAACGGCAATGAATCGATCAGTGGGAATCATCCGGCAACAACAGCGAGAGCAACAGCAGCGAGAGCAACAGCAGCGAGAGCAACACAACGGCAACGAATTGACAAATCAGTGGGAATCATCCGGCAACAGCATCGAGAGCAACAGCAACAGCAATACCCCTAGACAACAACGGAAACGAATTGTCAGCATCGAATCGGTCCTCCTCCTCCACCGGCGCTCCTCCTCGTCCCCAGAATCGTCGTCGGATTCGTCCGGTAACAATCGATTCGAAACAGCAATCAATCCACAACAGCAATTGATCCGCAACAGCAATAGAGTCGCAACAGCAATCGATCTGCAACAGCAATTGATCCGCAACAGCAATCGATCGCGAGCGACAGCTGGCAAATTGTCCGTCAATGAGCAACAGCAACAGCAACAGCAACATTGGCAACGGTGGAGCGATTCGACAGCAGCATCAACGTCGGCCACAGCAACAGCAACAGCAACAGTCAAATCGTCGGCAACGGCAATTCGTCTCCTACTCCAACGGTGCTCCTCGTCATCTATCTCCTACTCCAACGGCACTCCTTTTCTCCTACTACAACGCCAATTCATTTTGTCAATCCCATTGTTGTTGGAGATGTCATTGTCGGCAATGCGTTGGCAGCGACAAGGAACAAAGGGATTCAAAAGAAAACCAAAGCTAGTTACAGAAAGAGTAAAACAACAAAAAGCAATGAGACAACAGAAATGTACAAGTAGACAGAGAATGACTTCAAACTTTCTCAAAAACGCAGCACCATCGACAACAATCCACCAAACTTACAACCACTTGTCGGAGATAAAACCCAAAAAGGATCGTAAAAATAGAAAGGCAAATCTCAAACATGTCGACCAAATAGCATTGAAAACAGTACACAAAAATGGCTTTGAAGGTCAATTCATGGAAACAAGTTGGGGTTGGAAAACAGTTGGAGAAAAAGAATATCCATCGGCAGAGGCTGTGTCTATTGACAGTTTGAAGTCATTGGATAGTACCCACGATAAGTTTGTTTTAGCGTTCGCCGAATCAGAGCCATCATTGCGAATCTTTGCAAAAGCTTCCAGACAGTTTGCAAAACAACGCTTGGGTACAAAAAAAATATAGAAAATACAAGAAGGTTCGCTGGGGAAATTGTTGAAGCTAAATCCAAAATAGGAGGAGGATCCAAATGTGATAGTGTCAACAATGGATATGCTATTGTTGGGATGAGACCAAATCGATTGACATCAGGAAATGGTGTGTATGTTTTCAAAAACAATGTGGACCCGGCAACAAAAGACAACCTTGAACAGACAGCCCTACACATTGTGAAGGAAATGCAGCTTTGTTTAAGTCCAATGGCAAAATTGATCAACCTTGAAACGACTGTGATGAATGAGGTTGTTAGTCGTACAACACTGAATGCAATCGGTCATCACATAACAGCCTTTTCTATTGGAAAGGAATTATCACTCAAAATGCCATATCGATGCCCATATGTTCTATACGAGGCTGACGGTTATTGCTCTGAAACATGTAAGTGATGACAAGGTGATTTATTACTTTGTGTTCCCCAGGTATGGAGTGAAAGTTCCATTGAGGTCGAGCGATACTCTATTGTTCAATCCATTAGTATTACATAGCTGTTCGAATCCAAAATACGAAGGCTGTTATATTATGAGCGCCTATGTATCAAGAAAAACTGTGCTAACAGCTAATCCTCTATAATAATATTAAACAATAATTTAAAGTTAGACGTTCCATTCCCTTCTGTTGTTTCCCTGCACCATTGTGCAATCATTACGGAGTAGCAATCAATCAAAACATAGGAGAAATATGTTACAATCGATACGGAGGAGCATTTGATTCAGTAATACTAAGTTATTATTGATATTGTACTACGTAAACAATTAAGTATTGGATGTGTCAGAGAGGACCTCACTATCGTCATCATCGTTCAATGTCATTGAACTGTCATCACCTGAATTAGTAGCATCATCATTTTTGTTGCTGTCCTGTTCAACAATAGTGCATTGTGAGTAGAGTGCCTCTTCATTAGGCAAAGATGACGTTGTCTTGTGGAATTCATCCAGCCAATCCCTTTGATTCAAGACAACTAGATATGAGTTTGATTGCAAGGTACCAATTGCATCAAGTTTGGGGACAACTGCTACATCGGAAAGTATGCTGTTGACATGAAATAAGAACAGGGAATTTTTGTCTACTTCACCTCTGGTCACAAACGATGAAGCTGTTGGTGCTGGAGTTGATTTAAACTTGGTCACTACTGCATAAATGCCTTCGTTGGCTATTTGGTACTCAGAAACAAGTGAGTAAGGCTGCTTCAGATTGTAGAGTTTGAGGAAACACATAATATGACAGGGTATTTCACATGTGTTGACATGTAACAAGGCCCAATCATACCAGACAGAGTTCAGTTGGCCACCATCAGAACGGTATGAAGGGTGGCTCCGAAACAAGTAATTTTTCTGTGTGCATTCGTCAAACCTGTTATGTTCAGTAAATCCTTTCACAAACGTAGAGTCCTCCAAAAGTGGAAGCACATTCTGACATACAAAAGACAACACGATTGGAGAAATATAGGGTTTTGTTTTGTTCGATGACCTAACCCATCTCATAGTACTTGCCCCATCGTTGTTAATGAAAACGTGAAATTTTGAACCAGAAACTTCAGGAGGGACTCGATTACCAGAAACATCTTCTGTCGTCACTAAATTGAACTTTGAAGTAGCTACTCGTAGCAGCATTTTTTCTTCCTGTTGCTTTGCCGTTTGCATTATCAATGTGGAAGCATTCTGTTGAGTGTTCTATGATGGTGCTTTGATTTCAGTTTTGTGGTGTGATTTCAAATAAGAAGAATCCCATCCACATGGAAGTCCCCAAAGCTTTATGTACTCAACAAGGTGAAAGTATAGATGGTTTTTGATCAGTTTTGTACCCATTCCCTCTCTGCGGCAGGTGGAATTAATACAATTGATAAAATGGATTATCATCTTGGGGAGATTTTCCAATCCAGAAATGGGTATATTCCCATGCTTCAAGAATTCTTCCATGGAGAGGATCAGTTGAATGACCTCTACTTGTTTCTGAATAAATGTCGCGTCCTGGATGATGTTTATTGCCACATCAGAACAAAGGGTGATCAGAATGGAAATGAGCATTCCAGAATAATCATTACCCTCCTTTTTGGTAATGGAGAGAAGCTGACTTGAAAACTTTGTTCTAGGGAAATCTCTGTCCAATTGCCTTGACAAAAGCCCGCCGTATAACTGTGTGAGTGAACCAATAGTAGCCAATGTGCCATTCGTGTTTAAATCAGGGGCATACCAACACTTAGGACTGCCTTTTAACAAAGAATCGAGTGATTCTACTGCCCTACGTGCTACACCCAGTTGATGCATATGCAAACACTCACTGGGAGTAGAAAAGTGAATGTTGTTGACATTACTACCAAAATTGAGGCTGTGAAAAGCATTTTTTATGGGATGGTGGGAAATGCTTTTGAAGTACTCCTTGTATTCCCTTGCAGAAATGTTTGGGGGGGGGGATTCAAAATCTTCTGGAACCCAGAGTCAAGTCTGTTCCTCCACTTGGGCTTTTGGTTTATGGATGACATGTGTAGGACATGTACAGTGTCCGCACAATTTCTTCACCTTTTCCGTGTAGGATCCATACTTTCCACATAGTTTGTCGTGAAGTTATGTATCACCAACAACATATGCAATCGCAAATTTCATTTTCACTTTGAACACTTTTCCTGCATACAGAAGATAATCCCACTCCAACCCGCCCTGCATTTCACATACTTGCTTGAAAGATTGCAAAGCCGATGCCAGCGCGGTGTGTAGATTTTGAATATCATCTTTCGCCGTGGGTTTTTTCGTGTGTCTTTTGCTCTCAATTTCAGTGTTGGGATGAAAATAAATTGTGGTCCAAGCGTCAGGTTGTTTTCTTCCTTCAGTATTGAAAATACCAAGAGTCATGTTGAGAGGAGTGAGTGACAGACAGCCATGTGCATCCAAGCTGATTCCATCCATGTAGAAAATGATCGGAACAAGGATTTCCTCATTTTCATTGCAGATCTGCTTCCACGATTCCGTCCACCAAGACTCGTGGTGTAGTTCTGTTATGTATGTTTCATTGGTGATTGGTGGGTTGTTTTCGGGTGAAAGAGGAGGCTCCACATTTGGAAAAGACAATTTTTTTTCTTGCATCAATTCCTTATTGGTCAGAAGGGAATGAAGTGCGTCTGGGAAGGATCGAACAAATATTTGGGTGGGTAAATTGCCAGGTAACCAGTTAATTATGTGTGGCTCGAACTTGGTCTCTGAAATACCCAAATTGGACTTGATTTCACTAAATATGGCTTCTCAATGGCAGGGGAAGGTAGTGCTGAAGTTGACACCATGAATATTTTGACATTTGTTTGCCCATTGAAAAATAGATTTGAACGTGTTAAGAAGTAACTTGTGTTTTGTCATTAGATTCATGAGCTTTATTTCAGCAATGAGCCTATTGGTAGGTGAAAAAGAAACACGGGATCGGATCAATTGCTCTCTTTCATTGATGTTTGGTGGGTATGATGTGGGTTCCGCAGCATCCATACCATTATCATTCTGAATAGGAAGGCAAATTTCTTCATGAATAACCATGTCATTGTTGTTGCTGTTGTCTTCTGAAGGAAACAACTGTGATTCCATTACATTTCTATCAATTGGTGGAACAAATAAATTGTGTACTACCTGACAGTTTAGAACTGAGTTGAACGTTTCATTAGAGGATGCCTTGTTAGTGTGAGCGACGGCAATAGCGGCGGAGGGAACAATTGGACCATTCTTGGTCAATGTCAGACCATATTGTGAAGGGGAATGGCAAACTGTAGTAGTGGATTCTTCTTTGGCAGATGACAAAAATTCCATTAGGTTATGGTTTAAATAAAAATCGCGGCAAAAAGCTATTGAATCAAGGTGATGTGACAGGCCTTGTGATACATATCGGTATGATTGGTGTGAAGAGGAATCTTGTCTGCTTCCAATGAATGTCTTTGACTTGCCCTTATAGGACATGCAGCTACGACAGATAAATGATTTGGTTATTTTGGTATAACAACCACTCTTGAAGTGACAGCAATTTTTACTAGGTTGTGACATATTCTTCTATTGGAAGAAGGGAGGGGAAGAAATGGTTTTGATGGTGGTGTTAAATGAACATGATGAAAACGAGCATGATGCTATCAGAGCGAGCATGAAAAGGCATGATGGTATGAAAGAAGACACGGCATGACATAGAAACAACGCGCCAACATAGCAAACAAACACTTCTGAAATTAATTTTATTTCATATCTTGGGTTAAGGTTAGAAAGTTTGGTAGCGAGAAATAGATTTTTTAAATCAATTTAGTCAAAATTGAGAGATCAATGGACATTTTGAGTCATCGGGGAGAGTTTTGGTTGCAACCTGAGGGGGGTCAAAACTCTTCACCACAAAAATTATGAATTCAAAAAAATGCCCTTGCGCATAACAAAGGCAGGGTCAATTTTCTGAAAATAGGGCTTGCGAGGGGTCGCATTGGGGCGCGTGACAGTTATCGGACGAACACCTGGTGCAGTGCTAGTAGAAACACTGGGTGCAGAACATGGTGAAACACTGGGAGCCTCAGTTGGTGGTGCGCGAGGTGGGACACTGGATGCAACCCTGGGCAAAGCACTGAGAAACACTCCAAATGTATCGCTGGTGAAAGCGCTTGGAGCAGCACCTGGTGCAGTGCGAGTAGAAATTATGTGTGCAGAACATGGTGAAACACTGGGAGCCACAGTTGGCGCAGCGCTAGGTGTGACACTGGATGCAGCCCTGGGTGAAGCATGGGGAAACACTCAAGATGCATTGCTGGGGGAAGCACTTGGAGCAACACCTGGTTCAGTGCTAGTAGAAACACTGGTTGCAGAACATGGGGAAACACTGGGAGCCACAGTTGGCGCAGCGCTAGGTGTGACACTGGATGCAACCCTGGGTGGAGCACTGTGAAACACTCAAAAGGCAACACTGGGGGAAGCGCATAGATCAGGACTAATAGGGAGACTGGGTGCAGAACATGGTGAAACACTGGGAGCACTATTTGGTGCCAAGCTAGGTGTGACAATGGATGCAACCCTGGGGGAAGCGCTGGGAAACACTCCAAGGGCATCGCTGGGGAAAGCGCTTGGAGCAGCACCTGGTGCAGTGCTAGTAGCAACACTGTGTGTAGAACATGGTGAAACATTGGGAGCCTCATTGGGTGCTGCGCGAGGGGTGACACTGAATGCAACCCTGGGTGATCCACTGGGAAACACACCAAATACATCATTGGGTGAAGCAATGGGAGCAGCACCTGGTGCAGGGCTCGTAGGGAGAGTGGGAGCAGAACATGGTGAAACACTGGGAGGCACATTTGGCGCCGAGATACTAGGTGTGACACTGGATGCAACCCTGGGTGAAGCACTGGGAAACACTCCAAATGCATCGCTGGGGAAAGTGATTGGAGCAGCGCCTGGGGCAGTGCTAGTAGAAACACTGGGTGCAGAACATGGTGAAACACTGGGAGCCTCAGTTGGTGGGGCGCTAGGTGTGACACTGGAGGCAGCCCTGGGTGAAGCACTGGGAAACACACCAAATACATCAATGGATGAAACAATGGTGGGGCGCTAGGTGTGACACTGGAGGCAACCCTGGGTGAAGCACTGGGAAACACACCAAATACATTGTTGGGTGAAACAATGGGCGCAGCACCTGGTGCAGTGCTAGTAGGGAGACTGGGTGCAGAACATGGTGAAACACTGGGACCCACATTTGATGCTGCGCTAGGTGTGACACTGGATGCAACCCTGGGTGAAGCACTGGGAAGCACACCAAATACATCGTGGGATGAAACAATGGGAGCAGCACCTGGTGCAGTGTAAGTAGAAACACTGGGTGCAGAACATGATGAAACACTGGGAGGCACAGTTGGTGTGGCGCTAGGTGTGTCACTGGATGCAACCCTGGGTGAAGCACTGGGAAACACACCAAATACATCAATGGATGAAACAATGGGAGCAGCACCTGGTGCAGGTCTCGTAGGGAGAGTGGGTGCAGAACATGGTGAAACACTGCGAGTCACAGGTGGTGTTGCGCTAGGTGTGACACTGGATGCAACCCTGGGTGAAGCACTGGGAAACACCCCAAATGCATCGCTGGGTGAAACAATGGGAGCGGCACCTGGTGCAGGGCTAGTAGGGAGCTTGGGTGCAGAACATTGTGAAACACTGGAATCCTCATGTGGTGCCTAGCTAGGTGTGACGCTGGATGAAACCCTGGGTGAAGCACAGGGAAACACTCCAAATGCATTGCCGGGGGAAGCGCCTGGAGTAACACCTGGTGCAGTGCTAGTAGAAACACTGTGTGCAGAACATGGTGAAACGCTGTAAGCCTCATTTGGTGCTGCAATAGGTGTGACACTGGATGCAACCCTGGGGGAAATGCTGGGAAACACCCCAAATGCATCGCTGGGGGAGGCGTTTGGAGCAGTACCTTGTGCAGTGCTAGTAGAAACACTGAGTGCAGAACATGGTGAAACACTGGGAGCCACAGTTGGTGCCACGCTGGGTGCGACACTGGATGCAACCCTGGGTGAAGCACTGGAAAGCACTCCAAATGCAACGCTGGGGGAGGCGCTAGGAGTACCACCTGGTGCAGGGCTAGGAGGGAGACTGGGTGCAGGACATGGTAAAACACTGGGAGCCACATGTGGCGTCCAGCTAGGTGTGTCACTGGATGCAACCCTGGGTGAAGCACTGGGAAACACTCCAAATGCATCGCTGGGGAAGGGGCTTGGAGCAGTACCTGATACAGCGCGAGTAGAAGCATTGGATGCAGAACATGGTGAAACTGTGCGCTAGGTGTCGTGACACTGGATGCAACCCTGGGTGAAGCACTGGGAAACACAACAGATGCATCGTGGGGTGAGACAATGGGAGCAGCACCTGGTGCAGGGCGAGTAGGGAGACTAGGAGCAGAACATGGTGAAACACTGGGAGCCACATTTGGCGCCGAGCTAGGTGGGACACTGGATGCAACCCTGGGTGAAGCACTGGGAAAAACACCAGATATATTGTTGGGTCAAACATTGGGAGCAGCACTTGGTGCAGGGCTAGTAGGGAGACTGTGTGCAGAACATGGTGAAGCACTGGGAGCCACAGTTGGTGCCGCGCTGGGTGGAACACTGGATGCAACCCTGGGTGAAGCACCGTGAAACACTCAAAAGGCATCGCTGGGGGAAGCGCGTGTGGCAGGGCTAGTAGGGAGACTGTGTGCAGAACATGGTGAAACACTGGGAGCCACATTAGTTGCCAAGCCAGGTGTGACACTGGATG
Source organism: Pseudo-nitzschia multiseries (assembly GCA_037355745.1). Taxonomy (NCBI): domain Eukaryota; phylum Bacillariophyta; class Bacillariophyceae; order Bacillariales; family Bacillariaceae; genus Pseudo-nitzschia; species Pseudo-nitzschia multiseries. The sequence goes on from CM074783.1 coordinate 16,404,609, forward strand.
CAACCCTGGGTGAAGCACTGGGAAACACTCCAAATGCATCGCGAGGGGGAACACTTGGAGCAGCACTTGGTGCAGTGCAAGTAGGGGCACTGGGTGCAGAACATGGGGAAGCACTAAGAGACACACTGGGGGTGGCGCTAGTAGCAGCACTGAGCCCAGCACTGGGGAAATCCCCAGGAGCCACACTAGATGCAGGGAGGAGACAAATCGGGAAACAGAAGGAGCCGAAGAAAAGGAAAGGAAACTGAGGGATGCAAAGGTGGATTTTGGAGATGAAGGCATTCCACCAGGCCCTATGCAAGGGATGCTAACCATGATCAGATGCATACCGTATCTGTCCCATGGAGAGGAGAGAAGCTGGAGCAGAGCTGGTGGACGCATTGGCATGGCTCAGTTTGCTGACACTGGCATAGTGGCCGGGAGAGAAAGCAATGGAGGTGAGGCCAGTGTGCAGAGGGGAGTGGAGGGCTGGAGAGCTCCCAATCGGAACACCATCGGCACCATGAGGCAAAACTTCAGCCATGGCAGTATCACCGGGGGAGACATCATTCGAAGTGGCACCCAGAGCAGAGGTGATGTTGGAAGTGCCTGTAGCAAGAGTAGACATGGACTGGCCATCAACAAAAAGACACCCACCACTGTCCGCACAAACTTGAAAAGAGAAGTGCATATCAAGATCAAAGGTAATAGCATTGGAAAGAGAGTCAATAGACAGATCATCATCAACAAGTTCCCAATCACAGGCATCACCACTACCAAAGAAGCGAAGCGCGGCATCTGGCTCCTGGTCCAGCGCAGGGGCATTTTTAACAGCTCGTCCTTCAGTAGGATCCCAATGAAAGTCCTCCATCTCAGTGAGACACTCAGTAGAAAACCATTGGCGAACACAAGAGCCATACCTAGCCTCCAGGAAGATGGGGAGAAGCAAAAGCATGGTTTGAGCTTCAACCATGGTAGTGGTGTTGTACAAGGCCAGGACTTCACCACGGTGGGGGCTGGTGTCAACAGAGAGAAACAATGGCCAAGACCAGTTGTCCCTAGTATGGATTCCCAGAAGAACACGTCGCAATGTGGTGGCACCCAGACCCTGTCCAGAAGGAGTGGCCTGGGTGGGAGCTGGGGGAGGGGAGGGGGAGGACTTCTTCCGGAGGGCGCACTTGGGGTAACGAGAGCCGGAGGAGCGGGCAGACAAAGAAGACAGGGAGGGGTTAGCCTGGAGTCTTTTCTTGGGGGAAGAAGCCAAAGAGCGGCCCGCAGTGGGCTTAGTGGGAGTGGTGGAGGTAGGCATGCTGGGAATTGTGGTAGGGGAGACTGATGCGGAAAAATGTGATAACTCAGTCAATTTCTGGAGTCGGGGAACAGGGATGGTACCGGCGTGTCCGCAATAGCGAGGGGAGGCCGTTGACAATAAGATAAGGCGGGGAGGGGTCGAATCGAAGCAACCAAAATTCTGCGACTGAGAAGCAAAGAAAATTCGAAAATTTGGTGACTGGAATCAGAGCAGAATCGATGCGAAAGCTGTTGGTGGATGGTTTGAATGAGGGGGCTGCTGCTGTGTGAAGGATCACCAGAGTTGGGTTGATCAAAGGAGGAGGCCGGACGGTGCGATCGAGGCAATGGAGCTTCGGATGGAGGTGCGAGCGCAGTGTCAGCTGGCATCAAATGGGGAGGGAGCGGCGAGGGGGCTGGAAACGAGAAGTGTCCGTCGAGGGGTGCTAGACACGATAAGTGTCACGATGATACAGAGGATGGAAGCAAGGTCACCGTGGAGACAGATGCTGGAGTCTCAAGCAAATGGGGTACTAGGTCGTGCAGGGAGTAATCGAAGCAGAGGTAAGTCGAGTGATGGAGCGGCTGTACGATCGCGGGTAGAGGGTGCAATCGATCTGATGAGTGGGGAATCAGAGCAGGCGATCGAAGTAGCGGCGGGAAAGCGATGGAGGGGAGGGAAGCTGGAGGAATCGGTCGATCAAAGATGAGTCTGCTTGTTGGTGGAGATGGGTCTGCTGTCGGATGGGTTGCGGCGGCTACGTAGAAACTGTAATGGAGCAAGCGTAGAAAATTATGAGCACCTGATGGCTCAGTATGTCTCTGGTGATAAGTCTGTGTGTGACACCCTTCTTACTACCTATGATATTCTCCATGAAACCTCTGCTTCCATCCGGCTGTCTGTTGAGCAACATCTTTGTCATCTTTGCGCGGGCATGATTCCTTGGTCTCCCAAGCTGCAAGTCTACCATGACACAATTGATTTCTGGCGGCGCATAGTGCAGCTTCGGCAAGGTGTCTCCACTTGTCACACCATTGTGAAGCGCTTGACCTGCAAGCTTTCTTTATACAAGGGTGAACACTGTGATCTTGCCACTGCTGTCCTCCATTTGAAGCAGGCCTACAAGCAATACTGCGCCATCAAACTTCTGGCCCCCTCTTGGCATGACTCCTTCAACCAAGGCTTGGTGGATGCTCTTCTTGCTGAATGCAAGCCCCACCATCAGAGTGTCTCCTAGATTAGGGCACACATGCACCGTGAACGACTCCAAAGGGATCTCGGGCTTGCTGCTCGCTCTATCTGCAGTCGTCCTCAGTTTTGCCCACCATAAATCCTTTGCTTTGGACCCTCAGCTGAATTCCTTTGATACCTTGATGAGGACTGCTCCTCTGCTTGCTGGGTTCTCGCCCTCTGCTTGGCAGGTTATCACCGATGTGGAAATCTTCAAGAAACCTGGTGAATACCGTGTTGACAAGATGAGACTCACTCAACTGATGTCTTCTGAGTTTCAGATCAACAACAAGATGATTGGTAAACGCATTCTAGCTCATGCCAAACACGCCAATGCGGTGGCAGTTGACCAGCACGGCAGCTGGAAGCATCACAAAGCCATCAACACCTGTCTCAACAAGAAGCTCATCTGTGATGTCCTCCGTCAGAAGCGCCGCTCGGGGGCTGTTGCAATGAATGATGCCAAGGGCTGCTATGATTGAATCTCACATTCCATTGCCAGTCTCACCCTTCAGAGCTTTGGGATTCCAGCTCATGTTTGTGAGGTGCTGCTATCTACTCTCCAGCATGCCACCTATCACATTAAAACTGGCTTTGGCAGGTCCGGTCCTGTGTACGGTGATGAACCTATTCCTCTCAGTGGGATTGGCCAGGGTAATGGTCTTGGCCCTACTCTGTGGGCTCTGGTTTCTACCATCATCTTCAGGATGATGCAGAATGCAGGACATGGGGTCCATCTCCTCACATCCCTATCCCTTCAGTTTGTTTCTTTGGTTGGTTTTGCCTTTGTGGATGACACCGATCTTTTCTGTGCTGGTGCCTCCTCCACTACTTCTGGTGAGGCTCTGGCTGCTGATTTCCAGGCAGCTTTAGATCGCTGGGCTGGAGGCCTCATTGCTACAGGTGGCGCTATTGAACCTGCCAAGTCCTTTTGCTACTTGATTGATTTCAAGTGGACTGGTTCTGGTTGGGACAATCGCTCTATGCTCTATTGCTGACATGCCCGGTGTTTTCACCATCACTGACAAATCTGGTGTCCGGTCACCACTTGATCATTTTGAGGTTGATCATGCTGACAAGACTCTGGGTGTCTACATTTCTATGGATGGCAATGAGGAAGCTCAAGTTGCTCATCTGCAGTCCCAGTCCCAGTCCTTTGGATCTCAGATGAGGTCCTCCAAGTGTGAGAAGAACACCTCCATCTACACCTTCAAGTACTCCTTTATGAAGTCTTTTGAATATCCCATGCCAGTCACTCAGCTCAGTGCTTCTACCTGGACACAAATTCTCCAACCAACTCTGGTCCCAGTGCTTAACAAGGCAGGCATGTCTTGCAACTTTCCTTGCAAGGTCTTCTATGGTCCCTCTTTGTATCAAGGCTTTGGCTTCATTCACCCTTTTCTTCTCCAAGAATTCAGTCACATTGCTACTCTGTTTCAGGAATCTGTCCGTGTCTCGCAGACCGGCCGTATTCTCCGGCTCACAGCTGAAGCCTTTAGGCTTGAACTGGGAATTCCCTTCCATCTTGGCATTACCCCCTACCAGCCTTACGCATCTTATATCACTCCTTGCTGGTATAAGCATGTGTGGCAGTTCTTTTCCATGCACCCTGTGAGTATGGTTGAAGACTTTCCTACACTTCCTCTGCTTCGATTGAATGACTGCTACCTCATGCAAGTTTTTGTCAATGCTGGCTTCTGAGGCGCAGACTTCTGAATCTCATCCGGATGTCCATCAAGGCCATCTCCCTTGCTGATATCTGCACTGCCGATGGCAAACGGCTTTCTCCAATGGCCTTCCAGTTGCAGTCCTCAAACCATCTTCACAATCATCTTGACTGGCCTCGTTGCCCTCCCCCACCATGGCTTCTACCAGCTCAGCATCTTTGGCAACGCACCCTTCAGAAATCCTTCTTAGCGCCGTTGGCCTTGCCTTCTGATAGAGCCATCCACCCCTCCTTTTACCTGGGGCATTGGCTGTCATCCAAGTCTTCCTCTTTGTGGCCTTGGTTTTTGTGTCCTTCTACTGACAGGCTCTTCTTCAAATGTCCTTCTGGCTGGAGGGTTGGTTCTTCTCAAAGCCGAGGCTGATACAGCTTCACCACTACCATTCTCCCCGCCAAACCTGCCAGTGCCGACACTCTTGTCTCCCTCCTGTCAAGTGGGAATGTGTTCCGGATTGTAGGTCCTTCCACCTTTGTCTCACATCCACCAGATGAGGATCCCTTCACCTATGATCCGTTTGAGTGTCTCCCAGCCACCCCAGAGGATGCATTTGACGCTCTCTGCAATTCTCCCCGAGTTCTTCTCCATCAATACTCCCTTCCCCAGGATGGATGCTAGGCTCGTGCCGATGCCATTCTGAGTGGCACTGCCAGTGCTGTCTGTGACGGCTCTTATGACCCCCTTCTACTCCGAGGCACATCTGCGTTTCTCCTATCCCCCACCTCCTCCACCAAGTCTCCCTCCTTGATCCTCACTGGATCTAACCTTGTCAGTGGCTCACCCAAAGATAAGTCTTCCTACCGGAGCGAATTGGCTGGCATCATTGGTGTCCTCACCTGCTGTATGGCTCTGGTGGACCGCTATGATGTTGCCTCCGGCTCACTCACCATCGCCCTTGATGGGGCTACGGCTCTACAACAGGCTCAGGGAACCTGGCCCTTGGCTATTTCCCAGAAATCTTTTGACTATATCTATGTCATTTGCAATATGCTCTCTGCTCTTCCAATCACTGTCACATTCAGGTGGGTTAAGGGTCATCAAGAGGGTCTTTCTCTTGACTGGTGGGCTCTTTGCAATCATCAGGTTGATGGCATGGCCAAGGCATTTCTATCCTTGACTCGTGTCTCCCCCTACCACTTTCCCCGGCTTGTGTTTGAGCCCTGGGCTCTCTCGCAGAATGGTCTCAAATGCTCTTGCTTTGACAGAGATGCCTTGCACATTCTTTTTTCTGGCCCTCCCCTGCCTCACTATTGGCACACTCACCATGACATCTCCATTCCACCACAAGTCTCCAATTCCATCCACTGGTGTGCTCATTGCTCTGCTTTCAAGCGCCTTCCTCCTGGTATGCAACGGTGGTTTGTCAAGTTTGCTTCAGTTTGCATCGGTGTTGGCAATCAGTTACTCCATTACCAGCACCAGGATCACTCCAGATGCCCTCTGTGTGCCCAGGATGAGGAGAAGGTTTCCCATGTGCTTTCCTGTGAAGCCCCCGGGGCTGTCCAGCACAGCTTGTCTTCCTTTAGGGGCCCTTTGCAGCAGCGCCTTACCTCTGAGCTTACAGAGCCCTCCCTGGCTCTTGCCATTGTGAATGTTACCACTAGGGTTCATCAAGGTCAGCGTATTCACCCTTCATCATACTCCCCTGCTATTGCCTCTGCTGTAAGGGTTCAGCGTCATATTGGATGGCACAACTGGTTTCTTGGGAGATGGTTCCCCCTCTGGCATCAGATTCAAGCTGATTACTATTCTTTGATTGGTAGCAAGCGTTCTCCTCGTCGATGGGCCACTGCAGTGATTCGCCAATTCTTCCTCACTTGCTGGGATCTCTGGACATATCAGAACCAACGGCTCCATGACACTGGGGGGGTGCTTGAGGCTGAACAACACCAATCACTCAATGCCTCCATTTTGTCTGAATTGGCCATTGGCTTAGCCGGTGCTCTGTCTCAATTCCACTCCCTTCTTCAGACTCCCCTCCAAGTGCTTCGTGGCTACACTCTTACTGCAAAGTGTCAATGGCTTGCGACCATCCAGCTTGCCAGGAGACACTATGCAGTCCCTCCCCAGTCCCAGCAGCTGTATCACCAGGAGGCTGCCTTGATGAGGGCTTGGCTGTATGGTGCCTAGCCATGTGTGCCATTCTGACGCACTCTGTGCCTATCCTAGTGCTGCACAAAGTATTATTTTCCTTCTGAATCCGATTCGTTGAGAGTCTGATTCAAAGGCTTCTGAAGAACAGCAACGCTGCGTTAGTGTGTTAGTAGACGAACGATTGTACTCTACGCGTGACAATTGTGTTTGGATACTTTCGACAACGGATAATCGGACTACAGGCGAAGCTAGGGAAACGCCGGATCTCTTCTTGCTGTGACTTATTCAGATTGCAGCGAGACAGACCTTAGTATGTAGATTACAAGTAGTTGGTAGCAACTAGTGTGAATTTTGGGATATAAATCAGTTGAATGTTAAAAGTATGAGATAAAGTGAAATCTTGCCGAAATGCAAGATATCTCTTTTATTGAGATGAATACGTTGCAACTGCTGTTGCGTAGTGATGAGATTACTCGCTGATTATTTCCGTACATGTATTGGTCGTTGACCATATATATCTGTATGCATGTATATGTATTGTGTGAGAATTACACGCCAACGGTTTTCTTCTCTTGTTCCGTTAGGAAGACTTCATGATATGTTTATCATTAAGGTCAGGAATTGCTTCCGTAGCTTGTGTGATATTTTATGAAATCAGAGTTTGCTCACCGAAGAACAATGGCAATACTGTAAAACAGGGATTGCTCACCGTTGATGCGCGATGGGAATTGATGCGCCGTGGGAATCGATATGCCGTGGGAATCGATTACTTTGATTGATACGGGACTCATTGATTCGTACGAATATGATATCTACCATCTGGTAGCTTTGGTACTTCTGGTCACGAAAGGAATTTAATACAAAGTGTGGCTCTTAGTGTTTTGCCAAGTGTTGCACCCAGTGTCACTACTAGCACTGCGCCAAGTTATGCTCCAAGTGTTTCACCAGCCGCTGCACCAAGTGTGGTTCCTAGTGTTTCCCCTAGTGTTGCACCCAGTGTCACTACTCGCCCCGCACCAAGTGCTTCCCCAGGTGTTTCACCAAGTGCCGCTCCAAGTGTGGTTCCTAGTGTCTCACCAAGTGCTGCACTCAGTGTCAATCCTAGAACTGCATCAAGTGTGGCTTTTAGTGTCTCACCAAGTGTTCCACACAGTGTCACTACTAGCACTGCACCCAGTCCTACTCCAAGTGTTTCACTAAGCGCAGCCCCCACGCGTGGCTCCTAGTGTTTCACCCAGTGCTGCACTCAGTGCCAATCCTGGCGCTGCACCAAGTGTGGCTCTTAGTGCTTCACCAAGTGTTGCACCCAGTGTCACTACTCGTACTGTACCAAGTTCTGCTCCAAGTGTTTCTCCAGACACCATGCGCGGACCCCCCTGTCCTTCCTAGTTCTTCACCAAGTGCTGCTCCCAGTGCCTGGCCCTACTAGCGCTGCACGATAGCGATGATCCATTGGAGTGAACCGATCATACTTTGGTATTTCTGTATACCAGTTTCCTCGAGAAAGGCTGAGGAGTCCAATTTGGGATGATCGTTCTCTGCAATGGGTGATTGGAACCTAGTGCTAGGTTTGCATCCGAACATTTGTTCGTAAGACGCTTCCATCTTTTCGATGAACTTTATGGGATTCATGCATAGAACACCATGCGCGTCGCGCTCAAATCCGCAACCTAGGTGAAAGTTCATAGGTCCGGATCCCTTCAGTTTGAAGTTATACGGTGACGACTGCAATATCTTCAAGAAGGAATTGGGATCTGCCATGCAGAGACATAGGTCATCGACATATGTGCATATAAGTTCATATACACGTTCACCATGTTTGTTCGTGCCAGGCTTGAGGAATATTTCCGGTTCTGCGCGGGATCGTTCGAAGCCGAGTTCGATGAGACAAGCTGCGAGTAAGTCACCAAAGCACTTGCCTGAAGACCTGAGGCCGTATAGGGCTTTGTAAATGATCAACAGGTGATTTTCCAGCGATCCGAATTTGGGACCTGCCTTGATGCATACTTTCTCGCAGGTAACTGCTTCTAAGTAGGCATTACCTATGTCGGTACCCCATGCTTCCAAGTCGTTCAGTTCAGCTAGGAATAGGCACATACGTAGGCCGCGGAGAGATACGACACCTGCGTAAACACTGTGGATAGGGGCCTCAGTGAGATTACCGTTAGCAACGAGACGAGCCTTGTGTCTACCGTCGTGCTTGACGGCATATATCATGTGTACCTTGATCTGTTGGAATCCCGGGGGAATGGAGCTTGTCTTGTACACGCCTTTATCAATGAATGTATTGTATTCATTGAGTTGTGCCATTTCCAGAGTGGTGGCATCTTCCCATTTGGTGTTTCCGTTGGCTTGATCAAATCGGAGGGCTTCTTCGTGGTTACGAGGTACTTTGAATCCGTATTGGTACTGCGGAGTTGTACGGAAAGAACGTAGTTTGGCTTGGTGCACGAGTCGATCAAGTTTCTTGGTTCGTCGCGCTAGGTTGGTGATGCGCTTGAGGCGTTTCCAACCCAGAAGGTCAAGCAAGTTGTTGTCTTTCCCATATTTTGCAACGGTGACTGGGTCATCAGCCGCAATGTTGGCTAGAGGTTCATATGTGCGTTCCATATTTTCCCATTCAATCCAAAGGTTATACTTGGAACCTTTGTATTGAGGATGCTTGTTATCCAGCGGACCTTGGTGTCCTAGGATGCGGCGAAATGACCAAAGTTTGCCGTCTTCTTGTGTTGAATCACGATGAATGTAATTCATGACATCATTGCATGCAATGATATCATTGAGTTCATCATCAGAGTGTTTGCACTTAAACTTGATGAAGTCTTTGTTGCGTTCAAGACTGTCTTCAACATCGACGATGGTGAGACGTTTCCGGGTGCCATCGGGGTTGGTTATAAGGAAGGATTGTCCTTGTAGTTCGGCAATCGGGACCATAGGAATGGTAATGGGTTTACCATCATCGTCAAATTGTGCGTTACCTTCTTCGTCGGTAACAACTACCTGTGATGGGTCTACTGAAGGAGTAGCGGGGTTGGTGTGTGGAGTTGTGACGTCACTAACATCAAAGTATGCTAATTCCGGTGGATCAAAATCATCTTCAGTAAGGAGAATGCCATCGGATGTCTTGCTGAAGATGTGTGTCGTAGGGGGACCATCAAAACTCTCCCCATAGTTGTTAGGGAGTGGAGAAGGTGACCAGCTCGGGCTGTCATTGACCTTCTTATAAAGAAAGCTCGGTAACGAGGGGTGGGCGGGTGGTTGAAGAATTGGTTGAGTGCCAGATGCATGGGGCGTAGTACCTGGTTGTTCGTTGGGTACAGATGGGATGGTGTCATCGGCAGTGTCAGAATCAGCGGGTGAAACGCTAGGGGGAATTGAGTTGCCTGGTTTCGTAGACTCGTCAATGGGTTTACTCTGAGTGGTATGCTCCCCATGTTTGAATGCTGGAGCTTCTCCAGTGGCGTATAAACGGGGCAAGGAATCCTTGGCGTTACGCCATTTGATGAAACCATCATCAGTGAATAGGCCTGCGCGTTTGTTACGAGACTCAGGTGTAAGAGCAGAGCGGACACCGGACCGGTCAAGTAACTTGTTGGTAACGGGATCCCAGATTCGGAAGCAGAGTCCATTGCCAACATGTTCGGCGATGCTGACGAAGTGACCTAGGCGTTCGGTAGACTGGGTACCGAAAGGGGAGTCGTTGGTTTTGAAATACACAGGTTCAAACCAGAAGAAACTGGTGTATGCGCTGATGTCGCCAAGTGTACCGGTAGCAATGAAGACCGGTTGTTTATCTGACAACGTAGGATCAGAAATAACATTGAGGAGACCCGCGACGTATGTCATGCACAGTAGCCATAGATGTGGTGGTGTGCCTGTACGATCCATGACGCGATTGACAATGCGCTTGAACATTTGATATCGACGTTCAAATTGATTCTGGTGTTGGTGATAAGGTTCACTTTGCCAGAGTCCAATCCATAGCATTTTGAGGTAATCGACGACCTTCTTACTGGATTGATAGCTACCGTGGTCGCAAAGAAGGCAAATGGGCCTGCCCCATTTTCGAACAAAGTTCTGGAAGCAAGATAGGAAATCGCCGGTGGTACGCATTTCTTCAACGTGTATAATATGTGACTTGTGGCCGAAAAAGATCTGAGCAATCTTGGAGCCACCATCAATTGCTGGGACATCTGAATAGACAGCATCGGACATGACATCGTCATTGAAGGGTCGAACGTTCATGGCCGGTTGAGGGGAATGAAAGCGTTTGAAAATGTTGCCATCAGGGCTAACCGCCAATGAACCATATTGGGTTGAGTTTTCAAACGTGGCCTTGATGCGATCGGTGGAAACCCAACAAAAGAAAGGTTTCAGGGATAGGTAGTCATGTTCATTGGGGTATCTCTCGCGGGGCGTAGCCGCAATACGTGTAGTATCACTGGCAGTGCAATCTGTCGGAAACGCAGTGACTGTCCCAGAGGCTTCAGGTAAGGTGCAGCATGCGAGGCGTTCTTGATGAATGTAGTTGGTGGAAGTAAGCCAAAAGGAGCGATCGTTGGTTCTATGGTCATCAATTGGAAGGAAGGGAGATCGAGTGGATTGGCTGGAATATGAACTGAGGGACGTGACCGTGGAGGAGTCGGGTGGTACAGAGATATCCAATCCTTCAAGACAACGTGGGTTTCCATATTCGTCGTAATCGGCATAAGGGAGTTGCTGTGGCTGAGGAGGATATTTCTGGAGAAATTGTTCATCTTTTGCACTGATCGTGGTATCAAGAACAGATGGGTCCCAATGCTTATCGGATGTCATGATAACATGTGGGAGCGTGTCAAACTCAATAGTCGTGTACTTTCGCATCGCAAGGTATGGTAAACCGTGTCGTATGCTAAGAGGCAGTGCATATCCATCGGAGGTGGTGATGACTTGTCCACCGCCCGCTTTGATGGATGTGTCGTCGACAGTGGAAAAATATGCTTCCATCTGACCGGAGGACAATATAGAAGGGTGTCGTCCCGTATAGGCACATTCATTGAAAATGAGGATGACGGGGCCTCTGTTCGATATGGAATATGCTCCGCATGTAGCAATGGGGATATTCTGAACCTGGTGATTGTTAATGCCGGTGACATTGACATATCGTGGTGGGATATCCTTGGAAATGAGACATGCATCATTGCCGATGATGCAACCATTTGCGCCGCTATCGACCATGGCAAAACCAGGGCTAGTAACCGTAGTTTTGTGTATGCGGTATGTGTACGACGTTACTGGGCTATCGTTAGGAAAGGTCAGATCTTCGTCAGGATTATACCACTGATGAAAATTGGCGGAATATGATGATGTTCCTACAGGTATTTGGGTGTCACCGTCCTTTTTGTACCGAATGTCAGGGTTTTCGGAAAGGAATCGAGCGGGATGCGCGGGTGACACGGAAGACTTGAGAGGTCGCTGGTCCTTGGATGAAGAGGTTGTTGATTTGTATACACCTAAGGATGCATGGAAAACACCTCTACGATCATTTTCTACAGCAGGATGTAGATCTGCTGCTGAATTGGCAAGTTCATCTTTGGTCGAAGTATCGTCTTCTCGGAATGATACCGAATGTCCATGTTGATATGCCTTCCGGGTAATGGGTTTGACACTGTTGGGGTCAGGCTGGTCCTTGTTAAGTAAGTCGTGTCGTAACGATGTGACCACGATTTTCTTGCCTTCCGGAGAAAAACTAAGCCAACTTTTCATGTCCTGACATGACAGGGCCTTCCATATGTTTGTAGGTAACCGTGTGGTAGGGTCAGGAGTACGTCCAGCCTTAAATACCGCATAATCCTGATAGTCTCCTTCAAATTCGATAGGAAGAGCATAGTCATCATGGTTTTGGCTTTGTTCAGAGGAGAAATCATGAACGTGTGCACGTACAGTCGACCGAGGAGCTGCCATTGCGGACTGGGAATCGAGTCGAGTTGCTTCGAGTAAAAGCGTGATTTTAAGATCGTGGATAGCAGCGGCTTCGGCGACCGCATCCGTCACGGTGCTATTCGTTCCACCTGGATCCTTGACTTTGGCAAACTGTTCACTTAGCTGAAAGCTGGAATAGCATGCCTGACATAATGCTGATTTTACAGTATGGTACTCAAGGGGCTTGTTGGGAGGACGGAGCTTATTGAGGTGATTTAATTCATCAAACCAATGTGTAATGAATTTCACTTTGGATTCCTTCCAATTGTTGAGATTTAACTTTAGCAACGCTTGTAGCTGAGTCGAATTGTCATATACCTTGGCTTTTGATTTGCTGTGAAGGTTTACGAAATCGAAGTATGCCTTGTGTCCATCACGAGTGGTGGTATGACTGTGTACACACGATGCAGAAAGGTCGCTTTTGAAGACTTCCAACATTAGTACCCAGAAGAAAGCACACTGTTTGACGAAGAGATCACAAGTATAACCCAGAAGCGTAGCTGGAGGCCAAGTTTCATCAAGGAATGTCTCTGTGTCGATGTCGTATGCCTCGAGTTTAGCTTTGAAACCAACGAGCCAGTGTTCGAATCTTGAGTCATTCGTGAGGGGCGTAAAGGACTTTTCATCCCGTGCTTTTCGGCACCAAGATTCGTACTTTACCTGCTGAGGTGACTTTTTGCTACTTCCCGCCGGAGGAGGTGGGGGGTTCAGAGCGGATTCATTACGCATGCGTTGGGCACGCTCTTTGCAGAATGACTGGAATTCCTTATATGTATATGATTTTACATCCTTCCAAGTTCTCAAGTCTTCTGCTAGAGCGACATCGTCTTCTTGTAGATCGATAGCGAAATCCGCAAGTACTTCTATGTTCCTTTGAACGGATCGAGGGATATGCGTTGGTAGTCCTCCTTCAGTATAGGTAAGCTCGCGTGCAAAGTCCGGTTCGATAAGTGCGTCGAGGAATGCATTCCACTCGCATAATCCGCCTTCCTTGAGAGCTAAACACAATTTACTATTATCCTCACTTGTTACGTTGAGTAGGGATACGAGTATCTTTTTCATATCAGTATCAAAACTGGGAAAGAGGTTGGTAGTAGTAACTTCGGCGTCATTCTTCTCTTCGCCCCCAAATACATTGCCGGGCATCGTCGGTATGTTCGGCATCTGTGACGGTTCCAATCCTCCGAGAGAATTGCACGGTGACTGGGAATGAGAACTGCTTCGTGTACGATGTGCGACTGGCATATGCCAGCGTAGAGATTGTATTCAATTTCGTTCCTGTTCCTTTTTGGTGTGCAAGCCGTCTTAGAGCTTGTGACTGTTAATCTATTATTTTCCTTCTGAATCCGATTCGTTGAGAGTCTGATTCAAAGGCTTCTGAAGAACAGCAACGCTGCGTTAGTGTGTTAGTAGACGAACGATTGTACTCTACGCGTGACAATTGTGTTTGGATACTTTCGACAACGGATAATCGGACTACAGGCGAAGCTAGGGAAACGCCGGATCTCTTCTTGCTGTGACTTATTCAGATTGCAGCGAGACAGACCTTAGTATGTAGATTACAAGTAGTTGGTAGCAACTAGTGTGAATTTTGGGATATAAATCAGTTGAATGTTAAAAGTATGAGATAAAGTGAAATCTTGCCGAAATGCAAGATATCTCTATTATTGAGATGAATACGTTGCAACTGCTGTTGCGTAGTGATGAGATTACTCGCTGATTATTTCCGTACATGTATTGGTCGTTGACCATATATATCTGTATGCATGTATATGTATTGTGTGAGAATTACACGCCAACGGTTTTCTTCTCTTGTTCCGTTAGGAAGACTTCATGATATGTTTATCATTAAGGTCAGGAATTGCTTCCGTAGCTTGTGTGATATTTTATGAAATCAGAGTTTGCTCACCGAAGAACAATGGCAATACTGTAAAACAGGGATTGCTCACCGTTGATGCGCGATGGGAATTGATGCGCCGTGGGAATCGATATGCCGTGGGAATCGATTACTTTGATTGATACGGGACTCATTGATTCGTACGAATATGATATCTACCATCTGGTAGCTTTGGTACTTCTGGTCACGAAAGGAATTTAATACAAAGTGTGGCTCTTAGTGTTTTGCCAAGTGTTGCACCCAGTGTCACTACTAGCACTGCGCCAAGTTATGCTCCAAGTGTTTCACCAGCCGCTGCACCAAGTGTGGTTCCTAGTGTTTCCCCTAGTGTTGCACCCAGTGTCACTACTCGCCCCGCACCAAGTGCTTCCCCAGGTGTTTCACCAAGTGCCGCTCCAAGTGTGGTTCCTAGTGTCTCACCAAGTGCTGCACTCAGTGTCAATCCTAGAACTGCATCAAGTGTGGCTTTTAGTGTCTCACCAAGTGTTCCACACAGTGTCACTACTAGCACTGCACCCAGTCCTACTCCAAGTGTTTCACTAAGCGCAGCCCCCACGCGTGGCTCCTAGTGTTTCACCCAGTGCTGCACTCAGTGCCAATCCTGGCGCTGCACCAAGTGTGGCTCTTAGTGCTTCACCAAGTGTTGCACCCAGTGTCACTACTCGTACTGTACCAAGTTCTGCTCCAAGTGTTTCTCCAGACACCATGCGCGGACCCCCCTGTCCTTCCTAGTTCTTCACCAAGTGCTGCTCCCAGTGCCTGGCCCTACTAGCGCTGCACCAAGTGTGGCTCCTGGCGTTTCACCCAGTGCTGCTCCCAGTCTCTCACCACCTCCTGCACCCAGTGCTGCTCCTCGTGTTTCACCATGCGCGGACCCCATCGTCCTTCCTAGTTCTTCACCAAGTGTGGCTCCTAGTGTTGCACCCAGTGCTGCTCCCAGTGACCAAGTTCTGCACCCAGTGCTGCTCCTAGAGCTGCACCAAGCGTGGCTCCTGGCGCTGCACCCAGTGCTGCTTCAAATATATCATCACATTCTGCACCCAGTGCTGCTCCCAGTGTTACACCAAGTTTTGCACCCAGTGCTGCTCCCAGAGATGCCCCAAGTGTGGCTCCTGGCGCTGCACCCATTGCTGCTTCCAATATATCGCCACCTTCTGCACCCAGTGCTGCTCCCAGTGTTACACCAAGTTCTGCACCAGTGTTGCTCCCAGAGCTGCCCCAGGTGTGGCTCCTGGCGCTACACCCAGTGCTGTCCCCAGTATATCACCACCTTCTGCGCCTAGAGTTGCTCCCAACGTTTCACCAAGTTCTGCACCCAGTGCTGCTCCTGGAGCTGCACCAAGTTTGTTTCCTAGCGCTGCACCCAGTGCTGCTCCCAGTATCTCACCACCTTCTGCACCCAGTGTTGCTCCCAGTGTTTCACCAAGTTCTGCACCCAGTGCTGCTCCTTGAGCTGCACCCAGTGTGGCTCCTGGCGCTGCACCCAGTGCTGCTCCCAGTATATCACCACCTTCTGCACCAAGCGCTGCTCCCAGTGTTTCACCCAGTTCTGCACCCAGTGCTGCTTCTAGAGCTGCACTAAGTGTGGCTCCGGGCACTGCACCCAGTGCTGCTCCCACTATCTCACCACCTTCGGCACCCTGTGCTGCTCCCAGTGTCTCACCAAGTTCTGCACCCAGTGTTGCTCTTAGCGCTGCACCAAGTGTGGCTCCTGGCGTTGCACACAGTACTCCTCCCAGTGTATCACAACTGTTGCACCAAGTGTGGCTCCGGGCACTGCACCCAGTGCTGCTCCCAGTATCTCACCACCTTCTGCACCTAGCGCTGCTCACAGTGTTTCACCAAGTTCTGCACCCAGTGCTGCTCCTAGAGCTGCACCAAGTGTGGCTCCTGGCGCTGCACCCAGTGCTGCTCCCAGTATCTCACCCCCTTCTGCACCCAGTGTTGCTCCCAGTGTCTCACCACCTTCTGTACCCCGTGCACTTCCTAGTTCTTCACCAAGTGCTGCTCCCTGTGTCTCACCAACATTTGCACATAGTACTGCTCCCAGTATTTTACCCTTCCTACTGTATGATTGTCGGTAGCTGCTCCCAGTTTGGTTTATGCTACCGGTATCCTTCAGCAGTTTGTCCTTGTACCCTCCCTGCTTGCTTTCAGGATTGGTTTGAGAAATTTGTCATTCTACAACTTGGGGCTTAAACTCTCTTTGATTGAGGTGGCGTTAAAGTCTGGATACAGACTGAGTAGTTTAGATCCACCTTCAGTGGTTAAAGTTACTTAAATACGTATATTATCATCTGAAAGGATCTGGGCCCATGAACTTTCACTTGGGATGCGGTTTTGAACGAGATGAACATGGTGTCCTTTGCATGAATCCTATCAAATTCATTGAATAGATGGAAGCATCGTATGAGCAAATGTTTGGATTTAAACCTAACACCAGGTTCCAATCACCCATCACCGAGAACGATCATCCCGAACTTGATTCGTCGGCATTTCTGAAGACAATAGTACCAAAAAATACCAAAGCATGATTGGTTCACTTCAATGGATCATCGCCATTGGACGATTCTATGTGCAAACCGCTGTGATGACACTCTCAAGCTTTAGAGCCCAACCTCGCCAAGGGCATCTTGACCAAGCCAAGCATATATATGGGTACATCTCTAAGTTCAGACACTTCAAGATCAGGTTCAGAGTGGAACCTCCGGATTTTATATTGGCTGAAAAGGATACCACCAATTGTTCCAACACCATTTATGGGGAGCAAACCGAAGAGCTACCCAACGACACTCCAGTACCTCTTGGGAAGACAGTCGTGCTAACACACTTCTACGATGCAAACCTTATGCATGATATTCTGAGTGGAAAGGCCGTAACCAGCATCCTCCACTTTGCGAACAAGACTCCCGTGGTGTGGTTTTCAAAGAAACAAGCAACTACAGAAACAGCCACATTCGGAGCTGAGTTTGTCGCAGGACAAACTTGCATTGAACAAATCATTGATCTTTGACAATCATTCCAATACCTCGGAACTTGTGTACATGATATCTCCTATTCGTGGGTAGACAACAAGAAAATGATCCAGACAGCAACCTTCCCATATGCAAGACTGCACAAACGTCACCATATACTGTCCGTACCACTATGTACGAAGTATAATCGTGAAAGGTTTCATTCAAATGCTGCACATCCCTGGAAAGGATAATTGTGCAGACATCCTCACTAAGCATTGGGGACACTCCGTTGTGCATCCACGGCTCAAGCCCATCTTCCACTTCTGTGGAAATACTGGAGACCTTCTACAGGATGATCAAAACACCATTTACACGTGACGGTCTTTCACAAGGAAACATGGGGAGTATTAAATTCCTTTTGTGTCCAGTAATACCAATGCCATACGGCAACAGTTTGTTCTATTCGAAAGAGTCCATGCGTTTGATTAAGTCAAGAGATCGATTCCCACGGTGTGTCAATTCTCACGGCGTACCGATCCCCATCGCGTATTGATGGTGAGCAATCCCTGTTTTCTAGTATTGTCCAGATTCTACGGTGAGCAATCTTTGGTTTCAATGAAATACCACACAATCTACAGTGAGCAATTCCTGACTTCATTGATAAACATCACATGGAACCTTCCCAGATCCACAGGAGAAGAAAACCGTTGTCAGAAGCTTCTCACACAATATATATATATATATATATGATCAATACATGTGCGGAATTAATTCAGGGAGTAATTTCATCGCGATGCATTAGTGGTCGCAACGTCTTTCACCACAATAAAAGAGATATCTTGCATTTTGGTAAGATTTCACTTTATCTCATACTTTTAACATTCAACTAATTATATCTCCAAAATTCCACACTAGTTGCTATCAACTACTTGTAATCTACATTACCTAAGATCTATCTTACTGTGCCGACAAAGTTGGTAGTAAGAAGAGATCTGGCGTTTCCATAGTCTTGCCTTGTAGTAAGATTGTCTGTTGCCGAAAGTATCAAAACACATTCGTCACGCGTAGAGTACAACCATCTACTAACACACTAACGCAGCGTTGCTGTTCTTCAAAAGCCTTCGAATCAGACTCTGAACAGACCGGATTCAGAAGGAAAATAATACCGAGAGCAATATTTGTTCAGCGGCTTCGATGATAGGCTTCTTGTCTGCATCACTCATCCCTGAATAGTCACCATACTTTTTGGTTGGGAAGACTCGTTTCATGGTGTACCTGATCAGTTCCTTGGACACGATCTGAATCCCTGCAGCCTTCATCACCTCAAACCGCATTTGCATCTCTCCCACGTACTTTGTTGGATCCTTTGACCCATCCTGAAACGCCGTGCGGAATTTCTTCAGCTTCATGAGTACGTCCACAGGCAGGCAGATAGATGACTCATTGTCTCTGTAGCATATCTCCTTGAGGTATTCGAGTAATTTCAATGTGTCACCCTGTTCCTCAGTCGCTGTCCAATCATCCATCGCCTTTAGCTTCTCGGTGATGCCCGAGCTAAGCTGGCCATGCATGATGTCAAACATCTTCTTGAGATCCTCCTCGTATCTCTTGATGCCTTTCTTGATCCCCATTTGCTCCTCTATCCAGAGTCTGCTGTAGAGCTCTTTCTTGTGTACATCTACCACTCCATTGTCAGTCCACTTTTCTGCGTCCGGGAATGCAATCGTGAAATCTTCCTCTGTGAGCCCTTTTAGGGTCCGCATGGTCTTATGCAAGTCGGGGTTCATCTTTCCTGCTGCAATCTTTGCGGCCTTGTAGAAAGTGTCAAACTGCTGTGATATGGGTGTTTTGTGGTCCAGACTACGATCAATAACTATCCCTTTCATCTCTGTCTGGTCTTCTCCTTGGAATTGGCTGCTGGTAGTCGTTCCTCGAGTGTTGGGGCTGTTGTTGCGTTGCCCGCGCTGTCGTTGGCGGTCACCATCTTGCTGCTTCCTGGGCGTGTTTCCGGTTCCACAGTTGTTTGCCTTGGCCTTGGTGTCCATTGTTTTGCTGTTTGCTGCTTGAAACGTGAATCTGGAGTAATCTCTAACAGATAATGTGAGTGATTAGCATGTGCCGAGGATATATAACTCTACAGGGTCAATGTATTCTGTTTCCAACCTCCCAGAGTTCCTCGACAGGGCTAGCTGGATTGAAGGTAGAAATAACTGTGGTGATTTCTGCTTACCACTACTTTTAATTTTATGTTGAAATCAGCGTATTACGAGCACGTGATGCTACGAGATACACAAACACCTTAAAGAATAAAGTTAAATCTAATGAGAGATTGCATTATGTCCTAATAGTGAGATAAAATTAAAAGTATGTGCCGATTGACTAAATGATGCAATTGTCTCATTTCTCTCCAGCCCATGTATGTTTGTACTGTGGATAAGTACTGGCTGGTACATTTTTACCTGCCGCCATGTTTTTAGTAATTTGGTAAACAGGTTGCGCGACCACCGTCTGTGCTGTGCTCCAACAGTGGAAACCCTTTTTTTATTTCATTACTTTGTATGTGTTGATTGGATTCATTCGCAGATGATCAAAAAGACGCAATTATCACAGTACTCTGTCCATTTGACTGTTGAGTCCTACTAGGAGTCCAGACAGTACTAGATGGTCGAACAATTTGTCCTCGAATGGGCTGAAGGTTTGATACATGGAGGGCGGGTCTGCTTGGAGCGAGGGTTGAGTTGGTTTCGTTCGAACCGAGAAGGTCGTCCTCGCTATCCGTCATGTTTAAATCGCGAAGATCCCGGTCGAAATCCATCACGTTCGAGTCGGAATCCATCGCATCAATATCACTGGCATCATCTTCCGTCAGTGCTCGGAATCCACCCCGAAGATATGTCGGGAAGACATCGTCTACTGATGTTGACAACGGTATGTTCCCTGCGGCTAAAACGCCAATGATCTGAAAGGATCTAATGAATTTCATTTTAGTTTATAAACGTTCGAGGACAAGATCGGAGTGCAAACACGGGTTCAGGTGTGGGAAATAGAAAATAGACGTCGGCGTATCCAGTTATGAACAAACCACAATCATTGAGGAGGCGACGATTGTTAATTGTGAGTTTGTCTGTGCAGATTATTTGCATTCACGAATTTTCCTTTTGTTCGACCGTATTCACGATGGCATGCATTATTATGACCCCGTCCGTACAAATACGACCCAAAATGCCAGTGCAACTATTGGCATGTTCAGCTAATGCCTTATCCAAATTTTTGTTGCAATTGCTAAAAACACGCTGATAAATTTCATTAGGCATTGTGTGACCGTACCGTACTAGAGTAATTACAGGATCCAGTAATAATCTTGTGTTCTTGAACCATATTCTCTTTCTTTATCAGGATTTCGGTCTCGACGATGGTTGATGAAGTCACAGGTTTAATTTATGCTTCTAGTCAGACCTCCGCACTTGAGTGTAACTCCGACTAATGTTTGTGCTCGATCCCGTAATATTGAAGTTACCGGTTCGGACCGGTACGTAATTTTACCGGTGCGAATGGGGATGACATGACGTCCATTTTTGATGTAATCTTACCGTCTCAACTCGTCAAGCAGCAGTTGATGTACGGTACCGTAGCGAACCGAATGTAAGGAATGGTAGTGCCACGTGGGACGTACGACGTACGAACCAAAGGACCCCCTTTAGTATGCAAGATCTCACTGTATCACCAACATAGGTACAGCACTCTACGATACGATTCGATACTCGAAATTGCTCACTACAAGCAGCAATCGAACTGTAAGCAGCAAAATTACAGGCAAAGCACTAACAAGCCTGTAAAGGATTCCTCCAGCAAGAACCAAGCCTACAGCTCACTCTTTTTGCTCCTACAACGATTAGTAGTAGAATAAGTTGGCTTATACGTCCAGGTCCAATAGTCCTCCCTATTGTACCCGTACAAGCCTATCTTGGTATGATAGTCATCTATCGCGCCGATTCCGATTCCTCCCAACGCGAGGACTCTATCTTGGCTCGGTAGTCATCTATCGCATGCCACCAGGCCCGACGCGCCTCGAGACCTACAAGCCTCTCTCTCGGGTTCGATAGTCATCCTATCGTACCGCGAACCGATTCTTCCCAACGTGAGGATCACAGGGCCCAACACGTCCCCTACAAGTCCGAGCTAGGCCCAATGTGCCTACATTGGCCGGGTATTACACGGAGGCCCGACAAGCCCATCTCGTTTCGATAGCCTCTATCGCGCCGATTCCTCCTGACACCCTCGGCAAGTGCAGTGCCCGCGAACGCAACGACAACAGATGAACTATATGGAGTTCTTCCAAGGAAGGGGTCCCTTTGTGGATGCCCCTGCTAGGCACGACATCTACCAAGCCATCTACACTCTCTTCACTGAGTCAGAAGGAGCCCGGCTCCTCTCCCTCCTTCTAGATCGCAAGCCATTAAGGTTGGAATCAGCACCATACTGAACACCTACATGAGCCAGACTGAAGGTTTCAAGTCATATGGCTTCTTCTCGTACGATTTGGTACCAACTGAAACCGCAAACGACGTATTTTAGTAGAGTCGTCAAATCGATCGATTCAGCAAATTAGATAATCATACGAATTAGCGTTAGTACGAATTAATAAAGCAGTCAACAATACGATCGAATCGATCGATTACTAGTACTAGTCAATTGATTATACGACCAATCAATCAACAATATGACCGATTGATTAGAACAGTATGTAGAGCGGTCGACAACACATTCAAATAATTTTGCTCCAGCGCACCTCTAGTGGTTTTGGATCCCTCTTTTAAGGGGGTGCAATAGAGTTTTTGTATTCTCTTCGTAGCCTAAGTTTCTGTCTGGAGCAATGTTGGTGTTGTTGTTGAGTTTCTTAACTAATAATTGATTCCTTTATTTTAACTTTATTTTAACTAACTAACTAAGTAATCGATCGATTCGATTCTACTATCGATTCGATTCAGTATCGATTCGATTCAGCAACTAATAGATCAAATCGATTGATCGATTCAGCAACTAATCGATTGACTTGATCCTAGCTAATTGATTCCTAACAAGTCGTCACTGCTGCTGCTGTCACTGATGTCGTCACTGCTGTAGTCGGGATGCTGGAGACTGTTCACTTTTCTTTTGAGCTTCCCAGTAACATTAGTAACTTGGGGAGTAGTAAGAATCTGTGGAGTAATACTAGGACCACAACCACCGGCGCCGACAGCGCCGACACTACTAGGAGTAGATGTTGTAATACGATCGGCGCCGCTGCCGGCGACGGCGCCACTACCAGCGCCACTACCACCAATTGCAAGGAGTGCCTGCATCAATACCTTCCTCTCTTCATCTGCCTTTCTCTGATATTGTTGCTGTTGTTCCTGATATTGTTGCTGTTGTTCCAATGCCTGCTGCTGAAGCTTTAATACTTGAGCAACTGTATTTATCATCTTCAATTCCTCTCCTTTGCGATTGTTGTAATGTCTCTTCCTGCTAGTGCTCATGGTACTAACTTCTTCGAACTGTGTAACTTCTTGAGTTTGTTGAGTTGGTTGACCAAGTAGAAGTGGTACCGGTTGAGTTGAAGCATCAGGAGGAGGAGGAGGAGGAGGACGACGACGAGGGGGAGTAAACTCATCTGTTTCAATATCATACCTATCTTCTCCATCTATAATGCATGATTTGTCGCCTATCATTCGGAAGAGTTCCTTTGCCTCCTTAATGTCCCATATCATGGTTGGATTCCTTCTTCCGATGCAATCGATTGAATTTGCTGCGAATGGAATCAGTATCCCTTCCAGGAATTTTTTTAGCATGTAGGTCTGCAACATCTTCCCAGTCATCTCCTCCACATGGTAGGATAGCTCTAATGGCAGCAAACATGTTCTCCAACTCGGCCTTCGTGTAGTTGCTGATGCCGGCTTTCCTGCCTCCAGTCGAGGGCATACTGTTGATTGTTACAATCGATGGTATTGCTGGTGGTGTTCCTGTTTCTTTTCTTTTATGTGCCGAGCGGCTGAATTGAATCGAAATCGATTCATCATCCAATTCGCCTAGTAATCATAATCTAGCAAGGACGACGAGAACAGCAGTGGTGTAGGAGGATATCGGTGGTGCCGCCGTGTCTAACGCTGTGCTGGAGAGACAAGACGTACTGTTGTTGCTGTTGCTGTTTCTTTCCGGACTTTCTTTGTTTGCAATTTTTCAGCTGGCCAAAATTAGCGATGATCACCAAAAATACGGTACGGTAGCATGCAAGCGCGGCCGGCAAAAGAGGTGCAAGACAGAGATGCACCACATGATTCATTCCTGCGTTGGGGACTAAAATATTTGATTTTAGTGATTCCCTTCGAGTTTATTCTGTTTTTATTCAGTTAATGAGTGATTCCCACCAATGATAAAGTAATAAAAGTTTGCGACCAAAGTAATAAATCTATTCACATAGTTAATAGATCTATTAACTATTGAATAGAATTTAGCAGTCGAGACTGCATCGACTTGCAAAACTTTATTAACTGAATAAAAACAGAATAAACTCAAAGGGAATCACTAAAATCAAATATTTTAGTCCCCAATGCACGAACGAATCATGTGGTGCACCTCTTGCACCTCTTTTGCCGGGCATGCTTGCATGCTATTTTTGGTGATCATCGCCAATTTTGCTGAGCTGAAAAATTGCAAAAGAAAAAATTGCAGTCCGGAAAGAAAAGAAAGTCCGGAAAGAAACAGCAACAACAGTACAACTTGTCTCTCCAGCACAGCATTACTAGACATGCCGGCGGCACCACCGATGTCCTCCTACTACACCACGACTGCTGCTGCTCTTGTCGTCCTTGCTAGATCATTACTAGACAAATTAGACGATGAATCGATTCCGATTCAATTCAGCAGCTTCTCGGCACATAAAAAAAAGAAACAGAAACAGAAACAGAAACAGGAACAGGAACAGGAACAGGAACACCACCAGCAATACCATTGATCGTAACAATCAACACCATGCCCTCGACTGGAGGGAGGAAAGCCGGCATCGGCAACTACACGAAGGCCGAGTTGGAGAACATGTTTGCTGCCATTAGAGCTATCCTACCATGTGGTAGAGAAGACTGGGATGATGTTGCAGACGTACATGCTGAAAAATTTCCTGGAAGGGATACTGAATCCATTCGCAACAAATTCAATCGATTGCACCGGAAGAAGGCGCCAACAGGCAATCCAAACATGAGATGGGATATCAAGGAGGCAAAGGAACTCTTCAGACTGATAGGTGACAAGGCATGCATCATTGATGGAGAAGATATTTATGACATTGAAGCAGATGACTTTACTCCTCCTCGTCCCCCCCCCTCGTCCCCCCCCCCCCCCCCCCCCCTCCTCCTCCTCCTCCTCCTCCTCCTCCTGATGCTTCAACCCAACCGGTACCACTTCTACTTGGTCAACCAACTCAACCAACACAACCCAAAACTCAAGAAGTTACACAGTTCGAAGAAGTTAGTACCATGAGCACTAGCAGGAAGAGACATTACAACAATCGCAAAGGAGAGGAATTGAAGATGATGAATACAATTGCTCAAGTATTGAAGCATCAGCAGCAGGCATTGGAACAACAGCAACGATATCAGGAAAAGGCAGATGAAGAGAGGAAGGTGTTGATGCAGGCAGTCCTTGCAATTGGTGGTAGTGGCGCCGGTACCGGCACCGCCGTCGGTGCCACAACATCTACTCCTCCTAGTAGTGTCCATATCGGCGCCGTTGTTGGTGCCGTTGTTGGTGGTCGTGGTCCTAGTATTACTCCACAGATTCGTCTTACTACTCCCCAAGTTACTAATGTTACTGGGAAGCTCAAAAGAAAAGTGAACAGTCTCCAGCAGCATCCTGACTACAGCAGTGACGACGACATCAGTGACAGCAGCAGTGACGGCTTGTTAGGAACCAATTAGTGAAGACGAATCGAATCGATAGTGAAGGACGACGATTCGTTGACGTTGATTAGTTAGTTAGGAATCGAATCGATCAATTAGTTACTTAGTTAGTTAGTTAGTTAGTTAAAATAAAAGAATCGATTATTAGTTAAGAAACTCAACAGCAACACCAACATTGCTCCAGACAGAAACTTAGGCTTCGAAGAGAATATAAAAACTCTATTGCAACACCTTAAAAGAGGGATCGAAAACCACTAGAGGTGCGCTGGAGCAAAATTATTTGAACGTGTTGTCGACTGCTCTAAATATGACTAATAGATTGATCGATTGATCAATCCAAAACCACTACTAGAGGGCGCCGGAGCAAAAATATGAGTAATCGATCGGACATGATACGACGAGTAATCGATCGGACGCGATACGACTTGACTTCTCTAAGTAAATTAATCTAATTCATAACGCTAATTCGAACTAAAATACATTGTTTGCGGTTTCAGTTGGTACCAAACCGTAGGAGAAGAAACCTTCAGTCTGGCTCATGTAGGTGTTGAGTATGGTGTTGATTCCAACCTTAGCTGTCTGGAAGTTGTACAACAACATGACAAGCTTCAGAATGATCCTCCTGTCTCCCGTTTCTTCCAGCAACATGTTATCTTTGAGTCTAGGGAACCCACCTTGGATCTGTCTCATTCCCCATTCAGACATCTGTCTAACGCTAGTCGCATCTCTGTTCACTGCAATAGCCTTACGAACGGCCCGTCTTTTCATTTCTCTGGCCTCTTCCGTAGGCGTACCCTCAGGTATTTCTACAGGAGCTGTCAGAGGGTCATATTGACTACTTCTAAGAAGGTAGTCGTTTGTAGATAACTTAAAGGCGGAATCGACAACAAGCTTTGCCTTATACAGCTCATAAATAAGCTCCATCTTTTCATAGAGCCCATAGTCAGCTTGAGTACTATCGTGCCACAAACCAGGAGCATTCAAGACACAAGCGCGGATCCTTCCATCAGGGCAGAAAAGGAAGACACTATTCACATATGTACCACTAGTCCAACCATTGTAGTATTGGTTTTGTTTGGTCCAGTTGCCAGATTGCTGGAGATGCAGTTTAAGCCCGTCGCAAGCACCCCACACTCTGTGTGGACGAAGAGATGGATACTTTGCAGCAATAGCATCGATGTATTGTTGAGTCTCTTGTTCATTTGGCAAGCAAACCTTGGCAGCAGGATGATCTTGTAATGCGGTAAGAAGGACCTTGCGACCAAATTTGAGCCATCTGTACATAGGAGAGGCTGTTATTCCAAATGCTATAGCAACTGCTCTTGCTGCTGATCCTCTGGTTTGGAACCAGAATAAGATAAGAGCAAGACATCCGGTTGCATCAAACTCTCTACGATGAATATAATTGTGTTTGTTGTATTCCTTGAACTTCCGAATCGATCCGGTGTTCTTATCAATAGTGTATGAATTGAAGCATGGCTCAAATATATCTAGAAGCTCCCTGAATACTACGTGGTCGACTCCACAGCAATTCAAAAGGGCTTGATCATTGACCAATCGATAGAGATACACGAAAGCAGATTGGCTGTATCTCTTAATTGCTATCCGCGGGGTTCTACGGTCCCTTCTTCTCTTATCTTCCTCCCCAAGCAGTGGATTGTTGTAATCGGGGGTTAAGTAGTTGTCGTATCCAAGCACATCTACTAACTCCAGGGCCATGGTGATTGTCGATTCTAAGTGTTTCCAAAAAGAAAGCGTGTTTTGCGAAAGAAGAGTGTTTTGCGAAAGAGTGTTTCTTGCTTGCTGGAGAGCAATATGAGTGTTTTAGCGAGGATACTACTAGTAGCTGAAATAAGCAGCAGCGCAAATACTGGTAAGCAACTCGGTACATGAAAAATTCTGAAAATTTCAACTGCCGGCCTTCCTTGAATACTTAACAGGCTTGCTTGCCAAAATAGTCGGGTAGGTGGCCCGGTTAGTGATTGAACAGACACAGTTACTGTTTTGTACTTAGGGATTCCGAATTCCAAATTTGCTCCGAGTGATAGTTAATAAATTCTATTCATCCGTTGGGTGCGCCAAAAATCTATTCATTCTATTCACTCGCGAATATTTTTTTATTACTTTGGTCAAATCATTGGTGGGAATCACTCAATAAAGTTTTTAAGGTAGAGACAGTCACCACTGAAAAAATATACGAAGTATTCAATAGTTAACAAATCTGTGCACTATGTGAATAGATTTATTAGTTTGGCCGCAAACTTTTATTACTTTATTATTGGTGGGAATCACTCAATAAATTAATTTTTGTTATCAACAAAGGGCTGCCACCACAATTTACTACTACTAGTGTAATAAGTTTCCTAAATTTATTCTATGTGACGGAGTGATAAATGTTAGTAATCCTCATCGTCATCATCATTGTCAATAGTTATCCTGCGGAACATATTCCAAGTTTTCCTCCTTGTCAGAGGACTCTGAGGGGGCAGAGGGATCCTCTTTCTCTTTCTCCTCGTCCTCCCCAGCTTCCTCTTGGCTAATATCATCATTGTCAGTGGACACAACATATTCTGAGTTTTTCTTATTGTCAGTGGACTCTGAGGGGGTAGAGGGGTCCTCCTCCTCCTCTTCCTCATACTTCTGAGCTTTCTTACCGTGAAAACATAATATCGTAGATACATTATACATAAGAGAATCAGCTTCCCTGTCCGATGCCAGTTTGAAGAAAGGGAACCACCAAACAAAAGCCTTCCCATCATCACCTTCAAGCCAAAGTTGGTACCCGGGGTATCTTTGATGACCGCGGTATGGGGAACAAACATAATCATTGACAAGTCCCCTACCAATCATATCACATAGATGAATGTTGACTTCCGCACCAATTTGGTACATAGTAGGATACATGATTTTTGATAGCCTCCACCTATCAAAGAAAACTTGGGCCGATTTAGACTCAACATACAATTCAACTGTTCAATATTGTTCTTTTTACTTTTTGTTTTTGCCAATGTTTGCTGGTGGCTGCATCTGATGTGTGGGAGCCAGTTTCAGATTTGTGTCATGGGATGGGTTTCCAGCCGCTGGTGGTTGGAAATTGCATTTGTTGTCCTTGTTTCCGGATTCCGTCAAATTGTTTTTCTCCCCCCTATTCCGTCAAGGATTTTTTTGGTCGCTGGTTTCAAATCACCATTGTTTTTTGAGTTTGCATCTTTCTTGATGTCCGCCTTTCCATTTCCACTCTTGCCCATGTTTCCCTCATCACTCTTATTGCCCTTCTCCTCCGGCGGCTTACCATAATCATCATGGGGAAGTAACATGTTGCTTTCTGGTTCATTGTCCGTGACAGTGACTTCATTGTTGTTTCTCCACCCAACCAACCTTGGGAGTACCAAGTCCTTGTCCCCAGGATCTGCACATTTGGAGGGGAGCATTACCCACCCTGCCTCATATGAATCATTCTTGTATTTGAAAGATTGCACTGCCTCCTTGCTGTTGAAGAGACAGTCCCAACTTTCTAATCCCGACAATGTGTACTACAAAAAGTTGGAGCCCTAAAGGTGTTTGAATATTCCACTCAAATATAGATCATTACCCTTGGTATTATGTGCCTTGGTTCTAGATAGAAATACAACTTCAAGGTTGGCCTTCAATAAATCTCCCTCCTGTTCCACCAACTTTTTTGCAAGACTTGGTGTCAACAGGTAAATATTTTTCCGTTTTCTGGTAGGTGACTTTACAGTGTGAGGGTTTACAGCCATTCATCAACACAATCATTGCAGAGCACTTCTGGGCCAGTAACAAATATCTCACGGAACATGAATGGAATGTGACCCATAAGAATCTGTTGGTCCAACTTTTGTTGGGAGTTCACGTCATAACTAATAAACGGTGTAACGGATTGATGGATACAAAATCAACTGCCGTCAAACCTTTTACCAGTTCATCTGTTTTTTTGTCAAATCTGACGTGGGAACATTTAGTAGTCACCATCCCCCAGGTGGAGTGAAAACGTACAAACAATCATCACGTTGAAATCCTTCGTATTTTTCGTCTTTGTAGACAAACTTTGACTGAGCCAGATATCTCTGCTCCTTCAATACCAAATCTTCAATTTTTTCATAACATCTTCAAAAACAAAAGACCCAGTGTGAGGTGCTTTTAAAACTTTTTCAACAAGTGCCTTGCACCTATTCTCAAAGGAATCATCAGCTATGTTCTCCTGTGCCCACATAGAGGTACATAGTACTTTAGAAAATGTATTATATACACGCTGTCAAAAAGCGCTATCCAAATCAAAATTGATATCATACAACTTTGTCAAAACCTCACTGTAGTGGAGAATAAAGTGGAAGACTGATGGCTAACAGATATTTAACGACACTGAACTGGCGGGCACGTCTTGATGAAGCCCTATTTTTTCACCTTCTCCCCAGAAACTACTGTTGTTCCCAAGAGAAATGAAATTGTGAAATAATTCAGGTAAGAAATATTTGTAGAAATCTTTGTGTGACAAGTATTG
The DNA here is from genome assembly GCA_037355745.1 of Pseudo-nitzschia multiseries. Classification (NCBI taxonomy): domain Eukaryota; phylum Bacillariophyta; class Bacillariophyceae; order Bacillariales; family Bacillariaceae; genus Pseudo-nitzschia; species Pseudo-nitzschia multiseries. Next base: position 16,434,192 of record CM074783.1, read on the forward strand.
AAAGTCGAGGTGACAGTGAAAGTGTCAGAAATATTCTTTTTTGACTCCCCTTGACATTTTACCTGCAGAAACTGAATTGCATCACAAAATCCATTTCTTGCTTTGGCTGCATTCATTAATGTGTTTGGGACATACTTTTGGGACTCATTCCAAGGAACAAACTCCATTTGGCCGTTGCAGAGGGATTCTATGCATTCAACCACGTCCGCAGCTTTGACTTTAAATATGTGTCTAAGGTATTCTGATTGTAGCTTTGACTCATAGAAACCCTGAGTGCTGACTTGGCAATAAGGTCATCCAAGAATTGTTTCATAACAGCGAGGTACTCTCCTGATTGGTCGAAAGAGCTGTCTTCAAATTTGGTATTAAAACACAAACCCTTGTCCGTGTCTGGAGGCATGGGGGGGTATTTGGGATTCTCCATGTACCAAACGAGGATCGACCCAGCACGAGCTTTTGTTGCAGCTGCTTGAGGAGCATTTCCTTGGGGAGTAGAACCAGAAGGTGAAAAAAGACTACCTGGAACGCTCCCTACCACTGTTGAAGGAGCCACCGCATAGAGGTCACCGCCAGGGATATATTGTAAGACCTCTGATTGAGATTTGGATTAACCTTTCTTCTTTTCTTCTGCTGATCCACCTTGAACACCATTTTGTCCCTTGTTTGGTTTTGATGAACCCACATCAAGATTTGTTGCATCTGGTACAGGAAGGACGACCTGGTGAGTAACTGAAGGTACAACCTTTGATGAAAGTTGGGATTGACGTCTCTTCTTTGCTTGAAGTTTGTGTGATTGAGATTTGGATTTACCTTTCTTCTTTCCTTCTGCTGATCCACCTTGGACACAATTATTTTGTGTCTTGTTTGGTTTTGATGAACCCGCATCAAGTTTTGTTGCAGTTGCTTGAGGAACATCTTCTTCGGAAATAACTGGAAGTGCAACTTTTAATGGAGGTTGGAATTCATGTCTCTTCTTTGCTGGTGGTGGCCCATCATGACTTTTGTTGCGGCTGCTTGAGAATCATTATCTGGGGGAGTAACTGGTAGAGCATCATTGGATGGAGATTTGGATTGATTTTTGTTATTTCCTTGTGGCAATCCCGAACAAGAATACTGTGTCATCAATGTCCTCATTGCTTATGTCAAATCTGATATGAAGACTGTAGAACCTGATGTGAAAACGTTGGGCTGGAAAGATCTTTGGTTGTTTCCAAAAAATTGGAATTGTGATTTTGAACAAACGGCATTCCATTATGAACAAACCTTGGACCGAAAAGATCCTTGGTTGTTTCAAAACAATTAGGATTGTGATTTTGGACAAACAGCAATCCATTATGAACAAAGACTGAAAGCTTTGAACAAATTAAAGGGAACAACACAAACCTAACCAGAAAATGATAGGAAACAAAGGGAAAAACACATCTCAAACAGCGACAATGCTTAACGTAAATGAAAAATGGAAACTGATTTCAGAAAGAAAACTTGGAACATTGGAGGACTTCAATTCCTACAATGCCGCTGCAGGTATTCAGATTTGTCGGTTTTGAGATAAATTACTATGGATAACAAACCGCCCCCCTTGCAGATTTTTTTAACAGTACAAGTAGTATAATTACAAGTATGGTACTAGTACTGTATATGGGATGTCAAAGGGACTGCCAGGTACAAATTCCAAATCTTGATTAATTTGATTCCTGAAATACTGTTGCAAAAAATCCATTCATTGTTTGATTCCTGCAGCGCCGTTGCAAATTTTACTATTATTTATTCCTTTCAACATTACTCTGGATTACATCAACATACTATTATACCACACTTACTGTACAGTTCGTTCCTAATTTTTTCTTCTTCTGCTAAGTACAAGTACGGTAGGAGTAATACTACTTCTAATACGTCTAAGATGTCAACTGTGAGGCCGGGTTCACATTCCAAAAAGATAGTGATTCATTCGATTACGGGTGATACAACATACTAAAACAAACAATTATGATGTTACTATGCTTGGGCTACAATTATAAGGGTGGAACCTACAAATTGATAGGGTAGAGAACACCATAATGTTGTGGTCCATGCCAGGATTTTCATGACACCACATTCCTGATTTTCAGGGCACCCACAAACAAAGGATAGGCAGGCATCAGTACAACCACCCTCACAAGTGCAACAATACAAGAAATAGTGATCCAACATTCCTCAGGATGCAGTGAGTCAAGCACTTGCAACAGATAATAATTTTAGCACTGCTATTTGCAACAGTCTGAATGAAAAAAAATCCACATACTTACTCCAAAACAAATCAATTCCGATAAAACTAGCGCCCCAAAACAATCAACAGCAAAAATGGTTAGTTTCTATTTGCAATTTAAAGAAGAAACAATGGTGCAACAAATTTGCAGTCCGGTGCAGGGTACAACTGCTGTTACAGATAGAACAAACAGCCCGATGAGCAGTGTATTGGAAAGTGAGCCAACAAATACAAATGATAGCCAAACAGATACAACCACCAACAGTATCAACATCAATACTCTACTGGCAACAAAAGAGAGCAATGGCTATAACATGAAACAAAACATTACCTGGTACATCAAGGAAACAATGTTCAGGACAATGAAATTCCCAACAGATGTGTTCTTCATACAGTTGATTATTGGCAAAACTGTAAAACTAGGTAATAACAATGAAATGCCAAAGGCAATGAATGCTCATGATCAAAAGTGGAGTGGAGTTTTCTGCCAAACAATCACTACATGTAGGCACAATGCTCAAACTCTAGCCAGGAAAAACTACAAAGGTAAGCAACCAACAACACACTGGTTGCCAGTATAGTTAATTAATATACGTATTAAAGTAACTTTAACCACCGAAGGTGGATCTAAACTACTCAGTCTCTATCCAGACTTTAACGTCTCCTCAATCAAAGAGAGTTTAAGCCCCAAGTTGTAGAACCACAAATTTGTCAAACGAATCCTGAAAGCAAGCAGGGAGGGTACAAGGAAAAACTGTTGAAGGATACCGGTAGCATACGCCGAAACGGGAGCAGCTACCAACAATCAGACAGTAAGGAGGGAAAAATACTGGGAGCAGCACTGTGGACAAAGGTTGGTGAGACACTGAGAGCAGCACTTGGTGAAGAACTAGGAAGGGCACTGGTATTAAATTCCTTTCGTGTCTGGTGTAGTAGAGGTACGAATCGAGAATAATATGACCTTGAAAAGTATGAGACTCATTCTTACGATCAAGATTCATACTTAACTGCAGGAGAAGAATTGATTGTCACTCGAGTGCGGGTACGAGACTCATTCTTACGATTGAGAATCGATACTTAACTGAAGGAGAAGAATCGATCGTCACTCAATTTTGATACTTAGTGATCCAAGAAAGAACAGGCGCCAGATATTAGCATATGCTATCTTTTGTTAAGTGTTCTGTTTTCAAGAAAAGACAGCAGAGGTTTGAAGCGCTGCTCATGAACTTGTTTCCTGCTGTACAAAATGCGTGTTGTATTAGCGGCAACACGATATTTCCACGTAACACGGTATTTTACCGTATAATAGTAACACACGGTATTTTACCGTATATCCGTAACAAAGTGTTGTATTAGCGGCAGCATGAGCGCTATCTTGCTCTCCAGCAGGATACAATGCTCATACTTTTAGATTATTTGATTATTCAACCTTAAACCTTGCACCGGACGCCCTTGCGTCCTACTGTAGAACTACAAGCCTAAGATCTAACTGATTGCGTTGTTTGTTGATAGTCAGAATAGATCTGATTGGACTAGCATCCAATTGTAGTGGATATCAGAGAAATATTAGAACACAACAGACCGGCACCTCAACTGGCCTGCAACTACAGCTCCTGTTGCTCTCCTTTGCCTTTGGATTGAATCAGCTCAACAGCCAGTTTCAAAAGGAAGTTAGCAGATTAACAGTCGCAAGCTTGTTGAAGCTTGCAGAAGAAGACAACAGTAGAAGCACTCAACAAAGAAACAATCCGACAGCAGATTATCGATTGACTCGACAGAAGGGTGGACGATCAAAAGTTCTCTGATCCGATTACACACGACAAAGACCAACAACGAACAAGCCGTTTATCTTTAATAGAAGCCCATTGCATTGGACACGCCAACAGCAATATCTCTATCCAAGGATCACGTTCCCTGGATTATATTCTTTCACGTCTACACTCCTTGTGACACCACATTGTCAAGGACCACATCCCCGGATAGAAGACGACAATCCAACAGCAGATCATCGACCAAACAACTAAGGCCGACGATTGATAGTTCTCTGATCTGATTATAACCACATGACAAGGACACCAATCCGGCATTCCTGAAGTATTCATACATGTCTGGCATCCCAGTTGCCGGCAGAACACGAAGCAGGTCCTCGGGATTCCAAACACTCCAACCCGGAAGTGCTGCAACCATGTCTCTCTTGCCCACAACCAACATGGCACCCGACCAACAGGGTAATCCAACCCAAGATGATGAAGAGGACACATCTATCACATACCTCTTCCCATCATTTGATCAAGCATTAGCCACCTTCCTACATGACTCCTTCGACATTCCAAAAGAAACCAACAGCGCCCTGTGCAAGGCTCTCATCAATAGTTAGTATAAGACATGGTTGGACTTCCTATTCATCAAGAACATTGGTGATCTTGCATACCTGGAGAGGGGAACAAGAACACCACTCTCTTGGCATGTAAAGCTAAACTTACAGAGGGTCATTGATTTTGGACGACATCTCACCGAGCAAGGATTAGACTGGGAAGATTGCGACCATTACACCAAGAAGGCTTTCAAGGATTACCGTAGAGGAATTGTCAAAGCCAGAAGAGACTCTGCTGCTGATGGTGGAGTAGTGGACCGCACTACAACACCACCAGATGGACCAGGCCGATCGACAAAACCGATTGACCAGCTCAAATATGAGTCATGGATCAGAAAGTCAAGGGACAAAACCACATTCCCAGTGCTACAAAATGATGCAAGATTTGAGCATTGGCTTGTCAAATTCAAGGCCAAGCTGGAAACATCTAATATAGATACCCACACCTTTCTCAATCCAAACTGGCCCGACATACCACTCACAGGGTACACGCAGGCCCTCCATGACAAGCAATGTGCCTTCTTCTGGACTCTTGTTCTTCATGTCTTTCAAAGTGACCTCTCCTCCTCATGTGTGCTCAGTCATACCATCACAAGAGATGGCCGACAAGCCTTCTTTGATTTCGTGACACTACATGACAGGTCCAAATCCAAGGTATATGACACCTCCATTGTGATGCAGCACCTATTGGATATTGATTTGAGGTCATGGAAAGACACCAAAGTCAAGTTCATCACCCAGTGGTTTGCCCAGTTGGAACACCTCAACACACTACGCGACCCTCAGAGGCCACTTGACTTCGATATCGTCAAGACACACCTCTGCAAGGCCTGCAGCAGCAACTTCCAACTCAGTGAGCAATTCTGCAAAGTCGATGATCCCCCTATGCAAGGCCTGCAGTAGCAGCTTCCAACTCAGTGAACAATTCTGCAAGGTCAACGACCCCCCTGCAGCTCAAGATATGATTCGTTTTCGACAGCATGAGGCCATTGCTATCAGTGAACTGAAAAATACCCTCCTTCGTGAAGCAACCAGGCTGGATTCCCAAGCATCCTTATCTCAACCCAGCAGCCGTACATCTGTCAAGGCGCATGCTCATGACCTCTCATCTATGACATAATCCACATATTCAGCCATCACCGATGATATTGCCTCATATTTGCCCCGTATCAAATTTGATGGTGACTACCAGGATCATGCTGTGTACAAGGCTGGCAGAACACCGGACCCAAGCACGCGGCTACCGTCTACAGTCTGGCAGACACTCTCTAAGCATGGAATGAAGCATTGGCTTGGCTTCAAAGCTGATGACAAAAAGAGACTTGTTGCATGCCTACGATCCGAGCTTCTTGATGGTGAACTTCCACCAGACCCCAACTCAAGCAAGCCCATCACAAGACGCGCCTATGAACATCATACTGATGAGCAGGCACTTTCACCTGAAGAAGAAGCCTCAGCCCGGTCTGCGTTTCATGAATCTCTTGGAGTTTACAAGGCAACCTCTCAGTCTGATAATCGGCCACTCAAATCATCTGTTTCACCTGCCCATCCAGCTCGGTTTCTTGCCGACAACCCTGATGTCCTCTATAGGAAGGAAGGCAGTGTCTATGTTCCTGCAGGACAGTCTTCCTTATCTGCCAAATTCCACCATTGGTACCCACTAGAATGTGAGCCTTGTGTTTTACCAGCAACCCCTGTTGCTATCTATCACTCTAGCAAAACCAATGTCTCCACACCTGGTTATGATGCCATGGTTGACCGAGGTGCAAATAGTGCATCATGGGAAATGATGCATGCCTTATCTCTAAGGACATTCCCCCTCGCTATGTCAATGTCACTGGAATCAACAATCACCAGATCCAAAATATCCCTATTGCAACATGTGGCGCCTACTCTGTTTCCAACCAAGGACCGGTCATCATCATCTTTCATGAATGTGCTTACACTGGACAACACCCATCCATCTTATCTTCTCCAGAAATGGAAGCATATTTCTCACTCGTTGATGATACATCCATCAAGGCTGGTGTCACTCAAGTCATCACCACCACTGATGGCCACGTGTTTCCACTCAGTATACGCCATGGGTTACCATACATAGCAATGCGCAAGTATACCAGCGAAGAATATGCCCAACTTCCCCATGTTGTTATGACAAGCGACAAGCATTGGAATCCATCTGTGCTTGATGGTGCCTTTACCCCTCAGGACGACACATTCATTCAAAAATATCCACCCATAGCCACATTGCTCCCATATTCGGATTATGACGAGTTTGGTGCACCACTTGGTACTACTGGACACAGCACCTCTTCTGATGTCTCCTCTTTCATGTCTCGCGGCATCTCAAACCCCGTTCTCCAGGCGCTGGATACCCCTGATACATCCTTCTGGCTCAGCCCAACTGATTGCATTCACCAAGAAGTCCTCAGTAGGTGCTCCATCCGATCCCCCTCCAACTCTCTCACTGCAGCACCACACATCCAATCACCCACTGACATGGATTATCGATCTTTGAAGCCATTCTTTGGCTGGGTCTCCACCGATCGGATCAAGGAAACCTTCGCCAATTCCACCCAATATGGCTCCTTCTTATCTATTAGTCCTGATGGCAATATCTTTAAATGATTCCAGTCCCCACAGCCTGCTATGAATGTCAGACCATTCAATGATGATATACTCTCTGATGTCATTGACTCTGATACCCCTGCAGTCAATGGTGGTTCCAAGCTAGCTCAAGTTTTCTTCGGTCGCAAATCCCATATCATTCACGTGGAAGAAATGTACTGCTGATTTCTTATCATGTCTCCAAAATTTTGTTCGCCGATGGGGTAGGCCTCTCAGACTCCTTTGTGATCATGGATCCTACCAATCTAGCAAGAGTGTTCTGGATTACCTCAAGATGCTGTGGATTGGTTTATGGCAAAGTGAACCCTATCACCAGCATCAGAACCTTTTCGAACGGAGATACCAGACATTTGAGCGAGTTGTCAACCGGATCATGGACCGTACAGGCACACCACCTCACCTCTGGCTTCTATGCATGACCTACATTGCAAGTCTCTTGAACCATTTGTCTGACCCCAATCTATCCGACAAACAGCATATCTTCATTGCCACTGGCACCCTCGGTGACGTCAGTCCCTACCTCAGTTTCTTCTGGTTTGAACCTGTTTATTACAAGACCCCCAATACCCAATTTGGCTCCCAGACTACAGAATGCCTTGGTCACTTTGTTGGTCTTGCTGAGCATGTTGGCAATAGTCTCTGTTTTAAGATATGGGATCCTATCACCAACAAACTTCTTGATTGCTCTGGTGTCCGCACAGCTTTGAATCCTGAGCATCGCAACAAGCGCGCTGGCTTGTTCACTGATGATGGCTTCATTGCATGGCGCAAAGCCAAAGATGCTTCTCACACCCCCAAATCCTTTGGTGACAGTCCCTCTCATTGACCGCCTACAAAGACTGATTCCGATCCTCCGTCTTCCAGTCTTCCAGTCTTCCACAGCCATCTTTGCCTAACTTACTTTATTCCAAGGTTCCTAATACCCCAAGCTACGCACCTTCTCCAATCCCCAACAACTATGGGGAGATTCTGGATGGTCCTCCAACACCTCACATCTTCAGCAAAACTCCTGCCGGCGTCCCTGTCACTGAAGATGATTTTGGCCCCCCAGAGCTAGCATATTTTGATGTTAGTGAAGCCACGCCTCCACCCACCAATCCTGCTACTCCATCTGTTGATCCATCCAAAGTAGTTGTTACCGATGAAGAAGGCAACGCTCAATTTGATGATAATGGCCTGCCCATCGCCATCCCTGCCATCCCTGCAGATGACTTGCAAGGCAGATCCTTTCTGATGGCCCTCCCTGATGGCACCCAGAAAAGGTTGACCATTGTTGATGTTGCAGACAGCCTTGAGAAAAACAAGGACTTCATCAAGTTCAAATGCAAGCATACCGATGATGAACTTGAAGATATCATTGCATACAATGATGTAATGAATTATATCCACAGGGACGTCACTCAAGAAGATGGCAAACTCTGGTCATTTTGACGCATCCTTGGCCACCAAGGCCCCCTTGACAACAAGCACCCTCAATACAAAGGCTCCAAATACAACCTATGGATTGAATGGGAAAATATGGAACACACATATGAGCCACTATCCAATGTAGCTGCAGATGACCCTGTTACTGTAGCCAAATATGCCAAGGGTAACAACATGCTTGATAAACCAGGATGGAAACATCTCAAACGCATTGTTTCCCTTGCCCGAAGAACCAAGAAGCTAGACCGGCTCATCCACCAAGCCAAGCTTTGGTCATTCCGTACTGCTCCTCAATATCAGTATGGTTTCAAGGTACCTTGCAACCATGAAGAAGCCATCCAGTTTGATGCAGCCAATGGCAACACCAAATGGCAGGATGCCATAGCCCTTGAAATGTCACAGCTACAAGAATATGACACCTTTATTGACAAAGGTATCTACAAGGCTAGCAATATACCAATTGGTTTCCAACAGATCAAGGTCCACATGATTTATACAGTCAAGCATGATGGTTGACACAGAGCCCGGCTAGTTGCAAATGGCAATCTCACTGAAGCTCCTGTTCACAGTGTATATGCTGGAGTTGTTTCTCTCCGCGGCCTGCGAATGTGCCTATTCCTTGCTGAGCTGAATAGCTTAGAAGCATGGGGAACTGACATTGGGAATGCATACCTTGAAGCTGTCACCTGTGAAAAAGTATGTATCAAGGCTGGCGCTGAATTTGGACCACTTGAAGGACACCTTCTAGTGATTTACAAGGCTCTATATGGACTTCAATCATCTGAAAAGTGCTTTCGCGAGCTACTTGCTGCCTGCCTCGTCGAACTAGGTTTTGAAAGATCCAAGGCAGAGCCTGAAATCTTCATCAAGCCTGGCAAGAACAAGCATGGGAAGCCAGTATATGAGCTCATATGCACTTATGTTGACGACCTCTGCTTATGTATGGCCAACCCTGAAATGCTTCTGGTCATCCTACAGTCCAAGCCTTACAATTTCAAATTGAAGGGTTCTGGACCTATGAACTTTCATTTGGGATGTGGTTTCAAAAGGGATGAACATGGTGTGCTCTGCATGAACCCTATCAAGTTTATTGAGAAGATGGAGGCTTCATATGAACAATTGTTTGGCTGCAAACCTACCACCAGATTCCATTCCCCCCTTGCTGAGAATGATCACCCAGAGCTCGACTCATCATCATTTCTAGGTGATACTGATATCCAAAAGTACCAAAGCATGATTGGCTCACTTCAATGGGTCGAAGCTATTGGACGCTTTGATGTACAGACTGCTGTCATGACACTTTCAAGCTTTCGAGTGCAACCTAGAGAAGGCCATCTCAAGCGAGCCAAAAGAATCTATGGCTACATTTCCAAGTTCCGGCATTTCAAAATTAGATTCCGCGTGGGAGCTCCTGATTTTGTACTGACTGAAGGTACTAACGCAGACTGGTCCAATACCGTCTATGGGGAGCACTCTGAAGATCTACCAAGTGATGCTCCTACCCCTCTGGGTAAGGTAGTTGTACTGTCGCAGTTCTATGACGCCAATTTAATGCATGACATCCTAAGTGGCAAGGCTGTCACTGGTATCCTGCATTTCGCAAACAAGACTCCCATCATGTGGTTCTTCAAGAAGCAAGCAACTTCTGAAACAGCCACCTTTGGTGCTGAATTTGTATCTGCCAGAACCTGTATTGAGCAAATTGTTGACATCCAACAGTCATTCAGGTATCTTGGTACTAGAGTACACGACACATCCTACACATGGGGAGACAATGAGAAGATGATCCAAATGTCTACATTCCCATATGCAAGACTCCACAAGAGGCATCACATTCTCTCATATCACTATGTTAGAAGCATGATCGCAAGAGGTTTTATTCTTATGCAACATCTTGCAGGCAAGGATAACTGTGCCAATATTCTCACCAAGCATTGGGGACACTCGGTAGTGTATCCTTTACTCAAGCCCACCTTTCACTACTGTGGCAATACAGGCGACCTACTGCAGAACAATCTCAGCATCTCTTAGCTAGGATGGTCTCTTGCTTGGACACATGGGGAGTATTAAATTCGTTTCGTGCCTGGTGTAGTAGAGGTACGAATCAAGAATAATATGACCTTGAAAAGTATGAGACTCATTCTTACGGTCAAGATTCATACTTAACTACAGGAGAAGAATTGATTGTCACTCGAGTGTGGGTACGAGACTCATTCTTACGATTGAGAATCGATACTTAACTGAAGGAGAAGAATCGATCGTCACTCAATTTTGATACTTAGTGATCCAAGAAAGAACAGGCGCCAGATATTAGCATATGCTATCTTTTGTTAAGTGTTCTGTTTTCAAGAAAAGACAGCAGAGGTGTGAAGCGCTGCTCACGAACTTGTTTCCTGCTGTACAAAATGCGTGTTGTATTAGCGGCAACACAATATTTCCACGTAACACGGTATTTTACCGTATAATAGTAACACACGGTATTTTACCGTATATCCATAACAAAGTGCTGTATTAGCGGCAGCATGAGCGCTATCTTGCTCTCCAGCAGGATACAATGCTCATACTTTTAGATTATTTGATTATTCAACCTTAAACCTTGCACCGGACGCCCTTGCGTCCTACTGTAGAACTACAAGCCTAAGATCTAACTGATTGCGTCGTTTGTCGGTAGTCAGAATAGATCTGATTGGACTAGCATCCAATTGTAGTGGATATCAGAGAAATATTAGAACACAACAGACCGACACCTCAACCGGCCTGCAACTACAGCTCCTGTTGCTCTCCTTTGCCTTTGGATTGAATCAGCTCAACAGCCAGTTTCAAAAGAAAATTGACAACTGGATGCAGAACGTGGTAAGACACGGGGGGCAACCCTGGGTGCAGAAGGTGGTGATACATTGGGAGCAGCACTGGGTGCAGCGCCAGGAACCACACGTGGTGCAGCTCAAGGAGCAGCACTGGGTGCGGAACTTGGTGAATCACTGGGAGCAGCACTGTGTGCACAAGGTGGTGATATACTGGGAGCTGCACCGGTAGTAGCACTGGGTGCAGCGCGAAAAGCCACACTGAGTGCAGCTCGAGGAGCAGCACCGGGTGCAGAACTTGGGAAAACACTGGGAGCAGCACTGGGGTGCAGAAGGTGGTGAGAGACTGGAAGCAGCACTGGGTGCAGCGCCAGGAACTGGACTTGGTGCAGCTCTAGGAGCAGCACTGGGTGTAGAATGTGGGGAAGCACTGGGGGCACGTGGGGAAGCACTGGGAGCAGCACTGGGTGCAGAAGGTAGGGATGGACTGGGAGCAGCACGGGGTGCAGCGCCAGGAACCACACATGGTGCAGCTCTAGGAGCAGCACCGGGTGCAGAACTGGGTGAAACACTAGCAGCAGCACTGGGTGCAGAAGGTGGAGATAAACTGGGAACAACACTGGGTGCAGCACCAGGAACCACACTTGGTGCAGCTCGAGGAGCAGCACTGGGGGCTGCGCTGAGTAAAATACTGGGAGCAGCACTTTGTGCAAAGGTTGATAAGACACTGGGAGCAGCACTTGGTGAAGAACGAGGAAGGACAAGGGTGGACGCGCATGGGGAAACACTAGGAGCAGCACTGGGTGCAGGTGGAACACGAGGAACCACACTTGGTGCTGCGCTGAGTGAAACACTGGGAGCAGCACTTGATGCAGGGCTAGTATTGACACTGTGTGCAACACATGGGGAAACTCGAAGGTCAGCGCTTGGTGCAGCGCTGGGGGGGCACCTGGTGCAGCACGTGGTGAGACACAAGGAGCACGTGGAGCAGCGCTGGGATTGGCTCTGTGTGCAGCATTGGGTGGAACACTAGGAAACACGCTTGGGGCCGACCTGGGCGAAGAACAAGGCAAAGCACTTGATGCAGTGCTAGGAGAAGCGCTAGGTGCAATACTTGGGGACACACTAGGAAGCACACTTGGTGCAGTGCTAGGAGTGAGGACACTGGGTGCAACACTTGGTGAAACACAAAAAGCAGCACTAGGTGCAGTGTTAGGAGAAGTACTAAGTGCAACACTTGGGAAAACCCTAGGAAACACACTGAGCACGGCGCCAGGTGAAACACTTGGGGAAGGACTGGGTGCAGTGCTAGGAGGGACACTCAGTGAAGCACTTGGGGAAACGCTAAGAGCCACACCTGAGACAGCACCAATAGTGGCATTGAGAGCAGCACTGAGTGAAATACTAGGAACCACACTTGGTGCAGCGCTTGGTGAAACACTTGGAGCAGCACTTGGTGCAGTCCAAGGAGTGACACTGGTCACAACACCAGCACTTGGAGCAGCACCAGAATAGGCCCAGGGCGCAGCACTTGGTGAAACACTGAGTGAAACACTAAGAGGCACGTGTGGCAGCGCTAGGGGTGACAATGTGGGCTGCACTGGGGGAGACACTGGGAATAGCACTGGGTACAGCACTGGGTGAAATGTTTGGCCCATCATTTAGGATCTATTCAGCCAAGCCCACATCAAGACAGCCTCCTGGTGGTACGGCTGCTGGAACTGGAGAGGGACTGCATATTGTCTTCTGGCAAGCTGGATGGTCGCAAGCCACTGGCGCTTGGTAGTAAGAGTGTAGCCCCGGAGCATTTGGAGAGGAGTCTGAAGAAGGGAGTGGAATTGAGACAGAGCACCGGCTAAGCCAATGGCCAATTCAGACAAAATGGAGGCATTGAGTGATTGGTGTTGTTCAGCCTCAAGCACCCCCCCCCAGTGTCATGGAGCCGTTGGTTCTGATATGTCCAGAGATCCCAGTAAGTGAGGAAGAATTGGCGAATCACTGCAGTGGCCCATCGACGAGGAGAACGCTTGCTACCAATCAAAGAATAGTAATCAGCTTGAATCTGATGCCAGAGGGGGAACCATCTCCCAAGAAACCAGTTGTGCCAGCCAATGTGATGCTGAGCCCTTACAGCAGAGGCAATAGCAGGGGAGTATGATGAAGGGTGGATACGCTGACCTTGACAAACCCTAGTGGTAACATCCACAATGGTGACAGCCAGAGAAGGTTCTGTAAGCTCAGAGGTAAGGCGCTGCTGCAAAGGGCCCCTAAAGGAAGACAAGCTGTGCTGGACAGCCCCGGGGTCTTCACAGGAAAGCACATGAGAAACCTTCTCCTCATCCTGGGCACACAGAGGGCATCTGGAGTGATCCTGGTGCTGGTAATGGAGTAACTGAGTGCCAACACCAATGCAACCCGGAGCAAACTTGACAAACCACTGTTGCATACCAGGAGGGAGGCGCTTGAAAGCAGTCCAATGAGCACACCAAAGGATGGAATTGGAGACTTGTGGTGGAATGGAGATGTCATGGTGAGTGTGCCAATAGTGAAGCAGGGGAGGGCCAGAAAAAAGAATGTGCAAGGCATCTCTGTCAAAGCAAGAGCATTTGAGACCATTCTATGAGAGAGCCCAGGGCTCAAACACAAGCCGGGGAAAGTGGTAGGGAGAGGAATGATTCAAGGATAGAAATGCCTTGGCCATGCCATCAACCTGATGATTGCAAAGGGCCCACCAGTCAAGAGAAAGCCCCTCTTGATGACCCTTAACCCACCTGAATGTGACAGTGATTGGAAGAGCAGAGGGCATATTGCAAATGACATAGATATAGTCAAAAGATTTCTGAGAAATAGCCAAGGGCCAGGTTCCCTGAGCCTGTTGAAGAGCTGTATCTCCATCAAGGGCGATGGTGAGTGAACCGGAGGCAACATCATAGAGGTCCACCAGAGCCATACAGCAGGTGAGGACACCAATGATGCCAGCCAATTCGCTCCGGTAGGAAGACTTATCTTTGGGTGAGCCACTGACAAGGTTAGATCCAGTGAGGAACAAGGAGGGAGACTTGGTGGAGGAGGTGGGGGATAGGATAAATGCAGATGTACCTCAGAGTAGAAGGGGGTTGTAAGAGCCGTCACAGACAGCACTGGCAGAGCCACTCAGAATGGCATCGGCAAGAGCCTGGCATCCATCCTGGGGAAGGGAGTATTGATGGAGAAGGACACAGGGAGAAGCGCAGAGAGCATCAAAGTCATCCTCTGGGGTGGCTGGGAGACACTCAAACGGATCATAGGTGAAGGGATCCTCATCTGGTGGATGTGAGACAAAGGCAGATGGACCTACAATCCGGAACACATTCCCACTTGACAGGAGGGAGACAAGAGTGTTGGCACTGGCAGGTTTGGCGCAAAGGACGGTAGTGGTGAAGCTGTATCTGTCTCGGCCGTGTGAAGAACCAATCCTCCAGTCAGAAGGACATTTGAAGAAGAGCCTGTCAGTAGAAGGACACAAAAACCAAGGCCACAAAGAGGAAGACTTGGATGACAGCCAATGCCCCAGGTAAAAGGAGGGGTGGATGGCTCTATCAGAAGGCAAGGCCAACGGCGCTAAGAAGGATTTCTGAAGGGTGCGTTGCCAAAGATGCTGAGCTGGTAGAAGCCATGGTGGGGGAGGGCAACGAGGCCAATCAAGATGATTGTGAAGATGGTTTGAGGACTGCAACTGGAAGGCCATTGGAGAAAGCCGTTTGCCATCGGCAGTGCAGATATCAGCAAGGGAGATGGCCTTGATGGACATCCGGATGAGATTCAGAAGTCTGCGCCTCAGAAGCCAGCATTGACAAAAACTTGCATGAGGTAGCAGTCATTCAATCGAAGCAGAGGAAGTGTAGGAAAGTCTTCAACCATACTCACAGGGTGCATGGAAAAGAACTGCCACACATGCTTATACCAGCAAGGAGTGATATAAGATGCGTAAGGCTGGTAGGGGGTAATGCCAAGATGGAAGGGAATTCCCAGTTCAAGCCTAAAGGCTTCAGCTGTGAGCCGGAGAATACGGCCGGTCTGCGAGACACGGACAGATTCCTGAAACAGAGTAGCAATGTGACTGAATTCTTGGAGAAGAAAAGGGTGAATGAAGCCAAAGCCTTGATACAAAGAGGGACCATAGAAGACCTTGCAAGGAAAGTTGCAAGACATGCCTGCCTTGTTAAGCACTGGGACCAGAGTTGGTTGGAGAATTTGTGTCCAGGTAGAAGCACTGAGCTGAGTGACTGGCATGGGATATTCAAAAGACTTCATAAAGGAGTACTTGAAGGTGTAGATGGAGGTGTTCTTCTCACACTTGGAGGACCTCATCTGAGATCCAAAGGACTGGGACTGGGACTGCAGATGAGCAACTTGAGCTTCCTCATTGCCATCCATAGAAATGTAGACACCCAGAGTCTTGTCAGCATGATCAACCTCAAAATGATCAAGTGGTGACCGGACACCAGATTTGTCAGTGATGGTGAAAACACCGGGCATGTCAGCAATAGAGCGATTGTCCCAACCAGAACCAGTCCACTTGAAATCAATCAAGTAGCAAAAGGACTTGGCAGGTTCAATAGCGCCACCTGTAGCAATGAGGCCTCCAGCCCAGCGATCTAAAGCTGCCTGGAAATCAGCAGCCAGAGCCTCACCAGAAGTAGTAGAGGAGGCACCAGCACAGAAAAGATCGGTGTCATCCACAAAGGCAAAACCAACCAAAGAAACAAGCTGAAGGGATAGGGATGTGAGGAGATGGACCCCATGTCCTGCATTCTGCATCATCCTGAAGATGATGGTAGAAACCAGAGCCCACAGAGTAGGGCCTAGACCATTACCCTGGCCAATCCCACTGAGAGGAATAGGTTCATCACCGTACACAGGACCGGACCTGCCAAAGCCAGTTTTAATGTGATAGGTGGCATGCTGGAGAGTAGATAGCAGCACCTCACAAACATGAGCTGGAATCCCAAAGCTCTGAAGGGTGAGACTGGCAATGGAATGTGAGATTCAATCATAGCAGCCCTTGGCATCATTCATTGCAACAGCCCCCAAGCAGCGCTTCTGACGGAGGACATCACAGATGAGCTTCTTGTTGAGACAGGTGTTGATGGCTTTGTGATGCTTCCAGCTGCCGTGCTGATCAACTGCCACCGCATTGGCGTGTTTGGCATGAGCTAGAATGCGTTTACCAATCATCTTGTTGTTGATCTGAAACTCAGAAGACATCAGTTGAATGAGTCTCATCTTGTCAACACGGTATTCACCAGGTTTCTTGAAGATTTCCACATCGGTGATAACCTGCCAAGCAGAGGGCGAGAACCCAGCAAGCAGAGGAGCAGTCCTCATCAAGGTATCAAAGGAATTCAGCTGAGGGTCCAAAGCAAAGGATTTATGGTGGGCAAAACTGAGGCAAGAAGGCTCACCAGCAGTGCATTCCTTCTGACATTTGCAGGCAGCAGCATTTTCAGCAGGGCTGACAGAATAGTCAAAGGGAGTCAAAAGCTGAATAGAAGCAGGCACTTGAAGGCAAGTAAGCAATTATGGTCAGTTCCGGGAGGAGGAATGTAGGTGCCAGCAAGGACCGCAGCTGAGGCAGGACCAATTCCCAAGTATCCAAAGTCCTGGATGAAAGAGGGGGACATGGAGGGAGTGTCAAGGCATTGTTGCTGACGACAAACATTGGATGCAGCCATGGCTGGCACCATAGTGGACTGAGACTCCAAGACTTGTTCAGTGCCATCAGGTCCAACTGCAACAGCCTTCAGAACAGCGGTCATATAATCTGGGAGGCACTCTGGTTGTGGGGCTTGCCTTCAGCAAGAAGGGCATCCACCAAGCCTTGGTTGAAGGAGTCACACCAAGAGGGAGCCAGAAGTTTGATGGCACGGTATTGCGTGTAGGCTTGCTTCAAATGGAGGACAGCAGTGGCAAGATCATAGTGTTCACCCTAGTATAAGGAAAGCTTACAGACCAAGCGCTTCACAATGGTGTGACTGGTGGAGACACCTTGCCAAAGCTGCACGATCCGCCTCCAGAAATCAATGGTGTCACGATAGACTTGGAGCTTGGGAGACCAAGGGATCATGCCTGTGCGAAGCCGGCAAAGATGTTGTACAACAGACAGCAGGATGGAAGCAGTGGTGGCATGGAGGACATCATAGGTAGTGATGAGAGTGTCTCGCACAGATGTATCACCAGATACATACTGAGCCACTAGATGCTCAAGCTTGGTCCAAAGGGCGAACACCCCAGCACCATGGTTCACCCGCTTGAGATAGCGCTGCCGAAGATGAGGCTGGGAAGATTTCAGGCGAGGGAGAGATAATTGCACAGTAGGTGGAAGGTGTTTGCCCATGATGCTGCCATTACAAACTTCTCCAAAGCAAGCGATGGTCAGAGGCCATGCCGTGCTCACCATCAAATGCACAGTAACCAGCTCTGAAGACATCAACATGCTCAGTAACCCAGATGGCATCAATGGGAATCCTGGTGGTATTCCTGTTGTAAGTGGCAGGAGGGGAAGTGGAGGGGTGTGTAGTCAAGATAGCATCCGTAAAGCCAAGTGCTGAGAGCTCAGAGGAAAGACCATCAGACCGGACATCAGAATTATGATCAATCCCTA
This sequence comes from Pseudo-nitzschia multiseries, assembly GCA_037355745.1. NCBI lineage: Eukaryota > Bacillariophyta > Bacillariophyceae > Bacillariales > Bacillariaceae > Pseudo-nitzschia > Pseudo-nitzschia multiseries. Next base: position 16,452,311 of record CM074783.1, read on the forward strand.
AAATGACTGAGTCACCAGCCTCTAAACACGCTTGAAGAGCAGCAGTGGGGTCACGACGAAAGAGGATGCGGGGGTTTGGGCAGGGAAGGTCTTCCTCAGCCTGGAAGTAGCGACAGTGTTGGTTCCAAGCAGAGCCAAGGTCCCTGTCATTTTCAACAGGGCAGTAGGCAGAAAAGATGGTAACCGTAGCTTGAGCCCTGCCTTGAAACCTGACAAAGGTCCACCGTCCAAGCCCAGATGGATCAGTCCCATGGGCAAGCTTGTGAGAGTGAAAGAGCCAATCAATGGTAAAGCCTGTACCACCAGGCATACGCCAAGTACCAGTGGAGGCCTCATGCTTGTTGCTAGCAAGGTAGGAGAAACTGGAAGGGCATTCCTGTTGGATGCAAGAGTGGAAAAGGTCACAGAGGAGAAGCTTAGGTTCATTCAGACAATGCTCAGCGTAGAGAGCAATCCCAGCCTTGCTTTTAGCAAATCACCGAGAGTTGTGACGAGAGCAAGACATGAAGGCTGACTTTCGCTGGGGACAAATGTTTTGGAATGTAATGAGGGTGGAGTTGGAGGAAGGAGTCTGGGGAAAGAGATGTCCAAAAGCATCAGAATCCTTAGCAACAAGGACGTCCCCATGAAGATCAGATTGAACAAGGTGGGGAATGGGAGGAGACAAGGAGGGAGAAGAAGGACTGGATGAATCCAGGGGGGGAATGGAGTTGGGGAGCCTCCCACCAGGCCCCGGTGGAGATATCCTAACCATGATTAGAAGCAAACCATGTCTGTCACACGGAGGAGGAAGATGGCAGCACTGGGGGGAGCGCCTGGCGCAGCGCCTGGAGCAGTGCTAGGAGAAGCACTGGGTACAGTACATGGTGAAACACTGGAAGCCCCAGTGGGAGCCGCACTGGGTGTGACGCTGGATACAACCCTGGGTGAAGCATGGGGAAGAAGGCCAAATACACTGCTGGGGGAAGCACTTGGAGTGACGCCTGGTGCAGTGCTAGGAGAAACAGTGCGTGCAGATCATGCTGAAACACAGGGATCCCCAGTTGGAGCCGCGCTGGGTATGACACTGGATGCAACCCTAGATGAAGCACTGGGAGGCACGCCAAAAGCATGGCTGGGGGAAGCACTGGGAGTGAGGTCTGGTGCAGTGCTAGGAGAAACACTGTGTGCAGATAATGCTGAAACAATGGGATCCCCAGTTGGAGCCGCGCTGGTGGTGACACTGGATGCAGCCCTGGATGAAGCACTGGGAGGCACGCCAAAAACATTGCTGGGGGAAGCACTTGGAGGGACGCCTGGTGAAGTGCTAGGAGGAACACTGTGTGTAGATCAAGGTGGAACACTGAGATTCCAAGTTGGAGCCACGCTGGGTATGTCACTGGATGCAAACCTAGATGAAGCACTGGGAGGCACACCAAAAGCATTGCTGGGGGAACCACTGGGAGTGAGGCCTGGTGCAGTGCTAGGAGAAACACTGTGTGCAGATCATGGTGAAACAATGGGATCCCCAGTTGGAACCACGCTGGTGGTGACACTGGATGCAACCCTGGGTGAAGCAATGGGAGGCATGCCGAATGCATTGCTGGGGGAAGCACTTGGAGTGACGCTTGGTGCAGTGCTAGGAGAAACACTGTGTGCAGATCATGCTGAAGCACAAGGATCCCAAGTTGAAGCCGCGCTGGGTATGACACTGGATGCAAACCTAGATGAAGCAGTGGGAAGCACAAAGCATTGCTGGGGGAAGCACTTGGAGTGAGGCCTGGTGCAGTGCTAGGAGAAACACTTTGGAGGAGACAAGTTGGGAAACAGAAGGAGCTGAGGAAGAGGAAGGGAAACTGAGGGATGCAAAGGTGGAATTTGGAGAGGAAGGCATTCCACCAGGCCTGATGCAAGGGATCCTAACCATGATCAGATGCATACCGTGTCTTTTGCATGGAGAGGAGAGAAGCTGGAGCAGAGCTGGTGGAGGTATTGGCATGACTCAGTTTGCTGACACTAGCATCGTTGCCGGGGGAGAAAGCAATGGAAGTGAGGTCAGAGCGCAGAGGAGAATGGAGGGCTGTAGGGCGCCTGGCAGCATGAGGCAAAATGTCAGCAATGGCAGTGCCACCGGGGGAGGCAGCAGTTGGAGTGGCACCAAGAACAGAAGTGATGTTGGAAGTACCTGTAGCAAGAGTAGACATGGACTGGCCATCATCAAAACCACACCCACCACTGTCCTCACGAACTTGAAAAGAGAAGTGCATATCAAGATCAAAGGTAATAGCATTGGAAAGAGAGTCAATAGACAGATCATCATCAACAAGTTCCCAATCACAGGCATCACCACTACCAAAGAAGGGAAGAGCAGCCTCTGGCTCCTGGTCTGGCGCAGGGGCATTTTCAACAACTTGTCCTTCAGTGGGATCCCAATGAAAGTCCTCCATCTCAGTGAGACACTCAGTAGAAAACCATTGGCGAACACAAGAGCCATACCTAGCCTCCAGGAAGATGGGGAGAAACAAAAGCATGGTTTGAGCTTCAGCTGAGGTAGTGGTGTTGTACAGGGCCAGGATTTCACCACGATAGGAGCTGGTGTCACCAGAGAGAAACAGTGACCAAGACCAGTTGTCCCTAGTACGGATGCCCAGAAGAAAACAGTGCAATGTGGTGGCACCTAGGCCTTGTCCCAAATCTACAGGAAGATCCAAGTCCACAACACCTAGAACAGAAGCAGTGTCATGGGTCTTGATGAACTTGGCTTGACGGTGCTTGGCTTGACGAAGTGTCTTCAGCTTGGAAGGGGGAAGGCAGCGGTCAGAGGGATTGGTAGCAGTCTCAATAAACTTGTAGAATTCACCATCAGGAAGGGAGGCTATATCAGAAGCAGAGCAGTGATTGAACTGGGCCTTCAAGAGTTTGACAGTCTGAGAATGTTTGGTAGAATCACACAAAATATGTGCAAGCTGGAACAGGGGAGGGATCGGGAGTCCGTGAATTGTCCAGCCAAATGTTCTTCCGGATGACAGCAATAGGGAAGACTTGAAAGCAAGGATGAGTCTGGAGCAGTGCATTGTAATGATCAAGATCAAAACTCTGCATATAGGACCCAAGCAGAAAACCACAGCTGACAGTAGTAGAGGCTTGAATGTGGTCGTACTTGAAGTCCATTTCACGGTCCTGGAGGCGCTGAAGTAGAGTGTCAGATAGCAGAGCATCCACGGGGACACTGTGGCCCATATAGAACCTGAGGTGAGGGGCAGCTCTAACCCTGAGCCAGAGGGAAGCAACGTAAAGTTAAAGAGTTCGCCGGTCAGGCAGGGTGGACCAGAGCTTGGAAACGGGCTTGGCCTTGGGGTTGATGCTGGCGCGAGAAGGAAAGACATAAAGGACCAGCTTCCGGTCTACAGACCAGAGCAGGCTTAGTACATCAGTCAGGGACTCCAGCATTTCATTGTACAAGTCACTAGGGCAAGGTGACATCAGCCTGGGGAGAGACAGAGGGAAGTAGGAGCTGTAGGAGCATTTGGTACCTTCAGTGACATCAACCAGAGCCCTGGAATCACTGGAGGAAACCCCTCGCCGTTGAAGAAAGTGACCAACAGAAGATGAAATGACTGAAGCAGCGCCAACAGAGGGAAAAAAGGAGACGGACCGAGAGCCCGACGCCTGGGCGGAGGAGTCGGAGGCAGCTGTAGGAGCAGGAGCAGGAGGCTTGGTCTTGAAGAACCAGTGAGAGCCAAGGACCCTGTTGGCAGCTAGCCACACCTTCCCTTCAGTGCTAGGCATAAGGTTGCCTTCACAGTACAGGTCATCAAAGCATTCAGGAGACATCTTGGCAAGACCAATGAGACATTTCCGGAGGGCTTGGCCGGGAGGGGATTTGGTCCAATCTGCAGAGCCTTGGAAGCAGGCCGAAGCAAGGGAAACCAGAGACTCCACAGTAGCAGACCTCCAATCAGGAGCATCGGGATTGACCAAGGCATACACCGGAGCAACTAAGAGGTGGCACACATCGTGAATGGATTTCTTGTCACGTCCATCCTTCTTGCTGAAGAAGTGGGTAGGTCTAGGAGAGGCATTCCAAACCCGGGTCTGAGCTGGCGACTCCTAGAGGTGTTGGATGGAAGATGGAGTAGGACAACGACCATCACCATAAAAGCACCAAATGAAGGAAGCAGAGTGGGCCTGGTTGGCAGCAAACAGAGCCTGCTTACGAAGTGCTTGACGATCCAAGCCAGGGGAGGGAGTCATAAAAAGAATTCGCCGTGTAAACGCACGTACGAAGAGTCATGAAGGCAAATAACCTTATTCGTAAGGTTATTTAACCTGAGTGAATAATCGTCGGCGCTTCAATCATGTGGATTGCCTCTTAGCGGGATTTCCCCCATCAGCTCACTCTTTGAAGAATTAACAACTCTAAAACACTATCATGCCCTAAATTTACGTACACTCTAGTACTAATTCTACATGATAAGATATGATGATTTTGCATGTGATATCTCATGATAAGGATATCACGGCAAATTATACGGTAAAAGACCAACCAACGATGTTGGTTTACATGTGTTTCGCGTCTTATCGGTTTTGGGGCAAATAACACGGTGGTAACGCGAGCAAACATTACTGTGGCAAATTACACAGTAATATTGAAAAGAATCCATCGTATAATGTGTATTCGTTCGAAAGTCATCAGGGCAATAACCTTATCCTTAAGGTTATTCCTGAGTGAGTGACCGGGAACGACTTTACATGTGGACTGACTCTTAGCGAGAGTTTCCCCATCAGCTCACTTATCGAAGAATTAACAACTTTAAAACACTGTCATGCCCTAAAATCTATGTACAACCTAGTACTCATTCTACACAATAAGGTACAATACTGTGATATTCCAATGAGAATATCACGATGAATTATACGGTAATAGGATAACATGAAAGACCGATCGAAGATTGTTTTTTGGGTGTGTTTTGTGTCTTAAGAATTACATGTGTTTTGTATGCTTGAAATTACACGATACGACGAGTAATTTACCGACGAGTAATTAACCTGTCGATCGACAAAGGCAAGGACGATCGAATTGTAACAAAGATCTTACTCACTAAATCAATCGTTTGTAAGACCGATTGCGATTTGTTTGTTTGTTACGACACACTTTTTCTAGTTTATCAGACCCACAGCACTCTACGAGCTGTGGAGGACGAATGGCGTTCCAACCGAGAAACGCAGTTGAGCTCGAAGACCAGACGAATCCGGATTAGCCTGATCAGCTACCAGCATCAACCCTCAAGGATGTAAAAGGGGCAATTGCTTGCGGAGCCCTGGAATAGACCAACACCAGGGCGGTCTCCCTGAAAGAAGGGACCAAAGAACCAAACCAAGGTGGTGGCTCCACCGGGTTTCGAGATCCAGCAAACAAGCAAGGGAAAAGGGCTGGACGATTCAGATGAAAGAGTCGCCCAGGTTGGCATCAGTTGAAAGGAATCAATATCCAATTCTAGAACACTGATCTTTCACTGAAAACTAGAACGACGTGAGCCAGAAGATTGAGCCTGAAGTATTCTGTGGAGGAACAGATTGCAAAGAGCATCTGCCCGCAAGAAGGAACAGATCGCAAAGAGCATCTGGCACGAAAAAACGAAAAATCCAAAGATATGAGAACACCAAATCTCGAAGATCGAAAGATCCAAAAGGAGAAGAGAACACTAAATTCTCAGGAAACAATCTTTCGCCACAGAAATACAGAATGAGCAAAAATCCCAAGAAAGGATAGAAAAGCTCACAATCTTGATTTGCGACAAAAGCAAAAGCTCACACAAAATACAAAACAAACTGGAACGAAAATTCGATCCGGATATACAAATACAAAAACAGATAAGCGAATCACACTCGACAGCAGTCAACATCTACCAATCATCTCACATCCAACCCTTCGATTAAAACCACACTCTCTTTATTCACATACCACCTTCGATTAAAATATCCGGATCGCAACTCCCATCGAATACCATCCTCCGAATATTCCGAAACGAATATTCGAATCCTCTCTTCAGAGCGACCATCCGACCATTAGAATATCCCCTCCACCATGGTTCGAACTAGAGCAACCGACACCGGTGAAGAAGAAAAAATGGAAGTGGACAATCCACAAGATCCTGATGATAATAATGGAGGTATGGGAGATGACAATGCGTTTGAAGATAGAATCATGCAAGTAATGGAAAGGGCCTTAGCTGACCCAGAAATGAACTCAACCATGAAGAGAATCATCGACCAAGAAGTAAAGAAAAGGATCAGATCGATAAGAGATGCAGAAAGTAGGGGTGAGAATGACGAGGATAGTGACAATGACGAGGGAAACGATGCGGACCGAGGTGCCGACGCAAGGGCTAACCGACTTGCAACGAGGTTGTCCCAACCCAGAATAAAGATCAGGGGATTCAACAATGGGAGATTTCTGAATCCAGAACAGCTCGCCTTCAGAAGCAGCCTGATGGATTTTGGTATCAACTATGAATCAGCCAAGGAAATCATGAGGGGAGGGATGTCTAATATTCGTGAAATTACAGACCTAAACAAGGAAAGCATCAAGTCATTTATGCATGGATTGAAATCTATCAGCCCAGACTGTCCGAATCCAAAAAGTATCCACTACGGTAACAGGCTATCATCGAGGCTTCTCACATGGGCGAGTTGGGCACGGTATCAACCATTGATTGGAGTCAAGCCAAGGGCCATCGACTGGAAAGCAAACCCAAACAATCTGGAATTGCAGCAATTCAGAATCAAGATGATGGAGGCAAGTGTGAAATCACAGGAAAAAGCAACCCCACCCAAGTTGAAGGATCTTACAAAATTCAGGGAATGGGAGGAAGGCTTCCGACAAAATTTGAGATACAGATTCAACTCTGAAGGTTTCCCAATCTTGTATGTCATAAGACCCCAAGAGAAGGAAGATGTTACTGACGAAGCCAGGGCTGGAACAGTCGGGCAAAGTCCATCAGATACCTACCCAACTTGGAGTGACTACAATGAAAGGTGTGGCGTTTTGTCAGGTCACCAGTATGATGAAGATAACAACGTCGTCTGGAGGTTGATATGTGATGCAACAAGGAAAGGTCCTGGTTGGGAATATGTGGCACATTTCCAAAACACCGAACTGAACTCAGGAAATGCAAGAAATGCTTTCATTTCATTGATGCAGCATGCTTACACTGATACCAATATCACTATGGTCCTGAACAAAACCTATCAGGAAATGAAAGAATCACATTACACTGGCGATGCTAAGAATTATGATTGGAACAAGCACAAGAGAAACTGGACTGCTTTTCATGGAACAATCCTGAGATTTGAAAAGAACCACAATGAAAGGAGATTTGTTTGGGACTTTATCAATTCAATCAGTGATGAGAGACTTGACGCTGCCAAAGCCAATGCAATTGATGAGAGCAAAGACTACCGGGACAATTTCAATGAATGCCTTATCGTATTCACCAATCGCCTTGGATTGAAGAAGCTTGCAAATGGGAAGCATAAAAGAGGTTCCAGAAGCCCGTATTCTGTGGGCACGACCAGCAATAAGAAGCAGAAGACAACTGGAACGTTCACAGGAAAAGTTGAATGCAAGCCCTATCCAACAAGTGTTTATAAAACAATGTCAAAAGAACAGCGTCAGGAGCTTTACCAGATGAGACAGGCAAAGAAGAAAAGAAATCTCAAGGCTGCTGAGACCAAAAAGAAAGAAGCTGAAAATGAAGGCGCAGGTGATAGTTTTGGATCCAAATCTAAGAAATGACATAATAACCGGACACTAGCACTAGAACACAAATTGTTAAAAATGGTGAGCCGGTCATTATACAAGATGAATATTCCTCTAGATTTTGATGATGGAGAAAATGAAGAAGGATACTGTGAGTTAGACTCACATGCAGACACAACTGCGGCTGGAAGCAACATGATATTGCTAAACCCTGATCAGATCACAACACATGTTGATGTTGCGCCCTTCTCTGAAGAATACAAGCCAATCAAGAAGATCCCAATTGGAAGTTGCGCTACTGCTTGGACAAATCCAACGTCAGGCCAAGTATATATCATAGTGTTCCATCAAGCGCTGTACTTTGGGAACAAATTGAAGAACAGCTTGATATGCCCAAATCAAGTGAGGGACTGCAATTTCAATTCTGTTGAAGAGACACCTCGTCAGTTTGATCCAAGATCCAAGCATGGAATTACAATTCAAACGCCAATGGAAGATGATGACCCAAGGAAAGTTTTTATAAAACTAAGTATGAGAAATGTGATTTCATATTTTCCCACAAGGAAGCCAACAAGAATGGAGCTTGATGAATGTCAACATTTGATTGCAACAAATGATACCCCGTGGGATCCACATTCACTGAAGTTCAGGATGGCTGAGTTAGCAATTGACAATGGAGAACCAATTTCAGGGGACCAGTTTAGCCTTCAAGCCATGTCGACCGAAGAGGATCAAGCCATGGAAACAAGTTCGATTGTAACAGAACCTACAAGTAATGTTACAGATATGCTCTCCAAGACTAGCTTAGAGAACAGGCATCCAAGTGTCATGCAGCAATGCAAACTGATGAGAGTGCACCAGATGTCAACAAGAAGAATGCTAACTGAATGCCAAATTGCAACAGATGGAAATATTGCTCATCGGATTTCTCCAGTAACGAATATTTCAAGCGCGCGAAGGGTAGACCAATTTTTGTTTGATGATACAGAATTTGACTTCATGGAAGCTCCTGAAGAAGAATCAAAACAAGCCCCTAGCTTGCAAGAAATTGACAATACACTTGAAAGGAGACCTCTCGATAGAAGAAATCAATGGGGGCCGTCAGTGATAACTATTGAGGGTCCAAACAAAGTTGACTGTGAATGCCTAGCCAAAACTTGGAATATTAGTTTCAAGAAAGCTGAGCAGACATTGAAGGTCACAACCCAGAAGGCACTCAGGAATTTGCAGTTACCATTGATGAAGAGGCTACCTACACAGCGCTTTAGAAACAAAAGAATTGCACAAGGAACCTGGTACACTGATACGTGGCATGCTAGAACCACCAGTATTATGAGACAGGAGAAATGTGCACAGATCTTTACAAATGGGAATGGGTTTGAAGTATTTATACCAATACAGGACAAATCGCAAGCGCATCAAGGACTGAAAATATTCATTCATGAAATTGGAATCCCAGAGCATTTGATTTCTGATGGTGCTCCAGAACAAGGATCTCCAAGAACCTACAAGACCCACTGGAATTCAATTGTGAAGCGAAACCATATTCATCAGACATTCATACAACCTCATTGCCCATTTCAAAATCGAGCAGAACAAGCGATTGGACATCTTGGGAGTGCAATCACAACCAAGTCAGCAAAGAAGAAATCACCGAGGAGATTATGGTCATTTTGTGGTGAATTATGTGCAAATATCAGGCAGAGAACAGCATCAAGTAACCCTTCTTCAATGGGGAGAACTCCATTTGAATTGGTTCATGGCTATAGGCCCGATATTACACTATACACCTCATCAGAATGGTATGATTTTGTGTTTTACTTCGATAAAGGTGATTTTTCCACTCGCGGCGTTGAAAGGTTGGCTCGATGGTTGGGCCCCTGTGGCAGTAAGATAGGTGGAGGTGATTGTTTTTGGCTCCTGACCGAATCAGCAATACCGATATCTACGAATTCAATAAGGCCTGTCAAAGAATTTGAATGGAGGGATAGAGATATCCTCAGAAGAATGGAAGCAATCGACAAATCAATTGAATCCAAGATTGGTGATGAAGTGAAAGATAGCGCGTCCTTCTTCCAGGAAAACTACCCGGAGCCTCAGATGGAGCTATTTGAGGATCAACCAGTGAAATCATCTGATCTGAAGCTTGAAATGGCTGAGCCAGAAGCGTCAGTGGAAGATATAGATGAGCCAGACGAATATCTGGGGAATGAAGTAATCATTGAAAGAAATGATGAAAGGCTCAGGTGCGTTGTCAAAGATAGAGTGCGAGATTTGCAAAACAGACCAATTGGGGTAAGAAATGAGAATCCCATACTAGACACGAGGCTGTACAAATTGCAACTACCTGATGGCACCATTGAGGAATACACGGCAAATATTGTTGCAGAGAGTTTGTACAGTTCTGTTGATGACGATGGAAGGATGTTCACTCTACTAGATGAACTCATTGACCACAAATGCGACAATACTGCCCTAACTGATGAGGAAGCCACGACTATAGCCAAAAATGGCAGGAAAACCCATAAGCCGACAACTAGGGGTTGGAGGATTCTCGCCAGTTGGAAAGACGGGTCAGAATCTTGGTGTAAGCTAAGCGATGTGAAAGAATCATTCCAGTGCAACTAGCTGAATATGCTGTCAACAATAATCTTGAAAAGTCACCAGCATTCAGATGGTGGGTGCACAAAATTTTGAGAAGAAAGGATCGGATCCTTAAAGCAGCCAAAACAGCAAAGTATTGGTTGAAGACTCACAAATATGGTGTTGAATTGCCACATTCAATCAAACAAGCGCTGGCTATTGATAAGAAAACAGGCACTGATCACTGGGAAAGAGCAATTCACAAAGAAATGACCAACAATATGGCAGCGTTTGAATTTTCTGATGACGATGTTATTCCAGTCGGTCACAAGGAAATAACAACACACATGATTTTTGACGTCAAGCTTGGATCCCTAACAAGGAAGGCTAGATTGGTAGGGGATGGTCATAAAGTTCCTGCAGTGGCAAAAGAAAATACTTACTCATCTGTCCCCAGTCGCGACTCAGTAAGAATATTCTTCTTGCTGGCAGCGCTGAATGATTTGAAGGTTCTCTCAGCAGATATTCAAAATGCATATTTGACAGCCCCGATTAAAGAGAAATACTTTCTAAAAGCGAGAGCTGAAGATGGTTTTCCACCACATCTTGCAGGAAGGCCTTGCAAGATAGTCCGCGCATTGTATGGACTGCCGGTGGCAGGTGCATCTTTCAGATCATACCTCACACAGCATTTGAGGGATCTTGGATATTCACCATGCAAAGCAGATCCGGATGTGCACTTACGAATCAAAACCAGGAAAGATGGATCCAGATACTGGGCAATGCTGATTGCCTATGTAGACGACATCTTATGTTCTGGTGAAGATCCTAAGTTCCAGCTTGAAAACATTGAACGAAAGTTCAAATTGAAGGATGCTACTATTGAAGAGCCAACTCTGTATTTGGGAGCAGACATTGGAAAGTTCTACTTTGAAGGTGACTCGAAACCAAGATGGTCATTATCAAGCACCAAGTATACGGTGAAAGCTGTTGCAGCGGTCGAACAAGAGTTAGGAACTGAAAAGTATGGCTACAAGTATCTACCAAAATCGGCATCCAGTCCACTGTCACATGATTATCGGCCGGAAATTGATATATCAGAAGAATTGAGTCCTGAATTGCAAAATTACTATCAAGGTTTGATTGGAGTCCTCAGGTGGATTTGTGAATTAGGAAGGCTAGACATTGTAATGCCAGTCTCGCTGATGTCAAGGTATTTGGCTCAAGCGAGAAAGGGACATCTGAACCAGTTATTTCATATATTTGCATATTTGAAAAAGTACAACAGGTCAAAATTGGTTTTTGATGATACAGTACCAAGCATTGATGAGAGTAAATTTCAAAAATGTGACTGGTCTGAATTTTACCCTGGTGCTGCTGAAGTCATACCAGCAGATATGCCTGAAGCCTTGGGAAAGCATGTAACAATGAGCTGTTTTGTTGACGCCAACCATGCCAGATGCAAGGCAACAAGACGATCTCATACTGGTGTTATTATATTCATTAATAATGCACTGATCATTTGGTTCTCCAAAAGACAAACAACAGTTGAGACATCAACTTTTGGATCCGAAATCATTGCTTTGAAAATTGCAATCGAATTGGTTGAAGGTCTAAGGTACAAGTTGAGAATGATGGGTGTTCCAATTGATGGAAGCACCAATGTGTATTGTGATAATGATTCTGTTGTCACAAACGTTACACGACCTGAAAGCCCATGTAAGAAGAAGCACAACAGCATTGCATACCACAAGGCGCGCGAATCTATTGCAGCAGGAATTATCAGAGTTGCGAAGGAACCAGGTTCAACAAATATTGCTGATTTGTTTACAAAGCTAATGAGTGGCGCTGTTTTCTGGGAACATTGTTCTCGTTGCATGTGGTGAGAAATTGATCTGCTAAGAAATTGATCTGCAATGAGCACTTCAAAAATGGATGATTTGATCCATGGAATATAATATATCAATCGGGCAAGGATCAGGGCAAAATGCCATGATACAAGCCAGAATGAATGGCAAAATGCCTCCCCATTTCTTTCGATAGGGCCTCTGATGGTAGACTGGATACAGTTTGGTATCCAACAAATGACTCACGATGAATCGGTTAAGTCATAGAATCCAGCCGCTTACCGGTTGGAGGATTTATGACTGAAGGGGACTGAAAAGAATCCATCGTATAATGTGTATTCGTACGAAAGTCATCATGGCAATAACCTTATCCTTAAGGTTATTCCTGAGTGAGTGACCGGGAACGACTTTACATGTGGACTGACTCTTAGCGAGAGTTTCCCCATCAGCTCACTTATCGAAGAATTAACAACTTTAAAACACTGTCATGCCCTAAAATCTATGTACAACCTAGTACTCATTCTACACAATAAGGTACAATACTGTGATATTCCAATGAGAATATCACGATGAATTATACAGTAATAGGATAACATGAAAGACTGATCGAAGATTGTTTTTTGGGTGTGTTTTGTGTCTTAAGAATTACATGTGTTTTGTATGCTTGAAATTACACGATATGACGAGTAATTTACCGACGAGTAATTAACCTGTCAATCGACAAAGGCAAGGACGATCGAATTGTAACAAAGATCTTACTCACTAAATCAATCGTTTGTAAGACCGATTGCGATTTGTTTGTTTGTTACGACACACTTTTTCTAATATGCCTGCAAACGACAAGTAATTAACCTCTCGTTCATTCGATTCGATCGTTCGATTCGATCGTTTGATCGATCACGTACAATGATTATTCTTACAATTCTTTTTTTGTACTACTGTAACAACGCGTTACCGCGTTTGTTACGACGCGGTTTCTTTAGTTTATCAGACCCACGGCACTCTACGAGCTGTGGCCAGCATCCTACAATGCTGAGGACGGCGTTTCCCACCTAGAAACGCAGTTGAGCTCGAAGACAAAGAATTCGGATTAGCCTGATCAGCAACCGGCATCAACCCTCAAGGATGGAAAAGGGGCAGTTGCTTGTGGAGCCCTGGAACAGACCAACACCAGGGCGGTCTCCCTGAAAGAAGAGACCAAAGACCCGAACCAAGATGGTAGGCTCCATCGGGTTTCGAGATCCAGCAAAGCAAGCAAGGGAAAAGGGCTGGACGATTGACGAAACAAACATCGCCCAGGTAGGCATCAGCTGAAAGGAATCAATAATCCAAGAACACTGATCTTTCACTGAAAACAAGAACGATGTGAGCCAGAAGATTGAGCCTCAAGTATTCTGATGATGGTGAATCAGATTGGACGAAACAGATTGCCAAAAGGAGCATCTGTGCGCAAGAAAAATCCAAAGATATGGAAACGAGAACACTAAATCTCAAACGCACTTGGAAAATCCAAAGATATAAATGAGAACACTAAATCTTACACGCAATTGGAAAATCCAAAGATCCAAAAGAAAAGAGAACACTAAATTCTCAGAAAACAAGATGATGAAACATTCATCAGTCTTACACCACAGAAATACAGAATGAGCAAATCCTGAGACTGGATAGAAAAGCTCACAATCTTAAATTGCGACAAACAGCAAAAGCTCACACAAACACATACAAAAAAAATTTAACCGGAACGAAATTTGATCCGCATATATACACGAACAGATAAGCAAACCCCACACAACAGTCGCCAACATTTAAACCAACCACCTCACATCCAATCCTCCGATTCGATTACACTCTCTTTCCACATACCACCTTCGATTAAATATTGCAACTTCCATCCAAACTTCCACCAAATATTTTGAAACGAATACTCCGAAACAATCATTTGATTACTATCATGGCTCCAGCAAAAAGAAAAACAAGATCAAAAGCAAAGCCAAAAGACGATGATGACTATGGCTCCATTGAGGAAACAAAAGTGGAAGTGGATCAGGATCTACTAGGACTCAATATGGATGTTGCGAGTGATGAAGAGGGCATGGAATTAGAGAAAGAAGAAGACAGATTGAATGAGAAAACAATCATGCGTGTAATGGAAAAGGCTATGACTGATCCAGAAATGAACTCAACTTGGAAAAGAGTCATTGACAAATAAGTCAAGAAAAGGATCAGAGCAATACAAGATGCAGTGGAACGAGAAAGAAATCCAGATGATGTTAATAGAAGTGATAGCAGTGATTACAGCAGTGATGATAATGAAAATCAACACGATGACACCAGTTCAAGGTCTAAGCGATATGACAAGAGGTCCTCCCAACCCAAAATAACAATCAGAGGATTCAACAATGGAAAAATTCTGAACCCAGAACAGCTTGCTTTCAGAAGCAGCTTGATGGATTTTGGTATCAACTATGAATCAGCTGAAGAAATTATGAGGGGAGGAATGTCTAATATTCGTGAAATCACAGACCTCAACAAGGAAAGCATCAAGTCATTCATGCATGGATTGAAATCAGTCAGCCCAGACTGTCCTGATCCAAAAAGCATCCATTACGGTAACAGGCTATCATCAAGACTTCTAACATAGGCAAATTGGGCTTGCTATCAACCATTGATTGGAGTCAAACCAAGAGCCATTGACTGGAACGCAAACCCAAACAATCTAGAACTGCAACAATTCAGGATCAAGATGATGGAATCAAGTGTGAAATCACAAGAGAAAGCAACCCCACCTGAGTTAAAGGACCTTACAAAATTCAGAGAATGGGAGGAAGGATTCTGTCAAAACTTGAGATACAGATTCAACTCTGAAGGATTCCCAATCTTGTATGTCATAAGACCCCAAGAAAAGGAAGATGTTGATGATGAAGCCAGGTCTGGCACAGTCGAACAAAATCCAACAGATGCCTATCCAACTTGGAGTGACTACAATGAAAGGTACGGCGTTTTGTTGGGCCATCAGTATGATGAAGACAACAATATTGTGTGGAGGTTGTTGTGTGATGCAACAAGGAAAGGGCCGGGTTGGGAATATGTGGCACATTTCCAAAATACTGAATTGAATTCAGGGCATGCAAGAAATGCATTCATTTCATTGATGCAACATGCTTATACTGATACCAATATCACTATGGTTCTGAATAAAACCTATCAGAAAATGAAAGAATCACACTACACCGGCAATGCTAAGAACTATGATTGGAACAAGCACAAACAAAATTGGACTGCATTCCATGGAACAATTCTGAGATTTGAAAAGAATCACAATGAAAGGAGATTTGTTTGGGACTTCATCAATTCAATCAGTGATGAGTGACTTGATGCTGCTAAAGCCGACGCAATTGATGAGAGCAAAGACTACCGAAACAACTTCAATGAATGCTTGATTTTATTCACCAATCGACTTGGATTGAAGAAGCTTGCAAATGGAAAGCATAAAAGGGGTTCCAGAAGTGTATATTCAGTAGGCACATCAAGCAATAAAAAGCAGAAAACAACTGGAACGTTCACAGGGAAACTTGAGAACAAGACTTATCCAACAAGTGTTTATAAAACAATGTCAAAGGAACAGCGTCAGGAACTTTACCAGATGAGACAGGCAAGTAAGAAAAAGAGGGCTCTTAAGGCTGCTGCGACCAAAAAGGCAAAGGAAGCTGAAAAGGTTGGTGCTGGTGACAGCTTTGGCTCAAAATCTAAAAAGAAATGACATAGTAACCGGACACTAAACAAATGATTAAGTATGGTGAACTGGTTATTATATAAGATGAATATTCCACTAGATTTTGATGCTGGCAAGAATGAAGCTGGATATTGTGAGTTAAACTCACACGCAGACACCACAGCGGCTGGAAGCAACATGATATTGCTTAATCTTGATCAGATCACAACACATGTTGATGTTGCCCCTTTTTCTGAAGAGTACAAGCCCATCAAGAAGATTCCAATTGGAAGTTGTGCAACCGCCTGGACAAGTCCCACATCAGGTCAAGTCTACATTATTGTATTTCACCAAGCGCTGTACTTTGGAAACAAATTGAAGAACAGCTTGATATGCCCAAATCAAGTCAGAGATTGCAATTTCAATTCTGTTGAAGAAACACCTCGTTAATTTGACCCCAGATCCAAGCATGGGATTACAATCCAAACCCCAATGGAAGATGACGATCCCAAGAAAGTTTTCATAAAACTGAGTATGAGAAATGTGATTTCATATTTTCCAACAAGGAAGCCAACAAGATTGGAGGTTGATGAATGTCAACATCTGATTGCGACAAATGACACCCCATGGGATCCTCACTCACTGAAATTTAGGATGGCTGATTTAGCAATTGACAATGGTGATCCAATTTCAGGGGACCAATTCAGCGTTCAAGCTATGTCAACTGACGATGCAAGTTCAGTGGTAACAGAACCAACAAGTAATGTCACCGACATGCTCCCCAAGACTAGCATAGAGTCCAACCATACAAGTCTCATGGAACGCTGCAAACTCATGAGATTGCACCAGGTATCAACCAGAAGAATGCTAACTGAATGCCAAATAGCAACAGATGGAAATATTTCTCATCGGATTTCTTCAGTGACAACAAGGTTTCGAGAAGCAAATATTTCAAGCGCGCAAAGGAAAGACCAGTTTTTATTTGATGACACGGAATTTGACTTCACAGAAGCCCCTGAGAATGAATCAAAACAAATCCCCAGCTCGCAAGAAATTGACAATACACTTGAAAGAAGACCCCTTGATAGAAGAAATCAATGGGGACCATCAGTAACAACTATTGAAGGTCCAAACAAAGTAGACTGTGAAAGTCTAGCCAAGACTTGGAATATCAGTTTCAAAAAGGCAGAACAGACACTGAAGGTCACGACTCAGAAAGCCCTGAGAAATTTGCAATTACCTTTGATGAAGCGTCTGCCAACACAGCGCTTTAGAAACAAAAGAGTCGCTCAGGGGACCTGGTATACTGATACTTGGCATGCCAAAACCACGAGCATTATGAGACAAGAAAAATGTGCGCAGGTCTTTACAAATGGGATTGGGTTTGAAGTATTCATACCAATACAAAACAAGTCGCAAGCTCATCAAGGATTGAAAATATTCATTCATGAAGTTGGAATTCCTGAACATTTGATTTCTGATGGTCCACCAGAACAGGGCTCACCAAGGACTTACAAGACCCACTGGAATTCAATTGTAAAACGCAACCATATACATCAAACGTTCATCCAACCAAATTGCCCTTTCCAAAATCAAGCAGAGCAAGCGATAGGCCATCTCGGTAATGCAATCATAACCAAAACAGCAAAGAAGAAGTCACCAAGAAGGCTATGGTCATTTTGTGGAGAGCTGAGCGCAAATATCAAACAGCAGACTGCATCAAGTAACCCCTCTTCAATGGGAAGGACCCCATTTGAATTGATGCATGGCTACAGGCCGGATATAACATTGTACACATCATCAGAATGGTATGATTTTATATTTTATTTTGATAAAGGTGATTCTTCAACTCGAGGAGTTGAAAGGCTGGGACGATGGCTTGGACCTTGCAGAAGCAAGGTGGGTGGTGGTGATTGTTTTTGGATCCTGACTGAATCAGCAATACCAATCTCTACAAATTCAATAAGGCCAGTAAAGGAATTTGAATGGCAGGATCGTGATGTTCTGCGAAGAATGGAAGCAATTGATAAATCAATTGAATCCAAGATTGGTGATGAAGTCAAGGACAGCGCGTCATTTTTCCAGGAAAATTATCCAGAACCCCAACAAGAGCTGTTTGATGAGCAACCAGTGAGATCATCTGATCTGAAACTTGAAATGGCTGAGCCAGAGGCATCAGTTGAAGATATTGATGAACCAGACAAGTATCTGGGAAATGAAGTAATCATTGAAAGAAATGACGAAAGGCTCAGGTGCATTGTCAAGGACAGGGTAGGGAATCTGCAAAACCGACCAATTGGAGTAAGGAATGAGAATCCAATACTGGACACGAGGTTATACAAATTGCAACTACCTGATGGCACCATAGAGGAATACACAGCAAACATTGTTGCAGAAAGTCTTTACAGTTCTGTTGATGATGATGGATGAATGTTCACCCTGCTGGATGAGCTAATTGATCATGAATGCGACAACACTGCTTTAAGCAAAGAGGAAGCCACAACTATAGCCAAAAATGGCAGGAAAAGCCATAAGCCAACAACTAGGGGGTGGAGAATTTTGGCCAGTTGGAAAGATGGAACTGAATCTTGGTGTAAGCTTAGTGATGTCAAAGAATCATTCCTGGTGCAGCTTGCAGAATATGCCGTCAACAACAAGCTTGAAAAGCTACCAGCTTTCAGATGGTGGGTGCATAAAATTTTGAGAAGAAAGGAACGCAACCTTAAGGCTGCAAAATCAGCCAAGTATTGGTTGAAAAGTCACAAATATGGTGTTAAATTACCACATTCAATTACACAAGCACTGGCAATTGATAAGAAAACAGGTACAGACCACTGGGAACGCGCGATTCATAAGGAAATGACAAACAACATGGTAGCTTTTGAATTTTCTGATGATGATGTCATACCAGTTGGTCATAAGGAGATCACAACGCACATGATATTTGATATCAAGCTTGGATCCCTAACAAGGAAAGCTAGGTTGGTAGGGGACGGTCACAAAGTTCCTGCAGTGGCAAAGGAAAATACTTACTCATCTGTCCCCAGTCGAGATTCAGTGAGAATATTCTTCTTCCTGGCAGCGCTGAATGATTTGAAGGTTCTCTCAGCAGACATTCAAAATGCATATTTAACAGCTCCAATAAAGGAGAAATATTTTCTGCGGGCAAGAGCTGAAGATGGCTTCCCTCCACACCTTGCAGGTCGCCCTTGCAAGATAGTCAGAGCACTGTATTGATTACTAGTCGCAGGTGCATCATTCAGGTCTTATCTCACAAAACACTTGAGAGATCTTGGCTATTCCCCTTGTAAAGCAGATCCAGATGTGCACTTAAGAATTGAAACCAGGAAAGATGGATCGAGATACTGGGCAATGTTGATTGCTTATGTTGATGATATCTTATGCTCTGGTGAAGATCCTAAGTTCCAGCTAGAAAATATCGAACGAAAGTTCAAGTTGAAAGATGATACCATTGAAGAACCAACTCTGTATTTGGGAGCTGATATTGGAAAGTTTTACTTTGAAGGTGATTCAAAACCAAGATGGTCATTATCAAGCACCAAATATACGGCAAAAGCAGTTGCAGCTGTTGAACAAGAGCTTGGAACTGAAAAATATGGGTATAAGTATTTACCAAAATCTGCATCAAGCCCACTGTCACATGATTACAGACCGGAGATTGATATATCAGAGGAACTGAATCCCGAATTACAAAATTACTATCAAGGTTTGATTGGAGTTCTCAGATGGATTTGTGAACTCGGAAGGCTTGACATTGTAATGCCAGTTTCGCTTATGTCAAGATATTTGGCTCAGGCAAGAATGGGGAATTTGAACCAGTTATTTCATATATTTGCATATTTGAAGAAATATAACAGGTCAAAATTGGTTTTTGATGATTCAGTACCAAGCGTTGATGAGAGTAAATTTCAAAAATGTGACTGGTCTGAATTTTACCCTGGCACCACCGAAGTTTTACCAGCAGATATGCCTGAAGCTTTGGGAAAACATGTAACAATGAGTTGTTTTGTTGATGCTGACCATGCTGGATGCAAGGCAACAAGAAGATCTCATACTGGTGTTATTATCTCCATTAATAATGCACCGATCATTTGGTTTTCCAAGCGGCAAACAACAGTTGAGACATCAACTTTTGGATCCGAAATCATTGCTTTGAAAATTGCAATCGAATTGGTTGAAGGTCTAAGGTACAAGTTGAGAATGATGGGTGTTCCAATTGATGGAAGCACCAATGTGTATTGTGATAATGATTCTGTTGTCACAAACGTTACACGACCTGAAAGCCCATGTAAGAAGAAGCACAACAGCATTGCATACCACAAGGCGCGCGAATCTATTGCAGCAGGAATTATCAGAGTTGCGAAGGAACCAGGTTCAACAAATATTGCTGATTTGTTTACAAAGCTAATGAGTGGCGCTGTTTTCTGGGAACATTGTTCTCGTTGCATGTGGTGAGAAATTGATCTGCTAAGAAATTGATCTGCAATGAGCACTTCAAAAATGGATGATTTGATCCATGGCATATAATATATCAATCGGGCAAGGATCAGGGCAAAATGCCATGATACAAGCCAGAATGAATGGCAAAATGCCTCCCCATTTCTTTCGATAGGGCCTCTGATGGTAGACTGGATACAGTTTGGTATTCAACACACGACAATGACTCACGATGAATAGATTAAGTCAAAAGATCCAAACGCTTAACGATTGGATTTATGACTGAAGGGGACTAAAAAGAATTCACCATGTAAACGCACGTACAAAGAGTCATGAAGGCAAATAACCTTATTCGTAAGGTTATTTAACCTGAGTGAATAATCATCGGCGCTTCAATCATGTGGATTGCCTCTTAGCGGGATTTCCCCCATCAGCTCACTCTTTGAAGAATTAACAACTCTAAAACACTATCATGCCCTAAATTTACGTACACTCTAGTACTAATTCTACATGATAAGATATGATGATTTTGCATGTGATATCTCATGATAAGGATATCACGGCGAATTATACGGTAAAAGACCGACCAACGATGTTGGTTTACATGTGTTTCGCGTCTTATCGGTTTTGGGGCAAATAACACGGTGGTAACGCGAGCAAACATTACTGTGGCAAATTACACAGTAATATGCCTGCAAACGACAAGTAATTAACCTCTCGTTCGTTCGATTCGATCGTTTGATCGATCACGTACAATGATTATTCTTACGATTCTCTTTGTTTTATTACTGTAACAACGTGTTACCGCGTTTGTTACGACACGGTTTCTTTAGTCAGGGAGGGGGACTGCTGGAGGAGAGACTGCTTAAGAGCTGGGGCAGGCGCGGGAAGAGGGGGGTTCGTAGGGGCAGGAGGTGCTGGCTGCTGAAGAGCTGAGGGAGTAAGGACAAGTTGCTTGAGAGCGGGAGGCTGAAGGGGGGGAGACTTAAGGGCTGGCTTCTTAGAATCCCAACGAGGAGCAGGCTTTGTAGCAGACTGAGTACAGGAGGCCACAGAGGAATCAGAGGAAGAGACAGACATGGAGGTAACAGAGGATTGGCTGGCCAAGGAAGAGGAAGCAGACAGAGATGCATCTTTCCGGGGACGAAGAGAGGAAGGAGAAGGAGTGGCCCGGGTAGGAGCGGGGGTAGGGGGGAAGGACTTCTTCAGATGGGCGCGCTTGGGGTAACGACAGCCAGATGCAGAGGAGTGGGCAGACGAAGACGATAGAGATGGCGTAGACTGGAGTCTTTTCTTAGGGGAAGAAGCAGAGGAGCGGTCCTCAGGAAGCTTGGTAGGAGTAGTGGGGGTAGGCATGCTGGAAATTGGTGTATACCGAGTGCTGGGAGTGAGTGAGGGCGATTCGATGAAGCAGAGGAAGAGTCGATAGAAGCGGCGCCGGTCGGTGATTCTATAGCCTCTGTATCGATTGTAGTTGCAGTCGGTTGGTGAATCAAATGGATCAGAATCGAGTCGATTGAGGGGGCTGTTAATTTCCTTTTGAAACTGGCTGTTGAGCTGACTCATCCAAAGGCAAGGAAGAGCAACAGGAGCTTTGGCTGCAGGCCGGTTGAGGTGCCGGTCTGTGGTGTTCTAATATTTCTCTGATATCCACTACAACTGGATGCTAATCCAATCAGATCTATTCTGACTATTGACAAACAACGCAAACTGATCTTAGGCTTGTAGTTCTACAGTAGGATGCAAGGGCATCTGGTGCAAGGTTTAAGGTTGAATAATCAAATAATCTAAAAGTATGCGCTTTATCTTGCTGGGGAGCAAGATAGCACTTTAAAGATCGCGTTGCCGCTAATACAACACGATACAACGTGTATCGTGTTGCCGCTAATACAACACGTATTTTTATGCAGCAGAGAAACAAGTTCGTGAGAGTAACCATCCAAACCTCTGCTGTCTTTTCTTGAAAACAGAACACTTAACAAAAGATAGCATATGCTAATATCTGGCATGTGTTCTTTCTTGGATCACTAAGTATCGAACTCGAGTGACAATCAATTCTTCTCCTCCAGTTAAGTATCGATTCTTGATTGTAAGACTGAGTCTTGTAATCATACAGAGTGACGATCAATTCTTCTCCTGCAGTTAAGTATCGAACTCGATCGTAAGAATGAGCCCAGTAATTTGCGAGGTCTCATTATTTTCCGATTTTGTACCTCTACCAACCTAGACACGAAAGGAATTTAATACTCCCCATGTGTCCATGTGAAAGCATCCTCTAAGATCCGATACAGTCATCCTGCAACAAATCACCAGTGTTTCCACAATAGTGAAAGATGGGCTTGAGTAAAGGATACACGACTGAGTGTCCCCAATGCTTGGTGAGAATATCGGCACAATTATCCTTGCCTGCAAGATGTTGCATAAGAATAAATCCTCTTGCGATCATGCTTCTAACATAGTGATATGAGAGATATTAAATTCCTTTCGTGACCAGAAGTACCAAAGCTACCAAAGGGTAGATTTCCTATGCGCACGAATCAATGAGTCCCGTATCCATCTAAGTAATCGATTCCCATGGCATATCGATTCCCACGGCGCATCGATTCCCATCGCGCATAAACGGTGAGCAATCTCTGTCTTACGATATTGCCATTGTTCTTCGGTGAGCAAACTCTGATTTCATAAAATATCACACGAGCTACGGAAGCAATTCCTGACCTTAATGATAAACATTTCATGGAGTCTTCCTAACGGAACAAGAGAGGAAAACCGTTGGCATGTGATTCTCACACAATACATATACATGCATACAAATATATATGGTCAACGACCAATACATGTACGGAAATAATCAGCGAGTAATCTCAGCACTACGCAACAGCAGTTGCAACGTATTCATCTCAATAAAAGAGATATCTTGCATTTCGGCAAGATTTCACTTTATCTCATACTTTTAACATTCAACTGATTTATATCCCAAAATTCACACTAGTTGCTACCAACTACTTGTAATCTACATACTAAGGTCTGTCTCGCTGCAATCTGAATAAGTCACAGCAAGAAGAGATCTGGCGTCTCCCTAGCTTCGCCTGTAGTCCGATTATCCGTTGCCGAAAGTATCCAAACACAATTGTCACGCGTAGAGTACAATCGTTCGTCTACTAACACACTAACGCAGCGTTGCTGTTCTTCAGAAGTCCTTGAATCAGACTCTCAACGAATCGGATTCAAAAGGAAAATAATAGATTAACAGTCGCAAGCTCTAAGAAGGCTTGCACACAAGAAGGAACAGGAACGGAATTAATCATAATCCCTACGCTGGCATATGCACGTCGCACATCGCACAAGAAGCAGTTCCCATTCTCAGTCACCACGCACTTCCTTCCAAGACTCCGAACCGCCACAGATGCCGAACATACCGGTACCGGTAATGGCCGGCAATGCACTCGGAGACGAAGAGAAGAATGACGCCGAAGTCACCACTATCGAACGCTTTCCCAGCTTCGATGCTGATATGAGAAAGATACTCATATCATTACTCAACGTAACAAGTGAGATTACTAGCAAGTTGTGCCTAGCTCTCAAAGAAGGCGGATTATGCGAATGGAAGTCGTTCCTCGACGCACTTATTGAACCGGATTTTGCACGTGAACTTACCTATATGGAACGAGGATTGGCAACGCATATCCCTCGCTCCATCCAAAGAAGCATAGAAGCACTTGCGGATTTCGCTATCGACCTACAAGAAGCCGATGTCGCTCTAGAAGAAGACGAGAGGAACTGGAAGGATGTAAAGTCATATACATACAGAGAATTCCAGTCATTCCGCGAAGAACGTGCCCAACGCTTGCGTAACGAATCTGTTCTGAACCCACCACCTCCTCCGGCAGGAAATAACAAAAAGTCACCTCAGCAGGTAAAGTACGAATCATGGTGCCGAAAAGCACGAGATGAAAAGTCCTTTACACCCCTCACGAATGACTCGAGATTTGAACACTGGCTCGTAGGTTTCAAAGCCAAACTCGAGGCATACGACATCGATACAGAGACATTCCTCGATGAAACTTGGCCTCCAGCCACGCTCGTGGGTTACACCCGTGACCTCTACATCAAACAATGTGCCTTCTTCTGGGTACTAATGTTGGAAGTCTTCAAGAGTGACCTTTCTGCATCATGTGTACACAGTCATTCTACCACTCGTGATGGACGCCAGGCCTACTTCGACTTCGTAAACCTTCATAGCCAATCAAAAGCGAAGGTATACGACAACTCGACCCAGCTACAAGCGTTGCTCAAGTTGAACCTCAACAATTGGAAAGAATCCAAGGTAAAATTCGTCACACATTGGTTTGACGAATTGAATCACCTCAACAAGCTCCGTCCACCCAACAAGCCCCTCGAGTATCACACTGTAAAATCAGCGTTATGTCAGGCATGCTATTCCAGCTTCCAACTAAGCGAACAGTTTGCCAAAGTCAAGGATCCAGGTGGAACGAATAGCACCGTGACGGATGCAGTTGCCGAAGCCGCTGCTATCAATGATCTTAAAATCACGCTTTTACTCGAAGCAACTCGACTTGATTCCCAGTCTGCGATGTCTGCTCCTCGGTCGACCGTACGTGCACACATTCATGATTTCTCTTCTGACTCGACTCAACACCATGATGACTATGCTCTTCCAATCGAATTTGAAGGAGATTATCAAGATTATGCTGTGTTCAAGGCTGGACGTACCCCTGACCCTACCACAAGGTTGCCTACAAACATATGGAAGGCCTTGTCACGTCAGGACATGAAGAGTTGGCTCAGTTTTTCTCCGGAAGGAAAGAAAATCGTAGTTGCCTCATTGCGACACGACTTACTTAACACTAACCAACCTGACCCCAACAGTGTCAAACCCATTACACGAAAGGCATACCAACATGAACATTCGGTATCTTTTCAAGAAGACGATACTTCGACCAAGGATGAGCATGCCAATTCCACAGCAGACCTACATCCTGCTGTAGAGAATGATCGTAGAGGCGTTTTCCATGCGTCTCTAGGTGTATACAAATCAACGACCTCCTCGTCTAAGGACCAGCGACCTCTCAAGTCTTCCGTGTCACCCGCGCACCCAGCTCGATTCCTTTCAAACAACCCTGACATTCAGTACAAAAAGGACGGTGACACCCAAATACCTGTCGGAACACCATCGTATTCCGCCAATTTTCACCAGTGGTATACTCCCGAGGATGATCTCACCTTTCCTAATGATGGTCCCGTAACGTCATACACATACCGTGTACACAAAACTACGGTTACTAGCCCTGGTTATGCCATGATTGATCGCGGCGCGAATGGCTGCATCATCGGTAATGATGCATGTCTCATCTCCAAGGATATCCCTCCACGATATGTTAACGTCACCGGCATTAACAATCATCAGGTACAAAACATTCCCATTGCTACATGCGGAGCATATTCAATGTCGAACAGGGGCCCCGTCATTCTCATTTTCAATGAATGTGCCTATACAGGACGACATCCTTCTATATTGTCATCCGGCCAAATGGAAGCATATTTTTCCACTGTAGACGACACGTCCATCAAAGCAGGCGGAGGACAGGTCATCACCACCTCCGATGGCTATGCACTGCCTCTTAGCATACGACACGGCTTACCATATCTTGCGATGCGAAAGTATACGACTGTCGAATTTGACACGTTACCACATGTTATCATGACGTCCGATAAACATTGGGACCCATCTGTTCTCGATACCACGATCAGTGCAAAGGATGAACAATTTCTCCAGAAATATCCTCCTCAACCACAGCAACTCCCCTATGCCGATTACGACGAATATGGGAACCCACGCTGCCTTGAAGGACTCGATATATCTGTTTCTCCCGGGTCCTCCACGGTTACATCCCTCAGCTCGTATTCCAGCCATACCACCCGATCTCCCTTTCTTCCGATTGATGATCATAAGAACAACGATAGCTCCTTTTGGCTTACTTCCACTGACTACGCTCATCAAGAACGTCTCGCATGCTGCGCGCCAACCGCAGTCTCTGGAACAGTCACTGCGTTTCCGACAGATTGTACAGCCAGTGACACTACACGCATTGCAGCTACACCACGCGAAAGATACCCCAACGAACATGACTACTTATCACTGAAACCTTTCTTTTGTTGGGTTTCCACCGATCGCATCAAAGCTACTTTTGAAAACTCAACCCAATACGGTTCGTTAGCGGTTAGCCCTGATGGTAACATTTTCAAACGGTTTCATTCCCCTCAACCGGCCATGAACGTTCGCCCCTTTAATGACGATGTTATGTCCGATGCAGTCTATTCAGATGTCCCAGCAATTGATGGTGGATCCAAGATTGCCCAGATCTTCTTTGGCCGCAAATCGCATATTATTCACGTTGAAGAAATGCGTACCACCGGCGATTTTCTACCCTGCTTTCAGAACTTTGTTCGAAAATGGGGCAGACCCATCCGTCTCCTTTGCGACCACGGTAACTATCAATCAAGCAAGAAAGTCATGGATTACCTCAAGATGTTATGGATTGGACTCTGGCAAAGTGAACCGTACCATCAACATCAGAATCAATTCGAACGACGATACCAAACGTTCAAACGCATTGTCAATCGCGTCATGGATCGTACCGGCACACCACCACACATGTGGTTACTGTGCATGACATATGTCGCGGGTCTCCTTAATGTTGTCTCTGACCCTACGCTGTCCGACAAACAACCAATCTTCATTGCCACGGGTACAATTGGCGACATCAGCGCATACACCAGTTTCTTCTGGTTTGAACCTGTGTATTTCAAGACCAATGACTCCCCTTTCGGTACCAAATCTACCGAACGCCTAGGTCATTTCGTCGGCATCGCCGAACATGTTGGCAATGGGCTTTGTTTTCGAATCTGGGATCCAGTTACCAACAAGTTACTAGACCGGTCCGGTGTTCGATCTGCTCTTACACCTGAGTCACGTAACAAGCGCGCGGGCTTATTTACTGATGATGGTTTCATCAAATGGCGTAATGCAAAGGATTCCTTACCCCGTATATACGCCACTGGAGAAGCTCCAGCTTTCAAACATGGGGAGCATACCAATCAGAATAAACTCATTGACGAGTCTGCCAAACCAAACAGCTCAGTTTCCCCTAATGGTTCACCTGCTGATTCTGACACCGCCGATGACACCGTTCCATCTGCATCAACAGATATCACGCCCCACGCACCTGGCACTCAACCAAATCTTCAACCACCCACCCACCCCTCGTTACCGAGCTTTCTTTATAAGAAGGTCGATGACAGCCCAAGCTGGTCACCTTCTCCACTCCCTAACAACTATGGGGAGAGTCTTGATGGTCCTCCTACGGAACACATCTTCAGCAAGACATCTGATGGCGTTCTCCTTACTGAAGATGATTTTGATCCACCGGAATTAGCATACTTTGATGTTAGTGACGTCACAACTCCACACATCAACCCCGCTACTCCTTCAGTAGACCCATCACAGGTAGTTGTTACCGACGAAGAAGGTAACGCACAATTTGACGCTGACGGTAAACCCATTACCATTCCTACGATCCCGATTGCCGATCTACAAGGACAATCTTTCCTTGTAACCAACCCCGATGGCACTCGGAAGCGTCTTACCATCGTCGATGTTGAAGACAGTCTTGAACGCAATAAAGACTTCATCAAGTTCAAGTGCAAACACTCCGATGACGAACTCGATGATATCATTGCATACAATGACGTCATGAATTACATCCATCGTGATTCAACACAAGAAGACGGCAAACTCTGGTCGTTTCGCCGCATCCTAGGACACCAAGGTCCACTGGATAACAAGCACCCTCAATACAAAGGTTCCAAGTATAACCTTTGGATTGAATGGGAGAATATGGAACGCACATATGAACCTCTAGCCAATATTGCAGCTGATGACCCAGTCACCGTTGCAAAATATGGGAAAGACAACAACTTGCTTGACCTACCAGGTTGGAAACGTCTCAGGAGAATCACCAACCTAGCCCGACGAACCAAGAAACTTGATCGACTCGTGCATCAAGCCAAACTACGTTCTTTCCGTACCACTCCGCAGTATCAATATGGATTTAAAGTGCCTCGTAACCACGAAGAAGCCCTTCGATTTGATCAAGCCAACGGGAACACCAAATGGGAAGATGCCACCACCCTTGAAATGGCACAACTCAATGAATACAATACATTCATTGATAAAGGCGTGTACAAGACAAGCTCCATTCCCCCGGGATTCCAACAGATCAAGGTACACATGATATACGCTGTCAAACATGACGGAAGACACAAGGCTCGCCTCGTTGCTAACGGCAATCTCACTGAGGCCCCTATCCACAGCGTTTACGCAGGCGTCGTATCTCTTCGCGGTCTACGTATGTGCCTATTCCTAGCTGAACTCAACGACCTAGAAGCATGGGGTACCGACATAGGTAACGCCTACTTAGAAGCAGTCACCTGCGAGAAAGTATGCATCAAGGCAGGTCCCGAATTCGGATCGTTGGAGGGTCACCTATTGGTCATTTACAAAGCCCTATATGGTCTCAGGTCTTCAGGCAAGTGTTTTGGAGACTTACTCGCGGCCTGTCTCATCGAACTCGGCTTCGAAAGATCCCGCGCAGAACCGGAAATATTCCTCAAACCCGGAACGAACAAGCATGGTGAACGTGTATATGAGCTTATATGCACATATGTCGATGACCTATGTCTCTGCATGGCAGATCCCAACTCCTTCTTGGAGATATTGCAATCGTCACCATATAACTTCAAATTGAAGGGATCCGGACCTATGAACTTTCATTTAGGATGTGGATTTGAACGCGACGAACATGGTGTTCTGTGCATGAATCCCATAAAGTTCATCGAAAAGATGGAAGCATCTTACGAACAAATGTTCGGATGCAAACCTAGCACTAGGTTCCGATCACCCATCGCGGAGAACGATCATCCTGAATTGGACTCCTCAGCCTTTCTTGAAGAAACCGGTATACAGAAATACCAAAGTATGATCGGCTCACTGCAATGGATCATCGCTATTGGCCGGTTCGATGTACAAACAGCCGTTATGACGCTCTCAAGTTTCAGAGCTCAACCACGAGATGGGCATCTCGAACGTGCTAAACGTATCTATGGGTATATCTCCAAGTTTAGACATTTTAAAATCAGATTCCGCGTGGAACCGCCCGATTTTATATTGACTAAACCCGACACCATCGACTGGTCCAACACCGTCTATGGGGAGCATTCTGAGGAGCTACCCGACGACGCTCCTGCACCGCTTGGAAGGACAGTAGTGTTATCACACTTCTATGATGCCAACCTCATGCATGATATTCTCAGTGGCAAGGCAGTTACCGGCATTCTTCATTTCGCGAACAAGACTCCCATGATGTGGTTCTCGAAGAAGCAGTCTACTACGGAAACAGCCACCTTTGGAGCTGAATTTGTTGCAGGAAGAACTTGCATCGAACAGATTGTCGATCTACGCCACTCATTCCGATACCTCGGAACACCAGTACATGATGTCTCATACTCTTGGGGTGACAACGAAAAGATGATCCAAACGTCGACCTTTCCTTACGCAAGGTTGCATAAGCGTCATAACATTCTATCGTTTCACTACGTACGGAGCATGATAGCGAGAGGTTTCATTTTAATGATGCACATCCCAGGTAAGGATAACTGTGCAGACATTCTCACCAAGCATTGGAGTCACTCAGTTGTGTATCCACTGCTCAGGCCCATCTTCCACTTCTGTGGTAATACTGGCGACCTTCTCCAAGATGATGGAAGCATCATGTAGAGCGTGATGACCCTTCACAAGGAGACATGGGGAGTATTAAATTCCTTTCGTGACCAGAAGTACCAAAGCTACCAAAGGGTAGATTTCCTATGCGCACGAATCAATGAGTCCCGTATCCATCTAAGTAATCGATTCCCATGGCATATCGATTCCCACGGCGCATCGATTCCCATCGCGCATAAACGGTGAGCAATCTCTGTCTTACGATATTGCCATTGTTCTTCGGTGAGCAAACTCTGATTTCATAAAATATCACACGAGCTACGGAAGCAATTCCTGACCTTAATGATAAACATTTCATGGAGTCTTCCTAACGGAACAAGAGAGGAAAACCGTTGGCATGTGATTCTCACACAATACATATACATGCATACAAATATATATGGTCAACGACCAATACATGTACGGAAATAATCAGCGAGTAATCTCAGCACTACGCAACAGCAGTTGCAACGTATTCATCTCAATAAAAGAGATATCTTGCATTTCGGCAAGATTTCACTTTATCTCATACTTTTAACATTCAACTGATTTATATCCCAAAATTCACACTAGTTGCTACCAACTACTTGTAATCTACATACTAAGGTCTGTCTCGCTGCAATCTGAATAAGTCACAGCAAGAAGAGATCTGGCGTCTCCCTAGCTTCGCCTGTAGTCCGATTATCCGTTGCCGAAAGTATCCAAACACAATTGTCACGCGTAGAGTACAATCGTTCGTCTACTAACACACTAACGCAGCGTTGCTGTTCTTCAGAAGTCCTTGAATCAGACTCTCAACGAATCGGATTCAAAAGGAAAATAATAAGAGAATGTGGTGCCTCTTGTGAAGTCTTGCATATGGGAATGTAGACATTTGGATCATCTTTTCATTGTCTCCCCATGTGTAGGATGTGTCGTGTACGCTAGTACCGAGGTACCTGAATGACTGCCGAATGTCAACAATTTGCTCGATGCAGGTTCTAGCAGATACAAATTCAGCGCCAAAGGTGGCTGTTTCAGATGTTGCTTGCTTCTTGGAGAACCACATGATGGGGGTCTTGTTGGCAAAATGCAGAATACCAGTTACAGCTTTGCCGCTTAGGATGTCATGCATTAAGTTGGCATCGTAGAAATGAGACAGCACAACTACCTTGCCTAGGGGTTTTGGAGCATCACTTGGTAGATCTTCAGAGTGCTCCCCATAGACGGTATTGGACCAGTCTGTATTGGTACCTTCAGTGAGTACAAAATCGGGTATGCCTACTCTGAATCTGATTTTGAAGTGCTGGAACTTGGAAATATAACCGTAGATTCTTTTGGCCTTCTTGAGATGCCCTTCCCTAGGTTGCACTCGAAAGCTTGATAATGTCATGACAGCAGTCTGTACATCAAAACGCCCAATAGCTATGACCCATTGAAGTGAGCCAATCATGCTTTGATACTTTTGGATATCAGTATCTCCTAGAAATGATGATGAGTCGAGCTCTGGGTGATCATTCTCAGCAAGGGGCGAATGGAATCTGGTGGTAGGTTTACAGCCAAACATTTGTTCGTATGATGCCTCCATTTTCTCAATGAACTTGATAGGGTTCATACATAGTACACCATGTTCATCCCTTTCGAAACCACATCCCAAATGAAAGTTCATTGGTCCTGAACCCTTTAATTTGAAATTGTAAGGCTTGGACTGTAGGATGACCAGAAGCATTTCAGGGTTGGCCATACATAAGCAGAGGTCGTCAACATAAGTGCATATGAGCTCATATACTGACTCCCCATGTTTGTTCTTGCCAGGCTTGATGAAGATTTCAGGCTCTGCCTTAGATCGTTCAAAACCTAGCTCGACAAGGCAGGCAGCAAGTAGATTGCCAAAACACTTTCCAGATGATCGAAATCCATATAGAGCCTTGTAAATCACTAGAAGGTGTCCTTCAAGTGATCCAAATTCAGCACCAGCCTTGATACATACTTTCTCGCATGTGACAGCTTCGAGGTATGCATTACCAATGTCAGTTCCCCATGCTTCTAAGTTGTTCAGCTCAGCAAGGAATAGGCA
This sequence comes from Pseudo-nitzschia multiseries, assembly GCA_037355745.1. Lineage (NCBI taxonomy): Eukaryota > Bacillariophyta > Bacillariophyceae > Bacillariales > Bacillariaceae > Pseudo-nitzschia > Pseudo-nitzschia multiseries. The sequence goes on from CM074783.1 coordinate 16,484,546, forward strand.
CATTTGCAGGCCCCGAAGAGAAACAACTCCAGCATATACACTGTGAACAGGAGCTTCAGTGAGATTGCCATTTGCAACTAGCCGGGCTTTGTGTCGACCATCATGCTTGACTGTGTAAATCATGTGGACCTTGATCTGTTGGAAACCAATGGGTATATTGCTAGCCTTGTAGATACCCTTGTCAATAAAGGTGTCATATTCTTGAAGCTGCAACATCTCAAGAGCTATGGCATCCTGACATTTGGTGTTGCCATTGGTTACATCAAACTGGATGGCTTCTTCATGGTTGCGAGGTACTTTGAATCTATACTGGTATTGAGGAGCAGTGCGAAAGGATTGAAGCTTGGCTTGGTGGATTAGCCTGTCTAGCTTCTTGGTTCTTCGAGCAAGGGAAACAATGCGTTTGAGATGTTTCCAACCAGGTTTGCTGAGCATGCCATTGTCCTTGGCATATTTGGCCACAGTAACAGGATCATCTGCAGCTACATTGGATAGTGGTTCATATGTCCGTTCCATATTTTCCCATTCAATCCATAGGTTGTATTTGGAACCTTTGTATTGAGGATGCTTGTTGTCAAGCGGGCCTTGGTGACCAAGTATGCGTCAAAATGACCAAAGTTTGCCATCTTCTTGAGTGACGTCCCTGTGGATATAATTCATGACATCATTGTAGGCGATGATATCTTCAAGCTCATCATCTGTATGCTTGCACTTGAACTTGATGAAGTCCTTGTTTTGCTCAAGACTGTTTTCAACGTCAACAACTGTCATTCTTTTCTGGGTGCCATCAGGGAGGGCCATTAGAAAGGAGTGACCTTGCAAGTCGGCAACAGGGATAGTAGGGATAGTAGGGATGGTGATGGGTTTGCCATCAGCGTCAAATTGGGCATTGCCTTCTTCATCAGTAACAACTATGTCAGATGGGCCAACAGATGGGGTAGCAGGATTGGTGGTTGGAGGTGTGGCTTCACTAACATCAAAATATGCTAGCTCAGGGGGACCAAAAGCATCTTCAGTGACAGGGACGCCGTCAGGGGTTTTGCTGAAGATATGATAGGTTGGAGGCCCATCAAGAATCTCCCCATAGTTGTTAGGGGTGGGAGAAGGTACGTAGCTTCGTGTATTAGGAACCTTGGAATAAAGAAAGTTAGGCAAGGATGGCTGTGGAAGGCGCGTTGATGATGTGGGCAAAGGATCAGCCGGTGGAGGATGCCAAGAGGAGGGACTGGTGTCACCATAAGACTTAGGGGTGAGAGAAGCATCTTTGGCCTTGCGCCATGCAAGAAATCCATCATCAGTGAACAAGCCAGCACGCTTGTTGCGATGCTCAGGGTTTAAAGCAGTGCGGACACCAGAGCGATCAAGGAGCTTATTGGTGATTGGATCCCAGATTGTAAAACAGAGACTGTTGCCAACATGCTCAGCAATACAAACAAAATGGCCAAGGCATTCAGTGGTCTGGGAGCCAAACTGGGTGTCAGGAGTCTTGTAATAGACAGGTTCAAACCAAAAGAAACTGAGGTAGGGGCTGATGTCACCAAGGGTACCAGTGGCAATGTAGAAGGGCTGTTTGTCAAAAAGAGTGGGATCAGACAAGTGGTTAAATAGACGGGCAATGTAGGTCATACACAAGAGCCAGAGATGAGGTGGGGTTCCCGTACGGTCCATAATCCTGTTAACGACGCGTTTGAAGGTCTGGTAGCGCCGTTCAAAGAGATTTTGGTGCTGATGATAGGGTTCACTTTGCCATAAGCCAATCCACATCATTTTGAGGTAGTCAAGAACATTCTTGCTGGACTGGTAGGATCCATGATCACAAAGAAGTCTGAGTGGTCGACCCCATTGGCGAACAAAATTTTGGAGACATGGTAGGAAGTCAGCAGTACTGCTCATTTATTCGACATGAATAATATGAGATTTTCGACCAAAGAAAACTTGGGCAAGCTTGGAGCCACCATTGATGGCAGGGGTATCTGAGTATATGACATCAGAGAGGACATTGTCATTGAAAGGGCAGACATTCATGGCAGGCTGTGGGGATTGAAATCTTTTAAAGATGTTGCCATCCGGACTAATGGATAGGGAGCCATATTGTGTGGAATTGTTAAAGGTAGCCTTGATGCGATCAATGGAGATCCATCCAAAGAAGGGCTTCAAAGATAAGTAATCCATATCAGTGGGTGATTGAATATGTGGCGCAGCAGTGATGGAGTTGGAAGGGGATCATATGGAACATCGACTGAGGACGTCTTGGTGGATATAATCAGTCGGACTGAGCCAAAAGGACGTATCAGAAGTATCCAATGCCTGGAGGACTGAGGTGGCGCTGCTGGACAAGAATGAGGTGATTGCAGGAGAGGTGCCAAGGTTGGCATCGCCGAGCGTGCCAAATTCATCATAATCCTGATATGGGAGCAATGTGGCAAGAGGCGGGTATTTCTGAATGAAGGTGCCATCCTGGGGGGTATAGGCGCCATCAAGTACAGATGGGTTCCAATGTTGATCACTTGTCATGACAACATGAGGAAGTTGGGCATATTCTTCACTGGTATACTTGCGCATTGCAAGGTATGGTAATCCATGACGTATACTAAGTGGAAACACATGTCCATCTGTGGTGGTGATGACTTGGGTTCCACCAGCCTTGATGGAGGTATCATCAACGAGCGAGAAGTATGCTTCCATCTGTGGAGAAGATAAGATGGATGGGTGTTGGCCGGTGTAGGCACATTCATGAAAGATGATGATGACTGGTCCTCTGTTGGAAACAGAGTAGGCGCCACATGTTGCAATAGGGATGTTCTGGATCTGGTGATTGTTGATTCCAGTGACATTGACATAGCGAGGGGGGATATCCTTAGAGATGAGGCATGCATCATTTCCTATGATGCAACCATTTGCGCCTCTGTCAACCATAGCATAAACAGGTGTGGAGACATTAGTTTTGCTAGAGTGATATACAGCGACTGGGGTTGCTGGTAAAACAGGAGCTTCACAGTCTGGTGGGGACCAATGGTGGAATTTTGCAGACAGTGAAGGCTGCCCGACAGGAACATAGACATTGCCTTCTTTCTTATAGAGGACATCAGGATTGTCGGCAAGGAATCAAGCTGGGTGTGCAGGGGAAACAGATGATTTGAGTGGCCGGTTATCAGATTGAGAAGATGCCTTGTAGACACCAAGGGATTCATGAAACGCGGATCGTGCTGAGGTTTCTTCTTCAGGTGAAAGGATCTGCTCATTAGTATGATGTTCATAAGCGCGACGTGTGATTGGCTTGCTGGAATTGGGGTCTGGTGGAAGTCCAGTATCAAGTAGCTCAGATCTGAGGCATGCAACAAGTTTCTTCTTGTCATCAGCTGTGAAGCCAAGCCAATGTTTCATACCATGCTTAGAGAGGGTTTGCCAAACTGCAGATGGTAGTCGTGTGCTAGGGTCTGGTGTTCTCCCAGCCTTGTATACAGCATAATCCTGGTAGTCACCATCAAATTCAATAGGAGGCAAATATGAGGTAGCGTCGTCAGTGATAGCAGAATATGTGGATTGTGTCATAGAAGATAAGTCATGAGCATTCGCCTTGACAGGTGTACAGCTACTGGGTTGAGACAGGGATGCTTGAGAATCCAGCCAGGTTGCTTCAAGGAGGAGAATATTTTTCAATTCACTGATAGCAATGGCCTCATGCTGGCGAGACCGTATCATATCCTGAGCTGCAGGGGGATCATCAACCTTGCAGAACTGTTCACTGAGTTGGAAGCTGCTACTGCAGGCTTTGCAGAGGTGTGTCTTGACAGTATCGTAGTCAAGTGGCCTCTGTGGATCACGTAGTGTGTTGAGGTGTTCCAGCTGAGCAAACCACTGGGTGATGAACTTGACTTTGGTATCCTTCCATGACCTCAAATCAATGTCCAATAGATGCTGCATCACGATGGAGGTGTCATATACCTTGGATTTGGACTTGTCATGTAGTGTCACGAAATCAAAGAAGGCTTGTCTGCCATCTCTTGTGGTGGTATGGCTTAGCACACAGGACGAGGAGAGGTCACTTTGGAAGACATGAAGAACAAGAGTCCAGAAGAAGGCACACTGCTTGTCATGTAGAGCCTTTGTGTACCCGGTGAGTGGTATATCGGGCCAGTTGGGATCGAGGAATGTGTGGGTATCTATGTCAGATGTTTCCAGCTTGGCCTTGAATTTGACAAGCCAATGCTCAAATCTTGCATCATTTTGTAGTGTTGGGAATGTGGTTTCATCCCTTGATTTCCAGATCCATGACTCGTATTTGAGCTGTTCGATGGATTTCGTTGATCGGTCTTGTTGTTCTGCCGCTCCAATGTGAGCCACTGTTCCACCATCAGCTGCAGATTCTCTTCTGGCCTTGACAATTCCTCTACAGTAATCCTTGAAGGCGTTCTTGGTGTAATGGTTTCGATCTTCCCAGTCTAATCCTTGCGCCGTGAGATGTTGTCCAAAATCGATGACTCTCTGTAGGTTCAGTTGTACATGTCAAGAGAGTGGTGTTCTTGCTCCCCTCTCTAGGTATGCCAGATCACCAATGTTCTCGATGTATAGGAAGTCCAACCATGTCTTGTACTGGCTAGCAATGAGCGCCTCACACAAAGAGCTGTGGGGTTCCTTTGGAACATCGAAGGAGTCGTGCAGGAAGGTGGCTAGCGCTTGATCAAATGATGGGAAGAGGTCTGTGATAGATGTGTCCTCTTCATCATCTTGGGTTGGATTATCCTGTTGGTCGGGCGCCATGTTGGTTGTGGGCAGGAGTGACATGGTTGCAGCACTCCTGGGTTGGAGTGTTTGGAATCCTGAGGATCTGCTTCGTGTTCTGCCGGCAATTGGGATGTTGGACATGTATGAATACCTCAGAAATGCCAAATTAGTGTCCACTGCAGTGGGCTTGTATTAAATACAAATGGCTTGTCCGTTGTTGGTCTTCGTTGTGTAGTCGGATCAGAGAACGATCGAGCGTTGGCCTTAGTCGTTCGTTCGATGATCTGCTGTCGGATTGTTGTCTTTTATCCGGGAATGTGATTCCTGGATGGAGATAGATTGCTATTGGCGTGTCCAATGCAATGGGCTTCTATTAAAGACTTCGGCTTGTCCGTTGGTGTCTTTATCGTGTAATTGGATCACAGAACTATCAATCGCTGTCCGTAGTCGACTCGATTGATGATCTGCTGTCGGATTGTTTTCGCTGTCGTGGAGTGCTCCTACTGCGTCGTCTGCTTCTTTTGCAAGCTCCAACAAGCTTGCGACTGTTAATCTGTTAATTTCCTTTTGAAACTGACTGTTGAGCTGACTCATCCAAAGGCAAGGAAGAGCAACAGGAGCTTTGGCTGCAGGCCGGTTGAGGTGCCGGTCTGTGGTGTTCTAATATTTCTCTGATATCCACTACAACTGGATGCTAATCCAATCAGATCTATTCTGACTATTGACAAACGACGCAATCAGTTAGATCTTAGGCTTGTAGTTCTACAGTAGGATGCAAGGGCGTCTGGTGCAAGGTTTAAGGTTGAATAATCAAATAATCTAAAAGTATGCGCTTTATCTTGCTAGGGAGCAAGATAGCACTTTATAGATCGCGTTGCCGCTAATACAACACAATATAACGTGTAACGTGTTGTCGCTAATACAACACGTATTTTTATGCAGCAGAGAAACAAGTTTGTGAGAGTAACCATCCAAACCTCTGCTGTCTTTTCTTGAAACAGAACACTTAACAAAAGATAGCATATGCTAATATCTGGCATGTGTTCTTTCTTGGATCACTAAGTATCGAACTCGAGTGACAATCAATTCTTCTCCTCCAGTTAAGTATCGATTCTTGATTGTAAGACTGAGTCTTGTAATCATACAGAGTGATGATCGATTCTTCTCCTGCAGTTAAGTATCGAACTCGATCGTAAGAATGAGCCCAGTAATTTGCGAGGTCTCATTATTTTCCGATTTCGTACCTCTACCAACCTAGACACGAAAGGAATTTGACAGGGGCTGCTGCTGGATGGTGCGATTGTTAGTAGATCAGATTTGAGGGGATGGAGAATTCTGCAACAGAGAAGCAAAGAAAAGTCAAAAATTCAGTGACGGGAATCAGAGCAGAATCGATGCAAAAGCTCCTGTTGTTGGATGTTGCGAGTGAGAGAACTGCTACGGTGTGACGGATCAGAGTCTGTGCGATCTAAGGAGGAGGCCCAATGGTTCGATTGAGGCAATGGGGCTGCGGATGGAGCTGCGAGCGCTGTGTCAGCTGGCATCAAATGGGGAGGGACGCTGGTAGAGGGTGCAGTCGATCCGATGAGGGGGGAATCTGAGCAGGCGATCGAAGGAGCGGCGGGTAAAGCGATGGAGGGGAGCTGGGGAAGGGGTCGATCGAAGATGAGTCTGCTTGTTGGTGGAGATGGGGCGGCTGTCGGATGGGTTGCGGCGGCTACGTAGAAACTGTACTGGAGCCAGCGTAGAAAATTATGGGTGGTGACCGGGAGCTCCGACCGACGACGCTGTAAGGGGATCCAACAAAGCAACCAAAGCAACCAAGGAGGCACCAAGCAACCAAACGGATAGCTAGAACAGAGGGAGCAGGTCTGAGAAGGTAGAGGTGGAGCCTGGTGTCGGGAGAAACAGAGCGGAAGGGGAGGAGATATGATAAATGAATTCTGTGTAGAATCCTACGTGTTTTGAGTACTGGAAATTCGGAACGTCGGACAACGTTGCGAGACGCAAAGTTGTACACTGGTTGCCAGTATAGACATTTTCATCATCTCTAACTCAATTGTCTTCTTAACACTGACACCTAGTAGACAATAAAAGGAACAAACAGATACCAGATAATTTCCTAGCAACAGTTCTAATCATGGACAACAGAAATGTGAACTCTGAAAATAGGTACCAATTGCATGAAAACTATCAACATCAAAATTCAACAGAATTCCAATTCTGTCCCCAAAAGAGACAGACTTCAAAAGAAAATCACTCCAAACAACAATCAGTAATATTTTCACCTCAAACGATGAAGCATTTGAATTGCTATTTCTTTACAATCACTACAATTTGCGGCTAAACAGAACAAAGGGCATAAGGAAGAGAAAGAAATTCACTGACAGTAAGTTGGTTAATAAGGAGGAATGAAGTAACAAGGACAAATTCTATAAATATGCCCTAAGTGAAATAGAAAAATAAAGGGAGAAACAACAGTCAAAAGATTTAGAGATACAACTACTTAAAATGTACAAACATCAAAATGGCTATCATACCCCACAAGATGACAAGGATAAAGAAAGTAAAAAGGAGCAAAGACGGAAGGAACAGTGTGTCATGATTGAGACTCTTGGCATGAGTGCCAAAGGCTATAATTTTTACATCAAATACATGAACAGTTTACAAAAGTAAATGGTGATAACAACATTAGTACTGTGGTTAGTTAATTATTATTTTACATCAGTTTGCACAATATATTTGTCTTCTATTAAAATGTGAATACTATGAATGAGATTATTGCAAAAGCTGACAAAATACTTTCATCTTTGTACCAAACTATGTTTGTCATCTTTTGCTATTTCATATTTGTATCAAGGGGGAAAGTGGTGCATTGACTGAATTTTTGTGCATGTTTGGAGCGGAAATTAGATACATAGAAGAGGTAGTAGTATGTATGATAATATACTGTTTGAAGAAATCTTGCATGTGATTGGCTACTACACTTATAGAAGATCCTGCTCATAAAAAATATTGAGTCGTATGAGTCAGATTTGATGTGCGCAGGGTAATTTTTGCTTACTACCTTGTTTCGCTAATAGAGGGGCCAAAACAAAAAATGAGCACACATTTGACTATTCCATTACTACAAAGTCTACGAACAGTAAGGGTGTTTAATTTCAAAATTTGAATTTGATTAGAAGTCTGTGGTGTAACATGGTCTTTTACTGACTCTTTCACTAATATTATGTACGTAGTAAAAATGGGAAGGGAAAAAATTGTCTTGTGATGATCGACAGACGTCATGGCGCACCCCTACATATGACCCCTGATTTTACCATACGCACCTAAACGCAGGGGTTATAATTTTAGAGGGGTGCAACACAACGAGTGTGTGCTAACTATGGTCAGATTTTGTCAAAAACTTCCCCAGCTTTTTTTTTCATCTCCATTTACACTGCATTTAACTACTAAAATTGACTGTGAAATACCTTATTCCAAAAACTACTTCAAATCAGTATAAAACATTGACAATAGATTGACTTATCTAGAAAAGCGCCGGTAGCAAACGTACAGACGTACGGACATTTGGAGATATACACGAATGAGATACACCAACACACGTACGACTAACAGGCAAATAAGCGAGCTGACTCGCCGAATCGCTAACAGTACTAAAGGTGCGCTAATAGTGCACCAATAGAGGTTCGATCCAAGAAATCATCTTATATGAAAAACACTCACAAATCTAAATAATAATACTTGAAATCACTGAATACTACTAGACTTACCTAGTAGACTACAAGTGTAAACGTGTTAGTGAAGTAGTAAGCTCACAAGAGCAAAATTAGAGTTTATCAGACCCACATGTACTCAAAGAGTCTGGGTAACAAAATGAAAGCTGATTGCTGACTGATCATCGGTTAATCACCGTCTGAAGCCAAAGGCTGGACGTTAAAGACCCTCCTCAATAGAAGAGACTCAGGCGCTTAGAAGGTTAACAACACTAGCGCAGCAGGGCATACCAGGCTAATACCCGTGGCTTCTACTGAGGTTTGTAAGGGAGAAAAGAACACCAAAAGATTGTTATTCACCTATGAAGACACTTGCAAGAGATCCCCATCAATGGGGATAGCAAAGGGACGTGTCAAAACTACCACAGCCAATCACCGGCTGGAAAGAATGTGACGTACGTGTGTTCAGTACTAGGAATCACATAACGGCTACAAAAGAACCGTTAATAAAGAGAGGCACGCGACCTCGAGAACGTGACCTCGAAAACAAATCAGATGGGAATCAAATTTAATTCCTACAGAAAAGGGCTCAGGTATACTCACTCGTATACAAATGATATGATGACAAAACCAGCCGAGGTAATATACATACCCAGTATTGGATAAACACATACACAAAAAATAGAAATGACAAAAAATGCCGAACCAAATATTTAATAAGAGACGAACGAATATTTGATACCGTTTCGATAAAAGGGAAACAACTGTTGAGCTTAAGTATTGGGGAACTGAAAAATTCGTATTTTCCTTCTGAATCCGGTCCGGTAAAGGTCTGATTCAAAGGCTTCTGAAGAACAGCAACGCTGCGTTAGTGTGTTAGTAGACGAACGATTGTACTCTACGCGTGACAATTGTGTTGGATACTTTCGGCAACGGATAATCGGACTACAGGCGAAGCTAGGGAAATGCCGGATCTCTTCTTGCTGTGACTTATTCAGATTGCAGCGAGACAGACCTTAGTATGTAGATTACAAGTAGTTGGTAGCAACTAGTGTGAATTTTGGGATATAAATCAGTTGAATGTTAAAAGTATGAGATAAAGTGAAATTTTGACGAAATGCAAGATACCTCTTTTATTGAGATGAATACATTGCAACTGCTCTTGCGTAGTGATGAGATTACTCGCTGATTATTTCCGTACATGTATTGGTTGTTGACAATATATATCTGTATGCATGTATATGTATTGTGTGAGAATCACACGCCAACGGTTTTCTTCTCTTGTTCTGTTAGGAAGACTCCATGAATTGTTTATCATTAAGGTCAGGAATTGCTCCCGTAGCTCGTGTGATATTTTATGAAGTCAGAGTTTGCTCACCGAAGAACGATGGCAATACTTTAAAACAGGGATTGCTCACCAGTTGATGCGCGATGGGAATCGATGCGCCGTGGGAATCGATATGCCGTGGGAATCGATTACTTTGATTGATACGGGACTCATGGATTCGTACGAATAAGGTATCTACCATTTGGTAGCTTCGGTACTTCTGGTCACGACAGGAATTTAATAAAATGAACCTGTTTACTAGCAAAAGCGCTTGGGAGAGAAAATACTCCACAAGTTGCTTTGGAACTCAGAAAATCACAATTACAGCTTCCTCACCAAAGCAAAAGCTAACAACCTCCTTGTTACAAGCCTAAGAATTCCTACAACATTCTCCGAAAACAACACCATGGCGCCACCAACCAGAGCTCAACTAGCCGCAACCGCGGCAGCGACAGCAGCAGAAGCAGCAGCAGTGGACGCGGCGGCAACGGAGGCAGCGGGTAACCTGGTGGGCCTACTACCTCCATCGGTAACAACAAGGTTGGACCCGGAACAGCTTGAGCAACTTACAAGATCTTTGGTTGCAAGGCTATCAAGCAGGAACTTATCTCTATCATCCACAGCAAGAGAAGCCAAGGAAAGAGCAGACGCCAATCTTGGCATCCCTGGCTATGCAGGGGAAAGGGCGCTAACAGCAGCTGAAGTCTGTTTCAGGAAGATCCTTGAGTCCTTCGGAGTCAACAGGCCTACAGCCAACGAGATATTCAGACATGGATACTCCAACACCAAGGCTATCGCAGATCTTGATTCAGAAGGGATCAAGTCTTTCCTAGGGCCGTTAAGCAAGGCAAAACACCATCTATGCCCGGATCCACAAGAAGTCTTTATTGGTAGAGCGTTTGGAGATCGACTGAAGCTATTTGTGGCTTGGATTAGGTTCCAGCCTATATTAGGCGCAACGGCCACCGAAGTGGACTGGATAAAGGACCCAACGGCCAAGATAGATACACGGGAACGCTTGAGATCTACAAAGGAGGACGATGAAAATACAGCAGTAAAGGATCTGACACTACCCGACAAACTGACTATGATGTCAAAGTTCAGGGAATTTGATGAGAACTTAAGCAAATACCTCCGGCATAAGAGGGGCGTCACCAAAACATCCCTACTCTACACGATAAGACAAGAATCTACAGTCGGAGAAACCGACAGGTGTGGAACTGTTGGTCCGGGCCCAGACAATGCATACTCCGACTGGACTGAGTATGCAATAAGGTGCACGATCCATGCCAACTCTCATTGGTCCAAAGACAACAATACTCTTTGGGGGATATTATTTAAGTTGGTAGGATCCGGACCTGGTTGGTCCTATATACAAAGCTTTGGGACCAAAAACGGGGTAGGAGGCGATGGACATAAGGCGTATTTCGCCCTCTACTCTCAGGCATATGAGGAGACCAACATAAAGCTGATTGTTGAAACCAAACGACAATTTATCCGGGAATCAGTATACACAGGGAATTCCAAACACTACAATTTTGACAGGCACAAGAGGCTATGGCACGATGCAAAGCAAACCTTGATAAGATACAAGGCATTCCCGCCCGAGGATCAGTTTGTGTATGACTTCATACGATCCCTACAGGATGTACGGCTCGAGCAGTCCATCCCAATCGTAATTACAGAAGGATCTGACTATTATGCAAACTTTGAGAAAGCTTCAGCATATCTTACCCGGGCACTCGGAGTAAAGAAACTCCAAAACCAACCAAACAAGAGGGGTCGGAACGTGTCATCCTTCACTAACAACAAAAAGAGGAAAGGTGACAACAAACGCGGCAACTTCTCTTCCAACAAGCCACAAGGCAACAACAACAACAGTAGTGGTGGTTCGAAAGCACAACCAGGGACCTATAAAGGGCCCGTTGAATGCAAGTTCTACCCACGAGAAGTATGGTTAAGCATGCCTAAAGAGCATCAACAAAGAGTCCAAGCGCTAAAACAAGCTAAGAATGCAAGCAATAGCGGGGGCAACCAACAATCAAAAGTGGCAGCAGCCACTGCCGCAAACCCTCCCAATAACTCCAGTTCAGCGGGAAACCAGTTTGGCTGTCACAGCCATATTGGAAACGGGGATGGAAATTGATTTGCCGGCCGGGGCCTTAAGATAGAACCTCGGGTAGGCCGGCCGATAGTCCATCTCAAAGAGATAACCCAGTCATCCAGTGTTAAGCCAGGCCAGTGCGAGCTGGATAGCCATGCAGACACGACTACAGCAGGATCTAATATGGTATTACTCGATCCACTGGATTCTATAATAACATTTGCTGATGTTGCCCCATTTTCTGATGTGTACTCACCAATGAAAGATGTCCCTATTGCCCGTTGTGCTACTGCTTGGACAGATCCAACGGACGGTATCACATACATACTGGTATTCGGACAGGCCCTCTATTTTGGAGAATCACTGCAGCACAGTCTGATATGCCCAAACCAAATCCGAGAATGCAATTTGAATGTGGTTGAAGACACACCAAAACAATACTGCAATTCTTCCAGTCACAGCCTCATCTTTTGGTCTGAAGGCTTTGAATTGACAATACCATTGCGAGTTGACGGCGTCCTGTCATACTTTGACACACGCAAGTCGACACACCGCGAACTCGATACATGTGACCGCGTTCTTGCAACCGATACACATACCTGGGACCCATATGCCCCCCACTTCGAAGAAGATGAAGAAGCAGCCAACGCATCTTTCCCACGAGTGGTGGCAGCCCTCTCAGGAGGGGGACCGCCTGGCACGGTCAAGTCTTGGATAAGATCCACAGACAATCCTATACACATCAACGTAAAACACCAAGAGTACCAACTCAGATACCTACAGAAGATCTGTACCACCCGCACTCAACGGTCCGGGTATACTCAACAAGAGATCGGCAACCGGTTACACTCAGCTTTTGTTAAGAGTACCGGGGACGGAGAAAGCTCGGAGATACTCCAAATTTCAGCTACTTCAACCAAAACTTCGATTTCACTAACAGAGGAAGAGCTTGCCATCCAAAAGGAAGCAAAAGCTTGGACAAAAGAAAGGAAATTACTCTGACGCCAGCAAGATGTGATAGATAAGGAAACTTCCCTAGAGAAGAGATCATTTATCCGCCGCGGACAATGGGGACCTACGATAAGGATTCCGGAGAAAGTGGACAGATATGATTCAGAAGCCATTGCAAAGATGTGGAACATCAGTGTTAAGAGGGCCAAAGAAACGATTAAGGTCACTACCCAGGAAGGCATAAGAAACCTTACGCAACCAATCACCTGCAGGCTAAAGACCCAAAAGTGGAGAAACAGAAAAGTACTTAAGGGTCGGTGGTTTGCTGATACCATGAAGTTCAAAGTACCAAGTATCATTCGGAATGATACCGATGCACAAATCTTTACCAATGGGAAAGGATATGTGGCGTTCTACCCAGTAAGAGGGGAGAAACGATGCCACGATGGACTATCTTGCTTCATAAATGAGGTAGGAATACCGGAACATCTTGTCACTAATGGGGCAAAGGCCCAAGGAAATCATGAGACACACAGCACTGGATGGACTAGGCTTCGATCGGAGTATCGAATCCGCCAAACCTATATACAGCCCCATTGTTGGTGGCAGAATATGGCAGAACACAGTGCAGGGGACCTAAGGAGATCAATCTGATTGATGACTTCTAAGAAAGGAAGCCCGAGGAGGTGCTGGGCCTTTTGTGGAATGTTGGCGGCCGGAAGGTTAAGTAACACTGCATCTGGGGATCCATCTGCTATGGGAAGGACCGGATTTGAGTTAGTCCATGGATATACTCCGGATATAACCCCATACATGATACATGATTGGTATGATTTCATCCAGTGGTACGACCTACAGGATAAGTCAGAGAAATACGGACGATGGCTGGGCCCATATGGGGATACTTACGGAGGTGGCGACTGCCATTATGTATTATATAAAACAGGAGAAGTACACATAACAAACGGCACGCGGCCTATATCCGAAGTGGAGTGGAAGCACCTAGACACTATCCTGCAATTGGAGGAACACAACAAACTACTTAATGAAAGGATTGGTGATGAGGCGAAGCCCTCGGATACTTACCTGGAAAATGAGTTAGGAAAACCACCCTTGGGCCTATTCAATGACAAATATGAGGGTGAGGACTGAGGTACTTATGGCTGAGCCAGAGGCGTCTTCCCCGGACATTGATGATTTAACCGACAATCTTGACGAGTATCTTGGAAGCCAAGTGTTACTGCAGGTAGGGGACCAACGGATTTGTGGTACGGTTAATAACCGGTACAGGGACGCAAGTGGGATCCTAGTTGGAGAAAAGAATAACAATCCACTCCTAGACACAAGATCCTACGAGGTTTCTATGCCAGATCTACACGGCAAATGTGCTTGCAGAGAATCTCTATTCCTCCGTGGATGACAAGGGGCGCATGTACTGTCTCCTGAACGAGCTACTTGACTATGAAAAGGGTAAGGAGGCTCTGACAATACAGCAGGCAACTATCACTACTAAGTCCGGACAAACACGGACTAAGCCAACAACCAAAGGGTGGAGAATCCTGGTCAGTTGGAAAGATGGAACTTCTTCTTGGGCGAAGTTAAGTGACATGAAGGAAAGTTTCCCCGTCGGAACGGCTCTGTTTGCCAAAGAACAAGGCATAATAGATGAGCCAGCTTTCAAGTGGTGGGCCTATCGGGTAATTTGGAAGAAAGATCGGATTATCTCCAGCGCCAAGACCAAATATTGGACCAAATCCCATAAGTATGGGGTTAAACTACCGAAAACAATTGCTGAAGCAAGAAGGATAGATGAAGAATCCGGCAGTGACTATTGGGCCCGGGCTATTGCAAAAGAAATGAAGAACAATTTCATAGCCTTTGAGTTCAACGACAAGGACAAAGTACCGGTGGCACATACAAAAATCACCATGCACATGGTATTTGACGTGAAAATAGATCTAACCCGGAAGGCCCGACTTGTTGGCGCGGGCATAAAGTGCCCGAAATATCACGGGAGTATACTTACTCAAGCGTGCCCAGCAGGGATTCAGTCCGGATGTTCTTCCTAGTCGCTGCACTTAATGATCTTGAGGTCTTAAGTGCCGACGTCCAAAACGCATACTTAACCGCACCAATAAAGGAAAAGTACCACACAGTGGCTACACTGGAACAAGGATTTGCACCGGAGTTATGTGGAAGGCCCTGCAAAATTGTAAGAGTCCTGTATGGTTTACCAGTCGCGGGCGCATCATTTCAATCTCATCTGTCTGAGCACTTAAGGGGACTTGGATATAAGTCTTGCAAAGCGGATCTGGACGTATATATGCCGCCGGCTATAAAGAAAGATGGCTTGGCATATTACGAATACTGTGTGGCATATGTGGATGATATCCTTGTATGTGGAATGGATCCGAAGTTCCAAATGGATGCAATCGAAAGACAATTCAAACTGAAGGATGGGACCGTGAAACACCCACTTTCTATCTAGGGGCAGACATTGGTAACACGTCCGTTGATGGGGCTGAGTACTGGTGGTCCATGTCTTCAACTAAGTATACATCCAAAGCTGTTAAATCTGTTGAAGAGGAATTGAGCAGAGGGCGATATGCCTTCAAGATACTCCCAAAATCTGCAAAAACACCATTGGTAACTGGATATAGGCCCGAAATCGACGCCTCACCAGAACTTGGTTTGGAGAAACAAAACTATTACCAGGTTTTAATAGGTATACTCCGTTGGATATGTGAACTCGGAAGGCTAGACATTGTAATGCCTGTTTCCCTTATGTCCCGGTATCTTGCACAGGCCCGAGAAGGGCATCTAAACCAATTGTTTCATTTGTTTGCATACTTAAGGAATTACAGCAAATCAAAGTTGGTGTTTGACTGCTCCATCCCGGAACTTGACGAATCAGTATTCTATGAATGTGACTGGGCTGAATTCTATCCAGAAACGGGGGAACTAATTCCTCCAGATATGCCCGAGCCATGAGGAAAGACCGTAACTACCACATGCTTTGTGGACGCCGACCACGCCGGCTGTAAGGCTACTAGGAGATCTCACACGGGAATAATCATCTTTGTTAACAGGGCACCAATCCTATGGTTCTCTAAGAGGCAAACAACCGTTAAAACATCCACGTTTGGCTCAGAATTTGTGGCACTCAAGATTGCAATTGAAATGGTAGAAGGCCTACGGTACAAGCTCAGAATGATGGGCACACCTATGGAAGGACCGACCAACATGTATTGCGACAATGACTCAGTTGTTAAGAACGTAACACACTCGGAAAGCCCTTGTAAGAAGAAGCACAACAGTATTGCTTACCACAAAGCGCGCGAATGCATCGCGGGAAGGATTATCCGGATTGGCAAGGAACCCGGTGAAACTAATATTGCAGATCTACTCACTAAGCTTATGGGTGGAGTAAAGCTATTCTCCTTATGTAGGAGATGCATGTGGAGGTGCAAATAAAAGGACCGACCCTAAAGGTATCTTCTACAAGTACTTAACACTACGAGTACGAAGACACGTGGACTCTAGAAAAGCGCCGGTAGCAAACGTACAGACGTATGGACATTCGGAGATATACACGAATGAGATACACCAACACACGTACGACTAACAGGCAAATAAGCGAGCTGAGTCGCCAAATCGCTACCACTACTAAAGGTGCGCTAATAGTGCACCAATAGAGGTTCGATCCAAGAAATCATCTTATATGAAAAACACTCACAAATCTAAATACTAATACTTGAAATCACTGAATACTACTAGACTTACGACCTAGTAGACTACATGTGTAAACGTGTTAGTGAAGTAGTAAGCTCACGAGAGCAAAATTAGACTTACTGGTTGCTGTCGGTCAAAAATACACGTACTGTGGTACTTAGGTACATTCTACAGGAATTATATCCATTCTACACTTGAAAAAGTTACTTATACTCCTCCAGAGATAAAATTACTTCAAGTATCAAGATATCTACGTCACATCATGTGTTCTCTGTCTTATGACGAATTTCACATGATCTATGACCGGTGTAGACATCCCTACATACAACACGAATAACACAAGAATAACATAGCAAAACTAAGAGCCTCACCTTGAGCTCACTTCTCTTTAAATTTAAAATATTCGTTATACCTATCCGGTCAATTTTTAGAGTTACAACAGGTTATAGCGCCCTTATAACTTGCACTAGTGTCCCGTAAGAGCACTAGTGTTTACCTTAAGCTACCTATCTCCGCCCGATCAGCACCTCAACTGACGGTTAACTCCAGAGGAAATTGTGTGCTTAGCTCCCTGTGCGGCACATTCTCGACCTCCATTCCAGGTTTCACCGGTCTTGTTGCGTGTGACGCCTCCCACTTGAGGGCCGCACCCTTCTTGTCCCTTGCGGCTACTTCCTCCTCAGGGCCGCACCCTGGACGTACTTCCTCCTTCTGTTCCCTGCTTGTGGATCAGGGGGTGTACTCGCTATCACAAGCCTTGTAACCCACAACCAGCTCTCTGGATTCCAGTTACAAGATAAAGACCACCGTCATCTTTAATAAACGCCCATTGCACTGGACACGCCGATTGCAATAATCCATATCTTCTTCCGTGTCCATCATCCGTTCCAAGGACCATCGACACCCATTTGATTGTGCTAAGCACCTCTTCAGTCATCCCATCGAAGTCATCCCATCGATTCCGGTTTTTTCATCGGCATCGCTTCTCGATTCCTTCCTCCAACACGACCGCCGCACCTTCGCTCGGTCATTTCGTTGGTCCCACGACCCGTACGATGCCGACTCCATTTGACTGGACTCCAATCTTTGGAATTGAATTCCAATTTGCAAGCGCTAGCAACCCAACTGCGGCCACGTCACTTAACAAAGCCTACTCTGAAATCATTGGCAAAGATGAACTCTCAGAATTCTTCATGACGCGTGAAAGCGAAGAAGAAGAAGAAGAAGAAGAAGAAGGACCACTAGAAATAGCACCGGATCCACAACTCCACATCCTAAATTGCGTTGCCAAACCCATTGCTATCAATCTAATAGACCCAGACGAAGTAACAAAAGGCCACCTTTCCAATCTTCTCGACAAATGTGTTATCAAACATGTTAGAAACAATGGGTCTCGCAAGCGAATGCGATACAAAACAGAATTTGATGCTTCGAACCAACACTGATGAAGAACCTATCATCTTATTTGAACTCACTATCACCCATTGGAGATTCAAAAACAAATGGCGCCCTGACCTCTTCATGCAAGCCTACACTGGACACCCACCATCTGCCCCTGCATCCAGGGCCCCATTTGCCAATTTACTACAGCAAAAATATACCACACCGAAGGCCGCTCCCCCGGACGCACCCATCTTGACCCCTATCACACCCGCTGAAGCCAAGAATGTCAACGCGACCATTCCTTCTGGTGCTACCGGCTCAGCTCACACCAAGACGGTTCATTCCAATGCTGTAGCGACCCCTGCCAAAGCTCTCTCAGGGCCGCCAGCCAACTTACGATGGACATTCAACCCTCAGGGCGAAACTGTGACGTTCCATCGCTCGCCAAAACCAGCTACTGTCCCTCTCAAGCCACCATCGAGATTCCCATTGTCCGACTCGTTCGCTGATGATCCTGTCTTCTCATGTCCCATTCAATCAACACACAGAGACTATCCATTCCCTCTTTGTCACAGGAATTGCTTCAAACCAGACCATCCGCCTGTCCTCCTCCAACTCTCCAAACGACATCATGATGCCCTGAAGATAAAGATGTATCACTTGCATGCTAACATCTTATCGATGAATTGGTTTTACAATACTGTTGACTTAAAATTGCAACTGACGGCAACTTCCCCATCCATAGTTACTTGCCTTAAACCATCACTCTTCTCCACGCGCTGTGATGTTCCCTGCTCTTACACCAGACTTCAATACTGAAAATCTGGTGTATCAAACTACTCCTACGAGACGACTTGATGTTTTGTTCGCCATCATCTTGATCTTCAAACTACAATCAATCCTCTGATCTGCGCCACTACAACTCTACGATGATTACGATCGATTACGTTTGCTGCACCACTACAAATCTACGACGATTAC
Organism: Pseudo-nitzschia multiseries; assembly: GCA_037355745.1. Taxonomy (NCBI): domain Eukaryota; phylum Bacillariophyta; class Bacillariophyceae; order Bacillariales; family Bacillariaceae; genus Pseudo-nitzschia; species Pseudo-nitzschia multiseries. Next base: position 16,503,465 of record CM074783.1, read on the forward strand.
GCTTGATAACTCGTCTACAATCACCATTAGTTTGTCTGTTCCGATTTGATCCCACGTCACCATCATTTTCTCTCCCGTTCCTTGGGCGATTCTTCAATCGTCCGCCAATTCCTCGCACCTCAAGCGCATTTTCTGCCAGTTGCTATGCACCCTACAAGATGCTTGATCAATTTCTGTGATTCGATCTCTGATCCCATTCTACGATTGGACTGTGTTTGATTGAGTCAATCCTTGACATCTACGACTCCCTTTGTTTCTACACCCATGGCATTCCATAGGACCATGAAATTCGCCCTACGTTTTTTTTAAATCATTTACAACCATGGAATTCTATTGAACCTTGGAATTCAATTCAATAAGTGTTAATCAAGGGGTGTGCATCTGACTCGAGGGGTGTGCATTGGATAACCGCATGACGCTGTGTTTAATTTCCGGCGTCTTCCTCATAAGCCTCCACCAATTTACTTATGCTCCCCACACGCGACAAGGATCCCACTGAAACCACCTCAATGAACCGACAAATAATTCAACACTCCTTCACTCCGTGTTGAATCAAGGGGTGTGTAGCCGGTTGGTGTAAACTCAACACAAGAGAATTCAAGGAACTTACTTCACGTACAAAAGCATGACTTAACGTGCAGCAATATCATGTATCAAGATTCAAAGCTTAATTAACATACGAGCTAGATGAGACCTCAAACAGAAGAAGTCTACTAATTGGCTTTGGACCCCGATCTTCAATCTCTTCGTCGGCATTTGATAATTCATTCTGGAATCGATAGATCTTCTTCCTTCCAATTCAAAGATATGAATCCACCGACACGTCTCTTCGAGTCGATTCGGATCCTCCCAATACTATTCTACGACAAGACAATCGTTGGTCCGACCCTTCGACAAATTTCTGTCAGTTCTTTTCACAATGCCAACGCCATATTCGAAGGACAACGATCGTTACCAAGGTTATTAATTCATTTCTATGCTGGTTGATCCCTTTGTCAACTGTCGATCACATCTTCTCCACGTTTGATTCAATTCTTGAACCTACCATCAATCCCTCGACTACGATTGGTAACTCTTCCACGATCAATCAACTCTCTCCATCGACGTTTGATTCTGCACCTACGGCTTGAAGTTGGTCCGTCTTCCTCTTCTCCAAGAAGGACACGTCTCTTTGTGATTCTACAGTTGAATATCGAATCTCCTCTTGAAAGATACAATCTAATCAGGACTACGATTACTTTCAATCTCTCCTCTTTGAATCAATCATCTACAATGCTGCTCACTCCCATTCTACGATCAAGTTTATACAAGACGACTCTGATTCCCCAAGCAATCCTAGCCGTTTGATCCCTACTACATTCTCAACGTACGATTCTATCCTACGACTTGGAGCAATCAATCCTCGACGTTCGACTTTATTCTACATATAATCGGTTTCCTTCCACGTCTCTTGCTCCAATCACATCTTCCAAGATATGAATCTCTTTCCCGTCATCCAATCCGGCACGTTTCGTTCCGAGTCTATCCCACGGCTCTTTATCCCATCCGCAATATCAAACAAGCATTGTCCAACCACCATTCTCTTCTCCTCTTTGAGCTAATTGTTGGAAGGGCGCCGTCCGAGCGCGCATGCCACGACATTAACGCGCCACCCATTACATATACATACTATTAGTACAACCATACACACGGGATTGAAAGCGGGGTGACACCCGCAATATCAAGGACACGACTGCGATACCCCACAATATCATCCATACACCAATGGATCGATATCAGCCATCCATCCATCATGCGTCAGATTGTTGTCGGGTATTCAATCACCATCCAGACAAGTGTGTCCAGGAAACAACAACAATCAACAGTCAACCACACACAATCATAGTTTAATTATTTGTATCTAACTAACAGAGTTGATTGCGCTCTTTAAGGTTTCGTAGTACTAAGTCTACTGCTGATTTCAACATACAAATAATTAAACTACCGGTAACAGTTGACACGGCAGTGATTTCCTGCCTCAACTCGAAACCACCACAGCGTTTCCAAAAACAACACCCGCGTCGAGTCGATACACCAGTGTCCTCCGCGTTATTTGCTGTCGCAGTCGATCCCTCAATCCTCCAGCAACTCTCCAGCAACGCCATGGAGCAACTCAACACATCCAACAGGAATGCCAGCACCCCGGCCTCCATCGGAGGCAACAACAACCCACAACAAGGGGGACACGGCAACAACCGATCCAGAAATCGAAACCGCAAGGGTAACAACAATGGTGGGACTACCCACCCCACAAGCGGTGAGCGCAGGTTCACCGGCCTAGACCAAGATGAACTGAAGGGAATCGTGGTTGATGGGTCAAAGTCAGTACAATACGACAAGCTCTACGAGGGACTCAAGATAGTGGGTGGCAAAAAGAACTCCAAGGTCAAGACCACCCTCATCAACATGCGAGCACTCACTGAAGACGACTTCCTGCCGACCATGCCAAGCCCGGCCGACTACACGGTGCTAGGAACTAGAGGGGAGGAGGTGATCGATCCCGACAAGAAACGGCTCCTTGAGGAGCTGTGGATAAAGAAAGGAGAGAGATCCGCAAAGAAGTACGACCAATATGTGGAGGATCTGAAGGCACTATTCTCGACAGCCGAAGGGCAGCTCAGCCCCGAGGTAAAGCAACACCTAAAGACCAGCGAGTCCTGGACCTCAATCGAAGACGAACAAGACACGCTCAACATGCTCAAAGTGTTACGCGAGTACTGCTATCGCGATAGTGCCACCAAGGTCCACCCAATGGTGGATGCCACAAACAAAATCTGCAAGTTCTTCTCCTGCAAGCAAGACAGCAACAAGAGTGCAGCCACCTACGCCGAGGAGGTGAAAGCCAGGTTCGATGTCATGACATCAGCCGGGATCACCATCCGGTCAAAGGATATGATTAAGCTCACTCTGAACAAGCACTTCCCCGGAGCAACCTATGACAACTATGTCGCCATGGAAGAGACCCAAAGAACCAAAGTGGATGCGCTAATGGAAGACATGCTCCTATCAGTAGTGATCGTGAATGGAAGCAACACCAAGACGCACCGCAATCTATCGGGCGTCCTGAAAGACAACTACAGCCTTGGGTCCGACGTATATCCTACATCACAACCCAAAGCGCTTGAACTAATGAACCAATACAAGTCTCCCAACCGGGCAACCACCCCAAGCCAAGGCAACAACAGTGGGCGTGGGGGCGGAGGGGGAAACAGCAACACAGACAAGGGCGACAAACGAGCCACCACCACCAACGAGACAGCCCTAGTGGCCGCCGCCGCCGCAACACCCGATCCCAAAGTCACCGAGGCCCACCAGATCCTCATGGCTGGGGTTGAGGATGGAGCTTTTGACGAGGAGCTCTGTTTCTTCCAGCTCGGTGAGACTACCCAAACACAATACGAAAGCACTAGTGGCCACAATCCTGGAACCCCGCAAAAATCCAGGAGTGTGGAGTGGCCTAGCACCCGATGCCCCCGGGAAAAGCCCAGGAGTGCATCGGGGGTCATCTACGGTGCTAAAACAAGCGATCCTAGTTATGACGTGGAATCGGAGTATGTGTTTTCACAAGCTCCGGGGAGCATTGACCCATATTGGATCCTGCTGGACAGTCAGGCTACGTGCAACTGCATCAGCAACCCAGACCTGCTTCGCGACATCCGAGTACACCCAGAAGGTCGGAAGGTCCGAATTCACTGCAACGCGGGCATTGTTATCGTCACACAAGTCGGGGATCTTCCAGGATTCGGCACTGTCTGGTATCAAGAAGGGGGAATGGCCAACATCCTATCACTCAGTTCTGTGTCGGACCGCTATCGGATCACGCTTGATACTGCCATCACGCAGTCTTTCTTTGTACACAAGCCCGATGGATCCACTCGACGGTTTGACCGAGCCAACAATGGACTATACTACTGTGACCTGAGGGAGACCGATGGAACCATATTGGCCATCACATCCGTGGAAGGACAGAAGAAGCTGTACTCCGACCTTGACGTGCGTCGCGCCACCAAGGCCAGAAAGTTGCAGGACGCCCTTGGCTTCCCCAGCACCAAAGACTATCTCAATATCATTGACAACAATCTTCTACTGAATTGCCCCGTGACACGGCGCGACATAAAGATTGCTGAGGACATCTTTGGGACCAACACCAACGTGGTCAAAGGCAAGGCCATCCGCCAGCAACCCTCACATGTTCGAGAGGACATTGACCCAGTTCCATTGGACATTCTCACCCGATACAGAAATGTGTCTCTCAGCATTGATATCTTCACTGTTAATGGAATCAAGTTCTTCCGGAGTGTTTCGCGACACATATACTTCCGCACAGTCAGTGCCATTGAAGACGCGTCCCAAGCGACCATCTACCGAACACTGGGGGCCGTGATAGGACTCTATGCAGTCCGAGGCTTCAATGTGGCCATGATCTCCGGGGACAATGAGTTCAACTGCCTGGAGGAGCCACTTTTGTCCAGGGACCCACCTATACAATTCGAGGGAGTTGGACGCAATCAACATGAGCCATACGTGGAACGTGACAATCGCACGTGCAAAGAACGGATCCGGTGCATGTTCTCCTCCATCCCATTCAAACGCTTACCTTGCCGCGTCACCATTGACATGGTCTCCGCGGGCATCTTCTGGTTGAACAACTGGTGCAATCGAGTAGGTGTCTCCAACACTATTTCCCCTCGCCAACTGATGACAGGAGTGCGTTTGGACGCGACAAAACACTGCAAGTTTCAGTTTGGCGACTACGTGCTGGCACACGATGATGCTAGCGACAATTCCATGAACCCAAGGGCCAGAGATGCAATCTACCTCCGCCCTACGGGGGATCGCAGCGGGGCGCTCTACCTCTTTGATCTCAGCACAGGTCGGCGGATCCGTCGCCGGACAGCAACCCCTGCCCACATGACAAACACAGTGATCGATCGTGTTGAGGCCATTGCCGCCGAACAAGGGGCACCCATCGGTCTTACCTTTGGTGACCGTGATGGTGGGACCACCATTCTTGATCTTGACACCGAATCTGTTGGATCCGACGATGGCGCCTCAGACTACTCGTTCTCCCCCGATGACTATCCGGTTGAGGAGGATGAGGCAGACCCACCCGGCATGGTGGATGCAGAAGAGCTTCACGACCTCCAACGTGATCAAGTGGAAAACAATTTGAACGATCTGGAGATTCCCAACAATGACGACAACAACAGCCACGCTGATCCACCCCCATTCGGTGAAGAACCGAATGCTGTGAGTGATATCGATGGGGGAACCAATCCCAGTAATGATGAGGGGAGCAACGGGCCCGAAGCGAACAATGCGTCCGTTGAGGACCGGTCCGTTGAGTCGGCCGCCGCGGATGACACGACTGATTCCGACTCTTATGCGGAAAACAATGCTGATGCTCAAAGCGTTGCGAGCACCGGCCGGGCCGTGGACACGCCAAATCCCACCGTGGACACACCAAATCACGAAAATGGACAGGAATCGGACCCCACAGATCTCTCCATTATCTGCAACAACCAGAACTCAGACATCGATAACAGTGAAAGCAACAACAACAATGGACCACATGACAATGGTGACCCCCCTCTCCGCATGACCCTCCGACCACGAGTTACTCGCGGACACAACAAGTTTGGAGCAGCAGAGGGGTACCAGCCAAACATTCACCACCGAAGTCTCTCGTGCACACACTCAACCATTTTTAGCGGTGGGTTCCAGAAAGCTGTTTCACAGATCGCAAACGACCAGGATAAGTATATGTTCATATCCAATGCCATAGCGTCCTACAATAACATCGATGCCTCTTTAGTAACCAAACAGTACGGAGTAAAGGCCGGACTGAAGCTATTTGGGTCCGCTGGTGTGGAGGCCGTTATGGCCGAGCTGGAACAACTGCATACCCGCAAGGTCGTTCATCCTGTACACATTAGAGACATGACCCGGGAGGAAGTGAAGCGCTCTCTCCCTTACCTGATGTTTCTGAAGCGCAAGCGATGTGGAAAGATCAAGGCACGCGGATGTGCTGATGGCCGGTCCCAACGCGATTTCATATCCAGAGAAGACACCTACTCACCCACCGTTTCACTACATGGTTTAATGCTTACTTGTCTTATTGACGCAATCGAAGGACGGGACGTGGCTACAGCTGACATACCCGGGGCATTCCTGCAGACACCAATGCCGGACAATGAAGTTGTCCATATCCGATTCGATGGTCCAATGGCTGAGCTACTAAGACGGATCGACCCAGACCTCTACAACAAGTACACAATGGACAGTAGGAGGGGCAAGACCCTCTATACAAGAGCCGACAAGGCAATATACGGGACCCTTCGTGCCGCTCTGCTGTTCTGGGAACGGCTATCCGGTCAGCTCATCGCATGGGGTTTTGAGCTTAATCCATACGACACCTGCACGGCCAACAAGATCATCGATGGACAGCAATGCACCATCGTGTGGCACGTGGATGACCTCAAGATCTCTCACAAGAACCCAGAAGTGGTGACCACAGTATTAAATGATCTCAACAAGGTGTTCGGCGTGGAATCACCCCTCACGATTACTCGAGGACTAATCCACGACTATGTGGGAATGACTATCGACTACAGTGAGCCTGGGAAGGTAAAGTTCAGTATGTTTGACTACCTTGAAGGGATTATGGACGACCTTCCACCTGATCTTATCGAGACAAGGACAATTCCAACACCGGCTTCCGACCACCTGTTCAAAGTCAACCCAGAAGGCAACAAGCTCAGCACAGCGGACGCCGAGACCTTCCACAGACATGTAGCACAACTTCTTTTTGCAAGCAAAAGAGCACGCCCCGACATACAGACTGCTATTGCGTTCCTCTGCACACGAGTTTCCGACCCAGACCACGATGATTGGAAGAAATTGCGAAGAGTAATGGGATATGTGAGGGAGACCATCTTTCTCCCACTTGTCCTAGGGTGGGACGAGACCGGCAATGCCTACTGGTATGTTGACGCATCCTTTGCCGTGCACTCAGATATGAAGAGCCACACAGGAGGTGTGCTCACCTTCGGTCAAGGCGCCATCCTTTCACTGTCAACCAAGCAGAAACTCAACACGAAGAGTTCAACAGAAGCAGAGTTGGTGGGTGTGGATGACACACTGCCATACAACTTGTGGTGCTACTACTTCCTACAGTGGCAAGGGTATGCGGCTCACGAGACCGTTCCCAGTCACACAAGAAATACCCTCGGGAGTACCAACATACTTAACCAAGACAACACCAGCGCGATTCGGCTAGAGATGAACGGAAAGTCCTCCAGTACTAAACGCACCAGGCATATCAATATTCGCTATTTTCTTATCACTGACCGGGTAAAGAAAGGAGAAATCGAAATCCAGTACTGCCCAACGGGTGACATGCTCGCTGACTATTTCACCAAGCCCCTACAAGGGTCACTGTTTCGAAAATTTCGAAACATCATTATGGGTGTCACCGACGTGGAATTCCTACAATACAAACAACAGTATGCGGCACGCAAGCACGACACCCCATAAAATCTATCCACCAATGACAGTGTGTCACCGGCGTGTAGCAGGAGTGTGTTGGAAGGGCGCCGTCCGAGCGCGCATGCCACGACATTAACGCGCCACCCATTACATATACATACTATTAGTACAACCATACACACGGGATTGAAAGCGGGGTGACACCCGCAATATCAAGGACACGACTGCGATACCCCACAATATCATCCATACACCAATGGATCGATATCAGCCATCCATCCATCATGCGTCAGATTGTTGTCGGGTATTCAATCACCATCCAGACAAGTGTGTCCAGGAAACAACAACAATCAACAGTCAACCACACACAATCATAGTTTAATTATTTGTATCTAACTAACAGAGTTGATTGCGCTCTTTAAGGTTTCGTAGTACTAAGTCTACTGCTGATTTCAACACTAATCCTCACGCTTGATCAATACACAATCACTCATGGCTCTCCCCTCCGTTGAGATTCTCAATTGAATCTTCTGCTCCAGTTCAATCAATCCGCCTCATCCCTAACCGACAATTGAAACTCGGCTCTACATTCGACTAATACTACTATGGTCAATCCCTCGGCCGCCGATCATCGTATTCGACACTCAATCGATACTCAAGCTACGATTGAATTACAATTGTCAATCAATTGTCTTCGATGCTGCTCACTCGACTTCTACAAGTGGATTCTCCAATCATATCGATTCCTACTGTCTCCTACAGCTTGATGATTCGTTAGCCATCCAATCGATTGTTTCCAAGGTTCTAAGACCGACTCCGATTAACCCTCTCATTGATTTACGATTGGTTCGATTCTACGATTACAATCTTCCGATTCGATATCCAAGCCCATACTTAAGGTTTTTTTAGAGTTCTACAAGATAGAGAACCAACTTGTAATTCAACACTCCTTCACTAAGTGTTGAATCAAGGGGTGTGCTGTCGGTCAAAAATACACGTACTGTGGTACTTACGTACATTCTACAGGAATTATATCCATTCTACACTTGAAAAAGTTACTTATACTCCTCCAGAGATAAAATTACTTCAAGTATCAAGATATCTACGTCACATCATGTGTTCTCTGTCTTATGACGAATTGCACATGATCGACATCCCTACATACAACACGAATAACACAAGAATAACATAGCAAAACTAAGAGCCTCAACTTGAGTTCACTTCTCTTTAAATTTAAAATATTCGTTATACCTATCCGGTCAATTTTTAGAGTTACAACACTGGTTGTACACTTGGTAGTAGTTTGCTAGCCAGCGTTTCTACAATTTTTTGAATTTTGGTCTCTCTATTAGCTTTGCAAGGTACTAAGAAAAATAACTCAAATCTGACTAATAGGATTAAAAATTGCACAATTATCAGCCAATCACATTCAAGCAATATTTTTCGAACTCCTGAATCATACCTATGATACGTATCTGTAGTAGATGATTTTCATTCCAAACATGCAAAAAATCCAGTCGTGCACATAAATTTGGGATGTTCCGCCTTACTACCGTTCTTTTCCTTGCAAACAGTGGTGTTCAGTAGACAACTCGAAATGAGGCCATGGGTTTGATTCCAATCCGAGTCTTATCCGCTTATTTGAGCCTTTAATCGTTGTTACCTGTTCTGTTAAATTCAATGTGTTTCAAGCATGTGATGCTATGAAATACTCCAACACCTTAAAGAATAAAGTTAAATCTAACGTGAGATTGTGTTATATCCTGTTTGTGAGATAAAATTAAAAGTACGTGCCAATTGACTAAATGATGCAATTGTCTCATTTCTCTCTGCATGTAGATTTGTACTGATGCTGGTACACTTTGTACCTAACACCATGTTTTTAGTAATTTGGTAAATGGTGGCGCGACCACCGTCTGTGCTGTGCTCCAACACACTCCTGCGGCGCATTGGCATAAAAGGTCAATGTGGCATATATTACGACTAGCTCAGCCCTGTGTGGTCTCTGCAAGCATTTGTTTAATTGCTTTGAAGTCTGCTTTGTAGCTTAGACAGTCCTGCTCATTCATTCCAAGAATTTTGTTTCTAAACTTTTTATATAGGGATCCTTGTAGTGGCTTGGTAAAAATGTCAGTCAGCATGTCTCCTGTTGGACAATATTCCACTGTAAGTTCCCCATTCTTCACTTGATCTGTAACCATGAAGTACCTGATGTTGGTGTGTCTGGTTCTTTTGGTGCTGGAGGTCTTTCCATTGGTCTCCAGCCTTATCAAACTGGTAATATCTTGGTAGAGGATGTTCTTCTCTCATAGGACCGGTTCAGTGGGGTCCTTCCCATCCATCGGGTTGCATCCCTTGGAGTGGTATCCTTGCCATTGGAGATAATATTGACACCATAGATTGAAAGGTAAATGGTCGTCAACCCCATTACTTCTGCTTTGGTTGAACTCTTTGTATTGATCTTCTGTTTTGTTGACATGGATAGGACCGCGCCTTGTCCCATAGTTAGGACTGCTCCCGTGTGGCTTCTCATGTCGGAGTGAACTGCAAATGATGCCTCTACATACCAGTATGAGTTTTTGGTTCCATCCCATCCTAGCACCAACGGGAGGGCAATGGTGTCCCGCAGATATGCTAAGACGCACTTCAGTTTCTTCTGATTGTGCATGTTTGGTTCCTGCACCCTTGTGCAGAGGAATGCTATTGCTGTTTGTATGTCGGGCCGGGTTCTCTTGGCCACAAATAGAAGCTTGGCTACACATGAATGGAAATTTTCCTGTTCCTTCTCACACAGTGTTGCTGACTTGTTGGATACATCAAGCAGGTGGGATACGGCTAGTGTTGGCGCAGTTCAATCCTCTTGCATCTTCGCTGGGAGGCTCTCTAGTACGTCAGCAATGTAGTCAAACATACTGAATTTTACCTTCCCTTTGTCACTGTAGTCAATCATCATCCCCACATATTCGTGAATCTTGCCCCGGGTGACTGATAGTGGTTTGATTACTCCAAACTCCTTATTAAGCCTGGCTATCATGTGGTCAACAGCACCTGAGTGTCGATGGTATATTTTTAGATCGTCCACGTGCCACACAATGGTCATCTGATGCCCGTCAATCATTTTGTTCATTTGTTCATGGTGCACATGTCATATGGATTAGCTTTGAAACCTTCAGCAGTGAGGAAGGCTACCAGCTTTTCCCAAAAGAGTATCGCTGCTCGTAATGTTCCATATATTGCCTTCTTAGCTTTTACAAACATAACTTTCCAACCATTTTGGTTGACTAGAAACTTCTTATAGAGTTGTGGATCAATCCGCGTCAGTAGCTCAGCCATAGTTCCATCTAGACGTATGAATACTTCCTCATCCTCAGGCATTGGGGTTTGTAGGAATACCCCTGGGATGTCCGCCGTGGCTACATCATGTTCTTCAATAGCATCAATGAGGCAGGATAGCATGAGAGCGTATAGAGACACCATGGGTGACAAAGCCTCCTCCTTGGAGATAAACGTACGCTGTGATCTGCCGCCGGCACATCCCCTAGCCTTCACTTTCCCACATCACTTCCGTTTGAGGAAAATGATATATTGGAGTGACCGTTGGACTTGTTCCTTGGTCATGTCATGAGGGTGAATGGGTGCTACCACTTCCACGTCATGCATTTGTTTCAGCTTGCTCAGGATAGCTTCCACTCCTGCTTCCCCAAATATTTTGAGGCCCTTCTTGACGTCATACTGCTTGATGGCCAGTGTTGCGTCCAGGTTGCCGTATTGTTCTAGTGCTGAGGAAACCAGGACAACGGCGTGATGTTCTTTATCAAGAACCTTTACGGCCGATCAAAATCCCACAGAGAAGAAGGATCAATGGTGAGTGGTGTGTTTACATCCTTCCCCGGCCTTAAACTTGTTATGTGTTTGCTGCACTGTGGGCCTAAGATTGTATCTAGGTTTGGTTGATGATGGCTCGCCCTCCTTGATGCCGTCAGGTGCGTCAGTTGGGGGTTCGGTGTCATGTGTCTCATTGACTTGAGTATCAGGTGGCCTGTCATTGGGGTCGGCCGGCGCGTCGGGCGCGGCATCGATGTCTTGAGCTTCATCCGGAAGCGCTGTATTATCTTCTAATGTGGTGACAGGCTCTGTTGGAGCTTTATCCTCTGTTGTTGTTGCTGATTCCGCATAGTTGCTGTCTTGATTGGGTTCCAGCAGAATGGCAATGTCCTCAAAAATAGAACTACCGCGGCTTTTGAGGGACACTCCTGTGAGGACAGTGTATGATGGGTCTGTGGCGCCGTCGGCTGGGTCGAGGGAGGAGCTATCATCAATATTGAGGATGGTGGTGTGACCAAGATGGTCCCCAAACATGAGGCCATCTGGGGCCTGCTGCTCTGTGGCAATCGAGTGAATGCGTTGAATGACCATGTCAGTCATATGGGCAATTGTAGCCAAGCAACAATGGATACGTTGGCCGGTCTTGAGATCAAATAGAAAAAAACGCCTTGCTTATTGCCAGATGGCCGTAGATAAATAGCATCTGTTGCTTGTGGCTTCATTGTATTGTCTTGTGCATCCACATGCCCTAATACATAGTCACCAAATTGCAACTTGCAGTGTCGATTGGCATTGAGCTTCTCCCCAGTGATGATCTCCCAGAAGGACAGAGTGGTGTTTAGGCCGCTGGTCATGGTGGAACTGTTCAACCAAAAATCAACCCCATTGACAAGTTTGATCACCATCCTTGGGGGCATCTTGTCGAATGGGACAGCGGCAAACGTACAGCAACAGTGTTCCTTGCTCATCTGGTTGTCCCGCTCAATGTGGGGTTCATGTTCATTCTGGGCAGTCATGTGCAGAGTGATAGGTGTTGGCAGTGACAGCAGGTCCTCAGTGAGACAGGAAAATTCATTGTCACCAAAGATCTGAGTCACCGAGAAACCCCTCCGGTGGTATATTCCAATGACAGCCTTGATACAATTCAAAAGTGTGGATTGGCGAGCGTCATTGATAGCTCGGCTGGTCCGAAATTGGATGTGGTGGGATATGGTTCGAAAAAACTTTATACCATTAACTGTGTAGATCTTGATTGCCAGGGTGATCTCTCTATATCTGGTTAACACCTCGGGTGGTACAGGCACAAGGTCGTCCCAGATTTGGTTGGGTTAATGCCGGACTGTCTTCCCCTTCACAATGTTGGTGTTGATTCCAAAGATATCCTCGGCCATTACAACATCCTTTCTCATAGAAGAGCAATCTTGAATCCGGTTGTTGTCAATCATGTACAGAAATTCTTTGGTGCTGGGGAAACCCAGGATCTCCTGTATGCGCCAGGCTTTCTTGGCTTTTTTATATCGATGCTGGAGTAGAATTCTTTCTTTCCTTCTTCAGTTGTTATGGTAAAGACGGCCTCATGCTGCTCATTAAGATTGCAAGTGTAGAGGTTGTTTGTGTGCTCTCTTAAACTTCTGCGTAGTCCCATCCTCCTTGTGAACATAGAATGACTAGGATATACTGGTGTCCAGTGTCACGGGATACTTGTCAGAGACTAGCCCCAGTGACAGGATGTTTGTGATGCCTCCCTCCAGGTACCACACCATCCCAAAGCCAGGGAGGTCGCCTACCATTGTTGTGGCAACACTTCCAGCACTACAATGGACAACGATCCGACCCTTGTTGGGGTGTGGTCGAATGTTCTTCAGCAATGCCTTGTTGCTAATTACATTGCAAGATGATTGACTGTCCGACAGAAGTAGGTTTGGATCCAGCTTGCCGTTGTTCTGTGCCAATAGAAACTCAGTGCTGTTGCTCATGGTGTCCTCAATCTGTCGGTCATCATCCCCACTCCTGTGCTTTTCACTCCTTGAGCTCTCACTCCTGGGCTTCTCACTCATGGTGCACTGTCTCAATTGAATGGGTCAGGTGTCATCAGATGTGTCTGTTCTGCTGGTATCAATTGAACCTTCACTGCTGCTTTCCCAGTTGATTTGTTGACGGACAAGCAGTGATACTTCATTGGTTGACGATGAGTCTGACGATGGGTTGTCCTCCCCATAGGTACTGCCTGGTGTGCTGTCGATGTCCTCTGTCATCACCATCTCCATGTTGCTTATCTGCACGAAACACAGCTCGTCCCCGGAGTCTTCACCTTCTACAATGCCGTTCATTAGCAGCTGATGTGCTTCCTGCACTGTCTCATTGATGGTCTCCTCATTGGTGACAAAAGCGGTTCCTTCGAACGTCTTTTCTGCTCCTTGCTTCCCATTCTCATCTGTGCGGGCTCCTTTGCTGTTGTTGTTACTGTTGTTTGGTTGTTTTTGGGTGTTGTTCTTTGTTGTTTTGAACCTGAGAAGCATGTCAAGCGCCTCGGAGGTGTTGACTGGGTATGCATCCGTCTTCAGGCAGTATTTGTCCTTTAGTGTTCCTTGTAGGTTTCTGTGGTTCTTTCGTTGGAACCCTCGGCGATCTGTACCGCAAGCAAGATCTGCTCTGCAGCTTTGATTATGGGCTTTTTGTCGACTGCGGTCATCTCTGTATAATCCTTGTATTTCTTGTATGGGAAAACTCTCTTCATGGTGTATCTGATTAGTTCATCAGACCCAATCCTTATTCCTGCTGCCTTCATGACTTCGAATCTCATCTGCATTTCTTCCACATACTTTGTTGGATCCTTCGATGCATCTTGGAATGCAGTAAGGAACTTCTTCATCTTCATGAGCACGTCCACAGGGGGACAGATGGATGATTCGTTATTGTGGTAGCACATCTCTTTCAAGTACTTGAGGATTTTCAGTGTGTCGGCCTGCCCTTCCGCTGCTGTCCAATCTTCCTTTGCTTTCAGCTTTTCTGTGATACCGGAGCTGAGCTGTCCATGCATGATGTCGAACATCTTCTTGAGGTCTTCCTCATAGCGCTTAACCTGCTTCTTGATTCCCTTTTGTTCTTCAATCCAAAGTCTGCTGTATAGTTCTTTCTTCTGTACACCCATCACACCATTGCCAGTCCACTTCTCAGCGTCGGGGAACGTGATGGTGAAATCCTCCTTGGTGAGGCCCTGTAATGTGCGCAGGGGCTTCTGCAAATTGGGATTCATCTTTCCTGCTGCAATCTTTGCTGCCTTGTAGAACGTATCAAACTGTTGTGATATTGGAGTCTTGTGATCAACACTGTGGTCAATCACAACAATCCCCTTCATTTCTGTCTGGTCTTGTCCTTGGAACCTGCTACTGGGAGCCGATCCTCGTGTGTTGGGGCTATTTCTACGCCCTCATTGTCATTGCCAGTCCAACCTTTTGCTTTCCGGGGTGGTTTCCCCCTCCATTGTTGCTTGCTTTGGCTTTGGTGTCCATTATTTTGCTATTTCGCTGCTTGCTGTGTAAAATGTGAATCTGGAGTACTCTCTAACAGATAATGTGAGCGGTTAATATGTGTCATGGATGTATACTCGACAGGGCTAATGTTTCGAGATTACGACCCCCGGATTTGCTCAACGTGTCTAGTTGTATTTGCTGTAGAAATGGCTATGGTGATTTCTGCTTACCGGTACTTTTAATTTTATGTTAAATTCAGTGTGTTTCAAGCATGTGATGCTATGAAATACTCCAACACCTTAAAGAATAAAGCTAAATCTACCGTGAGGTTAGGTTATATCCTTTTCGTGAGATAAAATTAAAAGTACGTGCCAATTGACTAAATGATGCAATTGTCTCATTTCTCTATGCATGTAGATTTGTACTGATGCTGGTACACTTTGTACCTAACACCATGTTTTTAGTAATTTGGTAAATGGTTGCGCGACCACCGCCTGTGCTGTGCTCCAACACGTTCAGTAGTCCGTACAACGCTGACCTCTACTTGCTATCACGCACTACGTTTGTGATAGCCTCAGTAGCCTACCTACTTGTAGTACTGGATGTGCAGGGTTTATAGTTCATAGGTGTGTTGGTGGGTTAAGCAATGCTAGAGGGGGATCCGGGAATCGCCAGCCTGTGCCTAGTTTTTGCAGGCTGGTCCGGTCCCTTGCTTTGCCCACACACCGGCGCACAGCTTTGGCTGTTAAGCCTTTTCTGCGGGCGGGCGTGGTGGGCCTTTTATTCTACTACTAATCGTTTTAGGAGCAAAAAGAGTGAGCTGTAGGCTTGGTTTTTGCTGGAGGAATCCTTTACCGGCTTGTTTGTGCTTTCCCTGTAATTTGCTGCTTACAGCGAGATTGCTGCTTACAGGGGAATTGCTGTATTCGGTGAGGAGTGAGCGTACTGGTAGAGTTCGTACCTACGTTGGTGTTACAGTGAGATCTTGCATACTCAAGGGGGTTCTTTGGTTCGTACGTCGTACGTTCCACGTGGCACTACCATTCCTTACATTCGGTTCGCTACATCAACTATCACGCACTACGTTTGTGATAGCCTCAGTAGCCTACCTACTTGTAGTACTGGATGTGCAGGGTTTATAGTTCATAGGTGTGTTGGTGGGTTAAGCAATGCTAGAGGGGGATCCGGGAATCGCCAGCCTGTGCCTAGTTTTTGCAGGCTGGTCCGGTCCCTTGCTTTGCCCACACACCGGCGCACAGCTTTGGCTGTTAAGCCTTTTCTGCCAATAGGCCAGATGGCCACAGGGTGGGAAGTGGCCGGAGATGAACCTGGAGGGGGCTTGGAGGACAGTGAGGGTGGGAGAAGCCTCATGGAGGATTCAGAGAGGAAGAGTCCCCAGAGGGGGGTCAGAGAGAGCTGCCAGGGGGAGTGGGGGCTGCAGCCGGCACCCATTCCTCTGGCAGGAAGGAGTATGTTCCATTGTTGAACATCACAGAGGCAAGGTTCTTGAAAATGGGGAGGGACTGTTGATGGAGGTACCGCATCATGCAATCACTGTGCCATCGTGCAAGGAGCTTGATGACATTAGAATCACATTTGCCCTGGAGCAGGGCCATAGCCCCTCCCGCTCGAAGGGAACGGGCAGAGATTGCTGCAGGGGAGATGCCAGTTGTGTGGTAGAGGGTCTGGGCATAGACTCTCATGGAGGAGGTGACAGTTGCTGCTCGAACCAGGGTGAGGACCCCATTGTCAAAGTAACTGGCTAACTTGAGGGCTGGACTGAAGGGGGAGAGGGAAGAGCAACAGCGGCGGAGATGAAGGACCTGGCGAGCGCAAGCTGCCACAGGGCAGCATAGTGAGTCACCACTTCTGGCATGAGCCACTACTTCACCCTTGTCCCCATTCTTCTGTGTGGTGAAGGTGAGGGTGACAGAGGTAGCAGCAAGGAGCTCATGCTCAGGGCCATCATGGTGGACAATTTTGGAGCCAAGGTAGAAGGAGACCTCCCGGAGGTGGAAGGCTTGATCATCCCTGGTAGTACCCGTGTACTCACCAGGTCGGAGGCAGAAGAAGAAGGTGATGCAGATCATGTTGGCAATGGCCTGCCTGGCAGGGGAAGGGTAGTCATGGTATGCAAAGCGGAGCGCATGCATGACAAGGGTGATTGGGACTGGTTTGACCCGGCAAGGGGCTGGGTCCAGTTTGGCATA
This sequence comes from Pseudo-nitzschia multiseries, assembly GCA_037355745.1. Taxonomy (NCBI): domain Eukaryota; phylum Bacillariophyta; class Bacillariophyceae; order Bacillariales; family Bacillariaceae; genus Pseudo-nitzschia; species Pseudo-nitzschia multiseries. Next base: position 16,520,500 of record CM074783.1, read on the forward strand.
GGCTTTGAACTGGGCGGTTAACCTGCAGTCAAGACTGCCAGTTGAGTTGGTTCTGGGGTCTTTGGCCCCCAAGCGGGCCAGCGTCTGGCCCACTGACCTGAGGGTGTCCGATACTGTGCGAGATCTGATGGGCTTGCGGCTACAGGAGAGCCGGCCATCATGGAGGCGCTGGGCAAAGACTTGGAGGATGGGGATTGGATCTGGAACAGAGGGGAGGGTTGGTTCAAAGCCTTGAGACAAACAGAATTGAACCCATTGATTCCAATGGGCATCTTTTCTGCGGGCATAGAGTTCAGTGACTGAAGCTCGCATGGTCTGCTGGATAGAGCTAAGGTCAGAGCAGAATGCATGGTAGGCCTCAGGGGACATAAGATCCAGGGCAAGTCCTGGGGGTAGGTGGTGTTGAAATGATGTAGAAGGGCAGTGTCAGAGAGGTCAGAGCGAGAGAGCAAATCCGCGAGGTGATTCACCGGTCCAGGGATGTAATCCCTGAGAGGGACATATTGGTGGATACGCTGGTGCATGGACTGAATCCGAAGGAGGTAGGCTGCAGGCCCAGTAGTAGTGGTGGCGCCTTTCCTTTGCCAATAGACAGCTGCTGTGTTGTCATAACAGTTGTGGGTGGTTCTGGATTGGACACAGGCAGCTTGGGCAAGGATGTCATTGTGGGCAATGGAGCCCGCCAGCTCAAGGTCACTGTTGGTGATGGTGCCAGTAGGGTTGTCAAAGGTGACCAGTTGGGAGGAGACCCACTTGGGGAATGCATGCCTCCACATGATGGGCTGCACCGCGCCATTGGGAAGGGGGACAAAATGAATGCCCCCCATGCCCAGCCCAGAGGCATCACAAGCGCCCATGGTGGCAGGGAAAGGCTCGGGCACCAGTTCTGCAATGGAAGTGGGCCTGTTGGCGAGGTCATTGGCCAGCCACTGGAAGTCGCGAAGGAAGCCATGGACGCGCTTGGTGAGCCGGAGGCGCTGCCTGCCTGGTTCCTGGTGGTGGAATGCTTCTTGGAGGATGGAGAAGAGGCCAATGGCGCCAGGGATGGCAAGAGCCATCGATCGGAGTTCCCCCAGGACTTGGTGCCATTGTTTGATAGGAACATGGCGCTGAGTGGGGGAAATGGAGTGAAGAATCTCCTGTAGCCGGGCCACTCGATGGGGGGGAAGGCTGATGGTGTTGTGGATGGAATCAATGAGCCAGCCCAGGATGACTTTCTTGGTTGTCCACCTGGCGTCGCCTTGGCGCATTTTCTTGAGGGAAGCTGGTTCCTGTCGGAAGGGGGTGTCAGAGGCATCGAGTGGCCGGAAGACTTTGTCCAGAGACTGGAAGAGCACCCTCTTGATGGCGCGGCGGGTCCATTGGTTGCCTTGTGCAAGGCCACAGAAGTCATCCACATAGACATCCCAGTAGCGCACCGGTTTCTTGCTGGGAGAGGGACTATGAGGAGTGGGACGCTGAGGGGTGGACAGATGGGGCACGGGAGGCGGGTTGGGCTCGGGGGGAGCCGTAGGCGCGGCGGGCGTGGCTTCAGAGGGGAGATCCAGTCGGTGGGGTGTGAGCCTGGCCTCTGCCAGCCCTGTGGAGAGGGTGGCATTGGCCAAGTCTGCAATGGTTTCAGTGAAGGCACAGAAGTTGGGGGGGCTGGATTTCCAGCCCATTGGATTGGTGAGGGGGATTCCGATGAGGGGTGGCTCGCCCTTTCTCGCAGGGAACAGCACTCCTAACGTCATGGTGTCTTCGGGTTTCAACTGGACCCGGTAGAATCCATCAGCTAGGTCTATTTTGGACATGTACACTGGACCGAACCTGGAGTTGGCGCGGTGCAGCTTGGAGAGGAGCCGTGGAAGGGTGTGGCCAAATTGCATGGCTTCGGCGGGGGCTAGAGGGAGGGTGTCTTGGTTAACCTCAGAGTAGGTGTAATCTGAGATCATTCGGGGGCGCCGGCCTCGCTGGGGGACTAACCCCAGTGGACTCAGCTGGAGGTTGGGAAGGTCTAGGATGAGGCTGGCGGGGAGGACAGTCCATTGCTGCTTGTCCATCATGTCGGCATATTCTTCCCGAAGGAAATCAATGCCTAGGTGGGAGGATTGATGGGGCCCCCTGGCAAGAGCCCCAGCAAGCCGGGCAGTGTTCCAAGGGGAGGTATTCATGGAGGCTGGGGTTCCGTACTGCCCAAAGTGGGCTAAGAGGGGGCCCGCTGGGTGGGGGATATTACCCACACTGGGGTGGATGTCACCTCGACCCCGGATGGTCCGGATGAAGTTTCCCCAACTTGTACTGTGGTGGTACACTGAGGTAGCTCGGGTGATGTGTTCGTCTAGCCTGTCCCTGGGGTAGCTACTAGGAGCGGCCAGCGCGGTGCTGGGAGGAGAAGGAGAAGGGTCCAGCACGGCGCGGGGAGGAGAGGGAGGTTCCAGCGCGTCAGCGCTGGGAGGAGAAGGAGGGTCCAGCGCGTCGCTGGGAGGGGAGGGGGTTGGAGAGCCCAAGGCCGGGCCGGGTGGAGAAGCCAGCGGAGAGAGTCCCAGCAAGTCGATGGGTGGAGGGGAGCCCAGCGCGGTGCGGGGCGGAGGAGTTGGAGGTCCCAGCCGGTGGCTGGGTGGAGGAGATCCCAGCCCGGCGCTGGGTGGGGTAGGCACCCGTGGGGGTGTTGGACCGAGGGTGGGGTCATACAGGCGAATGCGAACGGGTGTGGGGGGCTTACCTAAATCCCTAGGGAGGGGAGGACCGAACTGTTGGGATGGGGGCTCCCGGGGGGAGCGGGATGGAGATGGGATGGGTGTGGCTGATGGGGTTGCCCGGATGGGGGGGGGAGGAGTGCCGCTGAATTGAAGGTGGTGAGGGAAGTGATTGGGTGGGGGCGCTGTCGTGGCCCCCGAGGCAAGTAGAGTGAGAGGGGGCGCAACGCCAAGTGATTGGCGCTTGCCAGGTCTTCAGGCCGCATAGGCCTCTTGGCACCATTCCCAGAGCAGTTCCTTCTCTGTTGGCGTGATGTCGACATGGTCATGAATATTGCGGCAGCCGGTGAAGCAGCGGCCTCTGATGTGCCAGGAATGGCAGCGTTCTTTCCCATCGGGCCGTTTGAGAGGTGTTTTGCCCTTGGCTTTCATGGAAGAGATGACTAATCTCATTGCTTTGTTTTTGATTTTAGCAGTGAGGGGATTGGAGGGGTCAGAGAGCCTGGGATCTCTGTTTGGATTGTGAAGCTGATCATCGCGAGGGCGGGGGGTTCCCCCCCCTCCCCCCCCTCCTGTAGGTTGGGCTGGAGGGGCTCCTGTTGGAGGGGTGATTGGCAGCGTGAGGGCTCGTAAGGCATCGACATTGGACACATTTGGGAGCCAGTTGAGGTTCTGGGTCATTCTGAACCTGTGGATGTCTTCCCCAAAGTCCGGGGAAGGGAGGGTGGTGTCTGCCTCCCATTGTTCTTCTAGCCAACCCCGGATGCGGACCTGGAAGTAGTACACTACTATTGCAGGAGTGATCCGGTCGCCTAGTTCATCTGCAATGGCCCTTCTGAGGGGCATTTGTTGCCACTCTAACCTGGAGAGACCCCGTTGGTAAGACTTCACCACATTATGTGTGGCGCCTAGGAGGGTGGCTAGTACAGCAAGGTAGCTTTTCAGCTGAGTGGTAGCCTCGGTCCAATCGAGGGGGATGTAGGCTTTGGTCTTTTGCAAGTCTAGGGAGTCCTTGAGTGAGAGAGAGTTGCCGTGGGTGGAAATCATGGTGTCATACGCAGCTACATTAGCAGCCGCTTCATGTTCCCTCTTTAGGGTAGCTGCTGATCCTCCTGGAGGTGTGAAGGCTAGAGGGAGTATGCCATCTGCTACATCAAAGGGGTCGGTCCCATAGAAGTTGCAATCTTGGAACCTCTTGAGTACTGCTGTGGTGATGAGGGGTGCCTGGATGCCGAGGTTGTAGGCTTCTGTGGCTACTTGACTTTGGAGGACCATGTGGGTCTTTTCATGTTTGCTTTTCTTGGCCCAGGCTGTGTAGATGGGGGGAAGATCCGCTTCAGTTGTTTTTCCACAGAGTAGGAGGAGTCTTTCCGTGTAAAGGTTCCCCCACACTTCCCTCACAGATTGCAGCTTGGAGGATTCTTGTTTTCTTTGGTCCAGTGACTCGCTCAGTCTTAGTTGTTGGTCGGTGAGCGCTGCGAAGGCTGCAGTGAGGGTAGGGTCTGCCGGGGCTGCGGTGCCTGCTATGAGGCCTGGGAGGTCGCGGAGGAGGACATTGCTCTTCATGTAGGCTCGGAGGTGAGCTTCCGCTCGGAAGGAGGGTCCGGGCTCTAGGAGCCGGATGGCGCCCAGAAGAGTGGTGGGTTGTGTCCCCACTGCTCGAAGTGTGTCCAATAAGGGTTTGCAGATATTCTCCAGTCCTTGCTGGTGGATGTGAGGTTGGAGGACTTGGAAGGCCTGCTTTGGGGTGAGGCCTCTGCACAACACCAGTGGGACAAATTCAAACGGTAGGAAACATACCTTATGGGCCTGGAGCATTTCAGTGTGGGCGGTCCCGTCAGGGATGGCGGGGATGTACTCTCTATCCGGATGTTGTGATAGGGTGGCTTCATGGTGGGCCATAAGGTACACCCGGCTAGCTGCAGCCCTCGACAGAAGAGCTGCATCCACTTGCACCAGCTCACCCTCTTGTCCTTCTACATCATCGATGTAGCCAAAGGCCCGGCCCCGGTTGGCAGAGGGCTGGGTGATGGTGCCTGGATATCGTCGGAGGCCATGGATGACCCGGAGCCGGTCCACCCCCGCTGCATCTTCTTGGAAGATGCCCAAGCCTCCAATAGCTTGGGCATTGAAGATATCCAGAAGTAGGGGGAGGAGTCTCTCCCCGTCGGCCTCCGTGAAGAGAGTGTAGATGGCCTGGTAGACGTCATGCCTAGCAGGGGCTTCCCCAAAGGGCCCGGAACCCTGAAAGTACTCCCTGTAGTTCATGTTGTTGCTAGGGAAGCGTCGGGCCTTGTCGTCGTCGTGTTCTGTTGATGATCGTTCTGTCGTTGAGGTAGGCGAGTGGGTAGTGGGTAGGCACGTTGGGCCGTCTGCTGATTCTCTCGTTGGTCCGTGGCAATCTTCACGTTGGGAGAGATAGGCGCGTTGGGCCTTGTTGTAATCCTAGAGCAGAGGCGCGTCGGGCCTTTGGTCGGTCGGTGACAATCCGAGGTAGGCGCGTTGGGCCTTCCGGTGATCCTCACGTTGGGAGGGTTCGGCGATACGATAGATGACTATCGAACCAAGGTAGGCTTGTACGGGTACAATAGGGAAGACTATTGGACCTGGACGTATAAGCCTTTTATTCTACTACTAATCGTTTTAGGAGCAAAAAGAGTGAGCTGTAGGCTTGGTTTTTGCTGGAGGAATCCTTTACCGGCTTGTTTGTGCTTTCCCTGTAATTTGCTGCTTACAGCGAGATTGCTGCTTACAGGGGAATTGCTGTATTCGGTGAGGAGTGAGCGTACTGGTAGAGTTCGTACCTACGTTGGTGTTACAGTGAGATCTTGCATACTCAAGGGGGTTCTTTGGTTCGTACGTCGTACGTTCCACGTGGCACTACCATTCCTTACATTCGGTTCGCTACATCAATCAACGGCACGATTAATTTGACTGCAAAGATCGTTTACTTCAAACGTGACCCTCATCGATCTCACCTCCGATGTCAAAAACCAAGACCTTAAATCTTCCCTTTCAATGTCCATGACAGCGTTTAGTAACGTGAACAAAATTGCCGAATGGCTAACGATAGCAATATCCTGCTCGGGACGATTCTTAACATATTCCGTCATGAAGTCGTATATCCTTTCACTCTGTTCCAGCAACGTCTCGCGACGCACCCCATAATTTTCCCAAAGGATATCGTCGTCATGTTCGATAGCACTAAAGTCGATATCCGGATGATCCATCGCAATGTCCGATACAGAACGGCGTTTGCTTCCGACTAATAACCCTAAATCCTCGCGACAACCTTCATGTGATACCCACGGGACGTAATCAGCGCCTTTTGGATTGTTCACGCTATTCGTGCTTGTTAAATGATCTGCAAAGCTCAGCTTTGCGGTCTGAATACACCGCAACAGCGGCGATACAATCACTAACTGCGGACTAAGTTCGGCACATTGCACTCTGCGATCCTTGCACTGCCGCCGTCCTGTTTCCGTCAAGGGTGGGTCTAAAAATTCTTCCCGTACAATTGGGTTGAGATCAGGATTAGCCGAGTCAAAGTCGATCTTAAAGCCTTTTTCCCTCCACATATCGCAAATTAAATTGTGGAAACCCTGACCGTGACGCTGTAAATGAATCGTCTTAGTTATTGTATCCTTATCAGACTCAACATCGTTCCCATGATCTTCAACTGGAGTGCCAACGATTTTCAATGGCCTCTGAATGTCGAGTGCACCCGAGACGGCAAGCTTCTCACGCTGGGAAATCGTGAAGTCATTGGCCACCTTGATGGCCATATCTGACCATGTTGTAGGTGTTACAGCTACACCATTGGGTGCAACAGATTTAGCTGATGAAGACAAGGCACATGTGGTGCCAGTCAGTGTTAGAAGATGGTTAATCACTCCAACGAGAAAGAACGAGACCATCGTCACGTCGTCTAACCGATACTGTTGGAAGGTGGTTTCTGTAGAAAAATCGGTTGCTTCGCAGTTTCGTGTTGCAAATAATTGCAACAAGCTAGTTCGTACCGGTACGAAGTAACAGGGGGTCATCATTACCGGTGATTACTTCTTGTACGATTCTTACGTACATATCGCCACTAAAAAATAATAGAAGTGCAATAGGTCTGCGGTAATACGTACGTAAGTATTACTTATCTATGTTAAGATAATTCCGGAGTAAGATTACGAATTACAAGTAAAATCTGACGTGTTCGTACCCGGTACGTTACAAGTACTTAGTAATTTTACACCCGTGCCAGAAATACGGTATGACATCACCACGTTGGTGAATTCAATAATTTGCCCGGCATGCTTTTTTTGGTGATCATCGCTAATTTCGGCTAGCTGAAAAATTGCAAACAGTCCGGAAAAGGAAGAAACACAACAACAGCGTGACTTGTCTCTCCAGCACGAAATCAGCAGAAATTCAACTTCAACACTTTCTTTCCATCGAGCTGACGCAGGGCAAGGGCAAGAATGTCCTTCTACCCCTTCACTACAATTGCTCTCGTTGCTCTCGCTAGTAGTTTATTTATTAAGATCGCATCGATCAGAATGGATTCGATCAATGCGCTCACAAAAACAAATACCATCCATCATAACAATCAACAACATGGCACCGACTGCTGCTGCACCGGCTGCTGCACCGACTGGCAGCAGTGGAAGGAAAGCCGGCATTGCCAACTACACAAAGCCCAAGTTGGAGCACTTGTTCAGATGCATGAGAAGTATCCTACCAATTGGCCCAGAAGAGTGGGACGCGGTTACAAGTCTACACGCTGAAAAATTTCCTGGTAGGGACACTGATTCAATCAGGAACAAATACATTCGTTTGTACCAGAAGAAGATGCCAACTGGTGATCCAATTCAGAAATGGGATGTTAAACAAGCCAAGGAAATCAAGTATCTGATTGGTGATAGAGCCTCCATTCTGAATGGAGAAGAAATATTTGATCTTGAAACAGGGGAGTTTGTCCCTGCTGATGACGAGGAGGAGCCGTCCGGCCCTCCACCACTTCCACTTTGTCAACCAACTCAACCAACTCAACTGACTCAATCAACTCAAGGAACGACTTAAGGAATGACTCAAGCAACGACTCAAGGAATGGAGGACAACCGTCCCGCCCCACTTCTACTTGGTCAACCAACTCAGCCTACACAAATCGATGAAGTAGCAATGGAGCTTACTCCTACCAGTACCATTAGTGGTGGTGTCAGCACCAACAAAAAGAGAGCTTACGGTCGCAAAGCAGAGAAGGACACACATTTGATGAGTGTGATTGCTGCAGCATTGAGAGAGGGACGAGAGGATCGAAAGCTTCATATGCAGGCATTGGAATCCCATCGAGCGGCATTGGAACTCCAGCAACGGCGACAGGACAAGGCCGATGAAGAGAAGAAGGTGGCAGATCAAGAGAGGAAGTTGATGTTCCAGGTACTCGTTGGTCTTGCTAGTGATGTTGGTGCAAAGAACACTCCCAACGGGAAGCTCAAAAGAAAACTGGAACACCTTAGACTCTCGTGTGCCGACGACAGCAGTGAGGGGAGCGATGATGAGGATGATGAATGAAAAGAGGAATCGATTCGTCAACCGTTAGATGAATCGATTCGTGTAGAATCGAATCGATCAATTAGTTAGATTCGTATAGAATCAAATCAATCAATTAGTTAGTTAGTTAGTTAGTTAGTTAAAATAAAAGAATCGATTATTAGTTAAACTCAACAACAACACCAACATTGCTCCAGACAGAAACTTAGGCTACAAAGGCAATAGAAAAACTCTATTGTAACACCTTAAAAGAGAGATCGAAAACCACTAGAGGTGCGCTGGAGCAAAATTATTTGAATCTGTTGTCGACTGCTCTAAATACTGCTCTAATTGATCGATCAAATCAATCGACTACAGTACTAGAGGTGCGAACGTAATCGATCGAACGTAATCGATTGATGATCAATACGACTACTAATAGTAGTACTATTAACGCTAATTCGTAACTACTAGTAGTACTATCAGTTATCATCTAATTTGTCATCTAATTTGCTACTAATCAATAATCAATCGAATCCGCTACTAATCACCAATCCGATCGAATACATCATCTGCGGTTTCTGTTGGTACCAATTCATACGAGAAGAAACCTTCAGTTCGACTCATGTATGTGTTGAGTATGGTGTTGATTCCAATTTTAGCTGTCTGGAAGTTGTACAGACAAACAAGGAGCTTCGGAATAATCTTCCTGTCACCTCCTTCTTCCAGGAGCATGCTGTCCTTCATCTGGGGAAATCCGCCTTGGATCTGTCGCATTCCCCATTCAGAGAGCTGCCGGACGCTGGTGGCAGCCTGATTCACTAAGAGATCTGCTGCATTGAAAGGATCATGTTGGGAACTCCGCATGAGGTATGGCTTTCTAGACAGTTTGAAAGCTGAATCAACAATAAGCTTTGCTAGGTATTTATCATACATGAGCTCCATCTTTTCATAGAGGCCATAGTCGGCTTGAGTACTATCATGCCAACAACCTGGAGCATTCAAGATGCAACCCCGGATCCTCCCGTCCGGAGCAAAGATGAAAACACTGTTGACGTATGTCCCACAAGTCTAACCATTGTAGTATTGGTTTTGCTTCATCCAGTTACCAGACTGTTGGATATGGAGTTTGAGCCCATCGCAGGCACCCCACACTCTGTGAGGTGCTAACACAGAATACTTTGCAGCAATAGCATCGACGTATTGTTGAATCTCTTCTTCATTTGGCAAGCAAACTTTTGCAGCAGGATGGTGTTGTAATCCAGAAAGAAGGACCTTGCGACCGAATTTCAGCCATCTGTACATAGGAGAAGCTGTTAATCCAAACGCTAGAGCAACTGCTCTTGCTGCTGATCCTCTGGTTCGGAACCAGAATAAGACAAGACCAAGGCAGCCAGTTGCATCGAATTGGTTTGTTGTGGCACGGATCTTCTTCTGTCTAATAACTCCAGTGTTCTTATCGACAGTGTACGAAGTGTAGAGTGGCTCAAATAGATCTAAGAGCTCCCTGAATACTACATGATCGACGCCACAACAGTTTAGAAGGGCTTGATCGTTGCCAGATTGGTACAGATAAATAAAAGGAGATTGAGTGTATCTCTTGATTGCAATTCTAGGAGTTCTACAATCCCTTCTTCTCTTATCTTCCTCGCCAAGCAGTGGATTGTTGTAATCAGGGGTTAAGTAGTTATCCTCATAGTATTCTCCAATTAGTGCTAGTAACTCCAGGGCCATGGTGATTGTTGTGTTTCGCGAAAGAGTGTTTCGCAAAAGAGTGTTCCAAAAAAAGAGTGTTTGTGTTTGCTGGAGAGGAATGTGAGTGTTTTAGCAAGGATAGCTACTAGTAATTTGTCTCAGCAAAGCCAATCAATACGGTACATAGAAAATTCTGAAAATTTCAACTGCCGGCCATCCTTGAATACTTAACAGGCTTGCTTGCCAAAATAGGCCGGTAGGTGGCGCGGGTAGTGATTAAACAGACAGTTACTGTTTCTTCTTTAGGGATTCCGAATTCCAAATTTGGCAGTTAATAAAAGTATTCGTCCGTTGGGTGTGATAAAAAAGTATTCATTCTATATACTTTTTATTAACTTTCGATTCTATTCACTTTCATCTGGTGGGAATCACTCAATATACCAAAAAAGGGTCGAAGTCAGACTCCCTGACTGACTTGTGACTTGCGGGCACATGAAAATTCTTGACTTGAGTATATAATAACGCAGTTATTATTACTGGAATGAATTAATAAGGAAAATTATTTTACAGGAGTCAGCGTAGGTTTTGTACTGCAATTACTCAATCCCGGCCATATATCCAGGTTCCTTTATCTACAGTTGCATTTCATTGGTTCGAAATTCGAACCAAACCCAGGCCAGGCCAGCATTGCGCGTACATGGTTGAATTTCATTGGTTGGAATTTCTAAAATGGTTGAATTTGATTGTGTTGTCGGCAAAAAAATACGGACTTTCTCGGCATCAAATTCGATCGAAAAAGCCGACAAAATGAAACGACGACCAAGGTGCGGAGTACGAGATACGAATATTCCGCTGATCAAGCATTAGAATCAAACGCACCTCCACTACGTGGAATCCTTAAGTGGTAAAAACAATATCACCTAAGCCTACAAAGAAAAGAGGATAATATGTTAGAAATAAGGCATATCCAAAGACTTGACCAATAAGTAAACACTTGGAAAGCTTAAGTATACTCGTAAGAATGTACTTGATATCCCGTGAGGAAATTACTTATTGCAATCAAGAAAATCCATACCGATTCTGAATGGGCCTCATCCATCTCAAATACCACAAACAAGCATATGCCCCATTGGATAAAACACTTAACCTCATATATGACAAAATGACCAATACCATCGAATGACCGATACAGTAAGACCGATACACGCCCCTAATACAGAAGCAGCAGAACCAGTATCAATCCGATGAAGACCAAGTAACCAGGGAAGATCTCTAACACACAAAATACAGCAGAGAGCCCCGATGCACAGTGAAAATACCTAGTAAAAATAAGAGCCTCTCTCTGAGCTCACATCTCTTTAAATTTAAAATATTCGTTATACCTATCCGGTCAATTTTTAGAGTTACAACAGGTTATAGAGCCCTTATAACTTACACTTGTGTCCCGCAAGAGCACCAGTGTTTACCTTAAGCTACCTATCTCTGGCCGTTCAGCACCTCCACTGTCGGTTACATCCAGAGGAAATTGTGTGCTTAGCTCCCTGTGCGGCACATTCTCGCCCCCCCCCCCCCCCCCGTCTCATTCTTTCTCTCTCTTTCTCCCTGCTCGTGAATCAAGGGGTGTACTACCGCTTCTTCTACCAAGAATCTTCTTCTGTAATTCACGGCCAAGCACCGGTTAATCGATAGTTTCACCGCGGAACATTCCGCTCGACGACGATCAATTGTTTCTGGTTCGGACATCCACAATTGACAAAAAAAAAAGATTAACCGCCGGTTGACGACATCGCAATAATTACAACGACGACGACGATTTAATTACATCCCAAGAGCACCGTTTAATCGAATCGGTTAATACAAGAACAGTTTTCTCCGCCACCATCGATGCAACGATTCGATTCGACAATTCGATAAACGATAAACGACGAACGAAAACCATGCCGACAGCTCCACTTGACTGGACTCCAATCTTTGGAATCAAATTTTGCTTTTCAAGCGCTAGCAACCCCACTGCGGCCGCGTACCTTAACAAAGCCTACTCTGAAATCATTGGCAAAGATGAACTCTCAGAATTCTTTGTGACCCGCAAGGATGAAGAAGAAGAAGATGGACCACTAGAAATCGCTCCGGATCCACAACTCCACATCCTAAATTGTATTGCCAAAACAATTGCAATCAACCTCATAGACCCGGACGAGATTACAAAAGGCCACATTGCCAATCTCCTCGACAAATGTGTCATCAAACATGTCTGAAATGGTGGATCTACAAAGCGCATGAGATACAAAACAGGCTTTGATGCCGCTGCAAAGCATGCCATTCGGACCAACACCGATGAAGAACCTACTGTGGTAATTGAACTCACAATTACACACTGGAAGTTAAAGAAGAAATGGCGCCCTGATCTATTTATGGAAGCCTACACCGGAGATCCACCATCCGACGATGAAGATAATGTCCTTGAAACGGACACACCTGCGGAAACCGATCCTCCCACCAACATGGGACAATTGACGACCCTTCTACAGCAACTGGTCAACAATGGCAACAACAACAACAACAACAACAACAATGCTGGTGCCAATTACCAAGCGACACTTGACTTACCATGGAATCCGGCAACCTTACCACCACCAGTTAAGGAGCGATACTATAGGAGAGATGAATTCCTCACCAGAGATGATATGAAAGACTTCCCAATCACCTACACCGACTCATCAGGAAATGAAACAATTGTCAGGCAAAACTACTACCTACACAACCTAGGCAGTGGTAGAAATGACCAGCGCCTAATCACTAGAAGTGGTGACTGCTTTGATCTAACCAGAGCCTCTGACAAGTCAAAGGAAGCAGCTAGAGACAAACTATTTCTCTCAGGTTTCCCACAACTAAAGGATTCAACCCACCCTCAAGTTAGAAAATGGTACAGAGAAATCACTGCTCATGCACAGCAACATCACATCTACATCCACCCTTACTACCTCTACAGGCGCGAAGCTGGCCATCTCAGAGGATTTACCATTGGAGATAGCCTCCCACATGATCTACCTGCAAGATATGAATTGGCCATTCACGAATGGGGTAACCTCATCTACACTGCACTCAGAACTGATAAGATCATCCCTGACTCATGTGGAAGAATGAAGTCCACCATTCAAAGCTTTGAAGGGGGACAAGGTTACGAAGCTCTGTACACAGTCATTGCTCAGACACATCCCAACTCAAAAAGGCCATCCAATGCAGGTAGAATGGTCCGGAATCCTCCAAATCAAGATGCGAATGAATCACTTGAAGAATACTACTTCCGGTACAAGGATTACTTGCGACTTAGAGTTTTCCTCCAGAATCAACCTGGCACCATCAGTTCGACAGAAGAAGTCAGCAACCTCATTGCAGGAACCACTCTCTCACATGAACTATTTGAGAAAACAGAAGATGAACGTGACTCAGATGACCAATTCAAACGAGACAAATACAAAGCAGGTAGGCTCCTACAAACCCTGCAAACATATGAACAAGAGATAAAGGCTGAAAAGAAGTACAAGGACAAAACCTCCAAACCAAGTCTGTCCAAGCAATTGCCCGTCACAGGAACCAGACCAGGTCCTCGCCGAAATGATAGATTCCAAAAGCGCGCTGGCAACAACACTGTTAGAACACCTTCTACTCTGACTTCTCACTCAATCAGCCTGATTGAATCACTTGGATACCCTGAGATGGATGAAGAATCTGACAATCCTTTCCTCCATCAAGCATATTGCAATGCCATCACTGCATTCGATAAGCAACCCAGTCTCTTTGACACATCCAGAAAATGCATTGTTTGCCACATGTCCGGTCATAATTTTGATAATTGTCCTGCCTTACAAGATGTTGAGTCCCTCAAGAAACTATTGGAATACTAAACCAATCGTGATTACGTTCTACGTTTTACGTACGCACAATACGTAAATACGCATACGTATTACGTTTTACGTATTACGTAAAACGGTTTTACGTATTACGTAAAACGTACTACGTAAAACAATACGTAAAACGTATTACGTAAAACAGTTTACGTAAAACGTAAAAGCCACAAGCTTCTATCACAAGTTTCTATCACAAGCTGAGCGCAATAAGTAAATAATACTTAAGCGCTAGTGAGTATCAATATGATACTTAAAGCAATGAACAGAGGTACAAACTCCCGTACCCCCACACGAAACAAAGACAAATTAGTAAATGAGAGAACAATATGGTCCAGAAACAATCCGATCATAATCTTAACGATAACTCTTTCCAACACCGTAAAAAGAGCAAAATAACGAAAATACTAAAAGTAACTAAACTAACCCAACGCCGTCTTACAGCCTTGGTCTTATTAGTTATCGTTAAGATTAGCACTCCCAATGCCAGAAGGAATACAAACCGAAGGAATACACAGTCCCCCAACCAGAGGAGTTACCCCCGACACCAGTATCGACAATTCCAGGAACATAGGCTCAAACGAAATACGTAATCTGAGAGACCAACTGGTAGAGCTCGAACAGTACAGCCGGGATATACTTGAGTACACCGAGGAACAGAACTCACAATTACAGACTCAGAACAGGCTGCTATACGACTATACCGAGGACAGTGAACAGGATAGTGATACCGACGACGAGATGACCAAGAAAAAGGACTACACGACCCTCAAGGACCACTTCTTGGATGAGACCCAGATGAAGCCGGTATCCGTGCCGTCGAGTATAGACGTATACGAGTTCAAGAAGACACTAGCAAATGCCTTAGCCAAAGTACCCTCCATCAAGTACATTCAGGGAGGGGGTTACGCCTTCCTACTGGAAACTGAAGCACAATACCACGCAAGGGACCCCCAAGCGCCATTCCCCAAGGCGCCGACAGAACCACAAGAACTCGATAGCGCAATCGAACTCACTTCAGACGCATACAAGCTGTGGAAACGGAGCCGGGCCCTATATGTAGAATGGAACAAATATGACCGGGAGGCCCTACTAATCACGGACAGAAAGTTCCCCAACATGCTTGGGGACCTGAAGGACCCGGGGTTGGAAGCCTCCCCCCGGGGAACCACGGTGTTCGCAGCCTTCCAAGCCATGGAAGAGGACCTTTGTACGACCGACGCCCAGCATCAGCTCACTCGCGAACTCACCAAGAAAATGAATACCTTGGCATATACGCCAAACCCAATCGGACCCAAGGAGTACTTTCGCCAACTCACTAAGTACCAACATCAAATCAACTTGCTCCCAGAGACAGCAAATGTGACCGACGCACAGATGATCAATTACTCGCGAGAGGCGTTCGCACGCAGCAAACACGACCCCACCACACTGCACCGAGTAGACGAGGATTGGAAGAAGCACCGGAATACATTGACCACGAGTGGATTCACCCAATACAAAAAGTTCTGGGGACAACGCTTGAAGGAACTGTACAGCAGCTACCACAACACAACAAATACAGCAAACCTAGCAGACATCCAGGCGGCACAACGCGTCACCGAGCTCGAAAAACAACAACGTGAGCTGGCCCAGGTATGCCAAGAAATATACTCTCAGGTCACTGAAACCGCGACAGCGGCGTCGACCATGACCATGACAAACCAATGGGAGACAGCAATGGCCGCCCTCCAAGCCGATGTGAATCGACTCAAGTCCGCTGACGCAAGTCGCAACAGTGGGTCCAACACACGCCAGCCCGCTCTTCAAGCATGGAAGCAGTACAAATACTACTGCCACTTGTGTGGCGTAAATCTCACCCACGATGGCCGGAGTTGCTACAATCGCCGCAACAAGACCGACCACCAGGAGGGCGCCACCTACGACAATCAGATGGGCGGGGCCACCAGGAACACCGACCGGTGGTTGAAGTGGAATGGTCCCAATCCTAACGGCAACGGCCGGACCATGATAGTGGATGCTCCCCTGAGATCCTGACGGTGTGGGGGGGGACCACGGTAGTAGCGTACATAAATATAGTAATCATGATTCTCAATTACTCAGCATCCTACGTGATCCCTCGAGTGAAACCCGTCCTCGTCCACCAAAAACAGTTACATTCACCCCAGACATCGCATTCCATACCAGGGCCTCACCGGGGTATGGAGCCCTAGATTCAGCAGCAACGGACCATTTCGTGCCAACAACATACCAAGGGGGAGCACACCAAGACACGCCGGGGGCACTAACCGTCGGATGTGCAAATGGAAGCAGGATGCTATCGACGGCAACAGACATATTAGACCTACCCCGTCTCCCCCTCGAGGCCCGAGGATGCCACAAGTTTGACAAAGTGGAGCTCCCTTTGGTCTCAGTGCCCAAACTATGCAGTACCGGCTGCCACGTAGAGTTCTCTAAGGACGATGTGACAGTTATCGGCCCTACCCAACAAGTGATACTCACCGGTCAACGCGACCCCCTAAGGAATCTATACATGGTTCCCCTCCATCAGTCCGCCCTACCCAAGGGGACGGCCGAATCTCCAAGGGTGACAGACCCCCCCCCCGCAAAACAAAACCGAAACCGCCGCAACCAGCGCCAACCAAAACGATAACGATAACAATAAAGAAAACGAATTTCCAATACACACGGGGGCAGGGGCATACCAGATTCAAGCCATCCCCAAACTGATCCGATTCTACCACGCAGCGGCAGGGTACCCCACTAAGGAAACGTGGGTACGAGCAATCGAGCGCGGCTCATTTGCCACATGGCCCGGTCTCACTGCACAACGTGTCAACCGATACCTCACCCTCACCGAAGAAACAACTATGGGTCACCTACAGATGGTACGGCAAGGGATCCAAAGCACACACAAGAAGCCGAAGAAGAAACCAAAGAACAAGCCAACGACAGATACAGAACCACCGCGCGTCGCCCGAACGAAGATACATAACGTCTGCGTAGACGTAGTACCCACGAATGAGATGCAACCAACTAACCAAACAGAACCACGCACCCACGACGAACCGAAGGAACTCATCGCGTGGGATCTCCCGGGGAGATACCCCGTCACGTCACGCCGAGGGCACCAGTACGTATTCCTCATGTACGACTACGATTCCAACTACATTGACGTGGAACCCATCCAGTCACACAAGAGCAAAGACCTCCTACAGGGATTCACAGCATGCTACACGCGAATGAAAGAGGACAACGTGAACGCAAAAATAGTACGTATGGACAACGAAACCTCCAAGAAACTGATCGCGTACATCACAAAGAACAACCTCGATTACCAACTGGCGTCCCCCGGGGATCACCGGCTCAACCATGCAGAAAGGGCAATACAAACATTCAAGAACCACTTTATAGCGGGATTGAATGGGGTGGATGACCAGTTCCCGGTGGACGATTGGGACCTACTGATACCACAGGCCCTCATTACCCTCAACCTACTGCGGGCGTCACGTACCCAGCCGAAGCTATCAGCGTATGAGCTCAGACGCGGGGTCTATGACTACAACAAACACCCCCTTGCCCCTATGGGCTGTCGGGTAATCATACACGACAGAGCACAAGAACGCGGTGCATGGCAGGACCATGGTACAAGGGGTTTCTACATTGGACCGGCCTTGAAGCACTACAGGAATTACACGTGCATCAGGAAGGCCAGCCGCGCTAACCGAATCAGCAACACAGTAGCGTTTTTTCCCAAAACCGATATGCCCCATACCTCATCTACGGACCGCCTGCTCATGATCCTCCAAGACCTAAAGGAAGTTACCAGTAAGCCCCATCCACCAATCCCATATATAGAACAGGGGACCCAAGTGAATGAGGCCCTACGGAGTATACGGGATCTGTTACATATGGGTACACGACAAAAGCAAACTCGTAGGGGTACACGGCAACAGCAAAATGGACCCGGTTCTGCACCTGGAGAACCCGCCATAGAATCGCTCGGACCCCCAGGGGTGTCCATCGGGCCCAATACAAAATCAAACAATAAGCCGACGGTGTCCAACAGGCCCAATACAAAATCAATCAATGAGCCGGCGGATACGCGCGAACCTCCAAGGGTGCCGGTGAATGTGCGCGAACCTCCAAGGGTGCAGCATACACAACAAAACAGTGCCCGCCGGGGACACCCCTGGGTCGTGGGCACCATCATTAGGAAGAAGTTCAACTCCGGGTGGTATGAAGGTGAAGTAGTAAACTACGATCACACCAACCAATACTACAGGGTGAGATACACTGACGGGGACACGGCTGACTACACACATGGTGAGGTATCTCGATACTACAAATCCGACCAATACTACTCCAAACCCAAAGTTAAACCCAAGGCTCTAATGGGCAGTTACCCACGCGAACCGGTTCGTCTTCCCGTCCCGAAACAGGCCCTACAGGAAAAATCAATGTATAGACCCCAGCTTGCATGTGGGGGATCCATATGGGATGATGACTTGAACAAGTGGGCGGCATACCGCGATCTAATCAAGCACCCCAAGACACAAATTCAAGAATTATGGCTCAAGTCAGGCGAAGACGAGTTCGGCCGATTATTCCAAGGCTTTCAACCAAATAACATTGAGGGGATGGACGTCTTGGACTGGATCAGGAGGACTGACGTGCCCATACACAAAAGGGTCACATATCCCCGATATACAGTCGCCATACGCCCCGAGAAGGCCGACCCCTACCGGACAAGAATCACAGCGGGGGGAGACCAACTGCAGTACCATGGTAACGTGTCCACCCGAACAGCAAGCATGGAAACCATCAAAACCCATTGGAACAGCGTCGTGTCCTCTCCAGGGGCTAAATACTGTACCGGCGACATTTCTAACATGTACTTATGCTCCACACTGGAGGAACCCGAATTCGTAAAGTTCAGATGGGACATGATTCCCCCCCGCATCAGATTAGCCTACCAGTTGGAAGGGCTCAAACAAGGGGAGTATGTATATGCCCGAATCAAAAAGGCATGGTATGGATTAAAACAGAGTGGAAAGATCGCCCACGACGACCTAGTTGACCACCTCCAGAAATATGGATACAAAAAGGCACCCCACACAGAGGGGCTGTTCCTACACGATGAGCGAGACATTAACTTTACCCTCGTGGTGGATGACTTTGGAATCAAATACACCCGACAAGAGGATGTAGATCACTTAGTCGCAGCCGTCGGCACCAAATATACCTTCAAGGTGGACTGGTCGGGAAAACAGTATGTTGGGGTCCACCTACGATGGGACTACGACAAACGTGAAGTGCGATTGTCTATGGACGGTTACGTAGAACAAGCATTGAAAGAATTTGAACACGTACGACCGACACGCACGTACGCAGGCCCATCACGCGCGGACGTCCCGGCCTACGGCGAAAAAATACAATACGCAAAACTCGAGGACACGTCTACACTATCGGACGAAGAAATAAAATTCATCCAACAAGTCACAGGAAAATTCCTATTTTATGCCCGAGCAGTAGATAACACAATGTTACACGCGCTCAACGATATCGCCTCGGCCAAGAATAACAAAACTACATTAGCAGCCACAAAATATTTCCTCAACTATGCATCCTGTAATCCCGACGCGTCCATCATCTACAGGGCAAGCGATATGATACTACGGGTGGATAGCGACGCAGCATACTTAGTGTGTCCTGAGGCCAGGAGCCGAGCCGGGGGATACCATTACCTCGGGGATACATCCGAACGCACATTCAACGGCGCTATACTAGTATTGGCAAAAATAATCAAAAATGTTATGGCATCAGCTGCCAAGGCCGAAGTTGCAGCTTTATTCCTGAATGCACGAGAAGCCTTGCCCATCCGACAATGTCTAATTGAATTGGGACACCCGCAACCGGCCACTCCACTGAAAACCGACAATAACACCGCCGAGGGCATACTCAACGGCACGATCAAACAAAAGAGGTCTAAAGCCATCGATATGCGATTCTATTGGTTGAAAGATAGGGCTCAGCAAGGACAATTCAATATTTTCTGGGAGCCGGGAAAACATAATCTGGCGGATTACCCCACCAAACACCATCCAGGAAACCATCATAAAAAGGTAAGACCGATATATCTACA
This sequence comes from Pseudo-nitzschia multiseries, assembly GCA_037355745.1. Taxonomy (NCBI): domain Eukaryota; phylum Bacillariophyta; class Bacillariophyceae; order Bacillariales; family Bacillariaceae; genus Pseudo-nitzschia; species Pseudo-nitzschia multiseries. The sequence goes on from CM074783.1 coordinate 16,540,443, forward strand.
TGAACCGGATAGTCCAGGGACCATCCAAGGGTGTATTGGAATACTAAACCAATTGTGATTACGTTCTACGTTTTACGTACGCACAATACGTAAATACGCATACGTATTACGTTTTACGTATTACGTAAAACGTATTACGTAAAACGGTTTACGTATTACGTAAAACGTATTAGTGCTTTGCAGGGGCCCTGTGGAGTTGTTGAGTACATAGTGTTTGTATGTATTTTAAGTATGTGTCAGTAAAGCTATGGTAAGAAATTCTACGATTAAAATATAACTCAGTCACGAACCCAAAAATCCACTAGGTTTGAGCACTGTGCAAATCCTGCAAGTCCACGACCAAAATAAAACTTAGTCATCAATACAAAAACCCACCCTATTTTCACACAGTGCAAATCTGTCCAGTCCCTAACCAAAATATAACTCAGTCATCAACCAAAAATCACCATAATTAAGCACAGTCCAAATCCTGCCAATCCCCGACCAAAATATAACTAAGTAATAAACCCAAAAACCAACATGATTAAATCGTCAAGATTAAAAACCCACAAGATTTAGACACAGTGCAAATCGTTCCAGTCCCTAACTAAAATATAACTCAGTCATCAATTCAAAAACCAACCAGATTTTAGCACAGCGCAAATCCTGCCAATTCCCGACTAAAATATAACTCAGTCATCAACCCAAAAACCTACCAGATTTTAGCACTGTGCAAATCCTGCCAGTCCCCGACTAAAATATAACACAGTCATCAACCCAAAAACCCACCATATTTTAGCACATTCCAAATCCTGCCAATCCCCGACTAAAATATAACTCAGTCATCAACCCGAAAACCAACCAGATTTGAAAACAGTGCAAATCTTTTCAGTCCCGAACCAAAATATAATTAAATCGTCAACCCTAAAACCCACCAGATTTAGACACAGTGCAAATCTTTCCAGTCCCTAACCAAAATTTAACTCAGTCATCAATTCAACAAAAACCAACCTGATTTTAGCACAGTGCAAATCCTGCCAATTCCCGACTAAAATATAACTCAGTCATTAACCCAAAAACCAACCAGATTTTAGCACAGTGCAAATCCTGCCAATTCTCCACTAAAATACAACTCAGTCATCAACCCAAAAACCCACCAGATTTTAGCACAGTGCAAATCCTGCCAATTCCCGACTAAAATATAACTCAGACATCAACCCAAAAACCAACCTGATTTGAACACAGTGCAAATCTTTCCAGTCCCTAACTAAAATATAACTCAGTCATCAATTCAAAAACCAACCAGATTTTAGCACAGTGCAAATCCTGCCAATTCCCGACTAAAATATAACTCAGTCATCAACCCAAAAACCAACCTGATTTGAACACAGTGCAAATCTTTTCAGTCCCTAACCAAAAAATAATTAAATCGTCAACCCTAAAACCAACCAGATTTAGACACAGTGCAAATATATTCAGTCCCTAACCAAAATTTAACTCAGTCATCAATTCAACGAAAACCAACCAGATTTTAGCACAGTGCAAATCCTGCCAATTCCCGACTAAAATATAACTCAGTCATCAACCCAAAACCAACCTGATTTGAACACAGTGCAAATCTTTTCAGTCCCTAACCAAAATATAATTCAGTCATCAATTCAAAAACCAACCAGATTTTAGCACAGTGCAAATCCTGCCAATTCCCGACTAAAATATAACTCAGACATCAACCCAAAAAACAACCAGATTTTAGCACAGTGCAAATCCTGCCAATTCCCGACTAAAAGTCATCAATTCAAAACTCACCAGATTTTAGCACAGTGCAAATCCTGCCAATTCCCGACTAAAATATAACTCAGTCATCAACCCAAAAACCCACCAGATTTTAGCATTGTGCAAATCTTTCCAATCCCCGACTAAAATATAACACAGTCATCAACCCAAAAACCAACCAGATTTGAACACAGTGCAAATCCTGCCAATTCCCGACTAAAATATAACTCAGTCATCAATCCAAAAACCCACCAGATTTTAGCACAGTGCAAATCCTGCCAATTCCCGACTAAAATATAACTCAGTCATCAACCCAAAAACCAACCCGATTTGAAAACAGTGCAAATCTTTTCAGTCCCTAACCAAAATATAATTCAGTCATCAATTCAAAAACCAAACAGATTTTAGCACAGTGCAAATCCTGCCAATCCCCGACTAAAATATAACGCAGTCATCAATCCAAAAACCAACCTGATTTGAACACAGTGCAAATCTTTTCAGTCCCTAACCAAAATATAATTAAATCGTCAACCCTAAAACCAACCAGATTTAGACACAGTGCAAATATATTCAGTCCCTAACCAAAATTTAACTCAGTCATCAACCCAAAAACCAACCTGATTTGAACACAGTGCAAATCTTTCCAGTCCCTAACTAAAATATAACTCAGTCATCAATTCAAAAACCAACCAGATTTTAGCACAGTGCAAATCCTGCCAATTCCCGACTAAAATATAACTCAGTCATCAACCCAAAAACCTACCAGATTTTAGCACCGTGCAAATCCTGCCAGTCCCCGACCAAAATATAATTCAGTCATCAACCCAAAAACCCACTAGATTTTAGCACAGTGCAAATCCTGCCAATTCCCGACTAAAATATAACTCAGTCATCAATTCAACAAAAACCAACCAGATTTTAGCACAGTGTAAATCCTGCCAATTCCTGACTAAAATATAACTCAGTCATCAACCCAAAAACCAACCTGATTTGAACACAGTGCAAATCTTTTCAGTCCCTAACCAAAATATAATTCAGTCATCAATTCAAAAACCAACCAGATTTTAGCACAGTGCAAATCCTGCCAATTCCCGACTAAAATATAACTCAGACATCAACCCAAAAAACAACCAGATTTTAGCACAGTGCAAATCCTGCCAATCCCCGACTAAAATATAACTCAGTAATCAACCCGAATACCAACAAGATTTGAACACAGTGCAAATCTTTTCAGTCCCGAACCAAAATATAATTCAGTCATCAATTCAAAAACCAACCAGATTTTAGCACAGTGCAAATCCTGCCAATTCCCGACTAAAATATAACTCATTCAATAACTCAAAAACCCACCAGATTTTAGCATTGTGTAAATCCTGCCAATTCCCGACTAAAATATAAGGCAGTCATCAACCCAAAAACCAACCAGATTTTAGCACATTCCAAATCCTGCCAATCCCCGACTAAAATATAACTCAGTAATCAACCCGAATACCAACCAGATTTGAACACAATGCAAATCTTTTCAGTCCCTAACCAAAATATAATTCAGTCATCAATTCAAAAACCAACCAGATTTTAGCACAGTGCAAATCCTGCCAATTCCCGACTAAAATTTAACTCAATCAATAACTCAAAAACTCACCAGATTTTAGCACAGTGCAAATCCTGCCAATCCCCGACTAAAATATAACTCAGTCATCAACCCAAAAACCAACCAGATTTGAACACAGTGCAAATCTTTTCAGTCCCTAACCAAAATATAATTCAGTCATCAATTCAAAAACCAACCAGATTTTAGCACAATGCAAATCCTGCCAATTCCCGACTAAAATATAACACAGTCATCAACCCAAAAACCAACCTGATTTGAACACAGTGCAAATCTTTCACTGCCTAACCAAAATATAATTCAGTCATCAATTCAAAAACCAACCAGATTTTAGCACAGTGCAAATCCTGCCAATTCCCGACTAAAATATAACTCAGACATCAACCCAAAAACCAACCTGATTTGAACACAGTGCAAATCTTTTCAGTCCCTAACCAAAATATAATTCAGTCAACAATTCAAAAATCAACCAAATTTTAGCACAGTGCAAATCCTGCCAATCCCCGACTAAAAGATAACTCAGTCATCAACCTAAAAACCAACCAGATTTGAACACAATGCAAATCTTTTCAGTCCCTAACCAAAATATAATTTTGTCATCAATTCAAAAACACACAAGATTTTAGCACAGTGCAAATCCTGCCAATTCCCGACTAAAATATAACTCAGTCAATAACTCAAAAACCCACCAGATTTTAGCATTGTACTAAAATATAACGCAGTCATCAACCCAAAAACCAACCAGATTTTAGCACATTCCAAATCCTGCCAATCCCCGACTAAAATATAACTCAGTAATCAACCCGAATACCAACCAGATTTGAACACAGTGCAAATCTTTTCAGTCCGGAACCAAAATATAATTAAAAAACACACAAGATTTTAGCACAGTGCAAATCCTGCCAATTCCCGACTAAAATATAACTCAGACATCAACCCAAAAACCAACCAGATTTTAGCACAGTGCAAATCCTGCCAATTCCCGACTAAAAGTCATCAATTCAAAAACCAACCAGATTTTAGCACAGTGCAAATCCTGCCAAATCTCGACTAAAAGTCATCAATTCAAAAACCAACCAGATTTTAGCACAGTGCAAATCCTGCCAATTCCCGACTAAAATATAACTCAGTCATCAACCCAAAAACCAACCAGATGTTAGCTTTGTGCAAATCTTTCCAATTCCCGACTAAAATATAACATAGTCATCAACCCAAAAACCAACCTGATTTGAACACAGTGCAAATCTTTTCAGTCCCTAACCAAAATATAATTCAGATTTGATCACAGTGCAAATCTTTCAGTCCCTAACCAAAATATAATTCAGTCATCAATTCAAAAACCCACCAGATTTTAGCACAGTGCAAATCCTGCCAATCCCCGACTAAAATATAACTCAGTCATCAATTAAAACCAACCAGATTTGAACACAATGCAAATCTTTTCAGTCCCTAACCAAAATATAATTCAGTCATCAATTCAAAAACCAACCAGATTTTAGCACAGTGCAAATCCTGCCAATTCCCGACTAAAAAATAACTCATTCAATAACTCAAAAACCCACCAGATTTTAGCATAGTGTAAATCCTGCCAATTCCCGACTAAAATATAAGGCAGTCATCAACCCAAAAACCAACCAGATTTTAGCACATTCCAAATCCTGCCAATCCCCGACTAAAATATAACTCAGTAATCAACCCGAATACCAACCAGATTTGAACACAATGCAAATCTTTTCAGTCCCTAACCAAAATATAATTCAGTCATCAATTCAAAAACCAACCAGATTTTAGCACAGTGCAAATCCTGCCAATTCCCGACTAAAATTTAACTCAATCAATAACTCAAAAACTCACCAGATTTTAGCACAGTGCAAATCCTGCCAATCCCCGACTAAAATATAACTCAGTCATCAACCCAAAAACCAACCAGATTTGAACACAGTGCAAATCTTTTCAGTCCCTAACCAAAATATAATTCAGTCATCAATTCAAAAACCAACCAGATTTTAGCACAATGCAAATCCTGCCAATTCCCGACTAAAATATAACACAGTCATCAACCCAAAAACCAACCTGATTTGAACACAGTGCAAATCTTTCACTGCCTAACCAAAATATAATTCAGTCATCAATTCAAAAACCAACCAGATTTTAGCACAGTGCAAATCCTGCCAATTCCCGACTAAAATATAACTCAGACATCAACCCAAAAACCAACCTGATTTGAACACAGTGCAAATCTTTTCAGTCCCTAACCAAAATATAATTCAGTCAACAATTCAAAAATCAACCAAATTTTAGCACAGTGCAAATCCTGCCAATCCCCGACTAAAAGATAACTCAGTCATCAACCTAAAAACCAACCAGATTTGAACACAATGCAAATCTTTTCAGTCCCTAACCAAAATATAATTTTGTCATCAATTCAAAAACACACAAGATTTTAGCACAGTGCAAATCCTGCCAATTCCCGACTAAAATATAACTCAGTCAATAACTCAAAAACCCACCAGATTTTAGCATTGTACTAAAATATAACGCAGTCATCAACCCAAAAACCAACCAGATTTTAGCACATTCCAAATCCTGCCAATCCCCGACTAAAATATAACTCAGTAATCAACCCGAATACCAACCAGATTTGAACACAGTGCAAATCTTTTCAGTCCGGAACCAAAATATAATTAAAAAACACACAAGATTTTAGCACAGTGCAAATCCTGCCAATTCCCGACTAAAATATAACTCAGACATCAACCCAAAAACCAACCAGATTTTAGCACAGTGCAAATCCTGCCAATTCCCGACTAAAAGTCATCAATTCAAAAACCAACCAGATTTTAGCACAGTGCAAATCCTGCCAAATCTCGACTAAAAGTCATCAATTCAAAAACCAACCAGATTTTAGCACAGTGCAAATCCTGCCAATTCCCGACTAAAATATAACTCAGTCATCAACCCAAAAACCAACCAGATGTTAGCTTTGTGCAAATCTTTCCAATTCCCGACTAAAATATAACATAGTCATCAACCCAAAAACCAACCTGATTTGAACACAGTGCAAATCTTTTCAGTCCCTAACCAAAATATAATTCAGATTTGATCACAGTGCAAATCTTTCAGTCCCTAACCAAAATATAATTCAGTCATCAATTCAAAAACCCACCAGATTTTAGCACAGTGCAAATCCTGCCAATCCCCGACTAAAATATAACTCAGTCATCAATTAAAACCAACCAGATTTGAACACAATGCAAATCTTTTCAGTCCCTAACCAAAATATAATTCAGTCATCAATTCAAAAACCAACCAGATTTTAGCACAGTGCAAATCCTGCCAATTCCCGACTAAAAAATAACTCATTCAATAACTCAAAAACCCACCAGATTTTAGCATTGTGTAAATCCTGCCAATTCCCGACTAAAATATAAGGCAGTCATCAACCCAAAAACCAACCAGATTTTAGCACATTCCAAATCCTGCCAATTCCCGACTAAAATATAACTCAGTCATCAACCCAAAAACCCACCAGATTTTAGCATTGTGCAAATCTTTCCAATCCCCGACTAAAATATAACACAGTCATCAACCCAAAAACCAACCAGATTTGAACACAGTGCAAATCCTGCCAATTCCCGACTAAAATATAACTCAGTCATCAATCCAAAAACCCACCAGATTTTAGCACAGTGCAAATCCTGCCAATTCCCGACTAAAATATAACTCAGTCATCAACCCAAAAACCAACCCGATTTGAAAACAGTGCAAATCTTTTCAGTCCCTAACCAAAATATAATTCAGTCATCAATTCAAAAACCAAACAGATTTTAGCACATTCCAAATCCTGCCAATCCCCGACTAAAATATAACGCAGTCATCAATCCAAAAACCAACCTGATTTGAACACAGTGCAAATCTTTTCAGTCCCTAACCAAAATATAATTAAATCGTCAACCCTAAAACCAACCAGATTTAGACACAGTGCAAATATATTCAGTCCCTAACCAAAATTTAACTCAGTCATCAACCCAAAAACCAACCTGATTTGAACACAGTGCAAATCTTTCCAGTCCCTAACTAAAATATAACTCAGTCATCAATTCAAAAACCAACCAGATTTTAGCACAGTGCAAATCCTGCCAATTCCCGACTAAAATATAACTCAGTCATCAACCCAAAAACCTACCAGATTTTAGCACTGTGCAAATCCTGCCAGTCCCCGACCAAAATATAATTCAGTCATCAACCCAAAAACCCACTAGATTTTAGCACAGTGCAAATCCTGCCAATTCCCGACTAAAATATAACTCAGTCATCAATTCAACAAAAACCAACCAGATTTTAGCACAGTGTAAATCCTGCCAATTCCTGACTAAAATATAACTCAGTCATCAACCCAAAAACCAACCTGATTTGAACACAGTGCAAATCTTTTCAGTCCCTAACCAAAATATAATTCAGTCATCAATTCAAAAACCAACCAGATTTTAGCACAGTGCAAATCCTGCCAATTCCCGACTAAAATATAACTCAGACATCAACCCAAAAAACAACCAGATTTTAGCACAGTGCAAATCCTGCCAATCCCCGACTAAAATATAACTCAGTAATCAACCCGAATACCAACAAGATTTGAACACAGTGTAAATCTTTTCAGTCCCGAACCAAAATATAATTCAGTCATCAATTCAAAAACCAACCAGATTTTAGCACAGTGCAAATCCTGCCAATTCCCGACTAAAATATAACTCATTCAATAACTCAAAAACCCACCAGATTTTAGCATTGTGTAAATCCTGCCAATTCCCGACTAAAATATAAGGCAGTCATCAACCCAAAAACCAACCAGATTTTAGCACATTCCAAATCCTGCCAATCCCCGACTAAAATATAACTCAGTAATCAACCCGAATACCAACCAGATTTGAACACAATGCAAATCTTTTCAGTCCCTAACCAAAATATAATTCAGTCATCAATTCAAAAACCAACCAGATTTTAGCACAGTGCAAATCCTGCCAATTCCTGACTAAAATTTAACTCAATCAATAACTCAAAAACTCACCAGATTTTAGCACAGTGCAAATCCTGCCAATCCCCGACTAAAATATAACTCAGTCATCAACCCAAAAACCAACCAGATTTGAACACAGTGCAAATCTTTTCAGTCCCTAACCAAAATATAATTCAGTCATCAATTCAAAAACCAACCAGATTTTAGCACAATGCAAATCCTGCCAATTCCCGACTAAAATATAACACAGTCATCAACCCAAAAACCAACCTGATTTGAACACAGTGCAAATCTTTCAGTGCCTAACCAAAATATAATTCAGTCATCAATTCAAAAACCAACCAGATTTTAGCACAGTGCAAATCCTGCCAATTCCCGACTAAAATATAACTCAGACATCAACCCAAAAACCAACCTGATTTGAACACAGTGCAAATCTTTTCAGTCCCTAACCAAAATATAATTCAGTCAACAATTCAAAAATCAACCAAATTTTAGCACAGTGCAAATCCTGCCAATCCCCGACTAAAAGATAACTCAGTCATCAACCTAAAAACCAACCAGATTTGAACACAATGCAAATCTTTTCAGTCCCTAACCAAAATATAATTTTGTCATCAATTCAAAAACACACAAGATTTTAGCACAGTGCAAATCCTGCCAATTCCCGACTAAAATATAACTCAGTCAATAACTCAAAAACCCACCAGATTTTAGCATTGTACTAAAATATAACGCAGTCATCAACCCAAAAACCAACCAGATTTTAGCACATTCCAAATCCTGCCAATCCCCGACTAAAATATAACTCAGTAATCAACCCGAATACCAACCAGATTTGAACACAGTGCAAATCTTTTCAGTCCGGAACCAAAATATAATTAAAAAACACACAAGATTTTAGCACAGTGCAAATCCTGCCAATTCCCGACTAAAATATAACTCAGACATCAACCCAAAAACCAACCAGATTTTAGCACAGTGCAAATCCTGCCAATTCCCGACTAAAAGTCATCAATTCAAAAACCAACCAGATTTTAGCACAGTGCAAATCCTGCCAAATCTCGACTAAAAGTCATCAATTCAAAAACCAACCAGATTTTAGCACAGTGCAAATCCTGCCAATTCCCGACTAAAATATAACTCAGTCATCAACCCAAAAACCAACCAGATGTTAGCATTGTGCAAATCTTTCTAATTCCCGACTAAAATATAACATAGTCATCAACCCAAAAACCAACCTGATTTGAACACAGTGCAAATCTTTTCAGTCCCTAACCAAAATATAATTCAGTCATCAATTCAAAAACCAACCAAATTTTAGCACAGTGCAAATCCTGCCAATTCCCGACTAAAATATAACTCAGTCATTAACCCAAAAACCAACCTGATTTGAACACAGTGCAAATCTTTCAGTCCCTAACCAAAATATAATTCAGTCATCAATTCAAAAACCAACCAGATTTTAGCACAGTGCAAATCCTGCCAATCCCCGACTAATAACTCATTCAATAACTCAAAAACCCACCAGATTTTAGCATAGTGTAAATCCTGCCAATTCCCGACTAAAATATAAGGCAGTCATCAACCCAAAAACCAACCAGATTTTAGCACATTCCAAATCCTGCCAATCCCCGACTAAAATATAACTCAGTAATCAACCCGAATACCAACCAGATTTGAACACAATGCAAATCTTTTCAGTCCCTAACCAAAATATAATTCAGTCATCAATTCAAAAACCAACCAGATTTTAGCACAGTGCAAATCCTGCCAATTCCCGACTAAAATTTAACTCAATCAATAACTCAAAAACTCACCAGATTTTAGCACAGTGCAAATCCTGCCAATCCCCGACTAAAATATAACTCAGTCATCAACCCAAAAACCAACCAGATTTGAACACAGTGCAAATCTTTTCAGTCCCTAACCAAAATATAATTCAGTCATCAATTCAAAAACCAACCAGATTTTAGCACAATGCAAATCCTGCCAATTCCCGACTAAAATATAACACAGTCATCAACCCAAAAACCAACCTGATTTGAACACAGTGCAAATCTTTCACGTGCCTAACCAAAATATAATTCAGTCATCAATTCAAAAACCAACCAGATTTTAGCACAGTGCAAATCCTGCCAATTCCCGACTAAAATATAACTCAGACATCAACCCAAAAACCAACCTGATTTGAACACAGTGCAAATCTTTTCAGTCCCTAACCAAAATATAATTCAGTCAACAATTCAAAAATCAACCAAATTTTAGCACAGTGCAAATCCTGCCAATCCCCGACTAAAAGATAACTCAGTCATCAACCTAAAAACCAACCAGATTTGAACACAATGCAAATCTTTTCAGTCCCTAACCAAAATATAATTTTGTCATCAATTCAAAAACACACAAGATTTTAGCACAGTGCAAATCCTGCCAATTCCCGACTAAAATATAACTCAGTCAATAACTCAAAAACCCACCAGATTTTAGCATTGTACTAAAATATAACGCAGTCATCAACCCAAAAACCAACCAGATTTTAGCACATTCCAAATCCTGCCAATCCCCGACTAAAATATAACTCAGTAATCAACCCGAATACCAACCAGATTTGAACACAGTGCAAATCTTTTCAGTCCGGAACCAAAATATAATTAAAAAACACACAAGATTTTAGCACAGTGCAAATCCTGCCAATTCCCGACTAAAATATAACTCAGACATCAACCCAAAAACCAACCAGATTTTAGCACAGTGCAAATCCTGCCAATTCCCGACTAAAAGTCATCAATTCAAAAACCAACCAGATTTTAGCACAGTGCAAATCCTGCCAAATCTCGACTAAAAGTCATCAATTCAAAAACCAACCAGATTTTAGCACAGTGCAAATCCTGCCAATTCCCGACTAAAATATAACTCAGTCATCAACCCAAAAACCAACCAGATGTTAGCTTTGTGCAAATCTTTCCAATTCCCGACTAAAATATAACATAGTCATCAACCCAAAAACCAACCTGATTTGAACACAGTGCAAATCTTTTCAGTCCCTAACCAAAATATAATTCAGATTTGATCACAGTGCAAATCTTTCAGTCCCTAACCAAAATATAATTCAGTCATCAATTCAAAAACCCACCAGATTTTAGCACAGTGCAAATCCTGCCAATCCCCGACTAAAATATAACTCAGTCATCAATTAAAACCAACCAGATTTGAACACAATGCAAATCTTTTCAGTCCCTAACCAAAATATAATTCAGTCATCAATTCAAAAACCAACCAGATTTTAGCACAGTGCAAATCCTGCCAATTCCCGACTAAAAAATAACTCATTCAATAACTCAAAAACCCACCAGATTTTAGCATTGTGTAAATCCTGCCAATTCCCGACTAAAATATAAGGCAGTCATCAACCCAAAAACCAACCAGATTTTAGCACATTCCAAATCCTGCCAATCCCCGACTAAAATATAACTCAGTAATCAACCCGAATACCAACCAGATTTGAACACAATGCAAATCTTTTCAGTCCCTAACCAAAATATAATTTAGTCATCAATTCAAAAACCAACCAGATTTTAGCACAGTGCAAATCCTGCCAATTCCCGACTAAAATATAACTCATTCAATAACTCAAAAACCCACCAGATTTTAGCATTGTGTAAATCCTGCCAATTCCCGACTAAAATATAAGGCAGTCATCAACCCAAAAACCAACCAGATTTTAGCACATTCCAAATCCTGCCAATCCCCGACTAAAATATAACTCAGTAATCAACCCGAATACCAACCAGATTTGAACACAGTGCAAATCTTTCCAGTCCCTAACCAAAATATAATTAAAAAACACACAAGATTTTAGCACAGTGCAAATCCTGCCAATTCCCGACTAAAATATAACTCAGACATCAACCCAAAAACCAACCAGATTTTAGCACAGTGCAAATCCTGCCAAATCTCGACTAAAAGTCATCAATTCAAAAACCAACCAGATTTTAGCACAGTGCAAATCCTGCCAATTCCCGACTAAAATATAACTCAGTCATCAACCCAAAAACCAACCAGATGTTAGCATTTTGCAAATCTTTCTAATTCCCGACTAAAATATAACATAGTCATCAACCCAAAAACCAACCTGATTTGAACACAGTGCAAATCTTTTCAGTCCCTAACCAAAATATAATTCAGTCATCAATTCAAAAACCAACCAAATTTTAGCACAGTGCAAATCCTGCCAATTCCCGACTAAAATATAACTCAGTCATTAACCCAAAAACCAACCTGATTTGAACACAGTGCAAATCTTTCAGTCCCTAACCCAAATATAATTCAGTCATCAATTCAAAAACCAACCAGATTTTAGCACAGTGCAAATCCTGCCAATCCCCGACTAAAATATAACTCAGTCATCAACCTAAAAACCAACCAGATTTGAACACAATGCAAATCTTTTCAGTCCCTAACCAAAATATAATTCAGTCATCAATTCAAAAACCAACCAGATTTTAGCACAGTGCAAATCCTGCCAATTCCCGACTAAAATATAACTCAATCAAAAACTCAAAAACTCACCAGATTTTAGCACAGTGCAAATCCTGCCAATCCCCGACTAAAATATAACTCAGTCATCAACCCAAAAACCAACCAGATTTGAACACAGTGCAAATCTTTTCAGTCCCTAACCAAAATATAATTCAGTCATCAATTCAAAAACCAACCAGATTTTAGCACAATGCAAATCCTGCCAATTCCCGACTAAAATATAACACAGTCATTAACCCAAAAACCAACCTGATTTGAACACAATGCAAATCTTTCAGTGCCTAACCAAAATATAATTCAGTCATCAATTCAAAAACCAACCAGATTTTAGCACAGTGCAAATCCTGCCAATTCCCGACTAAAATATAACTCAGACATCAACCCAAAAACCAACCTGATTTGAACACAGTGCAAATCTTTTCAGTCCCTAACCAAAATATAATTCAGTCATCAATTCAAAAACCAACCAAATTTTAGCACAGTGCAAATCCTGCCAATTCCCGACTAAAATATAACTCAGTCATTAACCCAAAAACCAACCTGATTTGAACACAGTGCAAATCTTTCAGTCCCTAACCCAAATATAATTCAGTCATCAATTCAAAAACCAACCAGATTTTAGCACAGTGCAAATCCTGCCAATCCCCGACTAAAATATAACTCAGTCATCAACCTAAAAACCAACCAGATTTGAACACAATGCAAATCTTTTCAGTCCCTAACCAAAATATAATTCAGTCATCAATTCAAAAACCAACCAGATTTTAGCACAGTGCAAATCCTGCCAATTCCCGACTAAAATTTAACTCAATCAATAACTCAAAAACTCACCAGATTTTAGCACAGTGCAAATCCTGCCAATCCCCGACTAAAATATAACTCAGTCATCAACCCAAAAACCAACCAGATTTGAACACAGTGCAAATCTTTTCAGTCCCTAACCAAAATATAATTCAGTCATCAATTCAAAAACCAACCAGATTTTAGCACAATGCAAATCCTGCCAATTCCCGACTAAAATATAACACAGTCATCAACCCAAAAACCAACCTGATTTGAACACAGTGCAAATCTTTCAGTGCCTAACCAAAATATAATTCAGTCATCAATTCAAAAACCAACCAGATTTTAGCACAGTGCAAATCCTGCCAATTCCCGACTAAAATATAACTCAGACATCAACCCAAAAACCAACCTGATTTGAACACAGTGCAAATCTTTTCAGTCCCTAACCAAAATATAATTCAGTCAACAATTCAAAAATCAACCAAATTTTAGCACAGTGCAAATCCTGCCAATCCCCGACTAAAAGATAACTCAGTCATCAACCTAAAAACCAACCAGATTTGAACACAATGCAAATCTTTTCAGTCCCTAACCAAAATATAATTTTGTCATCAATTCAAAAACACACAAGATTTTAGCACAGTGCAAATCCTGCCAATTCCCGACTAAAATATAACTCAGTCAATAACTCAAAAACCCACCAGATTTTAGCATTGTACTAAAATATAACGCAGTCATCAACCCAAAAACCAACCAGATTTTAGCACATTCCAAATCCTGCCAATCCCCGACTAAAATATAACTCAGTAATCAACCCGAATACCAACCAGATTTGAACACAGTGCAAATCTTTTCAGTCCGGAACCAAAATATAATTAAAAAACACACAAGATTTTAGCACAGTGCAAATCCTGCCAATTCCCGACTAAAATATAACTCAGACATCAACCCAAAAACCAACCAGATTTTAGCACAGTGCAAATCCTGCCAATTCCCGACTAAAAGTCATCAATTCAAAAACCAACCAGATTTTAGCACAGTGCAAATCCTGCCAATTCCCGACTAAAAGTCATCAATTCAAAAACCAACCAGATTTTAGCACAGTGCAAATCCTGCCAATTCCCGACTAAAATATAACACAGTTTTCAACCCAAAAACCAACCAGATGTTAGCATTGTGCAAATCTTTCCAATCCCCGACTAAAATATAACACAGTCATCAACCCAAAAACCAACCAGATTTGAACACAGTGCAAATCCTGCCAATTCCCGACTAAAATATAACTCAGTCATCAACCCTAAAACCCACCAGATTTTAGCACAGTGCAAATTCTGCCAATCCCCGACTAAAATATAACACAGTCATCAACCCAAAAACAAACCAGATTTTAGCACAGTGCAAATCCTGCCAATTCCCCACTAAAAAACAACTCAGTCATCAACCCTAAAACCCACCAGATTTTAGCACAGTGCAAATCCTGCCAATCCCCGACTAAAATATAACTCAGTCATCAACCCAAAAACCAATCTGATTTGAACACAGTGCAAATCTTTTCAGTCCCTAACCAAAATATAATTCAGTCATCAATTCAAAAACCAACCAGATTTTAGCACAGTGCAAATCCTGACAATTCCCGACTAAAATATAACACAGTCATCAACCCAAAAACCAACCTGATTTGAACACAGTGCAAATTTTCAGTCCCTAACCAAAATATAATTCAGTCATCAATTCAAAAACCAACCAGATTTTAGGACAGTGCAAATCCTGCCAATCCCGGACTAAAATATAAGTCAGTCAATAACTCAAAAACCCACCAGAATTTAGCATTGTACTAAAATATAACGCAGTCATCAACCCAAAAACCAACCAGATTTTAGCACATTCCAAATCCTGCCAATCCCCGAATAAAATATAACTCAGTAATCAACCCGAATACCAACCAGATTTGAACACAGTGCAAATCTTTTCAGTCCCGAACCAAAATATAATTAAAAAACACACAAGATTTTAGCACAGTGCAAATCCTGCCAATTCCCGACTAAAATATAACTCAGCCATCAACCCAAAAACCAACCAGATTTGAACACAGTGCAAATGTTTTCAGTCCCGAACCAAAATATAATTAAATCGTCAACCCTAAAACTCACCAGATTTGAACACAGTGCAAATCTCTCCAGTCCCTAACCAAAATACAATTCAGTCATCAATTCAAAAACCAACAAGATTTTAGCACAGTGCAAATCCCGCCAAATAACACTGTGCAAATCTTTCCAGTCTCTTACCAAAATATAATTCAATCGTGAACCAAAAAACCAACCATATTTGAACACAGTGCAAATCCTGCCGATCCCCGACCAAAATAGAACTCAGTAATAAAAAAAAAAACCACCTGATTTGAAGACAGTGCAAATTCTTCCGACCCCCGACCAAAATATAATTCAATCGTGAACCAAAAAACCAACCATATTTGAACACAGTGCAAATCCTGCCGATCCCCGAGCAATATATAACTCAGTTATCAACCAAAAAACCCACCTGATTTGAAGACAGTGCAAATTCTTCCGACTCCCGACCAAAATATAATTCAATCGTGAACCAAAAAACCAACCATATTTGAACACAGTGCAAATCCTGCCGATCCCCGACCAAAATAGAACTCAGTAATAAAAAAAAAACCCACCTGATTTGAAGACAGTGCAAATTCTTCCGACCCCCGACCAAAATATAATTCAATCGTGAACCAAAAAACCAACCATATTTGAACACAGTGCAAATCCTGCCGATCCCCGAGCAATATATAACTCAGTTATCAACCAAAAAACCCACCTGATTTGAAGACAGTGCAAATTCTTCCGACTCCCGACCAAAATATAATTCAATCGTGAACCAAAAAACCAACCATATTTGAACACAGTGCAAATCCTGCCGATCCCCGACCAAAATAGAACTCAGTAATTAAAAAAAAAACCCACCTGATTTGAACACAGTGCAAATTCTTCCGACCCCCGACCAAAATATAATTCAATCGTGAACCAAAAAACCCACCATATTTGAACACAGTGCAAATCCTGCCGATCCCCGAGCAATATATAACTCAGTTATCAACCAAAAAACCCACCTGATTTGAAGACAGTGCAAATTCTTCCGACTCCCGACCAAAATATAATTCAATCGTGAACCAAAAAACCAACCATATTTGAACACAGTGCAAATCCTGCCGATCCCCGACCAAAATATAACTCAGTAATCAACCAAAAAACCCACCTGATTTGAAGACAGTGCAAATTCTTCCGACCCTCGACCAAAATATAATTCAATCGTCAACGCAAAAATCCACCAATTTTTGCACAGTGGAAATCTTTCCAGTCCCTAATCAAAATATAACTCGTTCGTCAAAGACCGAACTTACAAATCCTGCCCATCCCCAACCTTAAATCAACTTGATTCTCTATTCATATTATGTATCCAGTTCAGACAAAGATAGTTCTGACAGCAGTTCCAATTGAGTAGCAATGGTGAATGTAACGACTTACTTAAAATTATTGTTTAATATTACTTAAGAGGGTTAGCTCTAAGTACAGTTTTGCGAGATACATATGCGCTCATAATATAACAGCCTTCGTATTTTGGATTCGAACAGCTATGTAATACTAATGGATTGAACAATAGAGTATCGCCTGACCTCAATGGCACTTTTACTCCATACGTGGGGAAGACAAAGTAATAAATCACCTCGTCATCACTTACATGTTTTGGAGCAATAACTGTCAGCCTTGTGTAGAACATATCGGCATCGGTATGGCATTTTGAGTGATAATCCTTTCCAATGGCAAAGGCCGTTGCGTGATGGCCGATTGCATTCAACGTTGTACGATTAACAACCTCATTCATAACAGTCGTTTCAAGGTTGACAAATTTGGACATTGGAGTTAAACTGAGCTGCATTTCCTTCACAATGTGTAGGGCTTTCTGTTCAAGGTTGTATTTCGTTGTCGAGTCCACATTTTTTTTGAAAACGTACACACCATTTCCTGATTTCAATCGATTTGGTCTCATCCCAACAATAGCATATCCACTGTTTACACTGTCACATTTGGTTCCTCGACCTATTTTGGGTTTAGATTCAACAATCTGCCCAGCAAATGTTCTTGTGATTTCTATATTTTTGGGAGTACCCAAGCGTCGTTTTGCGATTTGTGTGGAAGCTTTTGCAAAGATTCTCAATGATGGTTCTGATTCTGCAAACGCTAGAACAAACTTCTCGTTGGTACTATCCAATGTCGTGAAACTGTCTATAGAGACTGCTTGTGCCAAAGAATATTTCTTCTCTCCAACTGTTGTCCGGCCCCAATTCGTATCCAGGAATTTTCCTTTAAACCCATTTTTGTTAACTGTTTTCAATGCTATTTCCTCGACATGTTTGAAAATTGCTTTTGCATCTCGATTCCTGTCACCTTCTGCAGTCTTGTTAGGTTTGATCTCCAACAAGTGTTTGTAAGTCTGGTGGATTGTTGCTGAGGATGGTGCTGCGTTTTGGAGAAAATTTGAAGTCGTTTTCTTTCTCTCAGTCTTCCCGCGTTTCCTCCTATTTTTTTGCTTGATTGCTTTTGCTGGCAACTGCTTTGTTGTTGATTTGAATCCCATTGTTGTTGGATCGATTGGTGTTCCGGATTGATTGGTGTTGCTGTTGTCGATCGATTGTTGTTGGATCGATTCGTTTTGCAGATCGATTCGTGTTGCTGATCGATTGTTGTTGGATCGAGGAGGAGCGTTTCGCTGATTCGTTGCCGCTTGCCGGTGGAGGAGGAGCGTTTCCGTTATTCGTTGGAGGAGCGTTTCCGTGATGCCGACGATTCGTTGCCGCTTGCCGGTTGAGGAGCGAGGTTGGTGGATCGCTGGTGGAGGAGGTGAAGCGATTCGATGCCGACGATTCGTTGCCGCTTGCTGGTGGAGGAGGAGCGTTTCCGTTATTCGTTGGAGGAGCGTTTCCGTGATGCCGACGATTCGTTGCCGCTTGCCGGTGGAGGAGCGAGGTTGGTGGATCGCTGGTGGAGGAGGTGAAGCGATTCGATGCCGACGATTCGTTGCCGCTTGCTGGTGGAGGAGGAGGGTTTCTATGCTGCCGATTTCTTGCTGAGCGCCGGTGGAGGAGGAGCGTTTCGATGCCGCCGATTTGTTGCCGTACCGCGGATTCGTTGCCGCTTGCCGGTGGAGGAGGAGCGTTTCGATGCTGCTGATTCGTTGCCAATTCGTTGCCGTGCCGCCGATTCGTTGCCAATCGGTGGATTCCTGTCGCTGTTGCTCTTGCTTTGCGATTCGATCGTTCGATTGGTGTTGCCGTTGCCGGGACGGTGTTGGTGTTGTCGTTGCTGGCGTTGGTGAAGCGCCGGTGGAGAGGGAGCGATTCGATGCCAGTTGCTGTTTCTGTTGCTTGCGGCTGTTTCTCTGGCTGCCGCTTTCCGCTGTTGCTCTTGCTGCCGCTTGCCGCTGTTGCTCTCTGCGGTTCGACTAGTTGTTGCCGTTGTTGACGCTCCTATTCGAATATATGATATGATAATTGAACAAGAAAATGGGTGAGTATCTATTGATGTACTACATAGAGTAAATAATAACAACAGAATAATATAGTGTACATGCCGATCGTAATTATCACCAACCGGAAAATTCCCCGCACCTACAGGGAAGACGAACACCGCACCTTGATTCGTTGATTCTGATTCGTTGCTGACGATTCGATGGTTGCTGCTTCCGGTCCGTTGATTTGGTCCTATGGAAATAAGAAGAAAAACAGAGAGGAAATACATTATCAGTAATAGATGAAGTGTCAAACGAATCGCCATAGCCGTTGCCATTGCCTATCTCTCTCAATCGATTCATAATTATCACCAACCGGGAAATTTCCTCGCACCTACAGGGAAGACGACAATGCACCTCAAGGATTCCGATCCGTTGATTCCGATTGTTTCGATTCGTTGCTTCCGATCCGGTCCTATGAAAGTAAGAAGAAAAACAGAGAGGAAATACATTATCAGTAATGCCGGTGGAGTGGAAGACCAATCAATTGCCATTGACGTTGCCGTTGCCGATGCCTATCTCTCTCATTCTTACCTTTGCTTGTTCCGGCGTTCCTACAATCGTCCCGATGAAATGGTTGTTGTTGCTGCTGCCGTTGATTTGCAGCCTTCTTTTTCCTCTGTCACGAAAAACAGTACCTCGTGCCTGTTGATATAGAAGCAATGGATAGAGATTTATTGCTTTCAAGACATATATGTTTGGGGGCCAATTCAAACAATATCTATTAGCAAACCACCTCTTGTCCAATGCGAGCTAATTCTTTTTCCAGTACAAGGCTGTTATTTCAGACTAAAATATAAGAGCACGGATAACCTGCCGAATACTGATAAAGAAGTATAAGGTGGAATCCCACGTTCACCGACGGAGTGCCAAATAGCAACTCTACTCAAATAAGTTGGATGTCAGAAGGCTGATTATGAAGTGATGTTTTTTTTTGTTGCGAGATAGAAAAAGTGATTTTTTTATCTGGCGCAAGGTAAGAAAAGATTATTACTGTTTGTGTGGGAGAGAGTTTTTTTTTTCGTTGCGAGGTAGAAAAAAAATTGCCTGTAGATTCGTACACGCTTTTCGTACTAGATACATACCTTCGAAGAAAAAAAATCTCGTACGTACGAAAAAAAATCTCGTACGTACGTTCGAAAAAAAATCCATCCAATCAATCGTACGTACGTTCGAAAAAAAATCCATCCAATCAATCTTGTACGTACGAAAAAAAAAAATCAATCTCGTACGTACGAAAAAAAAATACTCAAATTCGTTTAAGGTTGGGGGTTGGCAGGATTCGTTAGGGTTTGGGTTAGGGTTTAGGGTTAGGGTGTAGGATTCTACGTGAGATGAGTTATATTTTGATTAGGGACTGGAAAGATTTGCACTGTGTTCAAATCTGGTGGGTTTTTGGGCTGATGAATGAGTTATATTTTAGTCGGGGATGGGCAAGATTTGCACTGTGTTCAAATCATGTGGGTTTTTGGGTTGATGATTGAATTATATTTTGGTTAGGGACTGGAAAGATTTGCACTGTGTTCAAATCAGGTGGGTTTTTGGTTTGATAACTGAGTTCTATTTTGGTCGGGTACTGCCAGGATTTGCACTGTGTTCCAATCTGGTGGGTTTTTGGGTTGATGACTGAATTATATTTTGGTTAGGGACTGGAAAGATTTGCACTGTGTTCAAATCTGGTGGGTTTTTGGGTTCATAACTGAGTTATATCTTGGTCGGAGACTGGCAGGATTTGCACTATGTTCAAATCTGGTGGGTTTTAGGGTTGATGACTGAGTTTTTTTTTGGTTAGGGACTGGAAAGATCTGCACTGTGTTCAAATCTGGTCGGTTTTTGGATTGATGACTGAGTATATTTTAGTCGGGGATTGACAGGATTTGCACTGTGTTCAAATCTGTTATGTTTTAGGGTTGAGGATTGAGTTATATTTTCGTCGGGGATTGGAAAGATTTGCACTGGCTTCAAATCTGTTCAATTTTTGAACTGATGACTGAGTTACTTTTTAGTCAGGGATTGAAATAATTTGCACTGTGCTCAAATCTCGTGGGTTTTTCAGCTGTTGGGAGACACAAAACATAAGAATACTGATCTACAAAGAGGAAAAGACGAAAACAAGCACATAACTTCACAGTACCCGACAGGATCAAACCATCATGAAAAGCAATATACCTCCCATGGATTTGGATGATCAGGAAATCAATGACAATGCCAATACAACTGTGGGTACAGAGAAGACACTAGAAGGAAAAACAGAGTCAAAAACAATTTCTGTCATGCTAGAAGCAGCAATCGATACAGCACCCGACAGGAACAACCCTATCATGAACAGCAATTTATCACCCGCCAACGTAGCAACCGATACAGCACCCGACAGGAAAAATCCCATCATGAACAGCAATTTATCGAACACCAACAATCCTGCTTTGACGACACTAACTCCCGTGGATTTAGAGGGTAAAGAAAGTAATGAAAATGCCAATATAACTGTGGGTACGGAGAAGACACTTGAAGGGAAAATGGAGTCAAAAACAATTTCTGTCATGGTAGAAACAGCAATCGATGACAATGGTAATGCCAATGTGAATGTCGGCATTGTTAAGGAAACAAATTTAGAAAATATTGGACAGGACACGGTGATTTACAAAACGGTTGCAGGGACAGAGACGACAACAATTTCTGGTAATGACGCAACAGCAACAACAACAGAAATAGATGTGACGACAAATGAGACAACCCCACCGGACGATCACCAGATTGTTAAAAGGATGTCAGATAATCAAGAGACAAAGAATAAAGGGAAGCCAATCGGTTCAAAGAAAAAAAATGATCCTCTATCAAAATACAACAAACCCAATCTAGTGGAAATTAGAAAACTATCTAAAGAAAAAGCAATCGACATGATGTCTGGATTATGCAGTTATATCTTTCATGATAATGACAAGGAAATACCATATGCGATGCCAACTTCGGTGATGGGTTTCATATGTAAATGTGGGCAAGTTATGGGCCATGCAAAAAAAGCAAGTAAACACTTACAAAACTGCCAATCCATGGAAGACACTGTCCCAAAAGTGCATACCAGATGAAATGAATTATAGAGCTGAATCTCGATATGCATGGTATCAGAACAAGCTTCAGTTGAAATTGAGTCTTAAACAAAAAACATTTGCTTGTATCTGTGGTGAGATGCATGGAATAACAGCTTTTTCCACTCATGCTAATGCCTGTCAATTTGCTGCAGAGTGTGTCAAGGAATTTGAATTGAGGAATGCTACTCCTCAACCATTGAAATCTATGACAAATGGATCTTTTTCTAATGATGTTTTGCTTGAAATTTCTCAACCCAATCATGCAATATCTTACAAACGCATGAAATGTGAAGAAATGATAGATCACCCATTTGTTACTATGACGTTTGAAAGAGCTGCGTTTTATGTGCCAAAACTTGAAGATCCATTGTTTGCTACACAGTTGCAAATTGTTGATAGCATCCAAGCCAAAATTATGAAACATTGGGATTTTTTCAAGTCAGTTGTTTCTAAGGCAAGGAAAGCAGATCATTCCGCACAACCAATACAAGCATTCAGATATGAAATGCATCTGTCTTTCAGTCCAACGCACCTAGCACTTAAACCGGCATGGAAAAAGTTTTGTGATAAAACTGGTTTTGAAATGCGTCATATGGTTTCTTTGTTAAAATTTATTGAAGAAACCACTATGAATATGTGTTTACCCCGAACAATTCCAAAAGAAGAAATTCAATATTGGAAGGTTGCTACACCAAGCCTAATAATCACTGAAGTACGTGGTGATCAGGCCATGCACTTAGATTTGATGGGACATCGTTTTGAAAAACAATTTGGAATGCTGCTTACAGGAGGGCAGAGTACAACAAAAGTGGTTGAACCAAGTCAAAAAGAAAAGGTTGGTTATAGAACGGCGATTGATCTCATTCAGAAAGGTTTATCATCTGTTCGGGCTTTGAATTGGATAAATATTCCAGAATCATTTTTTCAGAAAATCAAAAATATGGGAGAAACGGAAGAAGCCTTGGATGAATATTTTCAAACAGCATTTGGTGATTTATTCAGGATTATTCATGGTGAACGTCATGTCCAATGCGACAAAAATGAATCGATTACACCCAATCTGCTCGAAAATTTTGAATTCAAAGCAGCCAGACTCGTACGGTGTCCTTTGCTGTCTTTTTCTGAAATTCCAGGAGGAGTAATCCATGCTGGTAGTGGTTCATCCATAAACACGATCCGTATTTTGCTATTTTGGACTGCATATAACAAGACAAAAACAAAACAGTATGATGCTGGTTTACAGGTTACACTTCTGCAGAATATGGTTATGATTGCAGAGTCTGTTTGGAAACATATTGATGATTTGGACAAAGAATATATGATTCATCTACTCTACTATGCATATTACGTTTCAGCAGAAGCTTACAAGCCTACAGCCTCTGGAATGTTTGCAAGTCAAGGCAATTTATCTGAAGTGCACACACTTGTTTCAAAATTTCACATTATATGTGAATGTGAATCAGATGCAGAGAAGAATCAAAAAATGACTGAATTGCTTTCCACCTATACTAAACGTTTGTTCAAGGTTCAATATCACCGTGAAGCAAAAAAGCAGAAAAGAAACTATAAGGAAAATTAAGTTATTTTCCCCACGACCCCCTTTTTGGGGGGTCTAATACGTGCAAAAGACAGATTACATTAAAAAAATTAAAATTTGTTTGTTAGATGTTAATTTCTCATTCCCTCTATGCTTTGAATTCATTTTGTGCGCGAGACATACTCGCACATACATCACATGCACATACATGACACGCGCCCCACGCATGGTTTAATTGGAAGACACATGTTGAATAGTTTTTAGAGTACTTTTCACATCATAGTATCTTCAATTCGTTCATCTTAATCAATTCCATTACTATGAAGTCCCAGGTTTGTGAAAAAATCTTTATTTTATTATCTATGATTAATCCAATTGACCTATTGCAAATTCCAAGGCAATCTTGTTTCATTGTTTTTAATCTATCACAACAGTGTCAAGTCCCAGGTTCTCAAAATCGTTTGACAGGATAACGTAGAATTAGCAGGCAAACGATCAATTTGGAATTACTTCACACACTACTGTGTGGTTTTTGAAGGTATTTTGGTCCGTGCATTACCACTGCAATTTTTGCACACTTTTTTCACGATGAAAAACCCATCCTAATCACGATAAAATAAACACTTCAAATACAGCAGCATCAAATCAATCATTCTTTTCAATATGGCGCCAACGAGAAAGGCTGTAAACTCCATTGATGACTCTAAGAAAAAGACTACCACTGTCACCAGAAAACCTCCATCTCCAGTTAAAAAAGAGAAAATCATTAAACCTAGAAAGTTGAGCAGCCCACGAAAGTATCAGCAGAATGTGGTAGAAGTTTTCAAATTTTGCACGGATGATAGAATGATGGGTGCACAGCTTCTTAATGTTATGGGTGAAGCTGGTTTTGCGTTTCCTGTGTTGAAAGCAATCAGAGAAGGTAATTTGAACAAGTATCCTGAGCTAGGTCCTGATCATTTTGATGTGAGATGCACGGAAACTCTTATTCTGAGGGAATCACATGACACTAACAAAGCTCTAAAAGACACACCCACCAGCAAATATGGACATGTTGCTTTTGTTGCCTTCCCTAATCCTGACAGATACCCTACCATTGAAACAGAGACTATGGAAGAATTCAGAGATTTGATCGTCAAGATTTTTTGTAGTGAAGAACAGAAAGATGCCGAAAAAACATTTCTTCCATTTTCTCCAACTCATATCAAAATCCCAAACAATGCTCCTCCGAATAGTTCCATTGACAAAATATTCAAGGATGATAGTACACATGCAATCTTTGAAACCTATCATTGTCCAGAAGAGGTGACGACTCCGGAAGAGAAATATTCATACATCCGTGAGAATGATTTGTGGGACATCTTTACACGCAAAAACAATGGTGAATACAGCTACTATGCAACACGCTTTGTTGGCTTTCCTGTAGGACAGAACTATCAGGATTGAAGTATCATCTCCAGATTAACAGAAATCATGTTAATTACAAAGGGTCAATGCCACGTTATCAGAAGATTATCAGATTTTACCAAAAAGAATTATCGCATCAAAAACAATTGACATAATCGCATACCATCCCAAAAGCAATTACATAACAAATACAAAAAAAACATATTATTCATCATCTTTTTCTCAACTGTCATAAATTGAAAAATCTAAATCAGCAAAGCATAACATTTGTGTACAAAAACAAAACATAATAAGTCTATTCCCGTACCAAAATTATAGAGATTTGAAGACAGTGCAAATCCTGTCAATCCCGGACCAAAATATAACTCAGTCATCAATCCAAAAACTCAACAGATTTGAAGACAGTGCAAATCCTGCCCATCCCCGACCAAAATATAAGTCAGTCATCAATAAAAAAACTCACCAGATTTGAAGACAGTGCAAATCTTTCCAATCCACGACCAAAATATAACTCAATCATAAACCCAAAAACTCACTAGATTTGAAGATAGTGCAAATTCTGCCCATCCCCGACCAAAATATAACTCAGTCATCAATCCAAAAATTCACCAGATTTGAAGACAGTGCAAATCCTGCCCATTCCTGATCAAAAGAAATCTCAATCATCAACCAAAAACTCACCAGATTTGAAGACAGTGCAAATCCTGCCCATCCCCGACCAAACTATAACTCAGTCATCAATCCAAAAATTCACCAGATTTGAACACAGTGCAAATCTTTTCAGTCCCTAACCAAAATATAATTCAATCATCAACCAAAAAACTAACCAGATTTGAACACTGTGCAAATCTTGTCAATCCCCGACCAAAATTTAACTAAATCATCAACCCAAAAACACACCAGATTTGAAGACAGTGCAAATCCTGCCCATCCCCGACCAAAATATAACTCAGTCATCAATTCAAAAATTCACCTGATTTTAAGTCAGTGCAAATCCTGCCCATCCACGACCAAAATATAACTCAGTCGTCAATCCAAAAACTCACCAGATTTGAACACAGTGCATATATTTCCATCCCCGACCAAAATATAATATAACTCAGTCATCAACCCAAAAACTCAACAGATTTGAAGACAGTGCAAATCTTTCCTTGAAGACAGTTCAAATCTTTCCAGTCCCTACCAATCGTCGACCTAACATTAACTCAGTTGACTATCAAAATATTGACCAGATTTGGCCCAAATTTATGTTTCAGGTACGTTAGGCAAGCAAATTGGAAATGTTTTCAACTATTTCAAATCTACATGGCTCTGAGTATCCCGTTTCTTACCTAATATCATTGATCATTTTCACTACAATATTCTGAAACAGGTTGATAATGCTTGTGACAACTCATGCCATTCAAAAAGCCTATGAAGAGGCATTTAAAGCAAAAAATAAATTGATTACTTTTTCTCAGGGAAAGTTCAAAGCAAAAGTTTGCTGTATCTGTGACAGATTCATAAGAACAGGTGATGAAAAAAAACTTGACTTTAGTTCTCTAGCACATCCATATGTTAGAGATTATTTTCACAAGAAGAAAATCAAGTGGGATAATATGCCGTTTAAATTTGCTTCTGTGTCAGTTAGGAACCAAGTTCTGAAGCAATACACACAAAAATGTATCAATGGGAGAAGAATAATCCACAATCAACAAATTAAATTCAATGATTTCATTTTGTCACCAAAGACATATGCGATCAAGCCTTCTAGTGATAGAGAAGCTATCTCCCAATTTGGGTGCTGCAGCCAATGCTATAATGGTATTGAGAGCATGAAAAAGAACAATAATAAACAAGCCAAGCTTCCAAAATATGCTATAGCAAATGGACTCTTGCATGGATATCCTCCTAACGAACTATTAGATTTGACAGCAACAGAACTTGCCATTATCTCAGATGTGAGAATCAGCCAACATATATTTCATTTCCATGCTGGACAGCATCAAATGATTAAAGGGTATCACTTTTTGAGAAGAAACAATTTGGAATATACAAGTGGCGTTATCAACTATCTGGAATCAATTGGGAAGAATCAAATCCAAGTGATCCTAACAGGATCATTCACTAACCAACAAAAAATGGCAGTAAAAAAGAAAATGGAGTTCAGAATACAAAAAGTGAAAAAAGCCTTGCATTGGATGAAACAAAATATGGGTTACCTTGAGGATGAAAACATAAATGATACTCATATCATTTTACCTCTTTTTGTTGACAAGACCAATCAAATACCATCTTCCAACTCAAACATTGAACAACAATTTGAAATGCATGTCATCTTTCCTGACGAGAATCTACCCAGCACAACCAATGGAGGATTTGACACAGATAAACATTTCAAGGACCACTGTATAGAAGATCTCATTGACAAGAATGCCACCATGATCTGTAGAACATCCAACAACATACTGAAAGATTATGAAGGGAACAATTTCTTGCGTTCTTTCCCACTTCAATTTCCATATGGCATTGGATCTGTTGATGTGGATGGAGAAGAGAGAATGAGTCCTGATTATCTGAAATATTTATCAGAGTTATCATCACCATGCTTTCATAAGGGTGAATTTGTAGCAGTTATGTACAATTTTGTACAAAGAGTCAAAATGGTGAAACATTCCTATTTAAAAACAACAAAAAACCTGAGGTGCAACTTTTCACAGCTTGACCCAGTTCAACTCAAACAAGCATCAATCAATTTTCTAGATGGAAATGTGGTGCCAGAAACAAATGAAGATTTTTTTCTATCTAAAATAAGGGGAGTAACAAGTTCAATGGGAAATACAAATGCAGCTTCTGATCTTGCTAGAAAGAAAATGTTTCAACTGATGGCACATTATGGATTGCCTTGCATTCTATTCACCATCACTCCAAATGATTCAATCAATTTTAGGATTAGAGTGATGTCAAAATCCAAGGATGAAGAAGTTACTTCTGAGGATTTCCCAGATCTTTTTAAGCGAGAACAACCACCCATTGATGATTGTGATCTTTTTCAGTTTGTGACAGAGTGCTCATCGATAAGAACAACATATCCAGGTATTTGTGCTATTGAATTTGAAAATATTTTGGAAATAACCATCAAGTTCATATTGGGATGGGATAACAAGGAAGGTAACATCAAAGATATGGGTTTATTTGGCGATTTAGAAGCATATAGTGTTGCAGTTGAAGAACAAGGACGTGGCACTCTGCATGCACATTTTGTTTTGTGGATAAATAAATGGAATGATCTGCTACAAGATTTGCATACGGAGGACAAGCAAGATGGGGCAATAGAGACCATGAAACAGTATGCACAAAACATACTGACAACAAAATTGTTTCAGAACTTTGATTCTATTCAGTGCAGGAATCCTGAGTGTTTGAGTTTGGTTTCAGAATCTTTTGAGAAATGCACAGAACAGGATTTAAGGAGCTTGAGACTTAAACATGGTCACACATCACTGGGTGACAAAGCAATTTTCAAATGCAGAGCCTGCTCGAAACTTTACACAAGTGAAGATTTGGCGCGTGAAAGTTTAGATTTCCTCAAAAGTATACCAACATCAAATGAAACTGGAGAACAATATTTCATGTATCACAAGTTTTGGAATGGTGTGACTAAGCAATCAAAATGTCAGGTGACAATGGAAATGGCATTGCATAAAGAAACTGCTGCCCAAATTAAAAGTGGGTTTTTCCCGCGCCTTGGATCAATGAAATACAAAAAAAACCTTCACATTGTGAATTTGTTACGCAATTTGCATGCCTCAACACATGCAAGCTCATGTCACAAAAAGGACAAAAATGGTGAATGTAGGTTCAAGCTCCCGCTTCCTGCTTGTGATGAAACAAAGATACATTTTGAAGATGAAGAATTAACATCATTTGATTGGACAGGCAAATGCAACAAGAAACAATTGTTTGTCTGGGAACATGAGAGAACACATCAGGATTGTTTTGCCAATTCAAACAATAGTATTGTAAGTTCTATTTTTCAATGCAACAACAATGTTATTTGGGGGGTGGATGGTGCAGGGATTTATTACCTTACATGTTATGCCTCAAAAAGTACACAAAAGGATGATAAAGAAAAGATCAGTGCAGTTGCAGAAAAAGTAATCAAACAACTTGGTGAACAACAGAGACAAGAAAATGAAAATGTCACAATGAATGATGAAGAACATGATGAACCAAACACAGTAAACCACAGAAATGACTCTACAGCACAACTAAACGAAACAAATGAAGAAGATGATCTGATGAGGGAAAAAGTTGGAATAAGAGCTATTCTAAATGCATTGTTCAAAGTGACACAAGATAACATCACTTCAGCACCAATGGCTGCCTACCTGACAAGAAACCATACAAGATTTAGGTTCTCAGAAGAGTTTTCAACATTGGTGTTGAGCAATTATATTGAGAATGATCATGTTGTTGATGGTGTTCTAAAACTGAAAGAAGCCAATGAAAGTGACAATGAAGAAGACTTGCCAGTTTACATATCACAAGTAGCAAATTATATTTGCAGACCAACAGAACTAGAGGGTGTGTGTCTTTATGATTTTGCATCAAAGTATTATACAAAAATGAGAAGAAGTAAGACATCACTGGACTTTACGGATAACCATCCCTCCAAAAACCATTCATTTTGTGATGAATACAAAAAACCTAAACTTCCAGGTATCTGTCACTATGATTTGAAATCGACGTCAAACTTTAGGAACAAACAAATTGGGAATTTTGTCCCACAGCATGAAAATGAAGAACACCAGGAAATTGCTTTAGCAATGGAAGATTATGCTAAAAGAGCAAGTGTGTTATTTTCACCATTCAGAAAGCTTTCTGACCTCCAATTGAATTCCAAATATCTTCCCTATTTTCAATCTTTTTTAGCAAATGGTTTGCTAAAACAAGAGCATCAGAATATTTTGAAGAATATTCAAAGGACACATAACAGCTTGATGGGTGGACGTGCAAAAGATGCACTAGAGAGAGTGACCTTACCACCAGATACTAGGTGGACACATGATGAATCAAATGCAGAAGACAACAACAGAAATAATATCAACATCTTGGATGAATTGGATCTTTTTGGAAACACAGTTTTAGGATTGGATGATGACAACTGTTTTAGAACGAGTCATAATCTATTTTCCTTCAACACATCAATCATTACTAAGGCAGGAAGCAATCATTGTGGACACAATTTGATTAAGGCACCAAATATTGACCAAACAAAAACAATATTTTGTTCAGCTTCTAGAGTATCATTAATGGAAGATGGTGAAGATACAGATATGGGCAGGGATTGGCATGAGCTTGACATCACAAACATGATTAAAGTGATGGTAACACACCATACTGTTGTTACAAATGAAGAGATCACAAACTTATCTGCCACGGGTACTTGTGAAAACATGATTGCATATGGTAAAGAGATATTCAATGGTGACAAACATCAAATGATAGCATTTGTATACATTGTCTCTGGATTTGTACTGAGAGTTTATGAAAAACAAAAGAAAAATGGAATGCAAAAAACAAGAAACACAAGGAGAAGATTATCTGGTGAATTGGGAAGACTTGCACCATTCAATGAATTTGGTGAGGAGGAAGAGAACGATGATTTTGACTCATCTATTTCAAGGCGTGACAAGATCAACTTCAGTACAACAGTTCAGATGTTGCAAGAAATGCATGAACATAGACAACAATCCATAGCATTTCTATCGGGTGCAGGTGGTACAGGGAAAAGTCGCGTGATCAGAGCAATTCTGTCTTATTGCAAGGAATTCTGTGAAAATTTGAACATCAAGTTTACAAGGCAAACAATTGTTGTTACAGCTTTAACTGGATGTGCAGCAGTGTCAATTCATGGTAGCACTCTTCATAGTGCTTGCCACATTCCAGTGAAAGAGAACGATTCATCCCTTGAAAAATTAAGTGAATTCAAAGAAGATTGGGTTGACACAGAAATGATCATTATTGATGAAATATCCTTTGCAAATTATTCATTGTTAAACAGGCTGCATAAAACATTAAATGAATTGAAGGATGCTCCAAGAACAAATACATTGTACGGTGGTATCAATGTACTCTTTGCTGGAGATTTCAATCAGCTACCTCCCATAAATGGAACCAAAATATATGATGAGCAATATACAACAATGTTCAGGGATGCTGTCAATGTGATGCTGGAATTAAAAACAAACCACAGGTTTCAGGAAGATGCATCATATGGAAAATTGTTAGAAAGAATTTTTAAAATTGGGCTTAGTGAAGAAGATGCTAAGCTTATCAACTCAAGGAAAGTGATTGAGAGTGATTCTTTACCAAAGGCAATATCTTATGCGGTAGCAAGAAACAAAGACAGGTGCGCAATCAATGATGCAATTTTTGCCCTTCATTTACAACAAACCCATTCCAAGAACATTCAAGACCCTATTCCCTTGCACACCATATGCATACGAGCATCCAATGTTGAATACAAATATGCCAAAAGCAGAAAAGATTACAAGGCCTTTCCAGATAAAGGAGATATATTTTACAGTTGTTGCTCTGATGCAGATGTTACAGAAAGAAGAGGAAGTACACATGTTGATCCATTTCTAAAGCTATATATTGGTTGTCCCATCATGATAACAAGCAATATATCTGTTGAAGAATCTATAGCTAATGGTTCAATGTGTGAATTTAAAGGTTTGATTTTGAAACAAGAGATGAACAGTTTTGAAGCCCTTGAGAGTGTTGTGATCAATGGCTATTATGTCAATTGCATTGATGCTGATAAAATTGAATCTATACAAGTTATTCTAACAGATACCAATACTCCAGAAGAACAACCCATATACAACCTCAAATTGCCCGAAAAAGATATTTATGCCTTGTGCAAGTATCCTTCTCTGTTTAGTGAGCACATCAGTCACAAATCATCAAGACAGAATTTGAGCGTCAAACTCAAACAATTCCCTCTCAACATTTCCCATGCTAGAACTGTGCATAAATTACAAGGGCGTTCCATAGACAATATTTTGGTTTCGAGTTGGAACTATAGGATGCAACATTGGATATATGTTGTTTTATCAAGGTGTAAAACATTGAATGGATTGTACTTGAGGGATGAGATAGATCATACCAAAGTCAAGGGAATGTGTAAAGAAATTAAAAATTTCTATGATGAATTCCAGAAGGAAAAACAACCACCATCAGTGTTGATTGAAAAAGTTACCAATAGTTTCTAACAATAGTAAATCCTGGCCGTTCACAACCACAATATCACTCAGTCATCAACCCATAAACACACCAGATTTAAAGAATATAACTCAATCTTCAACCCAAAAACTAGCCAGAAATGAACACAGTGCAATTCTTGCCCATCCCCGACCAAAATATAAGTCAGTCATCAATCCAAAAACTCACTGGATTTGAATACAGTGCAAATCCTGCCCATCCCCGACCAAACTATAACTCAGTCATCAATCCAAAAACTCACCAGATTTGAACACAGTGCAAATCCTGCCCATCCACGACCAAAATATAACTCAGTCATCAATCCAAAAATTCACCAGATTTGAATACAGTGCAAATCCTGCCCAACCCCGACCAAACTATAACTCAGTCATCAATCCAAAAACTCACCAGATTTGAAGACAGTGCAAATCCTGCCCATCCACGACCAAAATATAACTCAGTCATCAATCCAAAAATTCACCAGATTTGAAGACAGTGCAAATCCTGCCCATCCCCGATCAAAATAAATCTCAATCATCAACCCAAAAACTCACCAGATTTGAAGACAGTGTAAATCCTGCCCATCCACGACCAGAATATAACTCAGTCATCAATCCAAAAATTCACCAGATTTGAAGACAGTGCAAATCCTGCCCATCCCCGATCAAAATATAACTCAATCATCAACCAAAAACTCACCAGATTTGAAGACAGTGCAAATCCTGCCCATCCCCGACCAAACTATAACTCAATCATCAACCCAAAAACTTACCAGATTTGAACACAGTGCAAATCCTGCCCATCCAAGACAAAAATATAACTCAGTCATCAATCCAAAAATTAACCAGATTTGAAGACAGTGCAAATCCTGCTCATCCCCGACCAAAATATAACTCAGCCATCAACCCAAAAACTCACCAGGTTTGAAGACAGTGCAGATCCTGCCCATCACCAACCTATACACATGTTCATTACCTGTAGACTTGTACATGGTTTTTGTACTGGGTATTTATTGTGGTAGACTTGTACATGGTTTTTGTACTGGGTATTTATTGTGGTATTTTTATTACGTACGGTACACTCAGAGTATTTCGTTGCAAATTAGTGTGTACTGTCTATGTGTTACTTGCATTACTACTGGTAGTAGTACCTGTATAGTAGTACTTGTACTGCTTGGCATGTACTTGATGGTCTGTCCTTTTTCCGTTTTTATGGTCTGTCCTCTTTTCGTTTTTATGGTCTGTCCTTTTTCCTTTTTAATGGTCTGTCCTTTTTCCTTTTTAATGGTCTGTGCTTTTTCCATTTTTTTGGTCCGAGCAAGTTGTATCTGATTTTCTATTTTTTATTTGCAAATTAGTGTGTACTGTCTATGTGGTACTGTAGTAGTACTTGTACTGCTTGGCATGTACTTGATGGTCTGTCCTTTTTCCGTTTTTATGGTCTGTCCTTTTTCCGTTTTTATGGTCTGTCCTTTTTCCTTTTTAATGGTCTGTCCTTTTTCCTTTTTAATGGTCTGTGCTTTTTCCGTTTTTTTGGTCCGAGCAAGTTGTATCTGATTTTCTATTTTTTAATTGCAAATTAGTGTGTACTGTCTATGTGGTACTTGCATTACTACTGGTAGTAGTACCTGTAGTAGTACTTGATCTGCTTGGCATGTACTTGATGGTCCCTTAACCGCGGCTGGCATGCGCGCGCGTGCGCGCGCAGGCATAGCCAGAAGAATCAGGTAAAAAGCTGTTATTTTAATTTAATTGAGGTATCATTCCTTCCCGTCTGTTTCGATCGAATAAATTCGATTCGTATCAGAGTAGATAGCTGTAAATACATCAAGTCCGACTCATTCATGTACAAATTGTACCAATTCTAACAAGTCCGATATTATTTCTCACCAACTCTCTCATCTGGCAAGGTTGATGACAACGTGACGACCAACTTGATCTAAGACAGATTTTAATCGTATGATTTTTTTCTTTATTCAGGTTAAATCTTATGGTTACTTGCAACCATAAAAATGAGAGTTTGCTACCATAAAAATGAGCGCGCGCCACTAGATATTACTATTGCTTTTAGAAGAAGCATCTCATTTCCGTAAATAATTATTTGGGTCCTGTTTTTTACGATTTTTAGTCGTAGCGTTTGTACCAAGTCTACTTGTTAAAAACAGATTTTTTTAATATTTCTACGTATTTTCCCCCCCCCAAACCCCCCCCACATAAACTCCGTCTACAAGGTTACGTTGTCAACTCCTAGGGTTAGTGTTAAACGTTCAACTAACAACTCCACCAATTACGTAAAACAATACGTAAAACGTATTACGTAAAACAGTTTACGTAAAACAGTTTACGTAAAACGTAAAAGCCACAAGCTTCTATCACAAGTTTCTATCACAAGCTGAGCGCAATAAGTAAATAATACTTAAGCGCTAGTGAGTATCAATATGATACTTAAAGCAATGAACAGAGGTACAAACTCCCGTACCCCCACACGAAACAAAGACAAATTAGTAAATGAGAGAACAATATGATCCAGAAACAATCCGATCATAATCTTAACGATAACTCTTTCCAACACTGTAAAAGAGCAAAATAACGAAAATACTAAAAGTAACTAAACTAACCCAACGCCGTCTTACAGCCTTGGTCTTATTAGAAACATAGGATTGCCGCGGCTGTTTTTCTGAACAAATGCAATAGAGAAACCCAACAGCTCTTAGATTCTACCCAACAAATCTCCCAGATCAACATTGAAGATGAAGATCAAGATGAGGCCCCCCCAGATGAGGTAACAGAGGGTCAATTTTTTTGCCAAGGCCGAGAATAGACAGTCTTTCTTGCAGCCACATGACAACACCTCAAGATGAACCTCAAGGAATTTGACAATGCCGCAGCTGTTTGGAGGGCTCTGAAAGATGAGGAGAAACTGTCGGTATTTGGTAGTTTAACTTGAATTGGTTATTACATGAAATTGTTATTTGAAATAGTGAGCAAAAACTGCTCTTTCCTAAGAACACTAAAATTGGTGCATCGGTTTGTTAATAATCCAATGCACACACTAAATCACTAATATTCACATCAACCCGCTAATACTCCGATGTGCTGCACGTGTCCTTTGTACAAATGGGCTGTAGATATTTACCTTGCGCCCGGTAGGGTTGGTACATAAGGCCCTATTTTTAGTAAGAAGGAGAACTGGAACCGGTAAGTGGTAAAATCTCATTCCCACTTCCATTCATGTTGGTCCATTCCTGTAGAAGCAAGATTCATCGTACGATCGATTCTTATCTCATTTGTGTCTCATTCATTCAGTCGCGCGCGTCGTTCGTGTCTCATTCCACTCATTCGTTTGGTAGCGCGCGCTCGTTCGATCGACTTCAAACACACTCCCCTGCTTCAAAGGATAATGGACTCAATCGATGATACTGCTCCAGAACTTGTTGTAGGCTTCATGTGCCTCCTCCGCTTTGGCATCAATGGCTGAGAAAGTTGCATCCTTATCTTCAGCCTTCGTGGAGTATTCATCTTTTCCATAGAACTTGGAACCATGCTTTTCAAATAGGGCTCCAGTAAGATTCTTGGTAAAGATGTCACTTGTCATTTCATCGCCTGTCTTCCACATCACCTTGATGATGCCCATTTCCTTCAGCTCTCGTATGAAATACTGTTTCACTTCAATATGCCTGGTGCGACCTGCTATGGACCAATTGTTGCAAAAATCAACTGCGCCCTTGTTGTCCACATATATCACCATGGGTAGCTTGATTTGCAATCCGAGGCACATCATGACTCTCCAAATGCACAGCATGTCCTGTACACATAGTACAGCTGCATACAATTTGGCTTCCATCACTGACAGAGCAATGATTGGCATCATCCTTGATCTTGCTGTGACATTGGCACCATTCAGCCAAGTCGACCAGCCATTGACACTGTGGCGAGACTCATCTTTGGCATACTCCGAGTCACTGAATCCAATCAGCTCAAAAATGAAATTCCTGGTACCATCCCACACTGCATTTGGGCTAATGTGAGACCTCGCTTGGGTGTTCCAGCACAATACTTCATCACTCGCTTTAGTGCCTTCATGTGGGACTTCCTTGCTTCAGTCATGAACCTAGACAGCTCCCGGACAGCATTCTGTGTTTCAATTTGTGACCATCTCATCATATGCAATAGGATGGCTGTTCCGGACCTGTACTTAGTCTGAGCTTCCTTGGTGAGAACACTGTCAGTTGGCCCTTCGCCTTCTTTCTTCAACACTGATCCTGGTTCTGCTGGAGTGGTGGGGTTGCCCCTGCATTCATCAAGCTCGAATTCATCGACAAATCTTTTGATCTTGACTGGTTGAGTCATTTGGAGGGTTCTGTTCTTCTTGTCTCGCTCGATGTGACATCTGACATACTCATCCATCTCTCCAACGTCCTTGCATTCAAATAGGGACTTGAGTTGCTCTTTGTGCTTAAGTACTTCTGTTTCTTCACCTATGATGCAAAAATCGTCGACCCATAGCAACATCAAAAGTAGCTTGTTGTTGATCCATCTGAAAAATAGACATGGATCAGCCTTGCATCTCTCCATCTGCATGGTATGCATTGCTTGCCGAGCTTCTCTCCAAAATTGAATGGCTCTTTGAATTGTGCCATAAAGTGTTTTCTGCAATTGGAGGAGTACATATGATGGATAGAATTTCTGATATCCCTCTGGAATCTTGGTGAATATTTTCTCTCCATTCTGAAATTTGCCATTCAGAAAAGCTCCTTCCACATCCACAATATAAGCCATAAAATTCGCCATGACCATCAATATCATTGCAATGCGAATGGAGATATCACTGACAACCGGTGAAGACTTGTCTTGACCATCAAAGTGCTCGCCATCTAGCTGCTTGAATCCTCGGACGGCATTCCTGCATCTTACTGTGCCATCAGGTTTCATCTTGTTGGCCCAAGTTGTATCCATGATTTTGGTGCCCAGTGGGATATTGGCTTCATCAATCTCTTCAAAGACTCCATATTTGACCATCTTCTCATGTTCAGCGTCAATACCCTCTGTAAACTTGTCCCTCATGGGACTGGCCATAGATTCCTTGTAGTTCAAGGTCTTTAACTCATTGGTGTTGTCAAAAGCACTCCCAGCTGCGCCAACCAGACTGAGTTCACTGATAGCGCCTTTCTGAGATGGAATAGATACTGACAGAAGATTGAATTCTTTCAGCTCAGTCATTGCCTTGTGGAACTGGATTTCGGCATCAGTGAATTGTGCTGCATAGCTGGCCATATCTCCATATCGTATGTCCGGATTGAGATGAGACTTTCTCACGACACGGCCATACCTTGTGGTTGTTACAACATGGGGATCCTCTTCTTCTGTATCTTCATTGCTGTCATATTCATCGCTCTCATATTCAATCTTGGTTTCTTCAATACCATCATCATAGTATTTGGTTTCAGAAGGAGCATCTGCAGCGGGGATTTCAGATTCAGGTTGTAAGGGAATTGCTGGTACTGTGGCTCCCCCACTTTCATCCTGAAACTGCACTTGAGGATGACGAGGTCTGGTGGAGGTGCGCAAGATGGAGACAGGTTGTGTAGGGGGGTCATTGATTGGGAGATCCATGTGGCCACCTTCAAGGAAATCAGCATGAAAATCAATATCTTCACCTGCTAGTGCAGTGGGAGGAAAATACATGCGCTTCAGTCAGTAGATATCGCGGGTAACTGTAAAAGTGTTCTTCAATGGATTATACATCACATAGCAATCGCCTGGCCGGTCAGTGCAATATCCAGCAAAGAAAGCTGGAGTCCCGCAATAATTGAGTTTGGGACTTGTGGGGCCCTTGACTTGAACTACACCAGCCTCTCCAAAGGTTCTGAGATGGGCACTAAAATCAGGGACCTTGCCACAGAAATGTTGGATCTTGGGCATAGTGTTGCCATTCACAGTGACAGCCTCCAACCAGTCCAACTGAACACCACATCGCATTGGTAATGGGGAGAATCTAAACCGGTATTCCCTAGGCACATTTACTTGAGAGCAAAGAGCCATGGCTCGACAAACTGACCGATAGATTGCTGTTTCCACCACAGTGTTCTGCTGTGGAGTATCCACAGAGGTATACTCGAATTTGCAAGAAAATTTCCAATCAGCTGAGGCCAGGCGAGAATCAAGTTTGGTGTTCTCCCCGGCTTTATCACATCGAATGTACTGCAGCTGTTGGCCCTTGGATCTCCATTGGTTGAACAATGCGCAAGTGGGTTCCACCATTCCATCTTTGCTGGGAAAGAAATTGACAAACCGGCATGAGGAATATTCATCAACAATCATGCGAAAATGGGGTTTGGTAATGAATGGGGCAGTCAACTTGTTCCTTTTGGCATCTTTGGGGGCTTTCACTGAGGACATATCCAAAAAGAGCCTCTCTCCGGGCTTGGTGGCTGCTAAGTGTTCGCTCTCGGTAGGAATCACTTTCCTTTTCACTTTAGCTTTGGCACAATCTTCACATGGGAGCATGGGACCACAAGTGATGGTCCAACCAAGTGTTTCAGCTGTTCGGCGTGTTTTGATCTCATCCATGTGGCCTATCTTGGTGCCACCACTGGTAGTAGTTGTAGCGGTTGCCGCGCTGATGTCAATGTTGTTGGTAGGATTGGCAATGCGATCGAAATAGCCAACCCACACACAGCTTTTGTAGGTTCCTGAGAGAGCATCCGGTTTTGTCACTGCCTGTGGCTATCCAACCATTTTGTAAAGCCAGGTTGGCCGAGAACAGATTGAATGTAAAATTTGGATTGAAATTTACACCCTGTAACAATGTCTGAAACTCCTTATTTCCATCCTTGTCAATCTTTTGACAGGGAATATCCCCAACCTGACATCCGTGCAGTTCATCTCCGCTTTGGGTGGTAATGGTGGCACCACTAGCTCTCAAATTGGTGGCACATTGCATACTGTTAGAGCTGTGGCTTGTGGCGCCGGTATCAAAAACAAAGACATTGTCATCATATAGCAGATCAAATCCTTTGGGCACAACATCTCCTTTGGTAGCTCGCTTTTGTGCATTGAGAAGTTGGAGTGAAGTGGTAGAGGTTTGCATTGCTGATAGGCAAAAATCATAGTCGATTGTTGCTCCCTGGACATCCTTCAACTTGGATTTCCAACCAGCCGGGCGTCTTGCAGCATTCTTTTCATCCTCAAAACAGACAGCAGTTCGATGATTACCACCACAGATCCCACATTTGTTGCGTCGTCCCCGCTGTTGGCCATTGGACCTGTTGTTACGATTGCCGTTGCCTCTGTTGTTGCCGTTGTTACCGGTATTGCTGTTGCCGGTGTTGCTGTTTTCAGTCTTCTTGTCGACACGCAGGTGGCCTGCTTGGCGTTTAGCACAGTTGAATGCTTTGTGACCTTTTTCTTTGCACCAATAACAAACTGCATTAGTAGGCCACTTGTCTCGCGTGTCCGGATTGGCAAAATCAGTCATTTCAGCACCAAACAAGCTCATTTCCTTGGCTTTCCCACCCCTGCTTTGTATACTTCGCGCCGATTCATACAGACTTGCAGCTTGGAGGTTGACCGCCTCCCAAAATTCCAATTCAGAGGTATCTGTATCTTGCAGCTCATCCATGAGGGGGTAAGTTGCATCAGTAGGTAGGCCGGCAGTGCTGCTTTGAATGCCACGACGAGTTCCGTCAAAGTGGGCCTGACTGCCTTGTACTAGTATTTCCTCCGCAAATCATAGATGTCTTCAACCAAATCCTGTGGAGGGGCTCCAATGGTCAGCTTTAAACTTTGCAGATCAATGTTCAACTGCTCTTTGTCGTGAGATTTGTTGACTTTCCTGTATTCCTTCATGAGTTCTTCAATCACCCGATGTACCCTACCTCAAGGCCACTGTGACCGGAGCTTTTCGTTAGTTTCAGCTGATGCACACCGATCAATCTTGGACTTCTCCATGATGGCTAGCCCTGTCCTATTGTCGGTGAAGGCCTTGTACAGATCATTTAGCGCTTTATTGTGGTACTTGTAAGCCCTTTTCTGTGCGGTACTCATATCCTCTCGAGGTGTAAGCTGTCCATCTAGAGGTAGGTCCTTGTGCGCCTTGGTGGTTAACATATCCCGGTACTTGTGGTTATCGGTGTATGCCTGGAACTGGGTGTACCAGTCTTCAAACTTGCCCGCATTGCCCTTGGCCAACTTGGGCACTTGGTTATCCACATACTCCACCATCTTGTATTTGTATTTCTTCTTCTTGGAGCCTTTGGTGCTTGCGCTGCTTGCGCTTGCGCGACTTTTGCTGCTAATCGATGCTGCACTGCTCTCTGAGCTTGATAGTACACTGCTCTCTTCTTCTTCTTCCAACGTCGATTCTGCAGAAAAAGCGATTTCTATCTCTTGATTCCGGGTTGATGGATCCTCCTCCATTCGTTAACAGACGAAAAGTAAATTGTCGAATCCCGGTCCAAAGTAAATTGTTGCTGTATTCCGTTCAAATGTAAATTGTTGTTTATAATCGATCAAACGTTAATTGTCGTATTATAATGAAAATTGCAGTATTCCAATCAAATGCAAATTGTCGGTTTCTTGATAATCGATCCCTTCGATTTTGAGTTCTCGATATCTGATGCTGCCGCCTACACAATTTTGGTAGGGATTGATTGTGTTTTCCGATTGTCGGACGTCGGTGTCAGATTCCCCGATTGTCCGAATATTGTTTGTTTTCGTAATTGGCCCTAACGAGTTGTTTTGTCGATACCAATCCTGCTGTAGTAGATATGTCGCTGGCTCCCTGTTATTAGTCAGCCTGCCGTAGTTGTACCCTTTTTTAATTTTTTTTAATTTTTAATTTCGCTGACTCCCAATTATTAGCCAACCTGCAGTCCAATCCTTGATGGACAAAAGTAGATGTGTCGCTGACTCCGATTGTTGTTAGCCAGCCTGCCGTCCGATCTTGGTGGACAAAAGTAGATATGTCGCTGGCTCCGATTGTTAGCCAGCCTGCCGTCCGATCTTGGTGGACACAGAGTACTCCGTTGAAACGCACAGATGTCTCTTTCTTCTTGGGGTACAGAGTATTCCACTGAAACGCGCGGATATCTCTTCCTTCTTCTTGGGGTACAGAGTATTCCGCTGAAACGCGCAGATATCTCTTTCTTCTTCTTGGGGTACAGAGTATTCCGCTGAAACGCGCGGATATCTCTTTCTTCTTCAACCAAGCTTCAAACCTCGGGAACGCTCCGTAATTCTTCGAAGAATGTTTGGAGGGCTCTGAAAGATGAGGAGAAACTGTCGGTATTTGGTAGTTTAACTTGAATTGGTTATTACATGAAATTGTTATTTGAAATAGTGAGCAAAAACTGCTCTTTCCTAAGAACACTAAAATTGGTGCATCGGTTTGTTAATAATCCAATGCACACACTAAATCACTAATATTCACATCAACCCGCTAATACTCCGATGTGCTGCACGTGTCCTTTGTACAAATGGGCTGTAGATATTTACCTTGCGCCCGGTAGGGTTGGTACATAAGGCCCTATTTTTAGTAAGAAGGAGAACTGGAACCGGTAAGTGGTAAAATCTCATTCCCACTTCCATTCATGTTGGTCCATTCCTGTAGAAGCAAGATTCATCGTACGATCGATTCTTATCTCATTTGTGTCTCATTCATTCAGTCGCGCGCGTCGTTCGTGTCTCATTCCACTCATTCGTTTGGTAGCGCGCGCTCGTTCGATCGACTTCAAACAGCAGCCCCACAAGTGGACAGCTTGTGTCCCTCCTTGGACTCCAGCAGTGTCAGCTCCTACGAATCTTTTCAGATTGGTGCTGTCAATTGGTGGAGTTGTTAGTTGAACGTTAAACACTAACCCTAATCCTAAGAGTTGACAACGTAACCTTCTAGACGGAGTTTATTGGGGGGGTTTGGGGGGGGGGGGAAATATGTAGAAATATTAAAAAAATCTGTTTTTAACAAGTAGCCTTGGTACAAACGCTACGACTAAAAATCGCTAAAAAGCTTAGCCAAACATTTATTTACGGAAATGAGATGCTTCTTCTAAAAGCAATAGTAATATCTAGTGGCGCGCGTTCATTTTTATGGTAGCGAACTCTCATTTTTATGATTGCACGTAACCATACGATTTAACCTGAATAAAGAAAAAAATCAATCTGTCTTAGATCAAGTTAACTTTACTAGATGAGAGAGTTCGGTAGAGGTGCACAATATACGGTCGTTGTTGGCAGCAAATTCGATCGAAAAAGACGCGACGACGGTCCTTGTCTCGCAAATTCAAAACAAACGGAGGTGCGAAATTGGTGGTCGTTGTCGGCAGCAAATTCGATCAAAAAAGACAGTCAACACGACGACAAAGTATTTTTTTTTTTCGAAGGTACGTACGAGATTTTTTTTCTTCGAACGTATGTATCTAGTACGAAAAGCGTGTACGAATCTACAGGCGTAGAAGCGTACGCGGATTCACTACTAGGAATTATCTAGTACAAAAAACGTGTAGAATTCTTCACTAGTACAAAAAAACATGTAGAATTCTACAGAAGATTGAAGTATCCTCTACTTCGATCGATCAATGATTTTTTTTCTACCTCGCGACCGAAAAAAAAACTCTCTCCCACACAAACAGTAATAATCTTTTCTTACCTTGCCCCAGACAAAAAAATCACTTTTTTTACCTCATAATCAGCCTTCTGACATCCAACTTATTTGAGTAGAGTTGCTATTCGGCACTCCGTCGGTGAACGTGGGATTCCACCTAATACTTCTTTATCAGCATTAGGCAGGTTATCCGTGCTCTTATATTTTAGTCTGAAATAACAGCCTTGTACTGGAAAAAGAATTAGCTCGCATTGGACAAGAGGTGGTTTGCTCGATAGATAGTAGTGTTCTTGGACTTGATCACCCAAACATATACGTCTTGAGAGCAATAAATCTGCATCCATTGCTTCTATATCAACAGGCACGAGGTACTGTTTTTTGTGACAGAGGAGTAAGAATTCTGCAAATCTACGGCAGCAGCAACAACAATTTCATTGGGACGATTGTCGGAACATCGGAACAAGCAAAGGTAAGAATGAGAGAGATAGGCAATGGCAACAACAACGGCTACGGCAATTGATTGGTCTTCCACTCCACCGGCATTACTGATAATGTATTTCCTCTCTGTTTTTCTTCTTATTTTCATAGGAACGGAAGAAACCATCAAATCGGAATCGGAAGAAACCATCGAATCGAATCGACTGTATCAACAAGAAATCGACCGTATCAACAACGAATAGACTGTATCAACAAATCGACCGTATCAACAAATTGACAGCATCAACAACGGGAGCAGACGGCAACAACGGTGACACGCACGAGCGAACATCAAATAAACGGGAGCAGACAGCACAATACGGCAGCGGGGTAGGTTAGCATGTAGATTATATTATTCTGTTGTTATGATTTACTCTACATCAATAGATACTCACTCATTTTGTTCAATTATTATATATTGTTATAGATCCGCAACAGCAACAACGATCAAATTGCAAACAACAACAACGTCGTCGGCAACAAAATAGGCACCAACGTCAGCAACAGCAACGAGCGGCAGCGGGCCAATCGTTTGTCAACAAATCAACGGCAACAACGACAGCAACATCAGCAGCAACAGCAGCAACAGCAATACCCCTAGGCAACAACGGCAACGAATCGTCGGCATCGAAT
This sequence comes from Pseudo-nitzschia multiseries, assembly GCA_037355745.1. Lineage (NCBI taxonomy): Eukaryota > Bacillariophyta > Bacillariophyceae > Bacillariales > Bacillariaceae > Pseudo-nitzschia > Pseudo-nitzschia multiseries. Next base: position 16,584,713 of record CM074783.1, read on the forward strand.
CGCTCCTCCACCGGCGCTGGGTTGCTCATTCCGATTGCTCGCTTTTGTTAATGGTAGGATTTGTACACAGCGACGTCGGAAAAGAAAAACTTGCGACAGTCGGTCAATGGACTCGCGCTGCAAGAGATCCTGTTTCGATTGCTCGTTCTGATTGCTCACTTGACCGAAGTTCGATAGTATTTCCAATCCAACTTCTTGTTAATGGTAGGATTTGTACAGAGCGCCATCAGAAAAGAAAAACTTGCGACAGTCGGTCAGATCGATCGATCCTATTTCGATGGCTCGTGGCTAGTTTCCATCGACCGAAGTTGGATAGTATTTCCAATCCAACTTCTCGTTAATGGTAGGATTTGTACACAGTGACGTCGGAAAAGAAAAACTTGCGACAGTCGGTCAATGGACTCGCGCTGCAAGAAGTCTCTGTTTCTATTGCAATCACTTGCGTCACTTGCTGCGCGCCGGTACTGCACTGCTGTGGCTGTGGCTGTGGCTGTGACTCCTGTGGATTGCGCTGTTGTTGCTACCACCATGGTCGATGGTGGAGGACGAGATAATGAATACCCGTAGTAGGTGTGGTGTTGATTTTGGTATTTCCTGTACCAATAGCAGTAGGGATTTGGGAGTAAAATTGTCAGTACTTAATTCTACAGCTATTGGTACAGAAAATACATATTAAAGGAGTATCACGTGAAAATCCAAATGAAAATGGGGTGTACCTCGTAGTGTGTGTGTGTGTGCATTTGGCTGTGTGCATTTGGCTGTAACAAGTGTGTGCATTGTCATTTTGTGTGCCGTACTTGTACGTAAAGGTAGTACTGAATTTTAAAAAAGAACAATGGTTCATTTTTTTGGTAGCGAAGAATCTGGAGAACAGAAGACTATGATCATACCTTTCGTAGATATTGTTGTAGTTGAAAAGTGTATGGTAAAAGTGTATGAATGTACCAAAAAAAGTGTGAGATTGACCCGGTACCTTTGCACTGTGTGAAAATCCGGTGGGTTTTTGGGTTGATGACTGAATTACATTTTGGTTAGGGACTGGGAAGATTTGCACTGTGTTCAAATCTGGTGGGTTTTAGGGTTGACGATTGAATTATATTTTGGTTAGGGACTGGAAAGATTTGCACTGTGTTCAAATCTGGTGAATTTTTGGGTTGATGACTGAGTTATATTTTGGTTAGGGACTGGAAAGATTTGCACTGTGTTCAAATCTGGTGAATTTTTGGGTTGATGACTGAGTTATATTTTGGTTGGGGATCGGCAGGATTTGCACTGTGTTCAAATCTGGTGGGTTTTTGGGTTGATGACTGAGTTATATTTTGGTCGGGGACTGGCAGGATTTGCACAGTGTTCAAATCTGGTGGGTTTTTGGGTAGATGACTGAGTTATATTTTGGTTGGGGATTGGCAGGATTTGCACTGTGCTAAAATCTGGTGGGTTTTTGGGTTGTTGAATGAGTTATATTTTGGTCGGGGATCGGCACAATTTGCACTGTGTTCAAATCTGGTGGGTTTTTGGGTTGATTACTGAGTTATATTTTGGTTGGGGATTTGCAGGATTTGCACTGTGCCAAAATCTGGTGGGTTTTTGGATTGATGACTGAGTTATATTTTGGTCGGGGACTGGCAGGATTTGCACAGTGTTCAAATATGGTGGGTTTTTGGGTTGATGACTGAGTTATATTTTGGTCGGGGGACTGGCAGGATTTGCACAATGTTCAAATCTGGTGGGTTTTTGGGTGATGACTGAGTTATATTTTGGTTGGGGATTGGCAGGATTTGCACTGTGCTAAAATCTGGTGGGTTTTTGGGTTGATGACTGAGTTATATTTTGGTCGGGGATCGGCAGAATTTGCACAATGTTCAAATCTGGTGGGTTTTTGGGTGATGACTGAGTTATATTTTGGTTGGGGACTGGCAGGATTTGCACTGTGCTAAAATCTGGTGGGTTTTTGGGTTGATGACTGAGTTATATTTTGGTCGGGGACTGGCAGGATTTGCACTGTCTTCAAATAAGGTGGGTTTTTGGGTGGTTGAATGAGTTATATTTTGGTCGGGGATTGGCAGGATTTGCACAGTGTTCAAATTAGGTGGGTTTTTGGGTTGAGAAATGAGTTATATTTTGGTCGAGGATCAGCAAGATTTGAACTGTGTTCAAATCTGGTGAATTTTTGGTTTAATAACCGAGTTATATTTTGGTCAGGGATGGGTAGGATTTGCACAGTGCTCAAATCAGGTGGGTTTTTGGGTTGATGACTGAGTTATATTTTGGTTGGGGATCGGGAGGATTTGCACAATGTTCAAATCTGGTGTGTTTTTGAGTTGATGAATGAGTTTTATTTTGGTTGGGGATAGGCAGGATTTGCATTGTCTTCAAATCAGGTGGGTTTTTGGGTTGATGACTGAGTTATATTTTGGTTGGGGATTGGCAGGATTTGCACTGTGCTAAAATCTGGTGGGTTTTTTGGTTGATTACTGAGTTTTATTTTGGTCGGGGACTGGCAGGATTTGCACTGTCTTCAAATCAGGTGGGTTTTTGGGTTGAAGATTGAATTATGTTTTGGTAAGGGACTGGAGAGATTTGCACTGTGTTCAAATCAGGTGAATTTTTGGGTTGATGACTGAGTTATTATGGTCGGGGATCCGCAGGATTTGCACTGTGCTCAAATCTGTTGGGTTTTTGGGTTGATGAGTCAGTTATATTTTGGTCGGGGATCGGCAGGATTTGCACTGTGCTCAAATCTGGTGTGTTTTTGGGTTGATGAATGAGTTATATTTTGGCCGGGGATCGGCAGGATTTGCACTGTCTTCAAATCAGGTGGGTTTTGGGGTTGATGACTGAGTTATATTTTGGTCGGGGATTGGCAGGATTCGCACTGTGCTAAAATCTGGTTTGTTTTTGGGTTGATGACTGAATTATATTTTGGTTAGGGACTGGAAAGATTTGCACTGTGTTCAATTCTGGTGGGTTTTTGGGTTGTTGACTGAGTTATATTTTGGTCGGGGATTGGCAGGATTTGCACTGTGCTAAAATCTGGTGTGTTTTTGGGTTGATGACTGTGTTATATTTTAGTCGGGGATTGGAAAGATTTGCACAATGCTAACATTTGGTTGGTTTTTGGGTTGATGACTGAATTATATTTTGGTTAGGGACTGGAAAGATTTGCACTGTCTTCAAATCAGGTGGGTTTTTGGGTTGTCGACTGATTTATATTTTGGTCGGGGACTGGCAGGATTTGCACTATTTTCAAATCTGGTGGGTTTTTTGGGTGGTGGGTTTTGGGGTTGATGACTGAGTTATATTTTGGTCGGGGATCGGCAGGATTTGCACAATGTTCAAATCTGGTGGGTTTTGGGGTTGATGAATGAGTTATATTTTGGTTGGGGATTTGCAGGATTTGCACTGTGCCAAAATCTGGTGGGTTTTTGGATTGATGACTGAGTTATATTTTGGTCGGGGACTGGCAGGATTTGCACAGTGTTCAAATATGGTGGGTTTTTGGGTTGATGACTAAGTAATATTTTGGTTGGGGATTGGCAGGATTTGCACTGTGTTCAAATCTGGTGGGTTTTTGGTTGATGACTGAGTTATATTTTGGTTGGGGATTGGCAGGATTTGCACTGTGCTAAAATCTGGTGGGTTTTTGGGTTGATGACTGAGTTATATTTTGGTCGGGGATCGGCAGAATTTGCACAATGTTCAAATCTGGTGGGTTTTTGGGTGATGACTGAGTTATATTTTGGTTGGGGACTGGCAGGATTTGCACTGTGCTAAAATCTGGTGGGTTTTTGGGTTGATGACTGAGTTATATTTTGGTCGGGGACTGGCAGGATTTGCACTGTCTTCAAATAAGGTGGGTTTTTGGGTGGTTGAATGAGTTATATTTTGGTCGGGGATTGGCGGGATTTGCACAGTGTTCAAATTAGGTGGGTTTTTGGGTTGAGAAATGAGTTATATTTTGGTCGAGGATCAGCAAGATTTGAACTGTGTTCAAATCTGGTGAATTTTTGGTTTAATAACCGAGTTATATTTTGGTCAGGGATGGGTAGGATTTGCACAGTGCTCAAATCAGGTGGGTTTTGGGGTTGATGACTGAGTTATATTTTGGTCGGGGATTGGCAGGATTCGCACTGTGCTAAAATCTGGTTTGTTTTTGGGTTGATGACTGAATTATATTTTGGTTAGGGACTGGAAAGATTTGCACTGTGTTCAATTCTGGTGGGTTTTTGGGTTGTTGACTGAGTTATATTTTGGTCGGGGATTGGCAGGATTTGCACTGTGCTAAAATCTGGTGTGTTTTTGAGTTGATGACTGAGTTATATTTTGGTCGGGGAGTAGCAGGATTTGCAATGTGTTCAAATCTGGTGGTTTTTTTTGGGTAGTTGACTGAGTTATATTTTGGTTGGGGACTGGCAGGATTTGCACAGTTTTCAAATCAGGTGGGTTTTGGGGTTGATGACTGAGTTATATTTTGGTCGGGGATTGGCAGGATTTGCACTGTGCTAAAATCTGGCGGGTTTTTGGATTGATGACTGAGTTATATTTTGGCCGGGGATTGGCAGGATTGGCACTGTGCTAAAATTTGGTGGGTTTTTTGGTGATGACTGAGTTATATTTTGGTCGGGGATGGGCAGGATTTGCACTGTGTTCAAATCTGGTGGGTTTTTTGGTTGATTACTGAGTTATATTTTGGTCGGGGATTAGCAGGATTTGCACAGTGCTAAAATTTGGTTTGTTTTTGGGTTGATGACTGAGTTATATTTTGGTCGGGGATTAGCAGGATTTGCACAGTGCTAAAATTTGGTTTGTTTTTGGGTTGATGACTGAGTTATATTTTGGTTGGGGATTGGCAGGATTCGCACTTTGCTAAAATCTGGTGTGTTTTTGGGTTGATGACTGAATTATATTTTGGTTAGGGACTGGAAAGATTTGCACTGTCTTCAAATCAGGTGGGTTTTTGGGTTGTCGACTGATTTATATTTTGGTCGGGGACTGGCAGGATTTGCACTATTTTCAAATCTGGTGGGTTTTTTGGGTTGATGACTGAGTTATATTTTGGTCTGGGACTAGCAGGATTTGCAATGTGTTCAAATCTGGTGGGTTTTTTTGGGTCGATGACTGAGTTATATTTTGGTCGTGGACTGGCAGGATTTGCACAGTGTTCAAATCTGGTGGGTTTTGGGGTTGATGACTGAGTTATATTTTGGTTCGGGATTGGCAGGATTTGCACTGTGCTAAAATCTGGTGTGTTTTTGGGTTGATGACTGAGTTATATTTTGGTCGGGGACTGATTGCACTGTGTTCAAATCTGGTGGGTTTTTGGGTTGATAAATGAGTTATATTTTGGTCGGGTACTGGCAGGATTTGCACTGTGTTCAAATCTGGTGGGTTTTTGGGTTGATGACTGAGTTATATTTTTGTGGGGGATCGGAAGGATTTGCACGTTTTTGAAATCAGGTGGGTTTTTGGGTTGACGATTCAATTATATTTTGGTTAGGGACTGGAAAGATTTGCACTGTGTTCAAATCAGGTGAATTTTTGGGTTGATGACTGAGTTATTTTGGCCGGGGATCGGCAGGATTTGCACTGTGTTCAAATCTGGTGGGTTTTTGGGTTGATGACTGAATTATATTTTGGTTAGGGACTGGAAAGATTTGCACTGTGTTCAAATCTGGTTGTTGTTTTTGGTTGATGACTGAGTTTTATTTGGTCGGGGAGTGTTAGGATTTGCACAGTGTTCAAATCTGGTGGGTTTTTTGGGTTGATGACTGAGTTATATTTTGGTCGGGGACTGGCAAATTTGCATAGTGTTCAGATATGGTGGGTTTTTGGGTTGATGACTAAGTTATAGTTTGGTTGGGGATTGCCAGCTCGTAGTAATTACCGGTAGCCCGTACAGCTTGCTTGTTCAAATCTAACCCCAACCCTATAAGTGTAGATACCTTGCTGATAGCTTACACATGAATTTGGTTGGTTGACTAATGGTAGAATTGGAACTGGTAAGAATTGGAACAGATCAGAACACCTTTCGTAATTCTGATCTGACTTGATGCACACTAGTACTAGTAGAAATTGTACGCGTTATTGTATGAGTACTTCTTACCATAATTTTACTGACACATACTTACAATACATACAATAACTACGTACTCAACAACTCCACAGGGCCCCTGCAAAGCACTAATCTTCTCCCTAGGGATAGCTTATAACCCTCAATTCCAATTGACGTCTACTGTGATACGGAATCACCTGAGGTTACAGCCCCTGTATTAGAATCACATCTGGAGATCAATGGAGATCCCAACTTTGACAGAGACAATCCTATCCCAGTTGATACCAACCATGTTAAGAATCTTGTCCCTTCAGATCCTATTGCAGCTGCAACATATTTCCAACAAGGTGTCAGAGCGCAGATTGATACAGGTGCCAAAGTTTCCTGCACAAACCTAAAGCATATACTGCATGGTTACAAACCTTACACCAAGCTGAGAAAATGTCCGGTCAGGCTCACAGCAGCAATAGGCGGAAAGGCAGCCACCTGCATTCCAGAAGGATTTGGCTACTTGCACATTCCAGCACCCAATCATATCGGCTATCTAAAAGTCTTCTTCTATTATTCTCCCTCCCTTTCGACCACATTGTTGAGTGAGAATGACCTTTGTGGAATGACATCTTGAATGCGACATCAGTTCAGTGGGCAGTCCATACACAAAGCCTTCACTGACAACCTTGACTCATCTGTTCAACAAAATGGCAACTTCACGATTATTTGTCATCACAAGCAGAACACTGCCAAAAGCATTGTCCTACACGGAAGTATCATTGATGGTCAGTGCTTCACACACCCAGTACTGATTCCAGACCTTGACCTTACATCCCCATATGCAAATTGTGTGACTTCCTCAGCATATGCCTTAGCCACTGACTTAGAGTTCAAAACAGCTTGTGATCTAGCCTCTAAAGAAGCCATTAGCAACTTCAGGTATGATACCTACACAAATCTTGTTACACTACAAAAATGCACTGAAGCCGCCAGAACGCAACCTGCTACCAGCAACACTCCTCTGTTTGATGCAAAATCCTATTTTACCAAGATCGTTGATAAACATATCCCCATTCAAGCCATCAAAGCCAGGACATCAAAACTTCTATGGCATCAGCAACTCGGTCACCCATGTGATGACTTCCTATACAACGCTCACAAGCACATTCTGGGCGTACCAAAGTTCCAACGGCAAACCAGTATCCTTGACCAATGCCCAACTTGTATCCAGTGTAAGCAAACAAAACATCCTGCTGGATCCCATACCACACAAAAGGCTACCCAGCCCCTTTCAGGGCTTATCTATTGACTTTGCTTTCTCCGGCGCCAGATCTTCCAACAGCAAACGAAAGTGTGACTACAAAGGCATTCATGGCGAGACAGCTTGGATCCTCATCACAGATCACTACACTGGTATGAAATATGGTGATACCAGAATTTCTAAAGCAGCACCACTCCACTGGCTCAAACATTTCTTCTCCCAGCACAACCCAGCTTGTGCCAACAAGTATATCTCAGTTGATGAAGGTGGAGAACTCTATCACAACCCTGATATCAGAAATCTATTTTCTGCGTTTGGATACTCCATTTTCCCAACTGGTGCTGATGCTTCTCACCAGAATGATACAGTTGAAAGAGCCCATCAAACTCTAGCTAACTCAATGAGGACCATGCTCACTGGTGCAAACTTGCCCATCAAGTTCTGGCCTTTTGCATTCTATCATGCCCTTTGGTTGTCAAATGCATTCCCTGAAGGCACCCAGCAGCATTCACCATTGGAATTCGCCACTGGACATAAGGAAAATCTTGCTGACTTCCGAACATTTGGCTACAGAGTTTGGGTTAGACCTCCAGGCAAGAGATCAATCAAGCTCAAACCCAATGCTCGCAAGGGCATATTCCTGGGTTTTGTCCCATACACTACCAGGAACATACTTTGGTATGATACTGAGACGCACCGAGTCAAGATAGCCACCCATGTCCGGTTTGACGAAGGCATGAATGACTTACCACTTGCTGACCTTCCTACAAATGTCAAGCACTTGCTCAGGACTGATGACAACATTCAACTTCCCGTGGAACCAAATGAGGTGTCATCCAGTGATTTTCAATTCTCCATCTCACCTTTTGCTGATCTCACCAACCTCAGGCTCACTGTTTCACGTTTGTGTGCTGATCAAGCATTTGGTCTCAGATATGCAAATGATTCACTCCTTGGCAGAGCCTATGTCACAGACATTCTTCCAAGAAGTCCTGCCTCCCAGCTTTATTCTTCTCATAAGAAATATCTTTCCAAGCTCCGCAGAGCTTATATTGTATCTATCAATCACAACCGTGTGTTTACTGCTGCTGATGTTACCACCGCCTTGCATGAATCACACGCTCGAGGGGTGAGGGATTCTTCAATAGATACACCCATTACCTTTGCCCTTGCAGAGAAATTGTCTATGAAAGAAGTCAGGCAACACTCGAATGAATATGGTTTATTTGCCCCCAACACTTCTTGGAATGAACCCACTGATGAAGAAGATCCACCTTTTTTGGACCGGATTTCATCCATCAAGACCATCAAGCGAATCGGCACCAAATACAAGAATATCATCCAATCCAGAATCAACCAAGTTGATAGCACTGCAGCCCTCCATGCATCCATCCAAAAACACTTGGCACCAACTGAAGATGACATGGATGTCACAATACCCACTATTGATATTGCTTCACTCCGAGCCATCACCAAGCTCCATAAGGCAGGCAACCATGAACTACCACTAGATGCAGATTCACTACCAACTGAACAAATTGAACTCTTAATCAAGGCTATCAATTCAAAAGCAACTACACCCGAAGAACAAGCACTAGGGCACTTCACTCGCAGAAACCTCAAGTCATTATCCACATGGACTGAATGGGAAGCTGGAGAACGCAAACAACTTGATCAGTTTGAAGACTTAGAAATGTTTGGATCACCAATTCCATATCCGAAAGGATCCAGGATCCATTATTCTCAGACCCCATTGGCAATACAGTGTCAAGAGGAATTGTGTCCGCCGCGCAAGACAGTGCTGCAATGGAAGCAAATATGCAGCTCCAACCCTGCATGCCATTGCCATGTCATACTCATCATGTGTTGAACATCCCATCCAACGATTGTTCTTTGCCATTGCAGCCAGCCTCAACCTCAAAGTGTATGGGGCAGATGCCCAAGACGCCTTCAGCCACAGTCCTGGACCTGAGATCCCAACCTTCATGACTATAGATGACGCATATGCAGACTGGTACAAATACAAGCATGGCACAGACACGGACAGAAGGTTGGTGCTTCCTGTCCTTCGAGCACTCCAAGGCCATCCAGAATCCGGAAGACTATGGGAGACACACATCAACAAGATCTTGAAAGGCCCTGATCTCAACTTCAAGACCACCACTCATGACAGAACAATATACACGACAGTTTTTGAAGGTGAAACTGTCTACATGCTGAGACAAGTTGATGATTTTGCACTAGCTTGCACATCAGAATCTATATCTGACAAGATCTATGACATCGTTGGAGCAAAACTGAAGCTACCAAAAGAAGATGTAATCCCCTTCACAAAAATGGGATTACTTGAAGACTTCAATGGGATTGATGTCAAACAGACAGCTGATTACATTGAACTGTCCTGTGAAAATTACATTGATAGAATTATGACATCCCATGGTTGGGAAACTGATTCTAAGATGAAACCCCACTCCAAGCCTTCAGCACCATTATCAACTGAAGTGCTAAGCCAACTCCAATCACATACTGATGGACCGTTAGAAGGCACCAAGGAACATGGCAGAATTACAATCCACATCTGGCTTCTCCTATAGGACGCTCCTGGGTGAAATGATGTTTGCATACGTCAGCTGTCGGCCAGACATTGGGTATGCAGTGACCCTGATGTCAAAATACAGCTCCAATCCCACTGCTTTTCACTATTCCAGTCTGAAGAACGTAGCTCGATACCTCAGAACAACTAGATCTTGGGGTATTTGGTTCTACAGACCTAATGCTGAACCATCTCTGCCTCCGGGGGTACCATACGATGACACAGTCCAAGATGCATCACTCCCCAATCACCCTGAAGATATCAAGCATAACAAACTGATGTGTTTTGTTGATGCAGCATATGGGAATGATCCAAAACATCGCAGGTCCACCACAGGGTATGTCTTCACTTATGCTGGTGGAGCAATTGTTTACAGATCCAAAGCTCAGTCACTCACTGCGCAGAGCTCCACAGAAGCTGAATTCATCGCTGCAGTCACAGCAGCCAAAACAGCCAGATATCTTAGGTCCATACTCAAGGAACTAGGATTTGTCCAAGTTGGTCCAACTCCGATCTATGAAGACAATGCATCAGCAATTGAAATCATAAATGCTCAGAAGCCAACTGAAAGGACCAGGCATATCAAAATCAGGTTCTTTGCTATTCAAGCATGGAAAGAAAATGGTGAAATCAAGATGATTCATATTCCTGGAGTTATCAACCCGGCTGATGATCTAACCAAACCATTAGGATGGATCTTGCACGCTCGACACGCAAGATAAATCATGGGACACTACCCAGGGTAAATCATTCAATCACTTCGACCGATAGCCGGATTGAACCATTCGACCCCGTTGATCGACTGCTGGATCTCATTTTACATTTACGTCAATCTGATCCAGGTTAAATAAGCATGACCTGATCGATCTCCGGATCGATTCAAGACAATTTACTCCGACAGTAATCCAATACCACATGAGTAGAGTATTGGATCAAGGGGTGTGTTGTCGGCAAAAAAATACGGACTTTCTCGGCATCAAATTCGATCAAAAAAGCCGACAAAATGAAACAAAGACCAAGGTGCGGAGTACGAGATACGAATATTCCGCTGATCAAGCATTAGAATCAAACGCACCTCCACTACTTGGAATCCTTAAGTGGTAAAAACAATATCACCTAAGCCTACAAAGAAAAGAGGATAATATGTTAGAAACAAGACATATCCAAAGACCTGACCAATAAGTAAACACTTGGAAAGCTTAAGTATACTCGCAAGAATGTACTTGATATCCCGTGAGGAAATTACTTATTGCAATCAAGAAAATCCATACCGATTCTGAATGGGCCTCATCCATCTCAAATACCACAAACAAGCATATGCCCCATTGGATAAAACACTTAACCTCGTATATGACAAAATGACCAATACCATCGAATGACCGATACAGTAAGACCGATACACGCCCCTAATACAGAAGCAGCAGAACCAGTATCGATCCGATGAAGACCAAGTAACCGGGGAAGATCTCTAACACACAAAATACAGCAGAGAGCCCCGATGCACAGTGAAAATACCTAGTAAAAATAAGAGCCTCTCTCTGAGCTCACATCTCTTTAAATTTAAAATATTCGTTATACCTATCCGGTCGATTTTTAGAGTTACAACAGATTGGTTAGAATTGCGAAAAGTGGTTGTTCGACCAAGTCAGAGGAAATTACAGTTAATTGTTAAACTGCACACAATCATACAGACCGAGGTCTGACTTTTCTCTGACTTAGTATAAATAATCTCTTATTATTTTTACCAAAAAAGGGTGGAAGTCAGACTCGCTGACTGACTTGCACCCAATTCTTGACTTGAGTATTAATTACACAGTTATTACTACTGGAATGAATTAACAAGTCAAATTATTTTACAGGAGTCAGCGTAGGTTTTGTACTGGACACTTATTTTAGTACCGCACCTCTTCTATCCAACGGACCAAACCCGAACCTGAAGAGTGATCACCACTCCAGTTTTTAATATCAATATGAAGAACTGAAGATGGAACATAAATTAAGACAGCCCTACCTGCTGGGACTAAACTTGCCGGCCGAGGTGAATCCAAAAAACTTCTAAAATGATTTCTGTTTTTCAATATTCAACTAAACATGATGGGTTCTGACACGATTGCTTGGAGTGATTTGCAAAAGGAAGAAACTCTAATTTGCAATTTGCACATGATTCCACTATGTAACACACAATTTTACTAGATAACGACTGATTCCACTTCATAATTTCTACTTTTGCAACAAAATGCTCATAATTTCTAATTTGGAACAATACTCTGTTAAACTTTGCTAAGCTGAATAATCTTGGAATGGAATTGACCATGGGAATCCTCCTCCACCAATCTACTAAACTGATGCTAAGCAAAACAATCTTTGAATCATCAAATGGAATCAACCATGGGATTTGTTGGAACAATCAACAATCAGCTCTCCAATCGGCTCTCCAACCAGCTCTCCAATCAACTCTCCAATTGACTCTCCTCTCCAATCAGCAACTCTCCTCTCCTCTCCAATCGAATCAGCTCTCCAATCGGCGACTCTCCTCTCCAATTCAAACAGCTCTCCAATCGGCTCTCCAATCAAATTGGCTCTCCTCTCCAATCGGCGGCTCTTCTCTCCAATCCAATCAGCTCTCCAATCGGTGTCCTCTCCTCTCCACTCGAGGACTCTCCTTTCCAACCAACAATCTAGAAGTCAAACCATTTGCAAAGCGTTTGCTGATGCTTTGGGGATGGACCACAAATGGATTGTCGATTCGTTGGTGGTAGTTGGACTAACAAGGTGAAACAACTTAGCCTTCCGAACATGGTTGCGGAGTGATGCCAGTGTGGTCTTTGTCTTCATTAAGGCATCGTCTTCCTCCAGAATTGACTCTAAGGATTCTCCAGAATCAACTCTCCCCTTCATGGATTCTATAATACACTTGAGTTGCAAGAACTGCTTCTGCTCGACCACATTACAATGCTTCCTCCATTGATTGCCAAATCTCTTTTCAAGCTCTTCAATCCCTCAAGGGAAGTCATCTTCTTTGAAGTCCTCAAGTCCAAACCACTCTTTGCATTTTGCCATCACAGTGTGGTAGGTGCCGACGTCGAAAATTTGTGTTTGGGATTGTTGCTTCTGACAGCCTCTTGTCCTTTGTGTTTGATAAACCTGATAGAAAGAGAAGCCAAAGACCTTTTCTTCAGTTACTATTTGAGTAGAGTAACCACAGGAAGAAATTACGCTGGTGCAATACTGAAGGAATTCTTCCCCTTTTTGACCATGGCAAGTTGAGTATTAATTGGAATAACATTATTGTCATCATGTTGGACTTGCCGTGTTGCTTTGGCAAATATACCACTTGTGTAAGACATTTTGCTTGCTGGAGACCGAGGGGAGTGTTTTGTTGAGGATGGATGGGTGTTGTTTGTGGGTATTGTAAGAAGTGTGCTTGTTGTTGTCTTGTTGCAACACATTCGTTTCGTCGTTTTCATGTTTTTGTCATTTTTGTGTCTTTTATGTTTGGTTTGGTTTGTTAGAATCAAAGTGTATGTGTTTGTTGTGTTTGTGAGGGCGCGATGGGATGGGCACCCTAGTCGCCCTTCTTAGTCGCCCTTCTTAAAGCTGATTGGCTGAAGAATAATTAAGGTATTGGAGGGCCCGGCGATGTCACATGTTCGTGTCACATATTCGCGAACCTATTTTCTTATTGGTCGGAATTGCTGAAAATGGTTATTCTACCAAGTCAGAGGAAATTACCGTTAATCGTTAAACTGCGCGCAATTGTTCAGACTGAGGTCTGGCTTTTCTCTGACCTAGTATTTATAATCTCTTATTATGTTTTCATGAATCTTGAGCCCAATTTCATGCTACCTGTACCTCTGAGAGGCCATTGGCTTGGGTCCTCATGGTCTGTGCTGTTAGTACACATATCATGATCTGTCAATGACACCTTTGAATTGTCACTGACTGCTCCTTTTGTGTCCATGTGGAGAGTCAAAAGGGGGAAGAGTCTAAGCTAATGAACCCTGCCTTTGAAGTACTGCAGTCCGGAACCAGACAGAGAGGGTCATAGAGGCCAACAATATTCATCAAGCAGATCTCAAAGAAGGGGTGCCAGAAATATGATATGCACATCTGCAACTTTTTCACCACATTGGTGAAATCAATCTTTTATGAAAATTTGGCGACCCAGTTTCTACATCCATTTACATTGCATATGGTGCCGTAATCCAATGATAATCTTGCGTACCAATATTTGAAAAAGTAAAAAACATGGAAACATTCCCCATCCAGGGGTCATAATTTAGAGGGGTGTGACATGATGCAGTCTGTCCATCATCCATTTTCACTGTGAACTCTCTCTCCCCATGTTTGATAAAAATCTCAAAAACTTCCCAAGCTAAATTTGTATTCTCATTCTAAATTTATGTTATTACTGTTTTAAAAATAGTAAAAGAGTCAGTAAAATACCATGTTGTCTCACGGACTTCCAGTCAACTTTAAAGCTTGAAATTGCAAGCACTTATTGTTTATGCACTTTGCAGCTGTGTACTTGCCAAAGTTTCTGTTGGTTTTTACTTTCTCCCTCTATTAGAGCTATGAGATAAATGATATTTAGCAAACAATTTGTGTGTACTTTACATCTGAATCATATGCATCACTTAAACAATGCTCATGCTTGCGTCAAATTTGTGCTATGTATTTAAAAAAATTGGAAATGTTTGTTGCACGCATCACAAAAAAATTCTATGTATTTTTGCATGCGGCAATTTCACGGAGGACTATTTTTGCACCAATAGCTTCAGCCCCAGTATTATTGTTGCTTCGCAATTTTTCTATTCTACAACTTAGTTTCATGTTTACCCCAATAACATTTATTCTCCATTCGATTTTTGTTTTTTCCACACAAAACTCATCTTTTGTATTAATATCCTCTGTATACAATGATATTGTTGTAGCATTGATACAATCTTCTTGACAATTGTATTAGTTTCTTGAAAACCGGCAATCTAATATGTTGCGTCCATTTCACAATACTCACACTATAAAAATTGAACACCAAAAGCCAACAAACTTATTTTTGTACAGAGAAGAAAATCTTTTATCCACATTTGCAATAATCTCCTTCACACTATTCAATTTTAACAGCAGACAAATATATTGTGCCAACCGACATCAAATACCAATAAACTACTATCTGCTGTACTACAGTGTTGTTAACACCACTTAGTTTTAGAATTTGTCTCTGTTTGCGATGTAATATTTGTAGTCCTTGTCATCCTTGTCAAGAGTGTCCATCATGTCATATTTTTGCTTCTGTTTTTTTTTCTTTGTATTATCTTCTACCTCCTTATGTCGCTGTGTAAAGCCATTTTGCTGTTGGTATGTTTTAAGTAGTTCAATCTCTAAATAGTGTGTCTGTTGTTCCTTCCTTTGTTTTTCTATTTCATTTTTGACACATCCATAAAGGTCTTGTCCCTCCTCACTCCATCCCTCCTTAATTCCTGACTTACTGTCAGTGAATTTCTTTCTTTTCCTCTTGCCCTCTGTTGTTTTTAGCCACGATTCATAGTCGTTGTAAAGGAAAAGCAGCACAAATGCTTCATCGCTCGAGATGAAAATGCTACTGATTGTTGTTCGTACGTCACATAATGATGCTCATGCTTTCATCAAATTTGTGCGATGTATTTTTAAAATTCCGAAACATTTTGTTGTGTGCACGATAAATAGCTCTCTACGTATTTTTGCATGCAACAATTTCAAGGAGGACTATTTTCACAACCATAGTTTCAGCCCACTTATTATGGCTGCTTTACAATTTTTCTATTTTACAATTTTGTTTCATGGTTACCCCGATAATATTTTATTTTCCATTCGATTTTATATTTTTTCCTTACAAATCTCATCTTTTGTAATAATATCCTATATGCACAATGGCATTGTCGTAGGGTTGTTACAAATGTCTTCACAATTGTATTAGTCTCTTGACAAACTGGCAATCTATTATGCTACGTGGCGTTCACAATTTTCACAGTACAAATATTGAATACCAAAAGCCAACAAACATATTTTTGTAATAATAAGAAAGTATTTCATCCGCATTTGCAATAATCTCTGACATGTCACAATACTCACACTATGATTATCAAGTACCAAAAGAAAAAAACATATTTTGGAACAAAGATGAAAGTATTTTATCAGCTTTTGCAATAATCTCATTTATTGTATTCAATTCAAATAGAAGACCAGGAACAATATTGTGCAAACCATAAACAAATAATGAGCTAACCGCCTTACTATAATGTTGTGGTTATCACCAATTACTCTGGTGAAGTTTTCATGTATTTGATGTACATTTTGTAGTCCTCATCATCCTCTCAAAGAGTGTCAACCAAGCTACATTTTTGCTTCAATCTTTTCTCCTTTTTACTTTCTTCATCCTCCTCATTATCTTGTTGTTTATGATTGCCATTTTGCTTTTGGTACATTTTAAGTAATTCCATCTCTAATTCTTTTGACTGTTGTTCCTCCCTTCGTTTTTCTTATTCACATACTAGGTATTCGTAAAGATCTTGTCTCTTGTCACTTCATCCCTCCTTATTTCCCACTTACTGTCAGTGAATTTTTTTCTCAACCTTGTGCCCTTTGTTGTGTTTAGCCACGAGTCGTAGTTGTTGTAAAGGAAAATCATCGCTTGGGGTGAAAATGTTACTGACTGTTGTTCTGGATGATTTTCTTTTGAAGTCTGTCTGTTTTGGTATTGTAATTGTGGTGAATTTTTCCATCAATAGTCTTTGTGCAATTGGTACCTATTTTCAGAGTTCACGTTTTGGGTGTCGGTGATTAGAACCGTTCCTGGGAAACTATCTGGTATCTGATTGTTCCTTTTATTGTCTATGTGTCAGTGTTAATAAGACAATAATGTTAGAAAGAATGATGAAAGAGTGCATGCCAGCAATCATTTTATTGTCAGTTGCTTACCTTTGTAGTTTTTCCTGGCAAGAGTTTGAGCATTGTGCCTACACCTAGTGATTGTTTGGCAAAAAAATCCACTCCACTTTTGATCCTTGATATTGATCATATTTGGTATTTCATTGTTATTCCCTAGTTTTACAATTTTCACGATCGTTGACTTTATGAATTTATTGTGTGGCTGAATTTATTGTGTGGCGGAAATTGAAATTTCCTGAACGCTTTTTCTTTGACATATTTAGCAATGTTGTTTTTCAAGTTATTGTTGTAACGTACTGCGGTCATACGTACCAAGCTACGTACTACGAGCTACGTACTACAATCTACCGTACAAGTCGTACTATCCAAGATACCATTGAAAGATACGTACGATCGAACTAATGTGACCTGGGTTTACTCTAAGAATCATTAAGTAGCGAACCATTACATCTGTATACAATGGTATACAGATGCCAGGCGGGCGCAAGATATTAGTATCATGTCCCATATGAATATTCATGGGCGATCGAAGCTAGTCCACTCGCTCGCTCATTATTTTATCTGTTGAGTCTCCATCCATTTTTGTAAAGTATGAATCTATCATAATTATCACTCCTACTCAAATTCTACCCCTAGTGTGTTACAATTGTTATTATTGTCTTTTGTTGTCTGTAGAATATTGCTGTTGCTACTGTTGGGGGTTCCATCTGTTTGGCTATCGTTTTTGTTTGTTCAGTCACTTCCTGATGCACTGCTGGTCAGGCTGTTTGTTGTATGGGTAACACCGGTTTTACCCATCACCAGACTGCAACTATGTTCTACCATTATTTCTTTGTTAAATTGTGAACAGAAACTTACCATTTTTGCATTTGATTGTTTTGGTGCGCTAGTTTTATGATACCATTGCTGTTTTGGAGCAAGCGTTTGGATTTTTTTATAAATTCATACTGTTCTAAATACTAGCCGTGGTAAAATTATTACGTGCTGTAAGTGCTTGATTTACTGCGTCCCTAGAAGTGTTGTATCATTATTAATATTTCTTGTATTGCTGCACTTACTGACGCCTGCCTATCTTTTGTTCACGCGTGCCGTGATAATCAGGAATGTGGTGTCCGGAAAATTTTGGCGCGGACCCAAACATTTTGATGTTCCCCGCCCTATCACTCCCTATGTTCTCATATTTATTGTCCTTCCATTTTCTGCGACTTCGTTGCAGGAAATGCCCTTTTTCTTGTTTTGGGAACTCGTAAAATTTTTTGAACTACCCCCTTTATTAATTTTGGCGCAGACCACAATCCATTGGTTCCACAGAGGATAATCATACGTAGCCC
Organism: Pseudo-nitzschia multiseries; assembly: GCA_037355745.1. Classification (NCBI taxonomy): domain Eukaryota; phylum Bacillariophyta; class Bacillariophyceae; order Bacillariales; family Bacillariaceae; genus Pseudo-nitzschia; species Pseudo-nitzschia multiseries. The sequence goes on from CM074783.1 coordinate 16,602,868, forward strand.
AAGCATTGATTCAGGTACTTATTGTTTTTCCATTTTCTGCAACGGCGTTGCAGGAAATGCCCTTTTTGTTGTTTAGCTTATTACTAGTACTGAGTACATTTTTTGACAGAAGTCTTTTTGTACTCAATCGTATCACTTGACTTTTTGTATTTCATCTTTCTACTGAATGCACATATACAATTTCATACTGCATTTTTTTGCTATGTTTTGTAGAGCACTTTTGTTCCAATTGTACATATGTTATTTCATACTTGCTTTTTGTACCTTTTTTTACTGCATTTTTGTACCGATTGTACATAGGTGACTTTTTACTTCATTTTCGTACTATATTTATTTATTCCATTTTTGTATAGATTGTATATAGGGTGATTTTGCACTTAATTTTTGTAATGGACTCCTTACGGAGTTGCAGGGTTAAGTGTCTGCAACAGCGTTGCAGATTGAATTGTCTGGAACAAAAAATAAGCACAATGTGTGGAACGGCCTTTTAGAGTTAATAGACAAGTTTTGCAATAACAGTTATTAGTAGTAGTGTTTCACATGTCCCCATGCGCCACAAGGAGCGGGATAGTTGTTGTACTCCTCCAAGTCTTCAGGTGAATTCCAACAATTTTTGTAAAGATGTAGCCATTGCTCAATGTTCCTCTTGTTTTCGTCTTCTTCCTTCTTTTTCTCTCTGTTGGTTAATTCTTTTACTTTCTGCTTTTTAGTCTTTGACTGTTTTCTCGCTTTCTTCATGAACAAATCACACTGCTGTTTCCTACATTTTCTTTCCCTGTCTTTGTTAGTTCTCTTCACCTCAATCCTCAGAAACCATTCGTATGTGGAGTAAAACCTGGTATTGTCTGTTGAGTCGCAATACCATTGCAATTGGCCGTTTTCAATGATTGCCTTTTCAGTCTTTGTGCGCCAGTCATTTGACCAAATGTAAGTCATACAAGGACGGTTCCCAGAGCTGTAATGTATACATTGTTTTATGTGCTCTTTTGCCTCTGGCATCAGATTACACCATTCTTTTGCTGGGAAAGTATGACCATCCCATTCCAGTCTCTCTCGTTCTCTGGATTGTACTTCTGGTCCAGTACCCACATTGTTGTAGCACTTTATGTCTTCTGTTCTTTTCAATGCGGAATAACCACATAAAATGTATGCTAGAATGACTCCCATAGCCCACACATGGTCAATGCTGTCAGTGTTGCCTTCTTTGTAGTCGGGAAATACTTCCTCAGTGACGTACTTGAAGCATTGTTCCCAAATCTTCAAAGCTTCATCTTTGTCAAAATGTCCTTTTTTGCTGATTAGTCTTGTTCTCACATCCTTGATCTTGTTGCATTCATTAAGGATTATGAGTACCAAGTGTGAATTTTTGGCACATAGCGCATCAATCCCTGCTTCAAAATGATATTAAAATGGGTTTACGTCATTGTTTAGGTCATCGTGATTCAGCTCATGCATCCGTTGTTGTCGGCGAAAAAATACGGACTTTGTCGGCATCAAATTCGATCGAAAAAGCCGACAAAACGAACAAAACGACGACCGAGGTGCGGAATACGAGAACAATCAAGCGTTAGAATCAAATGCACCTCCACTACTTGGAAATCCCTAAGTGGTAAAAACGATATCACTTAGGACTACAAACAAAAGACAGTAATCGGTTAAAAACAAGACATATCCAAAGACCTGACCAATAAGTGAACACTTGGAATCCATAAGTACATTCAAAAGAATATACTTGATATCCCGTGAGGAAATTACTTATTGCAATCAAGAAAATCAATACCGATTCCAGATGGGCCTCATATCTAGCATATATACCACGAACAAGCATACGCCCCATCGAACAGATTACTTAACAACATGAATGACCGATACCGCCAAATGACCAATACAGTAAGACCGACACGACGCTAATACAGCAACAGCAACGACAGTATTGGTACGAGAATGGTAACAAATAACCGGGCAAGATCTCTACCATGTAAAATACAGCAGAGAGCCCCGATACAGTGAAAATACCCAGTAAAAATAAGAGCCTCTCTTTGAGCTCACATCTCTTTAAATTTCAATTATACCTTTCGGTCGATTTTTAGAGTAACAACAGGTTATAGAGCCCTTATACCTTCCACTAACAAGTGGATACCTTAAGCTACCTATCTCCGCCCCGTACAGCACCTCCACTGTCGGTTACAGCCAGAGTATACTTGGTACGGGACTCGCATCGCCGGGCTGTATCAATAGACCTCCCCGCCTCTCTCTCTTTCTCCTTTTTTCCCTTCCTTGCTCGCGTATCAAGGGGTGTATTGACAGATCCTTCTACCAAGAATCTTCTTCTGTAATACACGACCAAGAAGCGTACACATCAAGGGGTGTATATACAGAACGTTCTACCAAGAATCCCCTTCTGTAATACACATTGTCGTTTCGATAACATCCAAGGTCGACAATCGAACGATTACGATTACGATTAACCGTTTGACAACACCAACATCGTCGTTTCGCAAGCACCGGTTAATCGAATTGAATATTATCCTTTCTCCGCCGGAATACATCTAAGGACGACGATCGCTTGAACGATTACGATTGCACCGACAAGTAATTACATTGCATCATCGACAATTACGATCGATCAAACGATTCTAATCCACATCCGGAACGACGACGACGATAATTCATCATGCCGCCAACACCTCCATTTGACTGGAATCAAATCCAGGACATTGCAATCCGATTTGGGACATTCAACACCAAAGGCAATGCCCACAAACATGAGGCCCTCAACGCCTCATTCTACCATGCTCTAGAAGACACTGCTGGCTTATTCCTCACAGATGATGCTGACAGCGAAGGACCCAAGACGCTTGCTCCAGATCCAGTAACCATGCTCAAGGAAATTATTGTAAACGCAATCATGGATATCATCCCCCCCAAGGAACAAACTGAGATCAATAAGGGACACATATCCACCCTTTTTGCAGACGCTTGTCTATGGTATGTTGCTCCAGACAAAACACCGAAGCGAATCCGAAACAAACACTCAATGGACAAGGCAGGAACACTAGCCGTTGCGCAAGGACAAGAAACTCTCCTCATAGAGATCAGAGCAACCCACTGGGGCTTCAAATCAAACTGGGACGCAGTACATTTTGATGAAGTCTACGACACAAAAATCTACACCTTCCCTGAAGGAGACGACAACGATGAAAATGCCACAGCTCCAACTCCAGCACCGGCAGCAGGCACCGACATGCAGCAATTGACCAATCTACTCCAGCAACTGGTCGACAACAGCACCACCAATAACAACAACAACAACACCAATACTGGTGCCAACCACCAAGCGTCACTTGACCTCCCATGGAATCCGGCGACCTTACCACCACCAGTGAAGGACCGTTACTACAGAAAAGATGAATTCCTCACCAGAGATGACATGAAAGACTTCCCAATCACCTACACCGACTCATCGGGAAATGAAACCATTGTCCGACAAAACTACTACCTACACAATCTAGGCAGTGGCAGAAATGACCAGCGCCTGATCACCAGAAGTGGTGACTGTTTTGATCTGACCAGAGCCTCTGACAAGTCCAAAGAAGCAGCTAGAGACAAACTGTTCCTCTCAGGATTCCCACAACTAAAGGATGCAACAGACCCACAGGTTAGGAAATGGTACAGAGAGATCACAGCTCATTCCCAACAACACCACATTTATGTGCACCCATACTATCTATTCAGACGTGAAGCTGATCACCTCAGAGGATTCACAATTGGTGATGACTTTCCACACGACCTACCTTCAAGATATGAATTGGCTATCAATGAATGGGGAAATCTCATTTACACAGCACTGAGAACTGATAAAATCATCCCTGATTCATGTGCAAGTATGAAGGCCACTATTCAGAGCTTTGAAGGCGGACAGGGATATGAAGCGCTCTACACGATTATTGCTCAAACACATCCCAACTCAAAAAGGCCATCCAATGCCAGCAGAATGGTCAGAAACCCTCCCAACCAAGATGCAAATGAATCTCTTGAAGAATACTACTTCCGGTACAAGGATTATCTGAGACTTAGAGTGTTCCTCCAAAACCAACCCAGCACTATCAGTTCAACAGAAGAAGTCAGCAATCTTATTGCAGGAACCACCCTCTCAGAAGAGCTCTTCAAAAAGACAGAAGATGAACGCGACTCTGATGACCAATTCAAGCGAGACAAATACAAAGCAGGTAGGCTCCTACAAACCCTCCAAACATATGAACAAGAGATCAAGGCTGAGCAAAAGTACAAGAGGAACAACTCCAAACCAATCCAGCCCAAGCAATTGAACGTCTCAGGAACCAGACCAGGTCCCCGCCGGAATGATCGGTTTCAAAAGCGCGCTAGCAACAGTACTGTTAGAACACCTTCTACTTTGACATCTCACTCAATCAGCCTGATTGAATCGCTTGGCTACCCGGAGATGGATGAAGAATCTGACGATCCCTTCCTCCACCAAGCATACTGCAATGCCATCACGGCATTCGATAAGCAACCTAGTCTTTTTGACACATCCAGAAAATGTATCGTTTGCCACATGTCCGGTCACAATTTTGATAATTGTCCTGCATTGCAAGATATTGAGTCCCTGAAGAAACATAGAATTGCTGCGGCTGTTTTTCTGAACAAATCCAATAAACAGACCCAACAACTCTTAGATTCCAACCAACAAATCTCTCAGATCAACATTGGCAATGAAGATCAAGATGAGGTTTCACCTGATGCTACAGTAGAAAACCAAAATTTTTGCAATGGCCAAGAATAGAAAGTCTTTCTTGGAGCCATACTATGACATCACCTCAAGATGATCCTCAAGGATTTGACAACATCACAGCGTCCCAAGTGAACAGCTTATGCCCCTCCTTGGACTCCAGCAGTGTCAGCTCCTATGAATCTGTCATAATTGGTGCCGTCGACCTCCTTCCAAAAGACAGCCTCCAGTCATCTATACCAATTGATGTCTACTGTGACATGGAATCACTCAGGGCTACATCCCCTACATTGGAATCACACCTGAAGACCAATGAGGATCCCAATTTCGATAGGGACAACCCTACGCCAGTTGATACATACAATGTGCAGTCCCTCGTCCCACCGGACCCTATTGCAGCTACAGCCTACTTCCAACAGGGTGTCCGGGCTCAGATTGACACCGGTGCAAAGGTTTCCTGCACAAACCTCAAACACATCCTGCACGGTTACAAACCTTACACCAAGATAAGAAAATGTCCCGTCAGGCTTACAGCAGCAATAGGAGGCACAGCAGCCACCTGCATCCCTGAAGGCTCAGGATATTTGCATATCCCAGCACCGAATCACATTGGATATATCAAAGTTTTCTTCTACTATTCTCCCTCCCTGTCAACAACATTACTGAGTGAGAACGATATCTGTGGAATGACATCCCGTACGCGATGTCAGTTCAGTGGACAGTCCATCCATAAATCATTCACTGAGAACCTTGACTCATCTGCTCCACAAAATGGCAACCTCACCATTATTTGTCATCACAAGCAGAACACTGCCTGCAGCATTGCCCTCCATGGGAGCATCATTGATGGTCAATGCTATAGACACCCAGTACTGATCCCAGATGTTGATATTGCCTCTCCATATGCAAATTGTGCAACATCGTCCGCCTATGCCTTAGCGACTGACATGCAGTTCAAGGAAGCTTGTGAACTGGCCTCCAAAGAAGCAATTAGCAACTACAGGTATGATATATACACAAACCTTGTCAATCTGCAGACATGCACTGAAGCAGCGCAAGCTCAGTCTGATACCAGTGTCATACCAAGGTTTGATGCCAAACTGTTTTTCTCCAAAATTGTGGACAAAAATATCCCTATCCAAGCCATCAAAACCAAGACATCGAAACTCCTGTGGCACCAAAGGTTGGGACACCCATGCGATGATTTTCTATATCAAGCTCATAAGCACATCATTGGAGTCCCAAAGTTCAAACGGCAAACCAGTATTCTTGACCAATGTCCAACTTGCATACAATGTAAGCACACCAAAACACCTGCTGGCTCACATTCCACACGCAAGGCCACACAACCCTTTCAGGGTTTATCTATTGATTTTGCATTCTCAGGTACCAAATCCTCCAACAGCAAACGCAAGCGCGATTATGAAGGCATTCATGGAGAAACTGCTTGGATTCTCATCACAGATCACTATACTGGTATGAAATATGGAGACACGCGAATCTCTAAAGCAGCGCCACTACACTGGTTAGAGCATTTCTTCGCCCAGCACAACCCAACTTGTGCCGACAAGTATGTTTCAGTTGATCAAGGTGGAGAACTCTATCACAATCCTGACATCCGAAACCTATTCTCTGCGTTTGGATATTCCATTTTCCCCACTGGCGCGGACGCTTCACACCAGAATGGCACAGTTGAAAGAGCACACCGAACTCTTGCTAACTCCATGAGGACAATGCTGTCTGGTGCTAATTTGCCCATCAAGTTCTGGCCCTTTGCTTTCTACCATGCACTCCGGTTGTCCAATGCATTCCCTGAAGGCACCCAACTACATTCACCATTGGAATTGGCAACTGGCCGTAAGGAAAACCTTGCTGATTTCCGAACCTTTGGTTGCAGAGTTTGGGTTAGACCTCCAGGCAAGAGATCAATCAAGCTCAAACCCAATGCAAGAAAAGGCATATTTCTAGGTTTTGTACCCTACACTACCAGAAACATTCTGTGGTATGATACTGAGACACACAGAGTCAAAATAGCCACGCATGTCAGGTTTGATGAAGGCATGAATGATCTCCCACTTGCAGACCTCCCCACTAATGTCAAACACCTGCTCAGGACAGATGACAACATTCCACTTCCTGCGGAACCCACTGAGGTGTCATCCAGTGATTTTCAATTCTCTATCTCCCCCTTTGCCGATCTCACAAATCTCAGGCTCACTGTCTCCCCATCTTGTACTGATCAAACATTTGGCCTCCGGTATGCCAACGATTCACTGCTTGGCCGAGCTTACCTCACAGATATCATCCCAAACAGTCCTGCCTCAAAGCTTTTCTCCTCACACAAGAAATCTCTCTCCAAGCTACGAGGTGCTTATATTGTCTCTATCAATCACAATCGTGTCTTTACTGCTGCTGATGTAACTACAGCTTTACAGGCCTGCCACGATCGAGGGGTGAGGGATTCTTCAATAGATACACCAATTACCTTTGCACTTGAAGAGAAATTGTCTATGAAGGAGGTCAGGAAACACTCAAATGAATATGGTTTATTTCCTCCCAATACCTCCTGGAAGGAACCCACTGCTGAAGAAGATCCACCATTCTTGGACCGGATTTCCTCCATCAAAGCTATCCAGCGCATTGGTACAAAATACAAGCAGCTGATACAATCAAGAATCAACCAGGTCGATAGCACTGAAGCACTCCATGCCTCCATCCAAAAACACTTGGCGCCAACTGAAGACGACATGGATGTTGTCATTCCTACTATTGATATTGCATCTCTCAGAGCTATCACCAAGCTTCATAAACCAGGAAATCAAGCATTACCACTAGATGCAGATTCACTGTCCACTGAAGAAATTGAACTTTTCATCAAGGCCATCAATTCCAAGGCAACTACACCTGAAGAACAAGCGCTAGGGCACTTCACTCGAAGGAATCTCAAGCCTTTATCTACATGGCCTGAATGGCAAGCTGGGGAGCAAAAACAGCTTGATCAGTTTGAAGATTTGGAAATGTTTGGATCACCAATTCAATACCCTAAGGACCCAGACGCGATAATTCTCAGGCCTCACTGGCAGTACAGTGTCAAGAGGAACGGTGTCAGACGAGCAAGACAGTGTTGCAACGGAAGCAAATACGCAGCCCCAACCCTGCATGCCATAGCAATGTCATACTCATCATGTGTTGAACACCCCATCCAAAGACTGTTCTTTGCCATTGCAGCAAGTCTCAATCTCAAAGTTTATGGGGGGGACGCGGCTGACGCATATGCCCATTCTCCAGGGCCCAACATCCCTACATACATGACTATTGACGATGCATATGCAGAATGGTACAGACACAAGCATGGCAGAGACATAGACAGACGTTTGGTGCTTCCAGTCCTTCGAGCACTTCAAGGCCACCCAGAATCTGGAAGACTCTGGGAAACCCACATCAACAAGATCTTGAAAGGTCCTGATCTCAACTTCAAAACCACCACACATGACAGGACGATCTACACGACAGTTTTTGAAGGTGAAACGGTTTACATGCTGAGACAAGTTGATGATTTTGCACTGGCTTGCACATCAGAATCCATATCTGACAAGATCTATGACATAATTGGCGCAAAGCTGAAGCTTCCTAGAGAAGATACTGTCCCCTTCACCAAAATGGGATTGCTTGAAGACTTCAATGGAATTGATGTCAAACAGACAGCTGACTACATTGAACTGTCCTGTGCGAACTACATTGACAGAATCATGACATCCCATGGTTGGGAGACTGACTCTAAAATGAAACCTCACTCCAAGCCTTCAGCACCATTATCAACGGAAGTATTGAGTCAACTTCAATCACACACGAATGGACCATTAGAAGGCACCAAGGAACATGCTGAATTGCAATCCACATCTGGCTTCTCCTACAGGACACTCTTAGGTGAAATGATGTTTGCATATGTGAGTTGCCGGCCAGACATTGGCTACGCAGTGACTCTAATGTCAAAATACAGTTCCAATCCCACCGCCTTCCACTATTCAAGTCTGAAGAACATCGCTCGATATCTCAGAACAACCAGGTCCTGGGGTATTAGATTCTACAGACCAAATGCCGAGCCAACTTTGTCACCAGGGGAACCATACAACGATGCAGTCCAAGATCCATCACTCCCAACATTCCCGGAAGACATCAAGCAAGCCAAACTGATGTGTTTTGTGGACGCCGCATATGGAAATGATCCAAAACACCGGAGGTCCACCACAGGATACGTCTTCACTTATGCTGGTGGAGCAATTGTTTACAGATCCAAAGCTCAGTCACTTACTGCACAGAGTTCTACCGAAGCCGAGTTCATTGCTGCAGTGACAGCAGCCAAAACAGCCAGATATCTCAGATCCATACTCAGGGAATTAGGATTCATCCAAGTTGGCCCAACTCCGATCTATGAAGACAATGCATCAGCAATTGAAATCATCAATGCCCAGAAGCCAACTGAAAGGACCAGGCATATTGAAATCAGGTTCTTTGCCATTCAAGCATGGAAAGAAAATGGTGATATCAATATGATTCATATTCCTGGAGTTATCAACCCGGCTGACGACCTAACCAAACCATTGGGATGGATCTTGCACGCCCGTCATGCAAGATACATCATGGGACACTACCCAGGTTAAATCAGTCACCCAACCGATTCAGCTTAAACGTCCGATCGATCAATGGATAGGACGACGATTCGATCCGATCCGATCCGATCAAAATGTTTGATCTATCAATCAATAACACGTCGATACAATTCCTGGCTACATAACCGACTCTAATATACTCCGACAGTAATCCAACATTGAATGAAAATACATGTTGGATCAAGGGGTGTGTTGTCGGCGAAAAAATACGGACTTTGTCGGCATCAAATTCCATCGAAAAAGCCGACAAAACGAACGAAACGACGACCGAGGTGCGGAATACGAGAACAATCAAGCGTTAGAATCAAATGCACCTCCACTACTTGGAAATCCCTAAGTGGTAAAAACGATATCACTTAGGACTACAAACAAAAGACAGTAATCGGTTAAAAACAAGACATATCCAAAGACCTGACCAATAAGTGAACACTTGGAATCCATAAGTACATTCAAAAGAATATACTTGATATCCCGTGAGGAAATTACTTATTGCAATCAAGAAAATCAATACCGATTCCAGATGGGCCTCATATCTAGCATATATACCACGAACAAGCATACGCCCCATCGAACAGATTACTTAACAACATGAATGACCGATACCGCCAAATGACCAATACAGTAAGACCGACACGACGCTAATACAGCAACAGCAACGACAGTATTGGTACGAGAATGGTAACAAATAACCGGGCAAGATCTCTACCATGTAAAATACAGCAGAGAGCCCCGATACAGTGAAAATACCCAGTAAAAATAAGAGCCTCTCTTTGAGCTCACATCTCTTTAAATTTCAATTATACCTTTCGGTCGATTTTTAGAGTAACAACATCCGTTTTGTGTAATCCTTGAAAAAAAGGCTTCAAGGGCAGCAAAATTGTCCTCTTGTTCACTGCTGGTTGTGTTTTTTTTTCATTTTCATTTTTTTCCAAGTTCTGACATTTGACAGGTACAAGTAATTGTCATAATCCAACCCAGAATAATAAAGCTGGTGGAGCTTGTCTGTATTAAATTCATTTCGTGTCCAGTAATGCCAATGTTCGTACGGCAACAATTTGTTCTATTCGAAGGAGTCGATGAGATCGATTAAGTCAAAAGATCGAATACGACCTATGTTCCAAATGCTAACATACCCCACCGCGTTTTGAGCCCCACAGTGTACCGATCCACATTGAATATCAACCCCATCGCGTATCAGCAGTGAGCAATCCCTGGTTTCTAATATTGCCCCTGATTCTACGGTGAGCAATCTTTGGTTCCAATCATAAATACCACATGCAAAACTTCCTAGATTCGGGAGCAAAGAAAACCGTTGTCAGAAGCTTCTTACACAATACATATATATACATGATCAATACGTGTACGGAATAAATCAGCAAGTAATTCCACAGCGCTGGATTAGCAGACGCACTGTCTTTCACCACAATAAAAGAGATATCTTGCACCACGGCAAGATTTCACTTTATCTCATACTTTTAACATTCAACTGATTATATCTCTAAAATTCTACACTAGTTGTTATCAACTACTTGTAAATCCACGACCACATAAGATCTATCTGACCAAGCCATTGAATTGGTAGTGAGAAGAGATCTGGTGTTTCCATAGTCTCGCCTTGTAGTAAGATTGTCCATTGCTAACGTACTGAAACACATTGAATACGCGTCGGGTACAATCGTGCGTTCACTAACACACTAACGCAGCTTTGCTGTTCTTCCAAAGCCTTCAAATCAAAGTCAGAACGGACCGGATTCAGAAGGAAAATAATAGTCTGCTGCGTAAGTTCAATTTTGGGTTGTGGATACTTCTTCCCCAACGCACCAAGTACTGGTACATACCAGCAGCACGACGGGACACAGTAATTATGGGATTGAAAAACAAACAGACTTTGAATATTGTAAATTTCCTTGGCTGGATAGGATTGGTTGATATTGATGACACTGCATCTAGTGGATCAAGTCATCCATCAACGGTGAATATGACCATTGGAAAAAGGACATAGTACTACACTGTACGCAGTACCGTGTCTACAACATACGACTCATAAAAAAATCATTCATTGCTTTTACCGTATACTTTGGGAGTCATTACCCAATAAGCCATTTTGTGCCCTGGTTATGCACCAAAAATACTCTCTTTTGTGCCATTTGGAGAGACAAACCACAGCATTTCCAGCATTCCATTGGGTATAGTTGTTCCCAATATGCATCAGATGAGTCATGAAAAAATCATCATTGCCTGGACCTGATACTTTGGGAGTCATTACCCAAGAAGTCATTTTGTGCCCTGGATTTGGACCTAAAATACCCTCTTCTGTGCCATTTGGAGAGACACACCACAACATTTCCAGCATTGTGTGTGGTAATGTTGTTCCCAATATGCATCAGACGAGATATTAAAAAATTATTCATGTACTTTACCTGATACTTCGGGAGTCATTAGCCAATAAGTCAGTTTGTGCCCTGGCTTTGCACCAAAATTAGTCTCATGTGTGCTCTTCGAGAGTCAAACCACAACATTTCCAGCATTATGTGTGGCAATCTTGTTCCCAATATGCATCAGATGAGTCATGCAAAAATTATTCATGGCTTTTACCTGATACTTTGACAGTCATTACCCAATAAGTCAGTTTGTGCCCTGGATTTGCAACAAAAATATTCTCTTTTGTGCCATTTGGAGAGACAAACCACAACATTTTCTGCATTATGTGTGGCAAAGCTGTTCCCAATATGCATCAGATGAGTGTTAATTTCCTTTTGAAATTGGCTGTTAAGCTGACTTGGTCCAAATGCGAAGAAGATCGACAATAGGAGTGATAGTTGCAGGCCGGTTGACGTGCCGGTCTGTTGTGTCTAATATTTCTTTGATGTCCACTACGATTGTGTATTCTGGTTTACAACACACAATCAGGACTATTCTGACTACCGGTGGGCTCAGTCAGTTAGGCCTTACTAGGCTTGTAGTTCTACAGAAGTACGCAGGGCGTCCGATGCAAGGTTGAAGGTTGAATAATCAAGTAATCTAAAAAAATAAGCGCTTTGGCTTGCCGGAGAGCAAGCTACCGCTTTAGATCGTGTTGCCGCTACTAATACATCACAATTTTATATGATACGATGCTGCCGCTAATACAGCACATGTTTTTTTAGTTTTGCTCCCGTGAGCTTATTATTTCACTAACACGTTTACGCGTGTAATCTACTAGGTAGGTCTAGTAGTATTCAGTGATTTCAAGTATTATTATTTAGATTTGTGAGTGTTTTCATATAAGATGATTTCTTGGATTGAACCTCTATTGGTGCACTATTAGCGCACCTTTAGTACTGTTAGCGATTCGGCGAGTCAGCTTGCTTATTTGCCTGTTAGTTGTACGTGTGTTGGTGTATCTCATTCGTGTATATCTCTGAATATCCCTACGTCTGTACGTTTATTACTGGCGCTTTTCTAGAGTCCCCGTGTCTTTGTACTCGTAGTATTAAGTACTACTTGTAGAAGATACCTTAAGAGTCGGTCCTCTTATTTGCACCTCCACATGCATCTCCTACATAAGGAAAATAGCTTCACTCCTTCCATAAGCTTAGTGAGTAGGTCTGCAATATTAGTCTCACCGGGTTCTTTGCCAATCCGGATAATCCTTCCCGCGATGCATTTGCGTGCCTTGTGGTATGCAATACTGTTGTGTTTCTTCTTACAAGGGCTTTCCGGGTGTGTTACATTCTTAACAACCGAGTCATTGTCACAATACATGTTGGTCGGTCCTTCCATAGGTATGCCCATCATTCTGAGCTTATACCGTAGGCCTTCTACCATTTCAATTGCAATCTTGAGTGCCACAATTTCTGATCCAAACGTGGATGTTTCAACGGTTGTTTGCCTCTTAGAGAACCATAGGATTGGTGCCCTGTTGACAAAGATGATGATGCCCGTATGTGATCTCCTAGTAGCCTTGCAACCGGCGTGGTCGGCGTCCACAAAGCATGTTGTAGTTACAGCCTTTCCGCGTGGCTCGGGCATATCTGGAGGAATTAGTTTCCCCATTTCTGGATAGAATTCAGCCCAGTCACATTCGTGGAATACTGATTCATCAAGTTCTGGGATGGAGCAGTCAAACACCAACTTTGATTTGCTGTAATTCTTTAAGTATGCAAACAAATGAAACAATTGGTTTAGATGCCCTTCTCGGGCCTGTGCAAGATACCGGGACATAAGTGAAACGGGCATGACAATATCTAGCCTTCCGAGTTTGCATATCCAATGGAGTATACCTATTAAACCTTGGTAATAGTTTTGTTTCTCCGGACCAAGTTCTGGTGAGGCGTCGATTTCAGGCCTATACCCAGTTACCAATGGTGATTTTGCAGATTTCGGGAGTATTTTGAATGCATATTCTTGCCCTTTACTCAATTCCTCTTCAACAGACTTGACAGCTTTGGTCGTATACTTAGTTGAAGACATGGACCAACACTCAGCCCCATCAACGGATGTTTTGCCAATGTCTGTATTATTTTCCTTCTGAATCCGGTCCGTTGAAGGTTTGATTCAAAGGCTTCTGGAGAACAGCAACGCTGCGTTAGTGTGTTAGTAGACGAACAATTGTACTCTACGCGTGACAATTGTGTTGGATACTTTCGGCAACGGATAATCGGACTACAGGCGAGACTAGGGAAACGCCAGATCTCTTCTTGCTGTGACTTGTTCAAATTGCAGCGAGACAGACCTTAGTATGCAGATTACAAGTAGTTGATAGCAACTAGTGTGAATTTTGGGATATAAATCAGTTGAATGTTAAAAGTATGAGATAAAGTGAAATCTTGCCGAAATGCAAGATATCTCTTTTATTGAGATGAATACATTGCAACTGCTGTTGCGTAGTGATGAGATTACTCGCTGATTATTTCCGTGCATGTATTGGTTGTTGACCATATATATCTGTATGCATGTATATATACTGCGTGAGAATCACACACCAACGGTTTTCTTCTCTTGTTCCGTTAGGAAGACTCCATGAATTGTTTATCATTAAGGTCAGGAATTGCTCCCGTAGCTCATGTGATATTTTATGAAGTCAGAGTTTGTTCACCGAAGAACAATGGCAATACTGTAAAACAGGGATTGCTCACCGTTGATGCGCGATGGGAATCGATGCACCGTGGGAATCGATATGCCGTGGGAATCGATTACTTTGATTGATACGGGACTCATGGATTCGTACGAATAGGGTATCTACCATCTGGTAGCTTTGGTACTTCTGGTCACGAAAGGAATTTAATACTCCCCATGTCTCCTTGTGAAAGGTCATCACGCTCTACATGATGCTTCCATCGTCTTGGAGAAGGTCGCCGGTATTCCCACAAAAGTGGAAGATGGGCTTGAGCAGTGGATACACAACTGAGTGTCCCCAATGCTTGGTGAGAATATCTGCACAGTTATCCTTACCTGGGATGTGCATCATTAAAATGAAACCTCTCGCTATCATGCTCCGTACGTAGTGAAACGATAGAATGTTATGACGCTTGTGCAACCTTGCGTAAGGGAAGGTCGACGTTTGGATCATCTTTTCGTTGTCACCCCAAGAGTAGGAGATATCATGGACTCGTGTTCCGAGGTATCGGAATGAGTGGCATAGATCGACGATCTGTTCGATGCAAGTTCTTCCTGCAACAAATTCAGCCCCAAAGGTGGCTGTTTCCGTAGTAGACTGTTTCTTTGAGAACCACATCATGGGAGTCTTGTTTGCGAAATGAAGAATGCCGGTTACAGCCTTACCACTAAGAATATCATGCATGAGGTTGGCGTCATAGAAATGTGTCAACACTACTGTCTTCCCAAGTGGTGCAGGAGCATCGTCGGGTAGCTCTTCAGAATGCTCCCCATAGACGGTGTTGGACCAGTCGATGGTGTCGGGTTTAGTCAATATAAAATCTGGGGGTTCCACGCGGAATCTGATTTTAAAATGTCTAAACTTGGAGATATATCCATAGATACGTTTGGCACGTTCGAGATGTCCATCTCGTGGTTGAGCTCTGAAACTCGAGAGTGTCATCACGGCTGTTTGTACATCGAAACGGCCAATAGCGATGATCCATTGAAGTGAGCCGATCATACTTTGGTATTTCTGTATACCAGTTTCTTCGAGAAAGGCTGAGGAGTCCAATTCGGGATGATCGTTCTCTGCAATGGGTGATTGGAACCTAGTGTTAGGTTTGCATCCGAACATTTGTTTGTAAGACGCTTCCATCTTTTCGATGAACTTTATGGGATTCATGCATAGAACACCATGCGCGTCGCGCTCAAATCCGCAACCTAGGTGGAAGTTCATAGGTCCGGATCCCTTTAGTTTGAAGTTATATGGTGACGACTGCAATATCTTCAAGAAGGAATTGGGATCTGCCATGCAAAGACATAGGTCATCAACATATGTGCATATAAGTTCATATACGCGTTCACCATGCTTGTTCGTACCAGGCTTGAGGAATATTTCCGGTTCTGTGCGGGATCTTTTGAAGCCGAGTTCAATGAGACAAGCCGCGAGTAAGTCTCCAAAACACTTGCCCGAGGATCTGAGGCCATATAGGGCTTTGTAAATGATCAATAGATGACCTTCCAGCAATCCGAATTCGGGACCTGCCTTGATGCATACTTTCTCACAGGTAACTGCTTCTAGGTAGGCATTACCTATGTCGGTACCCCATGCTTCCAGGTCGTTCAGTTCAGCTAGGAATAGGCACATACGTAGGCCGCGGAGAGATACGGCACCTGCGTAAACACTGTGGATAGGGGCCTCAGTGAGGTTACCGTTAGCCATGAGACGAGCCTTGTGTCTACCGTCATGCTTGACAGCATATATCATATGTACCTTGATCTGTTGAAACCCGGGGGGAATGGAGCTTGTCTTGTACATGCCTTTATCAATGAATGTATTGTATTCATTGAGTTGTTCCATTTCCAGAGTGGTGGCATCTTCCCATTTGGTGCTTCCGTTGGCTTGATCAAATTGGAGGGCTTCTTCGTGGTTACGGGGTACTTTGAATCCGTATTGGTACTGTGGGGTTGTACGGAAAGAACGAAGTTTGGCTTGGTGCACGAGTCGGTCAAGTTTCTTGGTTTGTCGTGCTAGATTGGTGATTCGCTTTAGGCGTTTCCAACCCGGGAGGTCAAGCAAGTTGTTGTCTTTCCCATATTTTGCAACGGTGACAGGGTCATCAGCCGCAGTGTTGGCCAGAGGTTCATATGTTCTTTCCATATTTTCCCATTCAATCCAAAGGTTATATTTGGAACCTTTGTATTGGGGATGCTTGTTATCCAGCTGACCTTGGTGTCCTAGGATGCGGCGAAATGACCAAAGTTTGCCGTCTTCTTGGGTGGAATCATGATGGATGTAATTCATGACATCATTGTATGCAATGATATCATTAAGTTTGTCATCAGAGTGTTTGCACTTGAACTTGATGGAGTCTTTGTTGCGTTCAAAACTGTCTTCTACATCGACGATGGTAAGACGCTTCCAAGTGCCATCGGGGTTGGTTACAAGGAAGGATCGGCCTTGTAGATCGGCAATCGGGACCGTAGGAATGGTAATGGGTTTACCATCATCGTCAAATTGTGCGTTGCCTTCTTCGTCGGTAACAACTACCTGTGATGGGTCTACTGAAGGAGTAGCGGGGTTGGTGTGTGGAGTTGTGACGTCACTAACATCAAAGTATGCTAATTCCGGTGGATCAAAATCATCTTCAGTAAGGAGAACGCCATCGGAGGTCTTGCTGAAGATGTGTGTCATAGGAGGACCATCAAAACTCTCCCCATAGTTGTTAGGGAGTGGAGAAGGTGACCAGCTTGGGCTGTCATCAACCCTCTTATAAAGAAAGCTCGGTAATGAGGGGTGGGCGGGTGGTTGAAGAATAGTTTGAGTGCCAGATGCGGGAGGTGTTGTATCTGGTTGTTTGTTGGGTACAGATGGCATGGTGTCATTGGCGGTGTCAGAATCGGCGGGTGAAACGCCAGGAGGAACCGAGTTGCCTTGTTTTGTAGAATCGTCAATGGGGTTATTCTTAGTGGTATGCTCCCCATGTTTGAATGCTGGAGCGTCTCCAGTGGCGTATAAACGGGGCAAGGAATCCTTGGCGTTACGCCATTTGATGAAACCATCATCAGTGAATAGGCCCGCGCGTTTGTTGCGGGACTCAGGCGTAAGAGCAGAGCGGACACCGGACCGGTCAAGTAACTTGTTGGTAACGGGATCCCAGATTTGGAAGCAGAGTCCATTGCCAACATGTTCAGCAATGCCGACGAAGTGACCTAAACGTTCGGTAGACTGGGTACCGAAAGGGGAGTCGTTGGTCTTGAAATAAACAGGTTCAAACCAGAAGAAACTGGTGTATGCGCTGATGTCGCCAAGTGTACTGGTAGCAATGAAGATCGGTTGTTTGTCTGACAGCGTAGGATCAGAAATAACATTGAGGAGACCAGCGATGTATGTCATGCACAGTAGCCACAGATGTGGTGGTGTGCCTGTACGATCCATGACGCGATTGACAATGCGTTTGAACGTTTGATATCGACGTTCGAATTGATTCTGGTGTTGGTGATAAGGTTCACTTTGCCAGAGTCCAATCCATAGCATTTTGAGATAATCGACGACCTTCTTACTAGATTGGTAGTTACCGTGGTCGCAAAGGAGGCGAATGGGCCTGCCCCATTTTCAAACAAAGTTCTGGAAGCAAGATAGAAAATCGCCGGTGGTACGCATTTCTTCAACGTGTATAATATGTGACTTGCGGTCGAAGAAGATCTGAGCAATCTTGGAGCCACCATCAATTGCTGGGACATCCGAATAGACAGCATCGGACATAACGCCGTCATTGAAGGGTCGAACGTTCATGGCCGGTTGGGGGGAATGGAAACGTTTGAAAATGTTTCCATCAGGGCTAACCGCTAATGAACCATATTGGGTTGAGTTTTCAAACGTGGCTTTGATGCGATCAGTGGAAACCCAACAAAAGAAAGGTTTCAGGGATAAGTAGTCATGTTCGTTGGGGTATCTCTCACGGGGCGTAGCTGCAATACGTGTAGTATCACTGGCAGTACAATCTGTCGGAAACGCAGTGACTGTCCCAGAGGCTTCAGGTAGAGTGCAGCATGCGAGGCGTTCCTGGTGAATGTAGTCGGTGGAAGTAAGCCAAAATGAGCGATCGTTGGTTCTATGATCATCAATAGGAAGGAAGGGAGATCGAGTGGATTGGCTGGAATATGAACTGAGAGACGTGACCGTTGAAGAGCCGGGGGATACAGAGATATCCAATCCTTCAAGACAACGTGGGTTTCCATATTCGTCGTAATCGGCATATGGGAGTTGCTGTGGCTGAGGAGGATATTTCTGGAGAAATTGTTCATCTTTTGCACTGATTTTGGTATCAAGAACAGACGGGTCCCAATGCTTATCGGATGTCATGATAACATGTGGGAGCGTGTCAAACTCAATAGTCGTGTACTTTTGCATCGCAAGGTATGGTAAACCGTGTCGTATGCTAAGAGGCAGTGCATATCCATCGGAGGTGGTGATTACCTGTCCACCGCCTGCTTTGATGGATGTGTCATCGACAGTGGAAAAATATGCTTCCATCTGGCTGGAGGACAATATAGAAGGGTGTCGGCCTGTATAGGCACATTCATTGAAAATGAGGATGATGGGACCCCTGTTTGATATGGAATAAGCTCCGCATGTAGCAATGGGAATATTTTGTACCTGGTGATTGTTAATGCCGGTGACATTGACATATCGTGGTGGGATATCCTTGGAGATGAGGCATGCATCATTGCCGATGATACAACCATTTGCGTCGCAATCGACCATGGCAAAACCAGGACTAGTAACCGTAGTTTTGTGTATGCGGTATGTGCACGACGTTACTGGACTATCGTTAGGAAAGGTCAGATCATCGTCAGGATTATACCACTGGTGAAAATTGGCGGAATAGGAGGATGTTCCTACAGGTATTTGGGTGTCACCGTCCTTTTTGTACCGAATGTCAGGGTTTTTGGAGAGGAATCGAGCGGGATGCGCGGGTGACACGGAAGACTTGAGAGGTCGTTGGTCCTTGGATGAAGAGGTTGTTGATTTGTATACACCTAATGATGCATGGAAAACAACTCTACGATCATTTTCTACAGCAGGATGTAGATCTGCTGCGGAATTGGCATGTTCATCTTTGTTCGAAGTATCGTCTTCTCAGAATGATACAGAGTGTCCATGTTGATATGCCTTCCGGGTGATGGGCTTGACATTGTTGGGGTCAGGTTGATCCTTTGAGAGTAAGTCGTGTCGTAACGATGCGACCACGATTTTCTTGCCTTCTGGAGAAAAACTTAGCCAACTCTTCATGTCCTGACGTGACAGGGCCTTCCATATGTTTGTGGGCAGGCGCGTGGTAGGGTCAGGGGTACGTCCAGCCTTAAATACCGCATAGTCTTGATAGTCTCCTTCCAATTCGATAGGGAGAGCATAGTCATCATGGTCTTGGCTTTGTTCAGATGAGAAGTCATGAACGTGTGCACGTACAGTCGACCGAGGAGCTGCCATCGCGGACTGGGAATCGAGTCGAGTTGCTTCGAGTAGAAGCGTGATTTTAAGTTTGTGAATAGCAGCTGCTTCAGCAACTGCATCTGTCACGGTGCTATTCGTCCCACCTGGATCCTTGACTTTGGCAAACTGTTCACTTAGCTGAAAGCTGGAATAGCATGCCTGACATAATGCTGATTTTGCAGTATGGTACTCAAGGGGCTTGTTTGGAGGACGGAGCTTATTGAGGTGATTTAATTCATCAAACCAATGTGTAATGACTTTCACTTTGGATTCTTTCCAATTGCTGAGATTCAACTTTAGCAACGCTTGTAGTTGAGTCGAATTGTCATATACCTTGGCTTTTGATTCGCTGTGAAGGTTTACGAAATCAAAGTATGCTTTACGTCCATCACAAGTGGTAGAATGGCTGTGTACACATGATGCAGAGAGATCGCTTTTGAAGACTTCCAACATTAGTACCCAGAAGAAGGCACACTGTTTGGCGAAAAGATCACGTGTATAACCCAGAAGCGTAGCTGGAGGCCAAGTTTCATCAAGGAATGCCTCTGTGTCGATGTTGTATGCCTCGCGTTTAGCTTTGAAACCTACGAGCCAATGTTCGAATCTTGAGTCATTTGTGAGGGGCGTAAAAGACTTTTCATCCCGTGCTTTTTGGCACCAAGATTCGTACTTTACCTGCTGAGGTGACTTTTTGTTACTTCCCAGCGGAGGAGGTGGAGGGTTCAGAGCAGATTCGTTCCGCATGCGTAGGGCACGTTCTATGCGGAATGGTTGGAATTCCTTATATGTATATGATTTTACATCTTTCCATTCTTTCTCGTCTTCTTGTAGATCGATAGCGAACTCCGCAAGTGCCTCTATGTTCCTTTAAATGGATCGGGGAATATGCGTTGATAGTCCTCCCTCAGTATAGGTAAGCTCGCAAGCAAAATCCGGTTCGATAAGTGCGTCGAGGAATGCATTCCACTCGCATAATCCGCCTTCCTTGAGAGCTAAACACAACTTATTATTTGCCTCACTTGTTACGTGGAGTAAGGATACAAGTATCGTCTTCATATCAGTATCAAAACTGGGAAAGTGGTTGGCAGTAGTAACTTCGACATCACCTGTGTTGTTCTCGCCCCCAAATACATTGGCGGGCATTACCGGTATGTTTGGCATTTGTGACGGTTCCGATCCTTCAAAGGAATTGCGCGGTGACTGAGAATGAGAACTGCTTCGTGTACAATGTGCAATTGGCATATGCCAGCGTAGGGATTGTATTCAATTCCGTTCCTGTTCCTTTTGTGTGCAAGCCACCTTAGAGCTTGCAACTGTTAATCTATTATTTTCCTTCTGAATCCGGTCCGTTGAAGGTCTGATTCAAAGGTTTCTGGAGAACAGCAACGCTGCGTTAGTGTGTTAGTAGACGAACGATTGTACTCTACGCGTGACAATTGTGTTTGGATACTTTCGGCAACGGATAATCGGACTACAGGCGAGACTAGGGAAACGCCAGATCTCTTCTTGCTGTGACTTGTTCAGATTACAGCGAGACAGACCTTAGTATGTAGATTACAAGTAGTTGATAGCAACTAGTGTGAATTTTGGGATATAAATCAGTTGAATGTTAAAAGTATGAGATAAAGTGAAATCTTGCCGAAATGCAAGATATCTCTTTTATTGAGATGAATACGTTGCAACTGCTGTTGCGTAGTGATGAGATTACTTGCTGATTATTTCCGTGCATGTATTGGTCGTTGACCATATATATCTGTATGCATGTATATATACTGCGTGAGAATCACACGCCAACGGTTTTCTTCTCTTGTTCCATTAGGAAGACTCCATGAATTGTTTATCATTAAGGTCAGGAATTGCTCCCGTAGCTCGTGTGATATTTTATGAAGTCAGAGTTTGCTCACCGAAGAACAATGGCAATACTGTAAAACAGGGATTGCTCACCGTTGATGCGCGATGGGAATCGATGCACCGTGGGAATCGATATGCCGTGGGAATCGATTACTTTGATTGATACGGGACTCATGGATTCGTACGAATAGGGTATCTACCATCTGGTAGCTTTGGTACTTCTGGTCACGAAAGGAATTTAATAGTCTGCTCCTCGATAGAAAGTGGGTGGTTCAACCGTCCCATCCTTCAATTTGAATTGCCTTTTGATTGCATCCATTTGGAACTTTGGGTCCATTCCACATACAAGGATATCATCCACATATGCCACACAGTATTCGTAATATGCCGAGCCATCTTTCTTTATAGCCGACTGCATATATACATCCAGATCCGCTTTGCAAGACTTATATCCGAGTCCCCTTAAGTGCTCAGACAGATGAGATCAAAATGATGCGCCCGCGACTGGTAAACCATACAGGACTCTTACAATTTTGCAGGGCCTACCACATAACTCCGGTACAAATCCTTGTCCCAACGTAGCCACTGTGTAGTACTTTTCCTTGATTGTTGTGGTTAAGTATGCGTTTTGTATGTCAGCACTTAAGACCTCAAGATTGTTAAGTGCGGTGACTAGGAAGAACATCTGGACCGAATCCCTGCTGGGCACGCTTGAGTAAGTATACTCCCGTGATATTTCAGGCACTTTATGCCCGTCCCCAACAAGTCGGGCCTTCCGGGTTAGATCTATCTTCACATCAAATACCATGTGCATGGTGATTTTTGTATGTGCCACCAGTGCTTTGTCCTTGTCGTTGAACTCAAAGGCTATGAAATTGTTCTTCATTTCTTTTGCAATAGCCCGGGCCCAATAGTCTCTGCCGGATTCTTTGTCTATCCTTCTTGCTTTGGCAATTGTTTTTGGTAATTTAACCCCATACTTATGGGATTTGGTCCAATATTTGGTCTTGGCACTTGAGATAATCCGGTCTTTCTTTCGAATTACCCAATAGGCCCACCACTTGAACGCGGGTTCATCTATTGTGCCGTGTTCTTTGGCAAATAGAGCCATTTTGACGGGGAAACTTTCCTTCATGTCACTTAATTTTGCCCAAGAAGAAGTTCCATCTTTCCAACTGACCAGGATTCTCCACCCTTTGGTTGTTGGCTTAGTCTATGTTTGCCCGGACTTAGTAGTGATAGTTGCCTGCTGTATTGTCAGAGCCTCCTCACCTTTTTCATAATCAAGGAGCTTGTTCAGGAGACAGTACATGCGCCCCTTGTCATCCACGGAGGAATAGAGATTCTCTGCAAGCACATTTGCCGTGTAGATCTTGATGGATCCATCTGGCATAGAAACTTTGTAGGATCTTGTGTCTAGGAGTGAATTGTTATTCTTTTCGCTAACTAGGATCCCACTTGCGTCCCTGTACCGGTTATTAACCGTACCGCAAATCCGTTGGTCCCCTATCTGCAGTAACACTTGGCTTCCAAGGTACTCGCCAAGATTGTTGGTTAAATCATCAATGTCCGGGGAAGACGCCTCTGGCTCAGCCATAACTACCTCGTTCTCACCCTCATATTTGCCATCGAATAGGCCCAAGGGTGGTTCTCCTAACTCGTTTTCCAGGTAAGTATCCGAGGGCTTTGCCTCATCACCAATTCTTTCAGTAAGTAGTTTGTTGTTCCTCCAACTGCAGGATAGTGTCTGGGTGCTTCCACTCCACTTTGGATATAGGCCGCGTGCCGTTTGTTATGTGTACTTTTCCTGTCTTATGCAATGCATAATGACAATCGCCACCTCCATAAGTATCCCCACATGGGCCCAGCCATCGTCCGTATTTCTCCGACTTATCCTGTAGGTCGTACCACTGGATGAAATCATACCAATCATGTATCATGTATGGGGTTATATCCGGAGTATATCCATGGACTAACTCAAATCCGGTCCTTCCCATAGCAGATGGATCCCCAGATGCGGTGTTACTTAACCTTCCGGCCGCCAACATTCCACAAAAGGCCCAGCACCTCCTCGGGCTTCCTTTCTTAGAAGTCATCAATCGGATTGATCTCCTTAGGTCCCCTGCACTGTGTTCTGCCATATTCTGCCACCAACAATGGGGCTGTATATAGGTTTGGCAGATGCAATACTCCGATTGAAGCCTAGTCCATCCAGGGCTGTGTGTCTCATGATTTCCTTGGGCCTTTGCCCCATCAGTGACAAGATGTTCTGGTATTCCTACCTCATTTATGAAGCAAGATAGTCCATCGTGACATCGTTTCTCCCCTCTTACTGGATAGAACGCCACGTATCATTTCCCATTGGTAAAGATTTGTGCGTCGGTATCGTTCTGAATGATGCTTGGTACTTTGAACTTCATGGTATCAGCAAACCACCGTCCCTTAAGTACTTTTCTGTTTCTCCACTTTTGGGTCTTTAGCCTGCGGGTGATTGGTTGTGTAAGGTTTCTTATGCCTTCCTGGGTAGTGACCTTAATCGTTTCTTTGGCCCTCTTAACACTGATGTTCCACATCTTTGCAATGGCTTCTGAATCATATCTGTCCACTTTCTCCGGAATCCTTATCGGAGGTCCCCATTGTCTGCTCCGGATAAACGATCTCTTCTCTAGGGAAGTTTCCTTATGTATCACGTCTTGCTGGCGTCAGAGTAATTTTCTTTCCTTTGTCCGAGCTTTTGCTTCCTTTTGGAAGGTAAGCTCTTCCTCTGTCAGTGAAATCGAAGTTTTGGTTGAAGTAGCTGAAATTTGGAGTATCTCCGAGCTTTCTCCGTCCCCGGTACTCTTAACAAAAGCTGAGTGTAACCGGTCGCTGATCTCTTGTTGAGTATACCCCGACCGTTGAGTTCGAGTGGTACAGATCTTCTGTAGGTATCTGAGTTGGTACTCTTGGTGTTTTACGTTGATGTGTATAGGGTTGTCTGTGGATCATATCCAAGACTCAGTTGTCCCAGTTGGTCCTCCTCCCGAGAGGGCTGCCACCACTCGTGGGAAAGATGCGTTGGCTGCTTCTTCATCTTCTTTGAAGTGGGGGGCGTATGGGTCCCACGTATGTGTATCAGTTGCAAGGACTTGATCACATGTATCGAGTTCGTGGCTTGTCAGTTTGCGAGTGTCAAAGTATGATAGAACTCCGTCAACTCGCAATGGTATTGTCAATTTGAAGCCTTCAGATTGAAAAATGAGACTGTGGCTGGAAGAATTGCAGTATTGTTTTGGTGTGTTTTTCAACCACATTCAAATTGCATTCTCTGATTTGGTTTGGGCATATCAGACTGTGCTGCAGCGATTCTCCAAAATAGAGGGCCTGTCCAAATACCAATGTGTATGTGATACCGTCCGTTGGATCTGTCCAAGCAGTAGCACAACGGGCAATAGGAGCATCTTTCATTGGTGAGTACACATCAGAAAATGGGGCAACATCAGCAAATGTCATTATAGAATCCAGTGGATCAAGTAATACCATATTAGATCCTGCTGCAGTCGTGTCGGCATGGCTATCCAGCTTGCATCAGCCTGGCTTAACACTGGATGACTGGGTCATCTCTTTGAGATGGACTATCGGCCGGCCTACCCGAGGTTCTATCTTAAGGCCCCGGCCGGCAAATCAATTTCCATCCCCGTTTCCAATATGGCTGTGACAGCCAAACTGGTTTCCCGCTGAACTGGAGTTATTGGGAGGGTTTGCAGCAGTGGCTGCTGCCACTTTTGATTGTTGGTTGCCCCCGCTATTGCTTGCATTCTTAGCTTGTTTTAGCGCTCGGACTCTTTGTTGCTGCTCTTGAGACATGCTTAACCATACTTCTCACGGATAGAACTTGCATTCAACGGGCCCTTTATAGGTCCCTGGTTGTGCTTTCGAACCACCACTACTAATATTGTTGTTGTTGTTGTTGTTGTTGTTGTTTTGCGGCTTGTTGGAAGAGAAGTTGCCTTGTTTGTTGTCGCCTTTCCTCTTCTTGTTGTTAGTGAAGGCTGACACGTTCCTACCCCTCTTGGTCGGTTGATTCTGGAGTTTCTTTACTCCGAGTGCCCAAGTAAGATACGCCGAAGCTTTCTCAAAATTTGCATAATAGTCAGATCCTTCTGTAATTACAATTGAGATGGATTGCTCTAGTCGTACATCCTGTAGGGAGCGTATGAAGTTGTACACAAACTGATCCTCAGGTGGGAATGCCTTGTATCTTATCAAGGTTTGCTTCGCATCATGCCATAGCCTCTTGTGCCTGTCAAAATTGTAGTGTTTGGAATTCCCTGTGTATACTGATTCCCGGATAAATTGTCGTTTGGTTTCAACAATCAGCTTTATGTTGGTCTCCTCATATGCCTGAGAGTAGAGGGCAAAATACGCCTTACGTCCATCACCTCCTACCCCGTTTTTGGTCCCAAAACTTTGCACATAGGACCAACCGGGACCAAACCCTACCAACTTAAACAATATCCCCCAAAGAGTATTGTTGTCTTTGGACCAATGAGAGTTGGCGTGGATTGTGCACCTTATTGCATACTCAGTCCAGTTGGAGTATGCGTTGTCTGGGCCCGGGCCGACAGTTCCGCACCTGTTCCGACTGTAGATTCTTGTCTTATTGTGTAGAGTAGGGATGTTTTGGTGACGCCTCTTTTATGCCGGAGGTATTTGCTTAAGTTCTCATCAAATTCCCTGAACTTTGACATCGTAGTCAGTTTGTTGGGTAGTGTCAGGTCCTTTACCGCTGTATTCTCATCGTCCTCCTTTGTAGATCTCAAACGTTCTCGTGTATCTATCTCGGCCGTTGGGTCCTTTATCCAGTCTACTTTGGTGATTGTTGCGCCTATTATAGGCTGGAGCCTAATCCAAGCCACAAATAGCTTCAGTCGGTCCCCAAATGCTTTACCAATAAAGACCTCTTGTGGATCCGGGCATAGATGGTGTTTTGCCTTGCTTAACGACCCTAGGAAAGACTTGGTCCCTTCGGAGTTGAGATCTGCGATAGCCTTGGTGTTGGAGTATATGTCTGAATATCTCATTGGCTGTAGGCCTGTTGACTCCGAAGGACTCAAGGATCTTCCTGAAACAGACTTCAGCCGCTGTTAGCGCCCTCTCTTCTGCATAGCCAGGGATGCCAAGTTTGGTGTCCGCTCTTTCCTTGGCCTCTCTTGCTGTCGATGATAGAGATAGAGTCCTGTTCAATAGCCTTTCGACCAAAGATCTTGTAAGTTGCTCAAGCTGTTCCGGGTCCAACCTTGCCGTTACCAATGGAGGTAGTAGGTCCTCCAGGAGACCACCTGCTTCGACTGCCTCCGTTTCTTCCGCTGCTGCCGCGTCTGCTGCTGCCACCGCTGCGATTGCGGCCAGTTGAGCTCTGGTTGGTGGCGCCATGGTGTTGTTTTGGAGTACGTTGTAGGAATTAGGCTTGTAATATGAAGGTTGTTAGCTTTTGCTTTCGTGAGGAAGCAGTAATTGTGATTTTCTTAGTTTTGCAGCAATTTGTGGAGTATTTTCTTTTCCACTCGCTTTTGCTAGTAAACAGGCTCATTTCCACGGTGTGAGGAATGATTCCTATCCGAACTTGAATTTTCAGTTCCCCAATACTTAAGCTCAATTGTTGTTTCCCTTTTATCGAAACGGTATCGAATATTTGTTCCTCTCTTACCAAATAATTGGTTTGGCATTTTTTGTCATTTCTATTTTTTGAGTATGTGTTTACCCAATACTGGGTATGTAGATTACCTCGGCTGGTTTTGTCATCATATCATTTGTATACGTGTGAGTATACTTGAGCTCCTTTCTTTAGGAATTAAATTTGACTCCCATTTTATTTGTTTTCAAGGTCACGTTCTCAAGGTCACGTGTCTCTCTTTATTAACGGTTCTTTTGTAGCCGTTATGTGATTCCTAGTACTGAACACACGTAGACCACATTATTTCCAGCCGGTGATTGGCTGTGGTAGTTTTGACACGTCCCTTTGCTATCCCCACCGATGGGGATCTCTTGCAAGTGTCTCCTTTCATAGGTGAATAACAATCTTTTGGTGTTCTTTTCTCCCTTACAAACCTCAGTAGAAGCCACAGGTATTAGCCTGGTGTGCTCTGCTGCGCTGGTGTTGTTAACCTTCTAAGCGCCTGAGTCTCTTCTGTTGGAGAGGGTCTTTAACGTCCGGCCTTTGGCTTCGGACGGTGATTAGCCAATGATCAGTCGGCAATCAGCTTTCATTTGTGACCCAGACTCTTTGAGTCCATTTGGGTCTGATAAACTTTAGTTTTGCTCCCGTGAGCTTATTACTTCACTAACACGTTTACGCGTGTAATCTACTAGGTAGGTCTAGTAGTATTCAGTGATTTCAAGTATTATTATTTAGATTTGTGAGTGTTTTCATATAAGATGATTTCTTGGATTGAACCTCTATTGGTGCACTATTAGCGCACCTTTAGTACTGTTAGCGATTTGGCGAGTCAGCTTGCTTATTTGCCTGTTAGTCGTACGTGTGTTGGTGTTTCTCATTCGTGTATATCTCCGAATATCCGTACATCTGTACGTTTGTTTTAAACAGGAATTGGATGACTGTACGCTCCAAAAAACGGAAAAGGACATTTCGTGCAACGCCGTTGCAGAAAATGGAAAAACCCAAAATACACATGAAAAAGGGGGTACCTCAAAAACCATAAATACACAACTTTTCAAAAAACAATTTACAAGTTCTCCCCCAAAAAAGAAAAAAGCATTTTCTGCAACAACGTTGCAGAATAGTGGAAAAATGAAAAATACACAAATCAATTTAAGTCCAAATATGACTGATAATATACTTGTCCGTTCAATTCATGTACTGTTTTTGCCATCTTTTACTATTGATTCTAAATTCTTCTTTTCCAATGCAGCCATTGTCTCACCAAAATTAAACAACCATAGCTCACGATTTCTCAGGACAAAGTATTGGTCAGAACTACCATGGTTTCGAACAACGGCAGCTTTGGACTCAATCATGTTGCAGTCAAACAAATACAATTTGTTCCGCAACTCACCTTGCTTTACCAATGCGTGATGGTGTTTTTTTCCTTCATCCCTCTTGCTCGGTATGGGGTCTGCAGAAACAAAGCAACAAGCGACAGCGTAATAACCATTGTGCACTAATTCGAAACCACTAACGGAGCTTCCCACGGGGAAAGGACCTTCGAGGTAAAGCAGCCACAGAATGTGACGGGGATAAGCTTGCAGTCCACGTCCATCAAGGAGGTCGAGTTGAAAATTTTCCCAGTCATACCATACATTGGACAATTGTCCAGAATCAGACTTAAATGATGGATGGGCACAAAATAGTAATTTCATCTCATGATATTTGTCATACCTCTTGTGCTCTGTGGTTCCAAAAAGCGTGCTTGTGCCCACAGCCGGAAGGACCACATTGCAACATAATTTGAGAACATCCAACGGAAACCAGGGTACACTTGCGCTTTTTTTCATCCCACTTCATGTAAGGGAGACCATTCATCACATCAATCCAAAACAAAGACCCAGCTGACCAACCACTCTCCTTAGGATGATTTGGTCCTGTTATGGATCTATGTTCAAACAAATCAAATTCACTGTCAAGTCAATCAATAGTATGATACTCCATCACTTCTTGCTTGCAAGTTTGCTTGATTAGTGTGGACTTGTTTCATTGGGTTCTCTTAGCAGGAGCCTTCACTTCAGTTTTATGATTGCTCTCACTCGCAGCAGTGTCCAATCCAGTTGGAGGACCAAACAATCTCACGTAGTACTGTGATAAATGAAAATACATGTGATTCTTCACCAGATTGTTACCCTCTCCCTTATTTTGTTGCAGATTGTTATTTATACAGTTGATGAAAAGAAACACCTTTCTTGTCTTGTTTGAAAACCTCGTCAAACGTTCCAGCGTATTTTAGAAACTCTTCCATACCCAACAACAACTCAATGGCGTAAATACATCGGTCAATTTTGTCTTCACACTTTCTGCTCTTGTTCTCAAGATTGGATGGCGTCTTTTGAGACAACAGCAATTGACGACCTCCAGCAGACAGAAGTGACAGCATCTGAATATAAAGCATTCCAATGTACTGGTTCCCCTCCTTCTTTGCTGTATGTATTGATTCTGAAAAATTGGTTTGTGGGAAGTCACGATTAGATTGCCTCTGAACAGCAGCACCGCAGTAACTGGCTAACCTTTCCATCTAACCAAGAAGCCGCTGCTTATTGCCTAAAAAATCCTCGCAGAACGTCTCGGCTGCACGCTTTGCACAACCAAGTTGGTGCATATGGAGTCTCTCTCCGGGCAACGGTAGATGAATATTATGTGGGTTTTCCCCAAAATCAAGATCATAAAAAGCGTTGCCATTATGTACACCGTGGTGAGAGATGTTTTTGAAATACTGTTCAACATTCACTCCGTCGTCAACCATTGGAGCAGTAAAATCAGATATATTCCAGAGCCGAATGGATTGATACTTGTCCCCATTTTGGTGATTAGATATCTACATGATACCACTTTTAACTGAAACGGGAACCTTCAAAACATTCACACGAGCGTTAATACCAAGTGCTCTGTGACAATTACAATGCCTACAGATCATCTTTGAATTCGACGTTTGATAATGTCCACAAAGTTGGTCGTGCTGGGGAGTATCACCTATGAAATAAGCAACCACAAATTTCATTCAAACCGACCATTTCTTCTTGTTCCACGGCAAATTAGACCATTCAATACCATCCGTTTGGTTGCAGGCATCTTTCAAAGATGAAAGAGCCAAACAAATGCCAGAGTGAAGATTGTTCACATTGTCAATTGATTTGGCACCTTTATCACCTGGACATATTGGGTGATAATATATAGCCTCCCAGGCATCCGGCCGGGAGTTCTGAGTTAGGGTGTTGAATATGCCAAGAGTCATGTTCAGTGGGGTGAGAGTGGTTTGACCACTATTGTCAATTGCAATTCCATCCATGTAGAGAATAATAGGAACCAGAATTTCATTCGATTCGGATTTGCATCTCTTCTCCCAAGTGTTGATCCACCATTCACCATGATAGAGTTTGTCAATATCAATATTACCTTGAAGTTCTGGATAACGGACTGGTAAGGTGGGGTCTTCAGCATGGGGGAAAGACAGATTGTCTTCCTTCACCAAAGTCATATTCGTTAATAGGGAATGAAGTGCTTTTTGGAACGGCCAAACGTAGATTTGTTTACAACCGGAAACATCAGCACTCTTTGATTTCTTAGAACACCAGTCAATAAGATGAGGTTCAAACCCATCGCCTTTTATTTCAGGCACAGTGGTGGAAATCTCCTTCATGACACTTGCCCTGGTCTTTATGAGATTGCCTTTGAGTCCATGAAAATAAATTAAGACACACCGATTCGATAGCCCATTCATACAATTCCTTCTCGGCAACAAATGGTATGCTATGATTTCACATTATTCTCATTAACTTGATCTTGACCTTCAATTTGTCAGATATGTTCCTTCCTATATTGGGTGTCGTAATTGCCGTGTTTGAATCACGATGGGAATCGTCAACATCAATGTTGTTGCCTTCTTCATCATTGACACTCAAAGAGTGGGGGGCCTCTGTGCTCTCACTTCCTTCTTCCTCATTGTCATTGTTAGGAAAGAAAAAATTGTCATCGGAAACAGAATCATTGTCATCCTCAATGTTTGTTAATTCCGGACCAATCAAGGCACGCCCAATCAGTTTGACAGAAGGGTCGTACATACCTTGATTGTCAAGAACCTCTGGTAATGCGCTGCCACTACTCTGTGGACCATTACGGGTGTTCGTTAGACCTAATTGTTGAGTAGCATCCTCAAGCTTCTTCGATTTTCTAATAAATAAGGAAGATGCAAAATCATCTACCCCCAAACACCAGTAGTAATAAGAATAACATGTACCCGGATTACGTCTAATATGGTCCAGAAGACCGGGAGAAACAGCTACTCCCATATGCTTCCTTCATCTTGCTGTAAACAAGGGGGATTTCTTCTTCTTGGTAACCTTCTTCTTTCCGTAACCAGTAGTGATCAGAGGAGAGTCCCAGTAGCAACGTACACAATATACCTGATTTTTGGGGGTGCGGTGGACCATCGTTACTACTAATGTTGTACGATAGCCAGTAATAGCAATAAAAATGAGGAACCGATTGAGATTGAGAAATTGCGACCATGCACTGTTTGTTTCAGGCATAAAATTCAGTAACATGCCACTAATTCGGAAACAGATGCCAGTTGGGTAGGAAAATGCAATGTGCATCAAAATATTATGAGTTTGACATTAATTTCAATAAATAGGGTGAAATTACAAAGGGGGACCAGTGGAGTTCGGCCCAAATATGCGCGTGATTCTGAAAGAACCCCGAATCTCGTTTGTGTGACGTGTTATGTGTACTCATTTGAAGACACATATGGGTTCCAAGTGTTTACTTATCGATCAGGTCTTTGTTTGGATTGTTTAACCTGTTTCGTTTGTAGTCTTAGTGGAATCGTTTTTACCACTTAAGGGTTTCCAAGTAGTGGAGGTGATTCTAAGCCTGATCGTACCTCTGTTTCGCTTACCGTAGTGTTTCTACGGTGTTTCTGTTGCGTATTTTTTTTACCGACAACAACTACGCATTTCACATCCAGTAGTACTACAAGTAGGTTGGCTACTCTTATTTTCACATCGCATCGCCTTCCCTGCTACACGATAGTGTGTACGAGGATAGTGGCAGTTACATAATCAGTGATATATTCAAGTAGTTTCTAAAATTGTGAGCATTAGGATTAAAATAGCAATATCCGGATCGCACCTCTATTCGACCCTCTTTATTAGTCGTCTTGAGCATGTGCGTTGAGTCTGAAGTGAGTTGTATAAATAGTCATTATCTCTTGGCCGGTTGCCACGGGTGATTCATTTAGCCTGTCAGTTGTACGTCACAGTCTGTCCGTACGTGCTAACCGCGTGATTCCTAGAGCCCCCATGTCTTTGTGGTAGTATCATACTAGTAGAAGATACCCATCCCGCGGATCTCATTTTTCTTTCTCATCAACACCATCGCGCCACATGCATCTCATGGCCAGTTCAATTAAGAACCTAGCTCCACTCATTAGCTTAGTGAGCAAATCAGCAATATTTGACTCGCCTCGCTCCTTCTTTGCAATCCAAATACTTCCTGCTGCTATGCACTCCCTTGCCTTGTGATAAGCAACACTACTATGCTTCTTCTTACAAGGGCTTTCTGGCCGCGTGGTATTTTTTTGACCAATTCATTGTCACAGTAAACATTGGTAGGGCCTTCTATTGGTATGCTCATCATCCAAAGCTTGTACCTGAGCCCTTCGACCATCTCTATTGCTATTCTTAGCGCGACAATTTCTGAACCAAATGTAGACATCTCAACGATGATTTGTCTCTTAGAGAACCACAAAATAGGTGCTCTGTTAACAAAGATAATGATCCCTGTATGAGATCTTCTGGTAGCCTTGCAGCCTGCATGGTCTGCGTCCACAAAACATGTCGTAATAACGCCCCTTCCACGTGGCTCGGGCATATCTGGAGGCTGTAATTCTTTTGCTTCTGGATAGAATTCACTCCAGTCACATGTTTGAAGAATTGATTCATCCACTTCCAGGACTGATGTATCAAATACCAACTTTGATTTGCTGTAATTCTTTAAGTATGCAAACAGATAGAACAATTGGTTGAGATGACCTTCCCGTGCTTGAGCGAGATATCAGGATATAAGTGACACAGGCATAATAATATCCAATCAACCCAACTCGCATATCCACTGGAGCAATCAAATCTTGATAATAGTTCTGCTTCTCCGGTCGAGTTCTGGAGATGCGTCTATCTCAAGCCTATACTCAGAGCTGAGAGGGGATCTTGCGGTCTTTGGCAATACTTTAAACAAATATTTGTCAGTTAATAGTTCCTCTTCAACCAACTTGATAGCCTTTGAAGTGTACTTGGAAGAAGCCATGGACCAATATGGAGTACCATTGATGTAGGTCTTCCCAATATCGGCCCCTACATAGAAAGAAGGTTCTTTGACGGTCCCATTCTTCAGCTTGAATTGCCTCTCAATTGCATCCATTTGGAACTTGAGGTCCATTCCACACACAAGGATATCATCGATATATACCACACAATATTTGTAGCGGCTTGAATGCCAATCAAAGGTGCACATCAGGATCATCTTTGCAAGATACATAACCAAGCTCCCTTAAGTGAATCGCCAAGTGCTGGGATCTAAATGATGCCCCCGCAACTGGGAGCCCATATAATGCCCTCACAATCTTGCAGGGCCTTCCACATAATTCATGAGAGAAGCCCTGTGTCTCTGTAGCAATTGTGAAGTACTTTTCCTTGATAGGTGCTGTTAAATCAGCATTCTGTATGTCTGCACTGAGCACATCTAGGTTGTTAAGTGCTGCCACCAGGAAGAACAATTGAACTGAATCCCTGCTGGGTACACTTAAGTAGGTATATTCGTTGGAGATTTCCGGGCCTTTGTGGCCGACACCGACCAGTTGGACTTTCTGAGTCAAATCAATCTTGACATCAAAAACCATGTGCATAGTAATTTTGGTATGCCCCACTGGGACCTTGTCCTCCTCATTGAATTTGAAGGCAATAGAACTGTTCTTCATTTCTTTTGCGATAGCCCAAGCCCAGTGATTGGTCCCCGTCTGTTCGTCAATGGCCTTTGCTTCGGCAATGGCATAGATAGCTGTTTCGACAGGGAAGCTTTCCTTCATATCACTCAGCTTTGCCAACGATGTGGTGCCATCTTTCCAACTGATAAGCAACCTCCATCCCTTGGTTGTTGGCTTGGTTCTAGTTTGTCCGGACTTGGTTATATAAGTAGCCTGCTTGATGGATAGGGCCTCCTCATCCTTCTCAAAGTTGAGGATTTCATTCAAAAGACAATATATGCGCCCTTCATTGTCCACAGAGGAATATATACTTTCAGCAAGCGTATTTGCCGTGTAGATCTCGATGGAACCATCCGGCATAGAGACCTCATATGTCCTTGAATCTAGGAGTGAATTGTTGTTCATTTCTCCAATCAACATCTCATTTGCATCCCTGCCCCGATTCTTAACTAGTCCCCAGATCCGTTGGTCCCCTATCTGGAGTAACACTTCACTTCTGAGATATTCGTCAAGATCTTTCTTGTCGGTCAAGTCATCGACATCCGGAGAAGATTCCTCAGCTTTGGTCATAAGTACTTCGTCCTTGCCCTCATATTTACCATCAAATAGGCCCAAGGGTGGTCCGCCAAGTTCTTTCTCCAGATAAGTATTGGAAAAATTAACCTGGTCACCTATCTTTGCATTGATCTCTTTGTTGTGTGCTTCCAACTGCGATAGGATATCCAGGTGCCTCCATTCTTCCTCAGATATTGCCCAAGTGCTGTTTGTTATGTGAACCTTTCCGGTCTTGAATAGTATATAGTGGCAGCAGTCACCGCCACCAAAAGTATCTCCACATGGGCCCAGCCAACAGCCCAACAGGTCTCTTTTCCCATTCAGGTCGTAACACCAAATAAAGTCATAGAAGTCATGGATCATATGTAGAGTGATATCTGGAGTGTATCCATGGACCAACTCAAAGCTAGTCCTCCCCATTGAAGAGGGGTCACTTGAAGCCATAAGATTCATCCGTCCAGCTGCTAGCATCCCACAGAAGGTCCAACACCTTCTGGGACTGACCTTCTTAGAAGTCATCCATCAAATAGGCCTCCTCAAGTCCCCAGCACTTCTTTTGGCTGTATTCTGCCACCAACAGTGGGGCTGAATGTATGTTTGGCAAATGCAATACTCCGACTGGAGCTTGCTCCAACCGGTCTTGTGGGTCTCGTGACCTCCTTGGGCCTTTGCGCTATCAGTAACAAGATGTTCCGGGATCCCTACTTCACTTATAAAGCAAGATAAGCCATGATGACACCTGACTTCCCCTCTGACAGGATAGAAGGCCATATAGACTTTCCCATTTGTGAACACCTGAGCCGCCGTATCATTTTGGATGATGCTTGGTACCTTGAACTTTATAGTATCAGCATACCATTTCCCCTCGAGGATTCTTCTGTTCCACCACTTCTGTGTCTTTAGCCTTCTGGTGATAGGCTGGAACAGGTGTGGTATGCCATATTGTGAGGTCACTCTGATAGTAGCCTTGGCTCTTTTCTCACTGATATTCCACATTTTGGCAATATCCTTGGAATCATATCTATCGACCTTGGCAGGGATCTTTATTGGAGGTCCCCATTGTCCCCTCCAGATGATAACCTGCTTGTCTAAAGACATTTCTTGGTCAATGACATCTTGCTGCCGCCTTAGTAGCTCCCTTTCCTTGGTTCTAGCTTTGGCTTCCTGTTGAATAGCAAGCTCAGCTTTGGATAATGAGGATGGAGTGTCAGATAATGAAGGCTTGGTGGAAACATCAGAAATTGTAGAATTTGCTGAATTTGGAAGATTTTCTTGGTCCCCGGTGGTTCCAGCAAGGGCTGAAATCAGTCATGTGGAGACATCCAGTTGGAGTATAGCCTGTCCGTTGAGTTTGACCCGTGCAAACGGAGGCCAGATGGAGTAATTGGTACTTGTCATATCCAACGCCAAGCGGCTCTGGGTGAACCATGGATGAATAGGTGAAGGGAGTCCCACAAGCCGGCAAGTACCCTGAGAGGGCTATAATGACTTGCGGGAACGAGGCATTTGAGGCATTTTCTTCTTCAGAAAAGTGTGAAGCTTAGGGATCCCACATGTGCGTATCAGTAGCCAGCACGTGCTCGCAGTTGGCCAGCTTGTTCCTGGTGGGCTTGCAGGAGTCAAAGTAGGATATGACCCCATCGACTCAGAGAGGAGTAAAGAGCTATGTGTCATCTGATCGTAGAGTAATCCCGTGTGTGGAAGTAGAATCATATCTTCTGGGAGTATCCTCAACCTTGTTGGAGTTACAATCCTGGACTTGATTTGGACATATCAGGCTGTGCTGGAGTGTGTCCCCAAAAGAAAGAGCTTGCCCAAACACCAAGATACATATGACGTCATCCATTGGATCAGTTCATGCTGTAGAACAACGGTCAATGGGAACATTTCAAGAGGTGAGTAAGTGTCTGAAAATGGTGCAACATCAACGTAGGTCAATATTGAATCCAATGGATCAAGTAATACCATATTGGATCCTGCAGCTGTTGTATCTGTGTGACTGTCCAACTCGCACCGATTGGCAGTAGCGGAGGATGGCATGCCCACACTTTTGATATAGACAACCAGCCGGCCTACCTGGGATAGAATCAACAGGCCCCGGCCGGTGTATCACTCCTGCTGAGCCTTCTTTTTCTTGTGAGTATGGCTACCAAACTGGTCCCTGGCAGATTTTTCAGAATTCCCTCCCTGAGAAGCGATGGAGAAGACGCTGGCCTGCTTGCTGCCGCTCGTCGAACTCCTTGAACTTGGTCATAGTCGTGAGTGTGCCGGGGAGTGTTAGTTCCCCGGCAGCAGTATTGATATCGTCTTCTTTTAGAGATCGGAGCCTTTCTCTGGTATTTTCTTCTGCCTGCGAGTCAGCCATCTAGCCTAGTGGAGTAGCCTTGGCGCCTATGAGTGGCTGGAATTCAATCCAAGCCACAAAAAGCTTGAGCCGGTCAGCAAAGACTCTACCAATGTAGATTTGACTTGGATCCGGACAATAGTTGTGCTTGTTCTTGTTGAGCCAATTCACCTGTGACTTGATGGAGGATTGCTCCAGATCCCAGAGAGACTTGGTGTCAGAGTACCCGTTTTGAAACATTTCATTGGCAGTGGTCCTATTGAGCCCAAATGACTTACCGGTAGGCAGGCAATCAATCTTAACCCGGGTGGGTGGATACTTGTAATTACAGACACCGGTACCGGTAATTACTATATGTAATCACCCCTCCTCCGATTTGGTTGGCATGACTCGTCCCCTCTCTAAAGAAAAACTCTCTTAAGAAAAATCCAAGGCGCGTGCGCCGAGGATTTTTCTTAAGAGAGTTTTTCTTTAGAGAGGGGACGAGTCGTGCCAACCAATTCGACTCCGAGTAGTATTCAGGGGGGGGAGGGGTGTTACAAGCTGCTTGTTTACGAGGCCCCCCGGGCCGAGGAAACAAGCAGCTTGTAACCCCCCCCCCCCCCCTGAATACTACGAGGAGGAGAGCAAGGAGGAGGGGTGATTAGGTATGTAATACCATGGTCGTAAGGGAGAGCACAAAGGGAAGGAGGGGGGGGAGCTTCTTGTTGCTAGGGACCGATGCTTGCTCTTTGTTGTTGCTGTAGGGGCCAGCGAGCACCCGTTGCTCTTTGTTGTACTACCGGTAGCTGCAGTTTCGCTGGGGGGACAAGGATAAACCTGCTCTCCCCACGGTCCCACGTGTTGTATGTGTGAAAAATTACTTTAGTACTGTTTTCC
This sequence comes from Pseudo-nitzschia multiseries, assembly GCA_037355745.1. Taxonomy (NCBI): domain Eukaryota; phylum Bacillariophyta; class Bacillariophyceae; order Bacillariales; family Bacillariaceae; genus Pseudo-nitzschia; species Pseudo-nitzschia multiseries. The sequence goes on from CM074783.1 coordinate 16,641,179, forward strand.
CCTACTAAAGTAATTTTCCGGACTCCGTGTTAACCAATCAAAAAGTATTTTCAGACATTTTTCACACACAACTCCGTGTGTTAAGCAAGTAAGTATTGCTCAACACACGGAGTTGTGTGTGAAAATCTCCAAAAATTACTTTAGTAATTTTTGACACATACAACACGGTGGACTGCGGGCAAGGGGGATCCACTTGCTCAACACTACAAAGAGGGTACTAACTCACGGGATTAAGCAGCAGCACGACAAGATTGATTGATTCTTTGACACAACTTGTGTAGAATCTGGTAGAATCCCTACTAGATCCTGGATTTTGGAAACTTCCCTGTACAGTAGTAGCATCTAGTAGTATCTCTACTAAGTCCTTGATTTTAGAAACTTAATCACGCATATATTTTCAGCCGTTCTTACCATTCAGAAGTATTTTTAGTGTTTTGTCTTAAGTAACTTAGCATTTTTAAGCGTTTGTCACATTACAATACCAACTCCGGGTGTTGCTGAGCAATACATATGGCAAAGAGGGAACTAACATGGGATTACCAACAGTTGCAACAGGGAATTCGCTTATTTGATTCCTTCACATTGTGTAGAATCAAGTACAATCCCTACTACAACCTTGATTTCTCGCTGTTTTTTCCCCGTTGTAATTCATTATTTCAAAGTCAACCACTTTGTAAAAGCAATTTGCAACAGTGAACACCCCCCCCCCCCCCCCCCCCCCCCCCCGCCGCCGCTCCCCCGACCATGGGAATAGACCCTTTTCGCTGCTTCCTAGTATCCTATTACAACAACAGTGCCCAAGCAACCCATTCTATGCCGGTCCTTTGTTTGCCGGAAGGTGAGTCGTCGTTGCCATCACCGTCATCGTCAACAGTCATTTGTTTATTCCTCTCTCACGACACTCTTCTTCTTTTTGCTTCTTTTGACCATGGGAATAGCCCCTTCCAGCAACCATGCTGGTTCGAACAATTCCACCCTGAAAGAGCAAGGCTGCTTCAGCTCCTCAGTCTCAATCTTCTGCCCCAGCTCAAGATCTTTGGAGCCGGTCTAATGCTCAAGATCTTTGGTCTCGGACTAGTACTAGGTCATCTACCAACGCAACAGCACCATCTACGGACGCGACAACAGCCGCAACAGCAACAACGCAACAACAATCTGGGTGGTGTAGCAGCCAGGAAGTCTACATTGAAAGCCTAGGTTTAGTATCGTCATATTATGCCCTTGCTGCGTGGGTTACTCTTTTTTGTATACAAATTTAATTTGTGTTACATAAGAGTACAGGGCTATACCATTATTATAGACCCACAGCAGCTTTATCATAGGATGACCTCTGCTTGAAAACTATTGGGCCCGCTTCTTCTTCAATCCCGGCGGTTGCTCCTTTGGCGCCAACTACTGCTGCTGGACCGGCCGCTGCGGAACATGTCGGTGCTGCTACTCCGGCTGCTTCTGAAGACGACGTCATTCCTACTACTCAATCTACAAGCACTGCGCTGCTCCGATCTAGGGGATTGGTGAATCCAGCACGGCATCTGAACTACAACAAGCACTGCGCTGCTTCAATCTAGGGGACTGCTGTATCCATGGCGTTTGAATTACAAGCACTGCCTTGGATAATTGTATTCGATACGAGCGGCGATATGAGCGCTGCTGTACAAGACGCGATCCCCCCCTTGTACCCGATCCTGCCCAGCAGACTCAATATTCATCATGACTTGCTCTCTAGCAAGAAATAGGTCTACAGACTAATTCTAGCTCTTTTTTTGGAATATACCCTGGTCCCTAGTCTGTTGTCTATTAGTCTGTTCTGGGAGTATCAAAACTAGTAGTGCTACCAGTAGGTGAAGAGTGCTCAAAATACGACTGGAATTCACGACAGAAATACTACTACTACGGTACGGTACTAGTACAGAGGAGTAACACTACTAGAAATCACGTACCAATACTACGGAGTATTTTAGAAGCTACTAGTACTACTAGTAACAATAAATCACGCATCCGGCACCTATTTTGCTATTTACTTAAGTATCATGCCATTATCGGAGCAGAAAACACTACTAGAAATCGTGTAGCATTTCTACGGCATATTTTCGAAATTACTTTAGTATCATGCCATTGTCAGAGCAGAAACCACTACTAGAAATCGTGTAGCATTTCTACGGCATATTTTGGAAATTACTAAAGTATCATGCCATTGTTGGAGCAGAAAACACTTCTAGAAATTGTGTAGCAATTCTACGGCATATTTTTGAAATTACTTAAGTAACACCCCCTCCCCGCACCTTTTTGGCGCCCGTTGAGTCTGTTTTAAATCCGTGAGTCCCTTTTTTTAATTTTACTTAGGCAGCGTTTTAGCGAGTGCACGTGCTCTCCCGTGCGAGCCATGATATTACGAATATACCGATATTGGGCAAGAGCCTGAAAATAGGTTTTTAAAATTTGCGTCGGCCTCGGCCCCTGTCAAAAATTTGGCGATTATTGCTATTGGGCCTACCCGTAGGTATTTTACCTGCTGTTTATGTTCTGCTGGACCTCAGTGTCGGTTTAAAAAATTAGTATCCTCACCTTTGAGCCTGGTGATAGGTTCCCCTGCCTCCTTTTCCACGCGTAATTTTTTCCGTAATTTTTTCTGGCTTATATTCGTTCCACCCATGTATTTTATTTTTGTAACGTTTTATCGCTATCATTAATTTCGGTCCAATGTCTGTTTTAGCTGCTAAATTTTTTTAGTCTATATTTCTCCCCCCCCCCCCCCCCCCCCCCCCCCTTTCATCGTCGGTCCTTTATTTTTCTGTACTTTGTACCGTACTTTTTCCCCGATTCACATCCTATCATTCATTCATGGTACACCGGTTTATTACTCATTTTATTTTCCGACGTATCCTTTTCTGCATTGAGCAAAGTTTCCGATGATCAATTTGTCGACTTCCGATCATAAACCCGTTAAGTCATGGTCGCCCATGTCATTACAGCAATTCCGCAATCGGCCTCCGGTTTTTTCCTCCTCCACAGACAATTTGCTTGACTCTCTCGGAGCATACTGCTTCAATCGGTGGGGATTTAAGATCACCACCTTTCATAGAACAAACTACCGCTCCCACCGTACCAATCATTCTTTTAAGTGCGTGTGTTGCAATCTTGAGATCAGAGTCGTCTGTTCAAGTCATGATGCACCTTTCCAGACTCGGAAGAACCGGACGGATTCCGATTCTACTTTTTGGTGGTTGGACGAAACTCTTTTCCCAACTTTCGATCAACATTGTTGTCTCCATCAGACGTTACCCTCGATAAAGGAACAAATTTATTTAACTCATTTCCCTCCATTCCAGCAATTTATGTCCAAATGTATGATGAATAGCCCATCTCCCGATGACACTTCCCAAAAAAGTCTGTATAATTGGTTTCTAGTATCTGGTCTCACTTCCACTTCCAAACCGAGGCAGGTTAAAAAGATGCTACATCGATCTCAAAATGCGTGTTTTGAATACATGCTCAAATCTTTACCCAATCAACAATCATGCACCCACTCAACCTGGATGCAGGCATTTGCCTTCAAGAATCCTGAAGCCACTGTTATTCTTCAGACTGACACCGAAAATCGGTTCTATAGATGTTTTGTTGCTACCCCAATCGCTTCTGGGAAATATTTCGGGAAATTAACTACTCCAGTGTTTGTCGGTGATTGCTTCTATTACAAAGAACATAATTATGATGGTGTATGTTTTGTTCTTGTAACCAAGACTAGTTACGGCGACACAATACCTCTTGCGTGAGCTATCATTCCTGCGGAAAAGACTTCTGAATTATCTTGGGTTATACAGTGTTGTTGGAAACATGGCACCCCCGTTGACTTGTATACATTTTTCACCGACCAAGGTCCATTAGTAGCTACATTCGAAGCCTTTTTTCATCAATTTGGAATCTCCTTTTTGGTGTCGTTGTGTCTCCAACATCTCACAAGATCTGTTAGATCCAAACACGACCGTTTATTTACTAACTACAAATCCGGTGGTAGTGAAGGGGTCGAATCCTACAACACTTGGGTTGCTTCCTCTCAACAAACAATTACTCGATACATGCTTGCTTTGTCCGATTCAACATCCAGCAGCGATTCCTTCTTCCAAAATCTTATCAGTTTATATTCCGCCCTACTCGATCTCAACAACAATCCTCTTACTAAGCATTGTGCCGATGTCATTTTGTACCTTTTGAAGTATGATCCAAAGCTTTGGACTGTTTTTGCCAACAGTGAGGGCTTTGACAAAAATATACACCAAGCCAATTCCCGTATTGTTGCCGGGCAATTCTTTTTCTTAAAAGAGCTTCATTCTCTTTTCCAATCCAATTCCCATGTTGAACAATCAATGATCAACGCCGCTTCTTTGATTGCTAAAGATTTCACTCTCAAATTCCGTTACCAGAAACTTTCTCCATCGGATCCAAGTAAAAGATCGCTCCGCATGGGTTTCAAACGCACCAATTTAGCCGAAACTGTTGCTGGCCAACTCCTAGCCTCAAACAAACGTAGAAAACCACCTCACTGGACCAATGTCGCCTTTGCTTCTCTGTATAATGATTCTGTTTCCAAGCTTATGTCAAAGGTTGGTATTCAATGTGCCGCTAAATCTACTCAACAATCATCTACTTTATCTTCCATTGGACAAATGATTAATCATTTCAACAGCAAAGAAGTCAATGTGGTTACATATGTTCCTGATGGCCAACCTTCGTTTGTTGAAAATCATTACGGAGTAGATGGTGTTTCTGTTGTTTTGAAGCGCGAAGACGACTCAACAACCCATCGAATTGTTTTCAAATGGAATCATTGTTCGAATTACAAATATCCGGATAGAAACCGGCATGAGTTTGAGCAAGATATTATGGCCGCCCGCAATATTCTTAACTTCACTACTTCCTGCACTCGACATGTTGAATTCATGCAGATGAGGTCTTCTATTTGTGCATGTTTTCCCATCATTTTTGACTTTGCCAAAAGACATCCATATTGGCCTTTACCTTTGACTATTCCCGTACCTGGGTTGGTGGAAGGTTTGGTTTACCACGAGTCCTGTTTGTCCCTATGTTCACGTCAGCTCATCAACAAGGCTATTCCGCCCCGTACGCAGTCCAATCCCTTCACTTCCACTTCTACGTTATTGGAATTGCATTTGCCAACAACAATTGACACACAGAACCTTTATTGCCCGATACACATGCTGCCCGCACCTCGCTATTCGGATTCCACCAATTCAAAAGGAAAACGTATAACTTCCAAAGGAGAGTTAACAACTTTTCGTAACTCCAGTCGTCGTCCTCGGAATAGGAGAGCCTCTGCTTATACTTCCGGTGCTCAAATCAATCGTCCTTATCATCTCAAGAAACAGACTAAAATTGACCGGGAACATATCCATCATCAAAACACGGTTGACGGTAATCTGGACAGGTCTGGTATCAAAACATTGGACAAGCTAACAAATATCAACCCCAATCAGACTGGATTAATAAACTGAGCAACATCTAACTTTTGTCCACTATCGGATATTAAGCCTGGTGATTTCATCATTTATCATGTCAGCATTTCAGGCCAAGAACTCTGTTACTCCCCAAATCCAGATTCTTTTCCATTTGACCTCCAACCCTTCTCCCTCCAGACCAATTCCACTAGTTGGTCTAATGGATTGCGCGACAGAATTTCGCTCAACGAATACGACTGATTCTTCTTTGATGAAAGTAACTTTGGTGACTCTATGGATGGTGGTGGTATTATTCTTCAGGACCAAGAATGTCTTACTTTTTCACTGAACAGTATCACGGACAGATTTGCCTCAACGCTACTTGGTGTTGATTTAACTTCTTTCAATGTTGACTTTCGATTCTCCGAAAAGCCTGATTTAAACTCACCGTCAAATCTTGGCGATGGATGTCCCCCTCCAGACAAGCCCGGAACCCACACACTCTCACGGAGGTTGTATGGTTCTATTAATTCACCAGTTTCACCGCACCTGCCAACATTAGATGACATTCAATTGGGTACCAGATCTACTGATGTGTGTTCAGTTCCTTCCCATGATTGTTCTAGTCCTTCGCTCACGTTAGATGAAATCTGTATGTGTGCCAAATCGACTGATGTTGCTTCGGTCAATTTATCTGCCAATACAGATGATATCAAAATGGCCGCCAAATCGCTTGTTGGTATTAAACCCCACCAAAATTGTACTCCTTCTATTGACAATGAGACACCAAAGTTATCCCAACCAATAGGAGAAGATTTGACACAGACATACCTACTGGACCCGCATTAATCCCATATGTCTCAATCTACCGAAGGTGCCATTCTTGCAATAATGGGAAGTGATTGTGATGAGAGTAATCAAACGCCATCAATCCCATCTAAACCAATGTCTCTAAATCTGGTACCTCCTACTGAATCTCGCTTGGTGTTTACTGATAGTGAGTCAGACGATAGTTTGCCCCCTCCTATATTTCCACCAAAGCATTCTGCCCATAGGTCTGTACTGACCACTAATGCACAGGACTCCAATCCTACCCAATCACTCGCATCCGCACCCAATGTTGTTGTTCCTGAGCCTGCACTAAAAAAAAAAGATTGTGCGAAAATGATACACACTATTTCAGTTGTACTCGGCAAGTCTTACGGTTCAGAAAAGAACAAAATAAAGGAAGTCTTGGAAAACATTGTTGTTGGCCATCGAAGTGTTTCCATTCAAGAGGCCCCCCAATTATCAACTACCGTTCGTGGATTACTCGACAACAAACAAGGTATCATGACACCGATCGCTCTGAATGTTATTGTTGATCTATTCAATCATCAGAGTATTCCGCCCAATTCTGTTAGACCCCGTTTCTTTTGCCACAACGCCATCTGTTGTGGTATTGTGAAACCATCCTACAAGATTAATTATGTATTAGAATATGATGAGGGCAAATCCTTTTGTCCCAACATAATCTATTTTCCGGTCTTCACATATTTGGATTCTGCAGGTACGAGGTTTCTTTGGAATTTAATAACGGTGTATCCCAGGCGTTTGAAGGTATTACCAATCTACCATCCAAAGTGTACTCTGAATGATATCCTATTACTGAATAAGTACACACAGAGTCTCATTGTTCACGTTCTAAACAAGGACAACTACCCAACCACACATCAATGGTCAAAGTTGGATAGTAAAACATATCTCTTATCAACTCTTCATCCTGAAGTTGATTCAAGTATATGTTTATTTTATGAAATGAAAAGACTTTCTTTCTCTTCCCTGACTACAAATACTGAAGAGGAACTACCTAGTCAGGTGAATAAGGTTTGCTACCAAGTGTCCTTGTCACTGTCTATTATACTTGAGAAATACATTACTCCAACGAGTATCCACCATCTTTTTGCAGACGATTCCTCAGGCCCAGCATCTTTCAACAAGCAGGACACACAAACCCAAGCACAAAAGACGTCCTATGGTTGACACTAAAAGGAACAGTATCAAACTTCCCCGGCAGAACTCAAAGAAAAAAGGCACAAAGCCCCAACCGATTATCGACACAAGAACCCTATCGGAGCGAATACCATTGCTCGCAGACTCTAAACTCGTGACAACCAAAGAGCTGAGAGCACTTCTTTTTGTTCTCGATATCTGCTACAGATCGAATATGAGCAAATTTTGTCTCAGGGAGTGAGTGAGTGGTGCCTTGTCCCAAGATAAGTTTTCTGATGCCGTTCATCGTTCAGAATCCAATGTAAAACGTGGCAAGTTCATCGTAACTGATAATCCTTCTACAGTCAGAGAAGACATCATGGGATCCAAACTGAAGAATCCATCTGTCCATATAAGTCAATACTGCAAAGCATCCAATTCCGATTTCAATAACTGCCAAAAAGGTGCTTTGCTATGTGCCAGTGGGTCTCACTGTTATTTTGGCGACCGAACAATTTGGTCTAACGACGTAAAAAAAAGGTGCCGTAATAAGGATTGCAAATTCTATTTCCATGGCCGTATTGATCAATTTTGCTCCGACGAATATGGATTCTGTTGGAGATGCGCTGGTAAGATGATTCACCGCCCATCCTCTACTTGTGTAATTTGCCATCGTGGTTTTAACCAACCCCCAATCACCGAAAAAGAAGACCGGAAATTTAAAACCGAGCTGGAGGAACTTGACGCATCTTTCTGTTCTGATTGTCTCGGTCAATTTTCATCCGTGGAGGAAAAACAAAGCTTTTGGGAACAGCGTCAACTTATTGACACAAAATACAATATTGAACGAGAAATTGCCTATGCTGAGTTATACCGCACGGAGGAACGATCTCACCCCTCCCCAAAAACAGATGAGGTGAGCTCAAACTCATCCGAATACATTACAGATTATGAGAGTCCTCCTTCGTCACCTCGACCAGGAATGGATACAGGCCCTATAACGTTCACTCGGAGTTCCAATCATTTCCAATACATACAAAGTAATGGTAGCCCTGCTAATGGAGAGATAACAAATCGATGCGACGTTACAGAAGCTTTGACAATAGAATGCCAAGATAAGAAACAAGCTACGTTTGTAATTAGGAAAACGGACAAGAATGTTTTCCTGATTGTTCACCCAGCAAATCCTGATATACGGATACCTATCTACAATTGTAAGATTGACTGGAGCCGCCCCAAACCAGAAAGAACCAAGGTTGGTGGATTGGACTTCAGTCTTGTGTCAATGGTAGGAAAGGTTTCCAAAAATTTCTTAAAAGACTTGGAAGAATCTATGAATGATAAATGGTCAGGTCCCTTTTTGCCCAAAACAATTCGACCTTGTTTTATCGAATCACGTCTTGGCAGTAATTGTCTTGTGGACGTAACTACAGAAATATATGGGTTCAGTGTTACTATAATTCAGTCAGAATACATCTGAAGTGCAACAGACAAGATAGAGAAACCACGATTTGAAATTGATAGTCGGACTTTTTACAACAGTGTTGACCTCTATGAGTATAAACAAGGATTGGCGATTGTTGACAAATGCGTTCTACGGTTAGGTACCTCCATCAAGGGTGATCAAAGGCTTGAAATCACACTACCACAAGCTGAAAAGATTTTAATGTCGCTTGTGATAGGTCATGCCTCGAAAAGCAATGTTGACATTGCCTACCATTCTTCTGCTGAAACTGATTTGAACTGTTATTCAATATGTTACTCTTCCAGTGGTTACTCTGAGGAACTATATCTTCCGCAACCAGATGAAAGGACACTGATGCGGATATATTTTCAGTGTGACCTAGCAGGCCTGTCTGCAATTTTATCATTTTTCAATAAGTGTCATGACAAATACTCTGAAAACCAAGGGTTGGATCCTGTTTTGATTGATAGAGAACTTGCTCACTGCTTTGGTGTTTTTCTTCATAGGCAGAAACATGCGAACAAACTCAACAAAACCCGGAGTTTTTCATCCAGGTTTTTGGGTCTACCTATATCTCAGCTTGTGATTGAAAAGGTTGCTAGAAAGTCATGGCCAATGTTTGTTGATATATTCAAGGAAGATAGAGCGAGAAACTACCTAACACTATACAACAGATCTTTTGCTACTGGTGTGCCAAAAACGTCGTGGGATAGCTACGAATCTTTTGTTGAAGATTATCGGTCTTTACATTTGTCGGCACCTGGAGATATGGCTGCTGCATGGTTGAGCGACTACACTATTTTGCTTTGGTGCTTCATGATGTCTATGTCTGCATCACCGACGGTACATATATTTTACCCGATATTCTACCAGTATTTATCAAGTGACAAGGAAGAATATAGGAAATCAATTAATTTTGACTTCACCATCAGCCCCAAAAGAAGATTATTCATTATCCCTATTAATTCGGGTGGATCACACTGGGCAGTGAATCTTGTGTTCCGTGGATCCAATGGACAATATTCCGCTATCCAATTAGATCCCATGGTTCCCAAGAGCAAGTTTCCTTTGGAGAAGGAAGTACTGCTTTTATCCGGTTTCTTCTCTACCGATACCGACCAAACCAATCCAGTAATACAAAAGAATCAATATCTTGAGATGTGTTTTTCCTCTTTTCCAACACAAAAAGACTCAATCAACTGCGGAGTGTTTGTCTGCTTCTACGTGTGCTGGATATCACAACATGGCAGTAAACTCTTATACGAACTTGACGAAGAACATGATGAAACATCGGCGGTTCTCTCTGCAACTGCAATTAGAAATGAATTCTGTTCATTTGTTTCTGCCATGTGCCCTGTCAAATTCCGAAAAGAGTATGCAAATTTCATCAAGGTACTCAGGCAGAAGTATAACCAATTAGGTATAGAGGGTGTAGAGGGGAAGATTACTGATGTGTTAACACATGATTATGGTGGTGATAATTCCGACTTGATAGACGTATGGACCGAAAACACAGAAAAACACACAACGGAGGATACTGAAGGGAAGTCGGCAACTAAAGTTTCAACGCCCTACAAAACAAAATCATCTACGGCTAACTCTGCGCAGAAATCCAAGTCCGGAATTACCAAAGTGGGTGTGTTGGTGAATCGGAAACCAGTTCATTCATTTCAGAAAAATAAAGGTAGACAGAATTTGGAACATCCAACAGAAACAGAGCTGACAGATTCAAAGACTCCCACGCACGAGACGTGTCCTACAGTAACAGAGCCAACAGGTTCAAAGATGACTACGACAGAATCGATGTCAACAGGTTCCAAGACGACCACGCCAGAGTCGATGTCAACAGAGTCACAATCTCCAGAAACATTGGATATAACGGTGGATAATAGGTATCTGGTAGACACTGTGGCAAAGGATAATCCAAAAGGCGATTCAACGGGAGCACCAAAGATTACACCCGGGAATAATTTGAAGGACACTAAATCACCTACAACTTTGTTGAACATTGAGTGTAGTACATCATCAAAGCAAAAGGAGCATACTGCAGAATGCGTAATAAAACGTAAAAGGAATGTTGCAGCAGTACCTAATGTTCCGACAAAAACAATTTGAAGGTCACTCCGACTGTCAATTCGGTTAAAAATAAAAGCAAATAAGTTTTTTTACTGGATAGCAACAAAAAATGTGTATTCATATGTAGGATTAGGTTTTGCCATGAAGCTTATTAGTACTATTTCACATGTCCCCATGCACCATGTGGGACGGGATAGTTGTTGTACTCCTCCAAATCTTCAGGTGATTTCCAACGTTTTTCGTAAAGATGGAGCCATTGCACAATGCTTCTCTTGTTTCCATCTTCTTTCTCCCTTTTCTGTTTGTTTGCAAATTGTTTGAGTTTTCGTTTTTCCTCTTAGATTGTTTTGTCGCTCTCTTCATAAATGAATTCCAATTGTCTTTAATCTCGTTGTTCTCTGGTTCTTTCTTTAGTTCCTTTACGTCATCGCTTTCTTCGATGTACCTTCTACGGTATTTTTCAATGATTGCCTCTTCAGTTGTTGTGCACCACTCGTTGAAACGGCTTTGCGTTCGTAGCTTAGGGGAGAAACGAAAATTAATTTCGCCGCCGTCATTGCCATCGCAAGGTTGACGACAATGACAATGACGTGACGACCAACTTGATCTAAGACAGATTTTAATCGTATGATTTTTTCTTTATTCAGGTTAAATCTTATGGTTACTTGCAACCAAAAAAAATGAGAGTTTGCTACCATAAAAATGAGCGCGCGCCACTAGATATTACTATTGCTTTTAGAAGAAGCATCTCATTTCCGTAAATAATTATTTGGGTACTGTTTTTAATGATTTTTAGTCGTAGCGTTTTGTACCAAGTCTACTTGTTAAAAACAGATTTTTTTAATATATTCTAGGTATTTTCCCCCCCCCCCCCCAACCCCCCCCCACATAAACTCCGTCTAGAAGGTTACGTTGTCAACTCTTAGGATTAGGGTTAGTGTTTAACGTTCAACTAACAACTCCACCAATTGAAACCTTGGCTTCAATACCTTCATCTTGAACGCTGATTGCGGTGTTGCAGCTTGTTTCCAAAACGAATTCCAGGCCTCCTTATTCTTACGGTTGGAGACTTTGTTTTTCGAATGCTTTTGTGAGTGTGCCATGTCCTCTTTGTGGATCTTTATTACTTCTGCAAAGGTGGCTGGATCCATGTAATGCCGTGTTGAATTTTTCTGTTTCTTATTGGAAGACACATGCTTGGATAATCTTCTTGTATGACACTTCACAACAACTACTTTTGGGCTTGAGACCAGACCGGACACACTGGTAGATGCGCTATTTTGTTTTCGTTGCGATAGAATGCTCCGCAGAACATTGTTGCTGTTGTTGTTCGGTTTTGTTGATGACATGATTCGACCCGGCATTCATTGAATTTGATTAAGGTAGGTAATATGTCGGAAGGGAAAGAGGAAAATAATTGGATTGCCACTCATACTTTGCCCTCGTGTGTTAAGAACACCAAAATATGGACCTGACAATAGGTTCTGAATAGCACCACTGACATAATTGGACCTGACAATAGGTTCTGAATAGCACGAATGACATAATTGGACCTGACAATAGGTTCTTATTAGCACGACTGTCATAATTGGACCTGACAATAGGTTTTGACAACCACGACTGGCAGACGAAGGCATGATAACAAGAACAAGAACAACAGCATCAATGACAACCTGACTGGACCAGACTGGACAAGCGTAGGCTGGACTAGCCTACTAGGTTTGACAAGCCTAAGCTGAACTAGCCTAGGCTAGACTACCCTCCTATTCTGAACTACACTAGGCCAGTGTAGCGTAGTAGGCTAAACTACTAGCTAAAGCCGAACTACCGTATGCTGGACTAGTCCAGGCCTGTCTAGCCATGAATGGTTTCAAAAACCACATCTGACAGAAATGGACCTGAAAATAGGTTCCAAAACAACCACTAGCATAAATGGACCTGATAATAGGTTCCGATAACCACGTCTGACATAAATGGACCTCGTACTAGATTTGGAAACCATGACTAACGGAATGGCCGACGCTGGACTACCCTACTAGTCTGGATTACCCTATGCCGGTCTACCCTAGGCTGAACTAGCTTAATCTGGTCTACCGTAGGCCGGACTAGCCCCGGCCGGTCTAGCCTACAACGAATTGGCAAACCACGTCTGACAGAAATGGACCTGATAATAGGTTCCAAAACAATGACTAGCATAAATGGTCCTGATAATAGGTTCCGATAACCACGTCTGACATAAATGGACCTCGTACTAGGTTCGGAGAAACCATGACTAACGGAATGGCCTACACTGGACTACCCTGGTCTACCGTAGGCTGGACTAGCCCCGGCAGGTCTACGCTGGACTACCCTAGTCTGGACTACCCTATGCCGGTCTACCCTAGGCTGAACTAGCTTATTCTGGTCTACCGTAGGCTGGACTAGCCCCGGCAGGTCTACGCTGGACTACCCTAGTCTGGACTACCCTAGGCCGGTCTACCCTAGGCTGAACTAGCTTATTCTGGTCTACCGTAGGCTGGACTAGCCCCGGCAGGTCTACGCTGGACTACCCTAGTCTGGACTACCCTAGGCCGGTCTACCCTAGGCTGAACTAGCTTAATCTGGTCTACCGTCGGCTGGACTAGCCCCGGCAGGTCTACGCTGGACTACCCTAGTCTGGACTACCCTAGGCCGGTCTACCCTAGGCTGAACTAGCTTAATCTGGTCTACCGTAGGCTGGACTAGCCCCAGCTGGTCTAGGCTACAACGAATTCGGTAACCACGTCTGACAAAAATGGACCTGATAATAGGTTCCAAAAACCACCACTAGCCTGAATTAACATTTATAATAGAGGATTAGCTCTTAGTACAGTTTTGCGTGATACATAGGCGCTCATAATATAACATCCTTCGTATTTAGGATTCGAACAGCTATGCAATACCAACGGATTAAAAAGCAATGTATCCCCTGATTTCAATGGAACTTTGATATGGTACATTGGGAAGACAAAGTAATAAATGACTTCGTCATGACTTACATGCTCCAGAGCAATAACTGTCAAATGAGTGTAGTAATAGTCCTCGTCGACATGGCATTTGGAATGATAATCCTTTCCTATAGAGAATGCAGTAGCGTGATCACCAATTGAAGTGATTGTTGTTTGCTGAACAACCTTTGTCATCACGGTTGTTTCACGGTACAAAAATTTAGCAAAAGGACGACGTAAACTTTCCTGCATTTGCTCCACAATGTGCGCCGCTTCCCTTTCCAGCTCATCTATTGTGTGTTGCTCCACATTTTTTTCGAAAACATACACACCATTCTGACCGTTGTTGCGATTGGGTTGAATACCAAGAACAGCATACCCGTCATTTATACTAGTACATTTTGATCCTCTTACAACTTCAGGTTTAGCTTCAACAATTTCTTTTGAAAATCGTCTTGTAGTTTCGATCCTGGAGGATCGAGCCAAGTGTTGTTTTGCTTTGTCTCTGGACACTTTTGCAAAGATTCGCAACGATGGTTCTGATTCATCAAACGCTATAATATGCTTCTCATCCGTACTATCCAATATCTCAAAACAATCAATAGACACAGCCTCTGTCGATGCATATTCCTTCGTTCCGACAATTTGTTCACCCCAACTAGATTCCATGAATTTACCTTTAAACCAATCCTTGGTTACTGCTTTCAATGATATTTGATTGACATGTTTCAGATTTCTAGATATACTTCGACACCTCTTGTTCTTTGGTTTGATCGTAGACAAGTGGTTGTAAGTTGCGTGGCTATTCGACTTTGGTGGTGCATTCTTTAGAAAATTTGATGACATTTTCTGTTTCATTCTATGTAGCCGTTGCCTCCTTTCTCTTTGTTTTCTAGCTCTTCCTTCAATTGCGTGGCTATTCGACTTTGGTGGTGAATTCTTTAGAAAATTTGATGACATTTTCTGTTTCATTCTACGTTGCCGTTGCATACTTTCTCTTTGTTTTCTGGCTATTCCTTCCACCATTATTATTGGTATTCTTTTCAGTCCTCTTGTTGTTGTTGCGGACTAGGAGCGCCGTTGGAGGAGGAGACAAATCGACGTTGGAGTATGTGACAATTTGCGGTTGGAGGAGAGGAGCAAGGCTGTAGAAGGAGACGCAGCACCGTCGAAGCAGGAGACAAATTGCTGTTGGAGGAAGACAACAAGGAGCGCCGTTGGAGGAGGAGGGCCTGTTTGGTGGTGGAGTGCTTGTCTTGTTGTAACGGGAGGAGCGCCTTTTTGAGGAGGAGCAACGCCAACAATTTGTTGCCGTTATTTGCCGAGTTCTTGTAAATGCTGCCAGTTGTTGTTGCTGTATAGGAGTGCCTTGGAGAGTACGTAGACAAATCTCTGTTCAAGTTGGAGGATGAGTGCTGGTGGATGAGGAGTACTGGCGTCCTCTGGCAGTTGCTGCTCTTTTTTGCCCCTATTGCTGTTGTTGTTGCTGATTGTTGCTATCTGTCACCGCTAGATTTTGTAGTATCCTATCAAAATAGATAATAATTGAACAAAATTAGGTGAGAATCTATCAATGTAGAGAGTAAATAATAACAGAATAATATAATTTACATGCAAACCTACAGGAACAATATTTGTTGTTCCGATCCGTTGTTCTGATTCCTTGTTTGTTGTTCCAATCAGTATTTCCAATCCAGTGTTCCAACAATCGTTGTTGTTGTTCTAACAATTATTGTTCCAGTTGATTTGGTTGTGCTGACAATTCGTTGCTGTGGGACCGTTGACTGGTTGTTGTTGTTGTTGATGCTATCGTCAGTTCCCCTTGTTGTGGTTCCTGAAATAGTAAGAACAAATGCCAAAGTTAGAAAATACATCGTCTGTAATTGGGTTGGCAGAGCATAATCATTGTTTATTTATCTCACATTGTTGACCGTTTCCCTCCCGCTATTGATGATATGTTGTTCTGATGATCGTTGATGCTGCTGCCGTGGATTTGAAGCAATCTTATACTCCTATGTAACAAAAAACTGGATCTTGTTCCTGATGATATAGATATGCAAGGGATGCAGATTTTGTGCTTTCAAGACGTATATGTTTGGGTCGCGAATCCGAACAATATCTTTCCAGCGACTAATCAGTTCTCCGATGCACTCTATTGTCTTGCAGTACAAGGCAGTTACTTCGCACTAAAATATCTCAAGCCTGAATCAGCCGGCCTAATGCTATTACTAGCACTTCAGAGGGATTCCACGTTCTTGGACGGAGTGCCAATCGTACAAGTACGGTAAAGCAACTCTGCTCTTGATAAGTCGGGGTAAGATTATGAAGGGAAAGATTATTTTTTGCATGCGACAACAACAACAAAAATCACACCGGAGTACACAGTGAAACGCGGTGAGAAAATGTACCGCCATAGTTTGTAGCAACAGCGACATCATTAGAAACAAAATAAATCACGATTGAAGTGACATGTTGCGACATCATTAGAAACAAAATCAATCACCGATAGAAGTGACTGTCATGACAACAGTGACGTTTCTGTTCCGACGTCAACCACTCATTTGAATTACAGCAGACAACTAGCGTAGAAGTAGGCTCGTCCAGCATAGTACGACGCTTGTTTAGTAGTAGGCCAGGGTAACTCGTATGGTAGTCCAGCCTAGGCTAGTCCAGCCTAGGCTAGTCCAGCCTAGGCTAGTCCAGCCTAGGCTAGTCCAGCCTAGGCTAGTCCAGCCTAGGCTAGTCCAGCCTAGGCTAGTCCAGCCCAGCCTAGGCTAGTCCAGCCTGGGCTAGTCCAGCTTAGGCTAGTCCAGCCTAAGGTAGACGAGACTAAGCTAGTCCTGCCTAGGCTTGTCCAGCGTAGTACACTACTAGTACTAATAGGTCCACCTAGGCTCACATAGCCTACGTCATATACTAGTAGTAGGCTTGGAGTACATCCTACTAGTAGTAGGCTAAGTCCAGTGACATGACAACACCAGTGAAGTTTCTGTTATGGCGTCAACCAATCATATGAATTACAGCAGTCGACTAGCGTAGAAGTAGGCTCGTCCAGCATAGTACGCTTGTTTAGTAGTAGTAGGCCAGCGTACGTCTTATGCTAGTACTAGTCCAGCCTAGGCTAGTCCAGCCTAGTACTAGACTATTCCAGCCTGGGCTACTAGTACTCCAGCTTAGGCTAGTCCAGCCTAAGGTAGACAAGACTAAGCTAGTCCTGCCTAGGCTTGTCCAGCGTAGTACGGTACTAGTACTACTAGTACTAGTACTAGGTCCACCTAGGCTCGCCTAGCCTAGTAGTACTAGGCTATGAGTACATACTACTAGTAGTAGACTAAATCCAGACTAGTAGTACTATGCTTGTTCACCCTAGACTAATCCAGCCTATTTGATCATAAACAAACAACAGAGAACAAGAACACCAAGATCTGGGAACAACATCTGTGAACAACACTACTACAAATCTTGTTTTCTGGTTGTAAATTGGACAAGACTGACCAAAAGTCTTGAACTGAATAAAAATTTTCACGCATAAGTACTAGTAATAGGAGGTGGGACTACGTCCGAGAACTGTTTTGCGGGGTTCGAATTTACTTCTCGTGCACAAATTTTGTGCGTGAATTTAACACGGCTATTTTTCTGTACACCCTGAAATTCGCGCCGATCGTATAAGGGTATATGTAAACTCAGCACTATTTCTGTGCGCGTGATGCACATTTCTCTACTCTTGAATAAAAATAATTTATTTCAGTCTCTAGCAGAACCCAATTATTATTCTGTACGAACAACACTTACTTCTTTTCACGAATAAAAAAGAAATCTTTACTCAGTATTAATTCCAAAATATTAATCTACCAAACAACAATTCGATTCTGCTCTCCTAATTGTGAATTCTATTTCTCGACTACAATATTCCCTTTTTAAAATGTAGATTCTATTATGCTTTATTTATTCCTATTGCAACGTATTACGAATCCTCCATAATTTCTAATATTCTCAAAATTAAGTTCAAGATTATTAGTAGGTTTGTATTATGTATGTACTGTTATTTTCTACATTAGTTCACCAATAGATAAACTTTCATTCATCGATGCTGTTATTGCCGGATCAATATAGACGTTTCTTTTCTTTTTCTTTTATGGTCCACTACAATTAGTGGAGCTGCTACTAGTAATATTTGCATCCCCATGCTTATTGTTGGTGTAATCTGTCGAACTTTTGTTCCTAAATCTCTCCCTCATCATTTCTTCCAATTTCCTTCCTGTTTCTGGGTGTTTTCGCATCCAAATCACTGAACAACTCTTGTCCTTCCTCCATCCATCCATTTCTGCTTCCACTGTCTGAATCGCAGAATTTTTTTTTGTCGCGGAATCATGGCATCAGCCTTTCGCCGCTGCTGGTTCACCCATACATGATGCTCATTGTAGATCAGTACCAATGCAAATGCTTCATCTGCTATAGAAAATATATCACTCAGCAAGTGCCTCTCCTTCCGTTGTTTGAAATTGGAATTTGTCGGATTGATTGCCGACTGTTAATTTCCTTTTGAAACTGGCTGTTGAGCTGACTCAATCCAAAGGCAAAGAAGAGCAACAGGAGCTGTGGCTGCAGGCCGGTTTAGGTGCCGGTCTGTTTGTGGTCTAATATTTCTCTGATATCCACTACGATTGGACGCTAGTCCAATCAGATCTATTCTAACTACCGGTGGGCTCAGTCAGTTAGATCTTAGGCTTGTAGTTCTACAGTGGGAAGCATGGCTACCGATGCAAGGTTTAAGGTTGAATAATCAAATAATCTAAAAGTATGAGATGAAGAGATGATTCTTGCTGGAGAGCAAGTATCCCTTCTAAAGGTCACAGGTGCTGCCGCTAATACAGCACGCGAATGTACGTGTTACAGCACGTATTTTATACCGTACAGCAGAAGACAAGTAACAGGTTCGTGAGCAGCTCTTCGAACCTCTGCTGTCTTTTCTTGAAAACAGCACACTTAACAAGAGATTGCATGTGCGAACCTCTAGTGTGTGTTCTTCTTCGATTACTAAGTATCGAGCTTCGATCGTAAGAGTGACTGTTGTTCGATCACTAAGTATCGAATGTGGGTGTCAGAATGACGATTGCACCTCTGGTTCGATCGTATTCCAATCTCACAGAGAGAATGAAGTCTCATTATTCCGTATCTTTGACTCGTATGATCGTATCATTCCATCTGCAGTACTGTAAGTTACGTAGGAATGTACGTACGTAATTTAGAGTACTGTCGTTTTCACGTACGTGCAAAAGGAATTTAATATGCCCCATCTTCTCGCAAGTGGTGAAGCACAAGCATTATCTCTGTGAGAAGAACAGACAAATTCCGTAAGTACGTATGTAATGCATGTAATATGCCTCATCTTCTTACTCGGAGAAAGGAATGAATCATGATATGAAAGATATGATGGATCAGAACCAAATCGTAGACGATACCGATTGGAAGCATAGAAAATAGAAAATCCACTGAGTGTTGAATCCAAGAAGACGGTGGATTGATCGTATAACGAATCATAGAATCAATATGAAATCATAGGATTGATCTTAGATGGTGGACAACCGTGGGATCAGATCATATCGAGGAAGATTGGAAATCGAGACGATCGTAGGTCCGGGCATTACAATCGGAATCAAACCTGTGTTGGTTGGTTGATCGTAGATACCTATCTTGGAATGAATCGTAGGAATCGATTCGTAGATATCAACTTGGAACAAATTGTATACGTAAAGGTAGAATTGATACCAATCGTAATCGAATCTTGAATCGGAGAATGCTGATGATGGATCTAATCGTAGGATCAATGATCAGAGACGAGACATCAGCTGTGATCATAGATCG
This sequence comes from Pseudo-nitzschia multiseries, assembly GCA_037355745.1. Lineage (NCBI taxonomy): Eukaryota > Bacillariophyta > Bacillariophyceae > Bacillariales > Bacillariaceae > Pseudo-nitzschia > Pseudo-nitzschia multiseries. Next base: position 16,660,975 of record CM074783.1, read on the forward strand.
AATCGTAGATCGAATCGTAGATCGAATTGTAGATCAAATCGTAGTGTCGGGAGGAAGGAAGGAACCATATCAAAACCAAGAATATGGCATGTGATCAAAATCGTAGATCAAATTGTAGATCAAATCGTGGATCAAAAGCGTAGATTCGAGTAATCAAAGGCAACGAGAATTGGGTGAAATCGTAGAAATGGAATCGAATCGTAGAAATCGATTGTGGGATTGTACAACGAACCGGAATTGAACATGTAGAGTCATCGATCGTAGATCGAATCGTGGAAGAAATCTTAGATCAAGATCAGATGAAAGCGATTGATCAAAATCAATCATATTCGAAGCTTGAATCGCCTTCGTGATCATGGACGTAAGTCGAAGATTGAAGCGTAGAATTTGTGATCTAAGCGTACATCAAATCGTAGATCGAATCGTAGACCAAATTGTAGATCGAATCGTAGATCAAGTCGTAGCAATCAAATCCTAGCAATCAAATCGTAGATCAAATTCAATCGTAATCGAAATGGAACCATAGAATCGAATCGTAGGAATTGAGGGATCAAGTTCAATCGTGATAGAAATGATCAAATTCAATCTAACCGTAGAAAGTGATTGGTCACGGATATCAACATGGAATGAACCATAGAATCGATGGAATGGATGGATCAAATCGTAGCTTGAGAAGCGACTCGTGGAGGACAAATTTTCGTGAGCGGGATGCCCCATGGTTATGCATTGATTAGGCATAAATCACGCGATTTGTAGATACAACCATAATCAATTCGTAGGAGATCGATTTGTAGATACAACCATAATTGATTCGTAAATATCAATCTAGGGATGATTCATATGAATCGGTTCGTAGATACGGTACCAACTTGGAGATTGTTCTGGAAATTCTTTGATCGTAGATTGAATCGTAGATCGGATCGTAGATCAAATCATATCAAATTGATTGATCGAATCGATTGATCGAATCGTAGATCAAATCGTAGATCAAATTGTAGATCAAATCATAGATCAAATCATAGATCAAATCATAGATCAAAACGTGGATTTGTAGTCGTAGAATTCGATTGATCGTAGATTCTTGATGGGGGAGTACATGTATCAACTAATCAAAGCGTAGTACTTGAAAACAGCGTTTGATCGTAGATACATCCGTGTACGTCAGCGATAACGAATCGTGAAATGGATCGTAGAAATCAGCTATCGTAGAAAGTAACTTGAGTGCATGTTGATTCGTAGGAGGCAGATCCATACAATGTTGATGATCGAGCTAATCGTATTGTCAAATCGTAATCACCGTTACTGAGAATCGAATTGGATGATCGATATGGTGGAATCAAATTGGTTGCCCCTTTGATTGTAATAGATAGTATGTTGAATCGTAGAATGTGATCGGTCAGGTGACGTCGTCATAGAGCCAATTGGCACGCAAGAGAGTAGCATGTAATTGATACAGGTTGATCTTGATAGCGTCACGGTGCCGTTTGGTGATACTGACAGCAGGCAAATCGTAGGTCATAGCATAAGTATATGGCTTCCCAACTGGACAAAATGATGCCCCATAAAGAGGCTTCCGGGCTCCGTAAAGAAACTTCTGAATCGGGCAAAAGGATGCCCCATAAAGAGGCTTCCTAACTGAGCTTGAAACGACACTATCTTTAGAAGATGCCCCAGATGGTGGAAGTTGCAAAGAAGAAATGCAAGAAGGTTGGGGAGCAGAACGGGCACGGTGAAATACCACGGTTTCAGACTGCGGAGAAAACGTCCATCGGGAGTTGGCTGGAGATGAATATGAAGTTCGAGCGCAAGTGGAATGTGATGCGCCATTGCGTGTAGGGGGGACATCTCCAGTAGGAGTGTCTGCAGGAACAATACTAGGAGTGGAGGAATAGGCGATTCTTCTGAAGCGGACTGAATCAGTGCTGGGTGAATACTTCCAGGTGTAGGAATAAGTCCCGGTGGAGGTGGAATCAGCAGTTGATCCAGTATGGGAACTGCCAGGGAGTCCTGTAGGGGGCTTAGGATTGTCAACAGTACAGTGGTCAGGCGTTTTGCAAGCAGTAGTAGGAGGGCTGTTATGAACAGCGGGAGTGTGACTGATGGAATGAACAGGCGCGTGAGTTGACACTGGTGGAGTTGGTCGAGGCGTCACGATATTGCCGACGGCAGGAGGCCGTACCGGAACAGGACCTGGAGAGGACATTGGTGCTGCTGGAGGCATTGGATGGGACACTGTTTTGTGGAGCTGGACAAAATCAAAGTAAGCCTGACGACCATCGCGTGTCTGTTGGTGGTACAACACACATGAGGAAGAAAAATCACCTTGGAACACATGCTGGAGGAGTGTCCAGAAGAATGCACATTGTTCTTCATGGAGGGCCTTGGGGTACCCTGTGAGCACATGATATGGCCAGTATGGATCAAGGAATGTGGTGGGGTTAATACCATTCGCGTCTAGTTGTGCTGTAAATTGTACAAGCCAATGTGCAAATGTTGCATCATTTAGTAGCACTGGAAAGGTGGTTTCGTCTCTTGGTTGTCTGATCCATGATTCATATTGGAGCTGGGCTATCGGTTTTGGCGGCCAGCCATGTCCATCTGTTGATATCGTGGCGCGGTTGGTCACTGCAGAGTTTTGCCTGGCTTGGACGATTCCTTGACAGTAGTCCTTGAAAGCTGTCTTGGTGTAATGGTCGCGTTCTTCCCAGTCTAGACCCTGTTCGGCGAGGTGTTGACCAAAATCAACGAATCGTTGTAGCTTGAGCTGTACATGCCGGGTGAGTGGTACTCTTGTACTCCCGTTGTGATATTCAAGATCATCGATGTATTCAATGTGTAGGAAAGCTGGCCATGTCTTATACCGGGCATTGATGAGTGCCGCACACAAAGTACTGTGAGATTCTTTCGGGACATCGAAGGAGTCGTGTAGGAAGGTGGCTAGCGCTGGATCAAACGATGGGAATAGTGATGCGAGATTCGGGGTATTCATGATGAATGTGCGATATCTTGTTTACGGTGGGGATGTATTGAGACAAGATGGTAGTTACGATGGTCTTCAGACGAGCGAAACGAATTGCTGCGGAACAAATTGCTTGGTGTAGTCTCGCCGTTCTTTCGGAATGGTCGTCCCTTCTCTCAGCGCCGTGCTGGATTAGATGCTGTAGCCTCAACAAATGGCGTAAGGCGTGTAGTTGGCTTGGCTGGTCTGGAAGAATAGAAGTAACGGATACAAGATCCGGACGTATCTAGGTCTTGAGAAAAGCGAAACCAAGTGGCTTGCTGGGTCGTAGTAGGAGCTGAACTATTTCTGTGGGATACGACGTGCCGGTGGCGTCGTTGTCGATGAGATACGACGTGCCGGTGACGTGGAGAGGCGACGAAAATCCGTTGCTGCGTTTGTTGTTGTTGACAAACGCCGCAGTTTGCTTGCATCGAGAAAATTGGATATCTCTGTCAATACTGGGGGAAAGAAGACCAGAATGGTATCGGCGTGTTGGCAATGGGGATGGAAAGTCGTTTTCGATGGGATACGACGTGCCGGTGGCGTGGAGAGGCAACGAAAATTGACTTATATGAGATGTGTTGGAAAACACCGAAGATTCGATTACGAAAATTTCGATTAATTCGGATCGAAAACTTCGATTAATTCGGATTGTCGTTGGTGTTGGTGTTGGCTCTCAACTGCTTGGCCTCTCGAACGCAATTGACGTTGTTGTGTAGATGAAAAGGTGTAAGACAGCTATTGTTGGAACAGCTGTAGTCAATGGTTTGTGGTGCTTAGCACAATCAAATGATGGGCGTCGTGGAGTGTGGACGCGGAAATAAATGTAATCCGGGGAACTTGCAATGCGGTCCTCGGATGGGGGGATTGCTATCGGCGTGTCCGATGCAATGGGCTTCTATTAAAGACTTCGGCTTGTCCGTTTGGTCTTTGTTATGTAATCGGATCAGAGAACTATCAATCGTCGTCCGTAGTCGAGTCAATTGATGATCTGCTGTCGGATTGTTTTCGTCGTCGGTGCTTCTACTGTTGTCTTCTTTTGCAAGCTTCAACAAGCTTGCGACTGTTAATCTGTTAATTTCCTTTTGAAACTGGCTGTTGAGCTGACTCAATCCAAAGGCAAAGAAGAGCAACAGGAGCTGTGGCTGCAGGCCGGTTTAGGTGCCGGTCTGTTTGTGGTCTAATATTTCTCTGATATCCACTACGATTGGACGCTAGTCCAATCAGATCTATTCTAACTACCGGTGGGCTCAGTCAGTTAGATCTTAGGCTTGTAGTTCTACAGTGGGAAGCATGGCTACCGATGCAAGGTTTAAGGTTGAATAATCAAATAATCTAAAAGTATGAGATGAAGAGATGATTCTTGCTGGAGAGCAAGTATCCCTTCTAAAGGTCACAGGTGCTGCCGCTAATACAGCACGCGAATGTACGTGTTACAGCACGTATTTTATACCGTACAGCAGAAGACAAGTAACAGGTTCGTGAGCAGCTCTTCGAACCTCTGCTGTCTTTTCTTGAAAACAGCACACTTAACAAGAGATTGCATGTGCGAACCTCTAGTGTGTGTTCTTCTTCGATTACTAAGTATCGAGCTTCGATCGTAAGAGTGACTGTTGTTCGATCACTAAGTATCGAATGTGGGTGTCAGAATGACGATTGCACCTCTGGTTCGATCGTATTCCAATCTCACAGAGAGAATGAAGTCTCATTATTCCGTATCTTTGACTCGTATGATCGTATCATTCCATCTGCAGTACTGTAAGTTACGTAGGAATGTACGTACGTAATTTAGAGTACTGTCGTTTTCACGTACGTGCAAAAGGAATTTAATACCGACATGATTCTTGTAACAAAATAATAAAAATCTTCATTTTCTGCGTCATTGCATTTTCTGTATTGAGGGTTTAAAACACCTGTGTCCTCATATTCTGTGTCTTGAATAACTGCAACAGTACCAGGGAATGTGATAGGGACTCGACCTTTTCTGTAATCGTCTGTACGGAAGTATCATCAGTATCAACGGGCAGCATGTTAGTGTTTTTGGACCATAAATAGATTCCAAAATTCCTAATTTCAACAACCAATTCTCCCACCTGTATTTACCTATCCAGTTTTTCCTCGCTAATGTTTGTTAGTTGTGCCTCAATGCAGTCAGTACTGTCCCTACTCGTTTCCTGTAAAAGGAACAGAATGACGCCAGTGGAATATTTGGTGGCTTCATAACCGCATTTGCTTAAACAGCTTTTTGTACTACATGTGACGTTACCTTGTCATTGATAGGGAACTTCATGTTGTGGTACCAATGTTTTTTGATGTAATCTCTTAGCTGCTTGTCCAGTGTTTCAGTCATATCACTCAAAGCCTTAAGCATATCGTTGTCTGTTATAAGCCCATATTCGTCTGTAATTGTACTTACTGCTCGTTCTCTTGTGTCGCCGGCATTATAAGTCCCCTCTCCCTGCATTGTTGCCTCCGTTTGTTTATGTACCATTACTACCTTTCCCACCCCTATATGTGGCTCCCTCTCTTGTTGCCGTAAGTGTTTTGCCAGTTCCTGTGCCAATTTGTCATATTGGATTTTTTTCATGACACGTTCCGCAACATCCTCTAAATCGCAGCATTCTCTGTTAGATGTTTTCTCTACCACATTGGTTTTTGTTCCTTCTTTCTGTTTGTTCATTACTATAGTGGTGGTTGTGTTGGTAATGCTCAGTGCTGGTTCGTTACTCTGGTTGATGGTGTTTTGTTCTTCCATGTTTGTAGTAGTAGAAATTGTGTTGTCGGTACCATTTTTTTACTGTTGCCCTTTGATGCGTTCATAGTTGTGGTATTACTGTTACACACTTTGTTAGTAATTGCCGTGTTTGTTTTCACTCTTTTTTTCTTACCGTTGTTGTCCCCTGTATTTTGATGATCACCAGGCCGGATGGTTTTGTTGTTTTGAAGGGTCTTCCCCTCTGATTTTTTGCTTCGTCGTGTCTTTCCGATAGCATTCATATTTTTTTTAATTTTCTGAATACGGTGTTGATCAAGAATCATGTGTTTCTTTTTGTGTGATTTTGTGTGTGTACTAATAATTTTATCTGGTTGTGTACGGTGTTTTGTGTTGTGTGTGTCGTGTGTGTGTGTGTGTGTGTGTACGGTGTTTCATGTAGTATGTGTACGATGTTTTGTGTGTAGAGTTTTTCCGTGGGTTCTGTACTATGTTGTTTGCCCTAACTTCTTCTGTGTGTTGTCTGGCTTGGGCGCGCCCTTATATATTTGTAGAAGTAGATCACGTACCTGTGCCAGCCAGCCCTCCCGCGCCATAATTTTTTCAGAACGGAAACTTTTGATAACACTAAGGTTATGTATTTCAATCCTCTAGTCACATGTAGAATCTCGTAGACTGCACCTAACATACCGTACTGTCTTGTGTGCCATTTGTATCTATAACAAACCCCAACATTTTCTGTACTGTGTGTGGCAAAGTTGTTCCCAATATGCATTTAAAAGTTGTTCCCAACATGCATTTCGTACGTCATGTGATATGCATTCATGGCCTGGTACAAAAACTTTGGTAGTCATTACCAAATGAGACTGTTTGTGCCCTGTATTTGCATCAAAAATACCCTCATGTTTGCCATTTGGAGAGTCAAACCACAACATTTCCAGCATTCTGTGTGACAAAGTTGTTCTCAATATGCATTTGATGAGATATGCATTTGATGAGTCATGATAAATGTATTCATGGCTTGGACTGGATACTTTTGGAGTCATTACCCAATAAGTTAGTTTGTGCCCTGAAATTGCACCAAAAATACCCCCATGTTTGCCATTTGGAGAGTCAAACCACAACATTTCCAGCATTCTGTGTGACAAAGTTGTTCCCAATATGAATTTGATGAGTCATGATGAATGTATTCCTGGCTTGGACCAGATACTTTTTGAGTCATTACCCAATAAGTTAGTTTGTGCCCTGGAATTGCACCAAAAATACCCCCATGTTTGCTATTTGGAGAGTCAAACCACAACATTTTGGGCATTTTGTGTGACAAAGTTGTTCCCAATATGCAATTGATGAGTCATGATGAATGCATTCATGGCTTGGACCGGATACTTTTTGTTGTCGGCGAAAAATACGGACTTTGTCAAAAACGAAACGACGACCGAGGTGCGGAATACGATAATGATCAAGCGTTAGAATCAAATGCACCTCCACTACTTGGAATCCTTAAGTGTTAAAAACGATATCACCTAAGGCTACAAACAAAAAGAGATAATCGGGTGGAAATAAGAAATATCCAAAGACCTGAACAGTAAGTAAACACTTGGAACCCATAAGTATATTCAAAAGAATATACTTGATATCCCGTGAGGAAATTACTTATTGCAATCAAGAAAATCGGTACCAATTCCAGATGGGCCTACTCATATCCAGCACATATACCACGAATAAGCATACGCCCCATTGAACAGAATACTTAACCCCCAAATGACCGATACCATCGAATGACCGATACAGTAAGACCGACACGACGCTAATACAGCAACAGCAACAGAAGAATCGGTACGATGGTAAAGAAGACAGTAACAAATAACCGGGGAAGATCTCTACCATGTAAAATACAGAGAGCCCCGACACGTAAAAATGCAGTAAATATAAGAGCGTCTCCATGAGCTCACTTCTCTTTAAATTTCAATTATCCAATACCTTACGGTCGATTTTTAGAGTTACAACAGGTTATAGAGCCCTTATACCTTCCACTAACAAGTGGATACCTTAAGCTACCTATCTCCGCCCCGTACAGCACCTCCACTGTCGGTTACAGCCAGAGTATACTTGGTACGGGACTCGGCGACGGGCTGTATCAATAGACCTCCCCCCCCCCCCGCCTCTCTTCTTTTTTTTCTTCTCCTCCTTACCCGCGTATCAAGGGGTGTATACAGATCCTTCTACCAAGAATCTTCTTCTGTAATACACGACCAAGCATACGTATCAAGGGGTGTATCTACAGAACATTCTACCAAGAATCTCCTTCTGTAATACACATCAAGGTTAAGCCATTTCGTTTCTACGACTACGATTGCAATAACGCCGACGTCAACGCCATTGTCCATTCTCGAAAATCACATCAAATACAATCGAACCTTCTACCAAGAATCTTCTTCTGTCACACACATAAGGACAATCGTCGATCACCGGTTAATTACAACGAATCATCGCCGCTTACGACGAACCTTCTGAGCGACGACAAAAGGACGACAAAAGGACAACATTCGACAATCAAACGATATTTACGATCAAACGCCGACAACGACGACCATGCCTCCCGCACCCCCATTTGACTGGAATCAGATCCGGGACATTGAAATCCAATTTGGCCCATTCCATACCAAGGGGAATGCAGACAAACATGTCGAACTCAACAAATCATTCTCTCACTATCTAGAGGACACAGATGGCCTATTCATCACAGATGAGGATGCTGAAGGACCCAAGATATTAGCCCCCGATCCGGCAACCATGCTCAAAGAAATCATCGTCAATGCAATCATGGATATCATCCCCGCCCGAGAACAAACTGAGATTAACAAGGGACACATATCCACTCTCTTTGCTGACGCCACCTTCTGGTCCGTCGATACGAATCAATCAGTGAGACGACTCAGAAACAAGAATGCACTGGACAGGGCAGGAGAACAAGCCATCTCAAATGGACAGGACACGCTCGTCACAGAAATCAGAGCAACTCACTGGGGTTTTAAACCAGATTGGGATCCATTACACTTTGATGAGGTTTATAACGCCAACATCTACAACTTCCCTGAACCAAATGATGAGGTGACTACAATCCCAGCACCCACGACAACAGGCACTGACATGCAACAATTGACCACCCTACTACAACAACTGGTCGACAATGGCAACAACAACAACAACAACAACAATGCTGGTGCCAACCACCAAGCTCTTGATCTTCCATGGAATCCGGCGACATTACCACCACCAGTGAAGGAGCGATACTATAGGAAAGAAGTATTCCTCACCAGAGATGATATGAAAGACTTTCCAATCACCTACACGGACTCATCAGGAAATGAAACAATTGTCAGGCAAAACTACTACCTACACAACCTAGGCAGTGGTAGAAATGACCAGCGCCTAATCACTAGAAGTGGTGACTGTTTTGATCTGACCAGAGCCTCTGACAAGTCCAAGGAAGCAGCTAGAGACAAACTATTTCTCTCAGGATTCCCACAACTAAAGGATGCAACGGACCCTCAGGTTAGGAAATGGTACAGAGAAATCACAGCTCATTCACAGCAATACCATATTTATGTACACCCATACTACCTCTACAGGCGTGAAGCTGATCACCTCAGAGGATTTACAATTGGTGCTAGTTTTCCACACGATCTACCTTCAAGATATGAATTGACCATCAATGAATGGGGCAATCTCATTTACACCGCACTCAGGACTGACAAAATCATCCCTGATTCTTGTGCAAGTATGAAGGCCACCATTCAGAGCTTTGAAGGCGGACAGGGATATGAAGCCCTATACACAGTCATTGCTCAGACACATCCCAACTCCAAATGGCCATCGAATGCAGGTAGAATGGTCAGAAATCCTCCAAACCAAGATGCAGGTGCATCACTTGAAGAATACTATTTCAGGTACAAAGATTACTTGAGACTTAGAGTCTTCCTCCAAAATCAACCCGGCACCATCAGTTCAACAGAAGAAGTCAGCAACCTCATTGCAGGAACAACTCTCTCGGAAGAACTCTTCAAAAAGACAGAAGATGAACGCGACTCAGATGACCAATTCAAACGGGACAAATACAAGGCAGGACGGCTTCTACAAACCCTCCAAACATATGAGCAAGAGATAAAGGCGGAAAAGAAGTACAGGGACAAAACTTTCAAACCAAGCCTGCCCAAGCAACCATCTGTCACAGGAACCCGATCAGGACCCCCTCGCAATGACAGATTTCAAAAGCGTGCTGGCAACAATACTGTCAGAACACCTTCCACTTTGACTTCTCACTCAATCAGCCTGATTGATTCTCTTGGCTACCCCGAGATGGATGAAGAATCCGATAATCCCTACCTCCATCAAGCGTATTGCAATGCTATCACTGCTTTTGATAAGCAGCCCAGCCTATTTGACACCTCCCGAAAATGCATTGTCTGCCACACATCCGGTCATAGTTTTGACAATTGTCCTGCCTTACAAGATGTAGAGTCACTCAAGAGACATAGGATTGCCACGGCTGTTTTTCTAAGCAAATGCAATAGGGAAACCCAACAGCTCTTAGATTCTACCCAACAAATCTCTCAGATCAACATTGGAGATGAAGATCAAGACGAGGTTTCACCTGATGATGCAATAGAAGACCAAAATTTTTGCAAAGGCCAAGAATAGAAAGTCTTTCTTGCAGCCACCATACGACATCACCTCAAGATGACCTTCAAGGATTTGACGACGTTGCAGCCCATCAAGTGAAAAGCTTATGCCCTTCCTTGGACTCCAGCAGTGTCAGCTCATACGAATCTGTCAATATTGGTGCTGTCAATCTTCTTCCTAGGGATAGCCTCCAGCCTTCAATCCCCATTGATGTCTACTGTGATATGGAATCACTTGAGGTTACAGCCCCTACATTGGAATCACACCTGGAAATCAATGGAGATCCCCACTTTGATCGATCGAGACAATCCTCTCTCGGTTGATACAAACAATGTGCAACGCCTTGTCCCATCAGATCCAATTGCCGTTGCAACATACTTCCAACATGGCATCAGAGCGCAGATTGATACAGGCGCCAAAGTGTCGTGTACAAGCCTAAAGCATATCCTACATGGTTACAAACCTTACACCAAGCTGAGGAAATGTCCAGTCAGGCTCACCGCAGCAATTGGAGGAACGGCAGCCACATGCATTCCGGAAGGATCTGGATACTTGCATATCCCTGCTCCCAATCACGTAGGGTATCTCAAAGTCTTCTTCTACTATTCTCCCTCCCTGTCGACGACACTGCTGAGTGAGAATGACCTTTGTGGAATGACACCTCGCGTGCGAAATCAGTTCAGCGGACAGTCTATTCACAAAGCCTTCAATGATGACCATGGCTCATCTGCTCAACAAAATGGACACCTCACCATTATCTGCCATCACAACCAGAGCACTGCCAAAAGTATTGTCCTACATGGAAGTATCATTGATGCTCAGTGCTACACCCATTCAGTACTCATCCCAGACATTGATCTTACATCTCCATATGTCAATTGTGCAACCTCTTCAGCATATGCTTTAGCGACTGACATGCAGTTCAAGAAGGCCTGCGAACTGGTCTCCGACGAAGCCATTAGCAACTACAGATATGATGTATACACGAATCTTGTCACACTGCAAAAATGCACAGAAGCAGCTCAAGCTCAGTCTGCCCTCAGTGATCTGCCAAAGTTTGATGCAAAATTGTTTTTCACCAAGATTGTGGACAAAAATATCCCCATTCAAGCCATCAAAGCCAAAACATCCAAACTTCTTTGGCACCAAAGATTAGGACACCCATGCGATGACTTTCTGTACCAAGCTCATAAACACATTCTTGGAGTACCAAAGTTCAAGCGCCAAACAAGTATTCTTGATCAATGCCCAACTTGCATACAATGTAAGCAAACTAAAACACCTGCTGGCTCACATTCCACAAGAAAGGCTACACAACCTTTTCAAGGTTTATCCATTGATTTTGCATTCTCTGGTGCCAGATCCTCCAACAGCAAACGCAAACGTGACTATGAAAGCATTCATGGTGAGACAGCTTGGATTCTCATCACAGACCACTACACCAGTATGAAATATGGCGACACCAGGATTTCAAAAGCTGCGCCTCTTCATTGGCTGGAACATTTCTTCTCCCAGCACAACCCAACTTGTGCAAACAAGTATGTTTCAGTTGATCAAGGTGGAGAACTCTATCACAATCCTGATATCAGAAACCTCTTCTCTGCATTTGGATACTCAATTTTTCTCACTGGTGCTGATGCTTCTCACCAGAATGGTACAGTTGAAAGAGCACATCGCACTCTGGCGAACTCAATGCGGACCATGATCAGTGGTGCAAATCTGCCCATCAAGTTCTGGCCGTTTGCTTTCTACCATGCCCTGAGGTTGTCAAACGCCTTCCCTGAAGGCAACCAGCCACATTCACCCTTAGAATTGGCAACTGGCCATAAGGCAAATCTTGCTGATTTCCGCACCTTTGGTTGCAGAGTTTGGGTTCGACCTCCCGGCAAGCGATCAATCAAGCTCAAACCAAATGCCCGCAAAGGCATCTTCCTGGGTTTTGTCCCATATACTACCAGAAACATCCTTTGGTATGATACTGAGACACACCGCGTCAAGATACCCACGCATGTCCGGTTTGATGAAGGCATGAATGATCTCCCACTTGCAGACCTCCCTACTAATGTCAAGCACCTGCTCAGGACTGACGATAACATCCCACTTCCCGCGGAACCCACTGAGGTGTCATCCAGTGATTTCAACTTCTCCATCTCCCCATTTGCAGACCTCACCAATCTCAGGCTCGCTATCTCCAGTTCTTGTACTGATCCAGCATTTGGTCTTTGATATGCAAATGATTCCTTACTTGGCAGAGCATATGTCACAGATATCCTTCCAAAAAGCCCGGCCTCCAGGCTTTTCTCCTCCCATAAGAAGTCTCTCTCCAAGCTCAGAGGCGCTTATATTGTATCTATCGATCACAACCGTGTGTTTTCTGCTGCTGATGTTACCACCGCCTTGCATACCTCCCACGATCGAGGGGTGAGGGATTCAATAGACACACCTATTACCTTTGCACTTGAAGCAAAATTGTCCCTGAAAGACATCAGGAAACACTCAAATGAATATGGCCTCTTTGCTCCAAATACGTCTTGGAAGGAAACCACTGATGAAGAAGATCCACCCTTTTTGGACCGGATTTCCTCCATCAAGGCTATCAAGAAACTTGGCAACAAATACAAGCATATCATTCAATCCAGAATCAACCAGGTCAATAGCACTGAAACACTCCATGCCAACATCCAAAAACACTTAGCCCCAACTGAGGATGACATGGATGTCGTCATACCCACGATTGATATTGCATCCCTTCGAGCCATCACCAAGCTTCACAAACCAGGCAACCATGAACTACCACTAGATGCAGATTCACTGCCAACTGAAGAAATTGAACTCTTAATCAAGGCCATCAATTCCAAAGCAACTACACCTGAAGAACAAGCACTCGGACACTTTACTTGAAGGAATCTCAAGCCATTATCCACATGGGCTGAATGGGAAGCTGGGGAGCGAAAACAACTTGATCAATTTGAAGACTTGGAAATGTTTGGCTCACCAATCCAATACCCTAAGGATCCAGAAGCTATTATTCTCAGACCTCATTGGCAATACAGTGTCAAAAGGAATGGTGTCAGAAGAGCCAGGCAATGTTGCAATGGAAGCAAATATGCAGCGCCAACCCTGCATGCCATAGCAATGTCATACTCCTTATGTGTTGAACACCCCATCCAAAGATTGTTCTTTGCCATTGCAGCTAGCCTCAATCTCAAAATCTATGGTGGTGATGCTGCTGACGCCTATGCCCATTCTCCAGGGCCCAACATCCCTACATACATGACTATTGATGATGCATATGCAGAATGGTACCGACACAAGCATGGCAAAGACATAGACAGAAGATTGGTGCTTCCTGTTCTTTGAGCACTCCAAGGCCATCCGGAATCAGGTAGACTATGGGAAACCCACATCAACAAGATATTGAAAGGCCCTGATCTCAACTTCAAGACCACCACTCATGACAGAACAATCTACACGACATTTTTTGAAGGTGAAACAGTCTACATGCTGAGACAGGTTGACAATTTTGCACTGGCTTGCACATCAGAATCCATATCTGACAAGATCTATGACATCATTGGCGCAAAACTGAAGCTTCCTAAAGAAGATGTGATCCCCTTCACAAAAATGGGATTGCTTGAAGACTTCAATGGAATTGATGTCAAACAGACAGCTGACTACATTGAACTGTCCTGTGCAAACTACATTGACAGAATTATGACATCCCATGGTTGGGACACTGATTCTAAGATGAAACCTAATTCTAAGCCATCAGCGCCATTATCAACTGAAATGCTGAGTCAGCTTCAATCACATACGGATGGACCACTAGAAGGCACCAAGGAACATGCCACATTGCAATCCACATCTGGCTTCTCATACAGGACACTCTTAGGTGAAATGATGTTTGCATATGTGAGTTGCCGGCCAGACATTGGCTACGCAGTGACTCTGATGTCAAAGTACAGTTCCAATCCCACCGCTTTCCACTATTCAAGTCTGAAGAACATAGCCCGCTATCTCAGAACAACCAGATCTTGGGGTATCAGATTCTACAGGCCAAATGCCGAGCCATTTCTACCACCAGGAGAACCATACAACGATGTGGTCCAAGATGCGTCACTCCCAAAATTCCCTGAAGATATCAAGCAAGCCAAACTGATGTGTTTTGTTGATGCCGCATATGGCAATGATCCAAAACATCGCAGGTCCACCACAGGATATGTTTTCACTTATGCTGGTGGAGCCATTGTTTACAGATCCAAAGCTCAGTCACTTACCGCACAGAGTTCTACAGAAGCTGAGTTCATTGCTGCTGTCACAGCAGCCAAAACAGCCAGATACCTCAGGTCTATACTCAAGGAATTAGGATTCGTTCAAGTTGGTCCAACTCCGATCTATGAAGACAATGCATCAGCGATTGAAATCATCAATGCCCAGAAGCCGACCAAAAGAACCAGGCATATCCAAATCAGGTTCTTTGCAATTCAAGCATGGAAAGAAAATGGTGAAATCAAGATGATTCATATTCGTGGAGTTATCAATCCAGCTGATGATCTAACCAAACCATTGGGATGGATCTTGCACGCCCGGCATGCAAGATATATCATGGGACACTACTCGACTTAAATCATTCGATCGATCTCATATTAAAATCGGATCAATACGATTCCACGTTAAATGACGAACGATCGGACTTTACGTTACGATTCGATCCGAAAGTTCTTTGATTCGATCAATCATATTGATGTAGCGAGCCGAATGAAAGTAATGGTAGTGCCACGTGGCACTCCCTACAACCGGTAGAGAGCCAGACCGGGGGAAGTAGAAATCTGGTAGAAATCTAGTAGATTTCACTATCACTGAAACCAGCTTCTAAGCACACGCTTCGACCCCCCGATAGCCTCAACAAGCCGGCAAAGGATTCCTCCAGCAAAGCGCAAGCCTACTGCACGCCCTACCAGAAGGAATACGATCGATTCCCTGTATCACTAAAACCAGCTTCTAAGCACACGCTTAGACCCCGCGAGCCTCAACAAGCCGGCAAAGGATTCCCCCAGCAAAGCGCAAGCCTACACTTCCTACCAGAAAGAATACGATCGATTCCCTGTATCACCGGATAAGATGTGTCACTGTATCACGGTAGCTCGTACGAATGGGCTTGCGACCAAAAGACGCGTCTGCAACCGAATATTACAGGCTAGCACTAGAACAAGCCGGTAAAGGATCATCCCTCCCGTAAAGGCTAGCAAAGCTCACTCTTTTGCTCCTAAAACGATTAGTAGTAGAATAAAATTGGCTAACGCGTCCAGGTCCAATAGTCATCCCTATTGTACCCGTACGACAAGCCTATCTGTCCTGGTCCCCTAGCCCTGCCTAGTGTAGCCGTACAGCAGTCTACCGGTTGGTCCCCTAGCCTGGCCTAGCGTACTCCTACAGCAGTCAGTCTCTTACTAACACACTCACACCCCAACCGCTCCTTGTCATCACCGGCTCCCTATTGTCATTACAGCAGGCCTGGCCTTGATAGATACAGCACCAAGCGTCCGCGAATCGGTTGGTCACCAGTCAACCTACTCGGCAAACACGCACCTCCAGCCGCTGCCGCCCTAATTCGCGCCTCCAATCGTCTTCGCCCTAAGATATTGACTCTCCGATAGTCCGCACCTCCCAGAGCCCAGTCGATCTACTCCGACCATCCGCTCCTCCCATCAGCGTCTCCCTAAGACCTCGACTTCTCCGCTAGTCCGCACCACCAAGCGTACAGTCGACTCGGCTCTGAGATCATTGATTCTCAGTTCCTGACCTAGAGATGTTGACCTACTCAGAGTACTTCCGGACTACTCCAAGCCCCTTTGGGAGCACGGCAGAGCGGAACAAAGCTTATGCCACCATCTTTAGCTACTTCACTCTGGCCTCCCCCCCCCAGGTCCTCTTGGAACATCTACTCAACCTCTTTGAGGCTGAGGCTGTGGGCGCGCTGGGGATCTTTGTAGCTGACTCCCAAGGCCTGCCCTGCCTCCGATTGGTGCATGGCCTTCGAAAGTACCCGGGGCCCTTGGCTCAACACAGCCCCAACAAAAACAAGGCCTTTGGGTACTTGGACGACAATGAAGGGGAAGCTGGGGAACTAGTTCTAGTAGATTCAGCCATGCTGTCCCCCACCATAGCCACCCGGGTGCTAACCCTGGATCATCATGAGGCGCACCCAGCAAGACTGTCCATCCCAGTGATACCAGAGGGGACCGCCCACTCCGAGTTGATACGGGCCCACAAGTCTTTCTTCATTCCCTTTGAGTTGGTGCATTTTCTCTTGGGAAAGGGGCTCTCTCCTAAACAAGCCATGGAGGTCCTCCATCCTCAGCTTAACAGGGCGGGGCTAATGGAGTCCTGCATCCCCCTGTCTAACACTCTCAGGTTGGCCGGGACTACAGCTACAGAACCCGGTGGCAGCCCCAAGCTCCAGCAGCCAGGTCCATTCTTTAGAAGTGAGACAGGCCTTACCAACTACATGAAGCTCAAGGTGATGTACCGGGACCTGCCAGAATTGGAGCGACCTTGGGATCCACCTGGAGACCCGGCGCTCACAGCAGCAGTCACGGCCCTCACAGACCACCAACTAAAGCTAAGTGAGAATATGGACCACAAGCGGTCGCAGTCAGTGAGGACCACTTGGGGCCCCTTGTACACCCAGCGCTTGCTTCTGCTCTGTGGTAAACAGGAAGAAGCGAACCTCCCCCCCATCTACCAGGCCTGGGCTCAAAAGAGCAAGCACAAGAGAACCCACATGATCTTCCAAAGCCAAGTGGCAGCCAGGGCATCTGAGTTGGGGATCCAAGCCCCCCTGATTACCACTGCTGCTCTCAAGAGGTTCCAGGATGGCAACTTCCATGGTACTGACCCCTTTGATGTGGCAGATGGAATACTCCCCATGGCTTTCACACCCCCGGGTGGGTCTGCCGCCACCCTGAAAAGGGAGCAGGAGGCAGCCGCCACTGTGGCAGCATATGACACTATGATCTCCACTGAAGGCAACTCCCTCACCTTGAAGGACTCCCTGGAGCTCCAGAAGACAAAGGCCTACATCCCTGTCGACTGGACTGAAGCCACCACCCAGCTGGAGAGCTACCTGGCTGTCCTAGCCACCATCCTAGGACTCAACCATGATGTCGTCACCAGCTACCAACAAGGCCTCCGCAGGCTCAAGATCCAGCAGATGCCCCTCCGAAGAGCAATTGCAGATGAGGTGGGAGAATTCCTCACCCCTGCCATTGTAGTCTACCGCTGCCCTGAGACTACTGCGACGACCGGACCCTCCACCATCACCTACAACCGCGGCGGCTACCAAGGGCGGCCACAACAACAACAACAACAACAACAACAACAACAAGACCGGCAACGTTCCACCCAACAGCCCGGGAGTCCGCAACCCAACAGGAGGTACCACGACTCAACAAACACGACTCACCAATCCACACCGGGACTCCCGCCTGCAAGACAGCAACCATCCCATTGTCAAGAAACTGGAGTCAGCAAAAATGAGGGAAGCCATCCAGGCTATGAGAGACAAAGGGAAAGGCCCTCTCTCCAGACCAGATGGCCAAGAGAGATGTCACTCGTGGCACATCAAGGGTGCCTGCTTCAGCAGCTGCAAGCACATATATGACCACGTGGCCATCACTCCCACCGAGCAGGATCTACTCTGGCAATGGTGCCAAGAGGCATATGCCTGACCGGTTGGCAAGCGCCATCCCACTCATGGCGTCGCGCCCTCCCCACCCCACATGGGCCTTAGGGGGATCATCCTAAGTAACAATCCATCATCTAATCACGAATCTAATCCTCACTTACGAATCACACATGAATTAGGTAAGCACAAACAGCATGCGCGCGCATGTACCCCTCTCAACTTGTATGTGCCTTCCCAAATTTCTACAACTTCTACAGATTCCACGGAAGCGCCTGTGCCTTCCCAAATTTCTACAAGTTCTACAGATTCTACCACCACTCCCCCCTTGCCAAGGCCTACGTCCGAGTCCCTAGTCCCTGCTACAGTCCCTACCGGGCCTCCTACAGTCCCGGCCAACCCTGTGCCTAGGCCCGAGCTCCTAGTCACTCCCACAGCTTTGCCTAGGCCCGAGCCCCTAGTCCCTGCAGCATTCGTGCCTCGGTCCGAGCCCCAAGTCACCCCTAAGTCCAGCGACGCGCTGGCCTCTCCACCCAGCACCTTGCTGGCCTCTTCACCCAGCAACACTGTGCCTCGGTCCGATCCCCAAGTCACCCCCCTGCTGCCGTACCCCACTGACAGGCTCGACGTGCACGTCAGCCGGGCTATCAATGTCTACAACAACAGCACTAGCTGGGGGGACTTCATCCGGACAATCCGGGGACAAGGTGGCATCCACCCAGATGTGGGTAATATCCCCCATCCAGCCAGCCTACTCTTAGCCCACTTTGGGAAAGAAGGCACCCCGGCCTCCATGACAGGCCAACCTTGGACCCCTGCCAGGATTGCCAGTGCCCTCTCCAGGGGGCCTCACCAATCTTCCCACCAGGGCATTGCCTTCCTGCGGGAGGAGTATGCCGACATGATGGACAAGCAACAATGGACTGTCCTCCCTGCCAGTCTCATACAACACCTCCCCAGCCTCCGGCTCAGCCCACTGGGGCTAGTCCTACAACGGGGACGGCGCCCGCGCATGATCTCCGACTACACCTATTAGCTGATGGGTTCTACCGGGTCCAGTTGAACCCGGAGGATACCATGAAGCTAGGAGTCCTTTTCCCATCTCGCCCAGGGGAGGCTCCCCTCATTGGCATCCCCCTCACCAACCCTATGGGGTGGAAATCCAGTCCACCTAATTTCTGTGCCTTCACTGAAACCATTGCAGATCTGGCCAATGCCACTCTCTCCATGGGGCTCGAGCACGCGCGGCAACAGCCCCATCGACTGGATTGGCTCTCAGAAGCCCAGCCTGCCGACAGTCCCCATCACCCGGTCACTGCCATGGGGACTCCCCATAGCACTACCCCCAGCAAGAGGCCCCTTCGCTACTGGGATGTGTATGTGGATGACTTCTGTGGCCTTGTGCAAGGCAACCAATGGACCCGGCGCGCCGTCAAGAGGGTGCTCTTCCAATCCCTGGACCAAGTCTTCCGCCCGCTTGCAGCCTGTGACACCCCCTTCAGACAGGAACCAGCCTCCCTCAAGAAAATGCTCCAAGGGGATGCCACCTGGACCACCACAAAAGTTATCCTTGGCTGGCTCATTGATTCCATCAACAAAACCATCAGCCTTCCTCCCCATCGAGTAGCCCGGCTACAGGAGATCTTGCACTCCATCACTCCCCACCAATGCCATGTCCCCACCCAACAATGGCACCAAGTTCTGGGGGAACTCCGATCCATGGCTATTGCCATCCCTGGCTCCATTGGCCTCTTCTCCATCCTCCAAGAAGCCTTGCGACACCAAGACCCAGGCCGGCAGCGCATCCGGCTCACCAAGCGAGTCCACAGCTTCCTTCGGGACTTCCAATGGCTGGCCAATGATCTATCCAACAGGCCTACTTCTATTGCAGAACTGGTGCCAGACCCCTTCCCGGCCACCATGGGCGCCTGTGATGCTTCTGGGGCTGGGATGGGGGGCATCCATTTTGTGCCCCTCCCTGATGGCCAGATCCAGCCCATACTGTGGCGACATGCCTTCCCCAAGTGGGTCTCCTCCCAGTTAGTCACCTTTGACAACCCCAATGGCACCCTCACCAACAGCGACCTTGAGCTAGCTGGTTCCATTGCCCACAATGACATCCTTGCCCAAGCTGCTTGTGTCCAATACAGAACCACCCACAACTGCTATGACAACACTGCCGCTGTATACTGGCAACGCAAAGGCGCCACTACTACTACTGGGCCTGCAGCCTACCTCCTTTGGACTCAGTCCCTGCACCAGCGTCTCCACCAATATGTCCCTCTCAGGGATTACATCCCTGGCCCAGTGAATCACCTTGCTGACCTCCTCTCTTGCTCATCCCTCTCTGACGCTGCCTTGCTCCTTCACTTCAACACCACCTACCCCCAGGACTTGCCCTGGATCTTATGTCCCCTGCAGCCTTCCATGCATTCTGCTCTGACCTTGGCTCTATCTAGGAGACCATGCGTGCTTCAGTCACTGAGCTCTATGCCAAGCGCAAGGATGCCCATTGGAATCAATGGGTTCAATTCTGTTTGTCTCAAGGCTTTGAACCAACCCTCCACTCTGTTACAGATCCAATCCCCATCCTCCAAGTCTTTGCCCAGCGCCTCCATGATGGTCGACTCTCATATAGCCGCAAGCCCATCAGATCTCGCACAGTATCGGACACCCTCAGGTCAGTGGGCCAGACGCTGGCCCGCTTGGGGTCCAAAGACCCCCGCACCAACTCTACCGGCAGTCTTGACTTCAGGCTAACTACCCAGTTCAAGGCGTATGCCAAGCTAGACCCAGCCCCTTGCCGGGTCAAACCAGTCCCCTTGTCATGCATGCCCTTCGCTTTGCATACTATGACTCCCCTTCCCCTACCAGACAGGCCATTGCAAACATGATCTGCATCGCCTTCTTTTTCTGTCTGCGCCCTGGTGAGTACACTGGTACTACCAGGGATGACCAAGCCTTCCACCTCAAGGAGGTCTCCTTCTACCTTGGCTCTAAATTTGTACACCATGATAGCCCTGAACATGAGCTCCTGGCTGCTACCTCTGTCACCCTGACATTCACCACACAGAAGAATGGGGACAAAGGTGAGGTAGTTGCTCATGCCAGGAGTGGTGACTACCTCTGCTGCCCTGTAGCAGCATGCGCGCGCCAAGTGCTCCACCTCAGGGGCTGCTGCACTAGCACCCATCCCTTCAGCCCAGACCTAAAGCTGGCCAGTTACTTTGACAATGGGGTCCTCACCCTCGTTCGCGCAGCAACTGTCACCTCCTCCATGAGAGTCTATGCCCAGACCCTCTACCATACCACAGGCATCTCTCCTGCAGCAATCTCTGCTTGGTCCCTTCGAGCGGGAGGGGCTATGGCCCTGCTCCAGGGCAAATGTGATTGTAATGTCATCAAGCTTCTTGCAAGATGGCACAGTGACTGCATGATGAGGTACTTGCACCAGCAGTCCCTACCCATCTTCCAGAATCTTGCCTCTGTAATGTTCAACAATGGAACATACTCCTTCCTGCCAGAAGAGTGGGTGCCGGCTGCCGCCCCCACTCCCCCTGGCAGCTCTCTCTGATTCCTCTTGGGGAATCTCCCACCCTCGCAGTCTGGCCTCATGTCTCCTCCAGGTCCAGTCTCCATCCAGCTCCCACCCTGTGGCTTGTGGCCCAATGGCAGAAAAGGCTTAACAGCCAAAGGCTTAGCTGCCCAAGCTGTTAAGCCAGGCTGTGCGCCGGTGTGTGTGGGCACAGCAAACTAAGGGACCGGACTACAGCCTGCAAAACAACCAACAGGCTGGAGTTCCCGGCTCCCCCTCTAGCATTTGCTTAACCCACCAACACACCCATGAACTACAAGCATTGCACATACAGTACTACAAGTAGGCTGGCTACTGAGGCTATCACGAATGTAGTGAGTGATAGTTGATGTAGCGAGCCGAATGAAAGTAATGGTAGTGTCACGTGGCACTCCCTACAACCGGTAGAGAGCCAGACCGGGGGAAGTAGAAATCTGGTAGAAATCTAGTAGATTTCACTATCACTGAAACCAGCTTCTAAGCACACGCTTCGACCCCCCGATAGCCTCAACAAGCCGGCAAAGGATTCCTCCAGCAAAGCGCAAGCCTACTGCACGCCCTACCAGAAGGAATACGATCGATTCCCTGTATCACTAAAACCAGCTTCTAAGCACACGCTTAGACCCCGCGAGCCTCAACAAGCCGGCAAAGGATTCCCCCAGCAAAGCGCAAGCCTACACTTCCTACCAGAAAGAATACGATTGATTCCCTGTATCACCGGATAAGATGTGTCACTGTATCACGGTAGCTTGTACAAATGGGCTTGCGACCAAAAGACGCGTCTGCAACCGAATATTACAGGCTAGCACTAGAACAAGCCGGTAAAGGATCATCCCTCCCGCAAAGGCTAGCAAAGCTCACTCTTTTGCTCCTAAAACGATTAGTAGTAGAATAAAATTGGCCCACCACGCCCGCCCGCAGAAAAGGCTTAACAGCCAAAGGCTTAACTGCCCAAGCTGTTAAGCCAGGCTGTGCGTCGGTGTGTGTGGGCACAGCAAACTAAGGGACCGGACTACAGCCTGCAAAACAACCAACAGGCTGGAGTTCCTGGCTCCCCCTCTAGCATTTGCTTAACCCACCAACACACCCATGAACTACAAGCATTGCACATACAGTACTACAAGTAGGCTGGCTACTGAGGCTATCACGAATGTAGTGAGTGATAGCAACCATAAGTTGATCTGTAATCCTCTCATCTTATGATTTGATCTCATCTCACAATTGCGTCGATTTGATAAATACTGGCTTGAATCGATTCAAACGAAGATATACACCGACAGTAATCCAACATTGAGTGAGCGCGTTGGATCAAGGGGTGTGTTGTCGGCGAAAAATACGGACTTTGTCGAAAACGAAACGACGACCGAGGTGCGGAATACGATAATGATCAAGCGTTAGAATCAAATGCACCTCCACTACTTGGAATCCTTAAGTGTTAAAAACGATATCACCTAAGGCTACAAACAAAAAGAGATAATCGGGTGGAAATAAGAAATATCCAAAGACCTGAACAGTAAGTAAACACTTGGAACCCATAAGTATATTCAAAAGAATATACTTGATATCCCGTGAGGAAATTACTTATTGCAATCAAGAAAATTGGTACCAATTCCAGATGGGCCTACTCATATCCAGCACATATACCACGAATAAGCATACGCCCCATTGAACAGAATACTTAACCCCCAAATGACCGATACCATCGAATGACCGATACAGTAAGACCGACACGACGCTAATACAGCAACAGCAACAGAAGAATCGGTACGATGGTAAAGAAGACAGTAACAAATAACCGGGGAAGATCTCTACCATGTAAAATACAGAGAGCCCCGACACGTAAAAATGCAGTAAATATAAGAGCGTCTCCATGAGCTCACTTCTCTTTAAATTTCAATTATCCAATACCTTACGGTCGATTTTTAGAGTTACAACACTTTTGGAGTCATCACCCAATAAGTTAGTTTGTGCCCTGGAATTGCACCAAAAATACCCCCATGTTTGCCATTTGGAGAGTCAAACTACAACATTTCCAGCATTCTGTGTGACAAAGTTGCTATCACGCGCTACGTTTGTGATAGCTTCAGTAGCTAACCTACTTGTAGTACTGGATGTGAAATGCTTGTAGCTCATTGGTGGGTTGGTGGGTTAAGCAGTGCTAGAGGTTTGCTTTGCCCACACACACCGGCGTACAGTCGGGCTTAACAGCTTGGGCGGTTAAGCCTCTGGCTGTTAAGCCTTTTCTGCGGGCGGGCGTGGCGGGCTATTTATTTATTCTACTACTAATCGGTTTAGGAGCAAAAGAGTGAGCTGTGGGCTTGTATTCTGCTGGGGGAATCCTCTACAGGCTTGTTAGCGCTTATCCTGTATTTGCAGAGATTTGCTTGCGCTTAGCCTGTATTTGCAGAGATTCGCTTGCAGAATTCGCTTGCAGAATTCGTTTAAGAGTTGTACTGTACCTACAGGGAACGTTCCGGGGATATGGTACGCACCAATGTTGCTTGCTGATACAGTGAGATCTTTCGCGAAGTACGTGCGCTTGTATACTCAAGGTGGTTCCCCGGTCTGCTGGTCTGTACTTCACTACCATTCCCCTCATCCGGTTTGCTACATCAACTATCACGCGCTACGTTTGTGATAGCTTCAGTAGCTAACCTACTTGTAGTACTGGATGTGAAATGCTTGTAGTTCATTGGTGGGTTGGTGGGTTAAGCAGTGCTAGAGGTTTGCTTTGCCCACACACACCGGCGTACAGTCGGGCTTAACAGCTTGGGCGGTTAAGCCTCTGGCTGTTAAGCCTTTTCTGCCAATGGGCCAGAAGTATTAAATTCCTTTCGTGACCAGAAGTATCAAAGCTACCAAAGGGTAGATTTCCCACGCACATGAATCAATGAGTCCCGTATCCATCTAAGTAATCGATTCCCACGGGATATCGATTCCCACGGCGCACTGATTCCCATCGCGCATAAACGGTGAGCAATCCCTGTCCTACGATATTGCCATTGTTCTTCGGTGAGCAAACTCTGATTTCATAAAATATCACACGAGCTACAGGAGCAATTCCTGACCTTAATGATAAACATTTCATGGAGTCTTCCTAACGGAACAAGAGAAGAAAACCGTTGGCATGTGATTCTCACACAATACATATACATGCATACAAATATATATGTGGTCAACGACTAATACATGTACGGAAATAATCAGCGAGTAATCTCAGCACTACGCAACAGCAGTTGCAACGTATTCATCTCAACAAAAGAGATATCTTGCATTTCGGCAAGATTTCACTTTATCTCATACTTTTAACATTCAACTGATTTATATCCCAAAATTCACACTAGTTGCTACCAACTACTTGTAATCTACATACTAAGGTCTGTCTCGCTGCAATCTGAATAAGTCACAGCAAGAGGAGATCTGGCGTTTCCCTAGTCTCGCCTGTAGTCCGATTATCCGTTGCCGAAAGTATCCAAACACAATTGTCACGCGTAGAGTACAATCGTTCGTCTACTAACACACTAACGCAGCGTCGCTGTTCTTCAGAAGTCCTTGAATCAGACTCTCAACGAATCGGATTCAGAAGGAAAATAATAGATTAACAGTCGCAAGCTCCAAGAAGGCTTGCACACAAGAAGGAACAGGAACGGAATTAATCATAATCCCTACGCTGGCATATGCACGTTGCACATCGCACAAGAAGCAGTTCCCATTCTCAGTTACCACGCACCTCCTTCCAAGACTCCGAACCACCACAGATGCCGAACATACCGGTACTGGCAATGGCCGGCAATGCACTCGGAGGCGAAGAGAAGAATGACGCCGAAGTCACCACTATCGAACGCTTTCCCAGCTTCGATGCTGATATGAGAAAGATACTCATATCATTACTCAACGTAACAAGTGAGATTACTAGCAAGTTGTGCCTAGCTCTCAAAGAAGGCGGGTTATGCGAATGGAAGTCGTTCCTCGACGCACTTATCGAACCGGATTTTGCACGTGAACTTACCTATATGGAACGAGGATTGGCAACGCATATCCCTCGCTCCATCCAAAGGAGCATAGAGGCACTTGCGGATTTCGCTATCGACCTACAAGAAGCCGATGTCGCTGTAGAAGAAGACAAGAGGAACTGGAAGGATGTAAAGTCATATACATACAGGGAATTCCAGTCATTCCGCGAAGAACGTGCCCAACGCTTGCGTAACGAATCTGTTCTGAACCCACCACCTCCTCCGGCAGGAAGTAACAAAAAGTCACCTCAGCAGGTAAAGTACGAATCATGGTGCCGAAAAGCACGAGATGAAAAATCCTTTACACCCCTCACGAATGACTCGAGATTTGAACACTGGCTCGTAGGTTTCAAAGCTAAACTCGAGGCATACGACATCGATACAGAGACATTCCTCGATGAAACTTGGCCTCCAGCCACGCTCGTGGGTTACACCCGTGATCTCTACATCAAACAATGTGCCTTCTTCTGGGTACTAATGTTGGAAGTCTTCAAGAGTGACCTTTCTGCATCATGTGTACACAGTCATTCTACCACTCGTGATGGACGCCAGGCTTACTTCGACTTCGTAAACCTTCATAGCCAATCAAAAGCAAAGGTATACGACAACTCGACCCAGCTACAAGCGTTGCTCAAGTTGAACCTCAACAATTGGAAGGAATCCAAAGTGAAATTCATCACACATTGGTTTGACGAATTGAATCACCTTAACAAGCTCCGTCCTCCCAACAAGCCCCTCGAGTATCACACCGTAAAATCAGCATTGTGTCAGGCATGTTATTCCAGCTTCCAGCTAAGCGAACAATTTGCCAAAGTCAAGGATCCAGGTGGGACGAATAGCACCGTAACGGATGCAGTTGCCGAAGCCGCTGCTATCCATGATCTTAAAATCACGCTTTTACTCGAAGCAACTCGACTTGATTCCCAGTCTGCGATGTCTGCTCCTCGATCGACCGTACGTGCACACGTTCATGATTTCTCTTCTGACTTGATCCAACACCATGATGACTATGCTCTCCCCATTGAATTTGAAGGAGACTATCAAGATTATGCTGTGTTCAAGGCTGGACGTACCCCTGACCCTACCACAAGGTTGCCTACAAACATATGGAAGGCCTTGTCACGTCAGGACATGAAGAGTTGGCTCAGTTTTTCTCCGGAAGGCAAGAAAATCGTGGTTGCCTCATTGCGACACGACTTACTTAACACGGACCAACCTGACCCCAACAGTGTCAAACCAGTTACCCGGAAGGCATACCAACATGAACACTCGGTATCTTTCCAAGAAGACGGTACTTCGACCAAGGATGAGCATGCCAATTCCGCAGCAGGCCTACATCCTGCTGTAGAGAATGATCGTAGAGGCGTTTTCCATGCATCCCTAGGTGTATACAAATCCACGACCTCCTCGTCTAAGGACCAGCGACCTCTCAAGTCTTCCGTGTCACCCGCGCATCCAGCTCGATTCCTTTCAAACAACCCTGACATTCAGTACAAAAAGGACGGTGACACCCAAATACCTGTCGGAACACCATCGTATTCCGCCAATTTTCACCAGTGGTATACTCCCGAGGATGATCTCACCTTTCCTAATGATGGTCCCGTAACGTCATACACATACCGTATACACAAAACTACGGTTACTAGCCCTGGTTTTGCCATGGTTGATCGCGGCGCAAATGGCTGCATCATCGGTAATGATGCATGTCTCATCTCCAAGGATATTCCACCACGATATGTTAACGTCACCGGCATTAACAATCATCAGGTACAAAACATTCCCATTGCTACATGTGGAGCATATTCCATGTCGAACAGAGGCCCCGTCATTCTCATTTTCAATGAATGTGCCTATACAGGACGACATCCTTCTATATTGTCATCCGGCCAGATGGAAGCATATTTTTCCACTGTAGACGACACGTCCATCAAAGCAGGCGGAGGACAGGTCATCACCACCTCCAATGGCTATGCACTGCCTCTTAGCATACGACACGGCTTACCATACCTTGCGATGCGAAAGTATACGACTGTCGAATTTGACACGTTACCACATGTTATCATGACGTCCGATAAACATTGGGACCCATCTGTTCTCGATACCACGATCAGTGCAAAGGATGAACAATTTCTCCAGAAATATCCTCCCCAACCACAGCAACTTCCCTATGCCGATTACGACGAATATGGGAACCCACGCTGCCTTGAAGGATTCGATATATCTGTTTCTCCCGGGTCCTCCACGGTTACATCCCTCAGCTCGTATTCCAGCCATTCCACCCGATCTCCCTTTCTTCCGATTGATGATCATAAGAACAACGATCGCTCCTTTTGGCTTACTTCCACTGACTATGCTCATCAAGAACGTCTCGCATGCTGCGCACCAACCGCAGTCTCTGGAACAGTCACTGCGTTTCCGACAGATTGTACAGCCAGTGACACTACACGCATTGCAGCTACGCCCCGCGAAAGATACCCCAACGAACATGACTACTTATCCCTGAAACCTTTCTTTTGTTGGGTTTCCACCGATCGCATCAAAGCTACTTTTGAAAACTCAACCCAATACGGTTCGTTAGCGGTTAGCCCTGATGGTAACATTTTCAAACGGTTTCATTCCCCTCAACCGGCCATGAACGTTCGCCCCTTTAATGACGATGTTATGTCCGATGCAGTCTATTCAGATGTCCCAGCAATTGATGGTGGATCCAAGATTGCTCAGATCTTCTTCGGCCGAAAATCGCATATTATTCACGTTGAAGAAATGCGTACCACCAGCGATTTTCTACCCTGCTTTCAGAACTTTGTTCGAAAATGGGGCAGACCCATCCGCCTTCTTTGCGACCACGGTAACTATCAATCAAGCAAGAAAGTCATGGATTACCTCAAGATGTTATGGATTGGACTCTGGCAAAGTGAACCGTACCATCAACATCAGAATCAATTCGAACGACGATACCAAACGTTCAAACGCATTGTCAATTGCGTCATGGATTGTACCGGCACACCACCACACATGTGGTTACTGTGCATGACATACGTCGCGGGTCTCCTTAATGTTGTCTCTGACCCTACGCTGTCCGATAAACAACCGATCTTCATTGCCACGGGTACAATTGGCGACATCAGCGCATACACCAGTTTCTTCTGGTTTGAACCTGTGTATTTCAAGACCAATGACTCCCCTTTCGGTACCAAATCTACCGAACGCCTAGGTCATTTCGTCGGCATCGCTGAACATGTTGGCAATGGACTCTGCTTCCGAATCTGGGATCCAGTTACCAACAAGTTACTAGACCGGTCCGGTGTTCGATCTGCTCTTACACCTGAGTCACGTAACAAGCGCGCGGGCTTATTCACTGATGATGGTTTCATCAAATGGCGTAATGCAAAGGATTCCTTACCCCGTATATACGCCACTGGAGAAGCTCCAGCTTTCAAACATGGGGAGCATACCAATCAGAATAAACTCATTGACGAGTCTACTAAACCAAACAGCTCAGTTTCCCCTAACGGTTCACCTGCTGATTCTGACACCGCCAATGACACCGTTCCACCTGGCACTCAACCAAATCTTCAACCACCCACCCACCCCTCGTTACCGAGCTTTCTTTATAAGAAGGTCGATGACAGCCCAAGCTGGTCACCTTCTCCACTCCCTAACAACTATGGGGAGAGTCTTGATGGTCCTCCTACGACACACATCTTCAGCAAGACATCTGATGGCGTTCTCCTTACTGAAGATGATTTTGATCCACCGGAATTAGCATACTTTGATGTTAGTGACGTCACAACTCCACACACCAACCCCGCTACTCCTTCAGTAGACCCATCACAGGTAGTTGTTACCGACGAAGAAGGCAACGCACAATTTGACGATGATGGTAAACCTATTACCATTCCTACGATCCCGATTGCCGATCTACAAGGACGTTCCTTCCTTGTAACCAATCCCGATGGCACCCGGAAACGTCTCACCATTGTTGATGTTGAAGACAGTCTTGAACGCAATAAAGACTTCATCAAGTTCAAGTGCAAACACTCCGATGACGAACTCGATGATATCATTGCATACAATGACGTCATGAATTACATCCATCGTGATTCAACACAAGAAGACGGCAAACTCTGGTCGTTTCGCCGCATCCTAGGACACCAAGGTCCACTGGATAACAAGCACCCTCAATACAAAGGTTCCAAGTATAACCTTTGGATTGAATGGGAGAATATGGAACGCACATATGAACCTCTGGCCAATATTGCGGCTGATGACCCAGTCACCGTTGCAAAATATGGGAAAGACAACAACTTGCTTGACCTCCCAGGTTGGAAACGTCTCAGGAGAATCACCAACCTAGCCCGACGAACCAAGAAACTTGATCGACTCGTGCATCAAGCCAAACTACGTTCTTTCCGTACCACTCCGCAGTATCAATATGGATTCAAAGTGCCTCGTAACCACGAAGAAGCCCTCCGATTTGATCAAGCCAACGGGAACACCAAATGGGAAGATGCCACCACTCTTGAAATGGCACAACTCAATGAATACGATACATTCATTGATAAAGGCGTATACAAGACAAGCTCCATTCCCCCGGGATTCCAACAGATCAAGGTACACATGATATACGCTGTCAAACACGACGGAAGACACAAGGCTCGCCTCGTTGCTAACGGTAATCTCACTGAGGCCCCTATCCACAGTGTTTACGCAGGCGTCGTATCTCTTCGCGGTCTACGTATGTGCCTATTCCTAGCTGAACTCAACGATCTAGAAGCATGGGGTACCGACATAGGTAACGCCTACTTAGAAGCAGTCACCTGCGAGAAAGTATGCATCAAGGCAGGTCCCGAATTCGGATCGTTGGAGGGTCACCTATTGGTCATTTACAAAGCCCTATATGGTCTCAGGTCTTCAGGCAAGTGTTTTGGAGACTTACTCGCGGCTTGTCTCATCGAACTCGGCTTCGAAAGATCCCGCGCAGAACCGGAAATATTCCTCAAACCCGGAACGAATAAGCATGGTGAACGTGTATATGAGCTTATATGCACATATGTCGATGACCTATGTCTCTGCATGGCCGATCCCAATTCCTTCTTGAAGATATTGCAATCGTCACCATATAACTTCAAATTGAAGGGATCCGGACCTATGAACTTTCATTTGGGATGTGGATTTGAGCGCGACGAACATGGTGTTTTGTGCATGAATCCCATAAAGTTCATCGAAAAGATGGAAGCATCTTACGAACAAATGTTCGGATGCAAACCTAGCACTAGGTTCCAATCGCCCATCGCAGAGAACGATCATCCTGAATTGGACTCCTCAGCCTTTCTTGAAGAAACCGGTATACAGAAATACCAAAGTATGATCGGTTCACTGCAATGGATCATCGCTATTGGCCGTTTCGATGTACAAACAGCCGTGATGACGCTCTCAAGTTTCAGAGCTCAGCCACGAGATGGGCATCTCGACCGTGCTAAACGTATCTATGGATATATCTCCAAATTTAGACATTTTAAAATCAGATTCCGTGTGGAACCGCCCGATTTTATATTGACTAAACCCGACACCATCGACTGGTCCAATACCGTCTATGGGGAGCATTCTGAGGAGCTACCCGACGACGCTCCTGCACCGCTTGGAAAGACAGTAGTGTTATCACACTTCTATGATGCCAACCTCATGCATGATATTCTCAGTGGCAAGGCAGTTACCGGCATACTTCATTTCGCGAACAAGACTCCCATGATGTGGTTCTCGAAGAAGCAGTCTACTACGGAAACAGCCACCTTTGGAGCTGAATTTGTTGCAGGAAGAACTTGCATCGAACAGATTGTCGATCTACGCCACTCATTCCGATACCTCGGAACACGAGTCCATGATATCTCATACTCTTGGGGTGACAACGAAAAGATGATCCAGACGTCGACCTTTCCTTACGCAAGGTTGCATAAGCGTCATAACATTCTATCGTTTCACTACGTACGGAGCATGATAGCGAGAGGTTTCATTTTAATGATGCACATCCCAGGTAAGGATAACTGTGCAGACATTCTTACCAAGCATTGGAGTCACTCAGTTGTGTATCCACTGCTCAGGCCCATCTTCCACTTCTGTGGTAATACTGGCGACCTTCTCCAGGATGATGGAAGCATCATGTAGAGCGTGATGACCCTTCACAAGGAGACATGGGGAGTATTAAATTCCTTTCGTGACCAGAAGTATCAAAGCTACCAAAGGGTAGATTTCCCACGCACATGAATCAATGAGTCCCGTATCCATCTAAGTAATCGATTCCCACGGGATATCGATTCCCACGGCGCACTGATTCCCATCGCGCATAAACGGTGAGCAATCCCTGTCCTACGATATTGCCATTGTTCTTCGGTGAGCAAACTCTGATTTCATAAAATATCA
Organism: Pseudo-nitzschia multiseries; assembly: GCA_037355745.1. Classification (NCBI taxonomy): domain Eukaryota; phylum Bacillariophyta; class Bacillariophyceae; order Bacillariales; family Bacillariaceae; genus Pseudo-nitzschia; species Pseudo-nitzschia multiseries. Next base: position 16,693,063 of record CM074783.1, read on the forward strand.
CACGAGCTACAGGAGCAATTCCTGACCTTAATGATAAACATTTCATGGAGTCTTCCTAACGGAACAAGAGAAGAAAACCGTTGGCATGTGATTCTCACACAATACATATACATGCATACAAATATATATGTGGTCAACGACTAATACATGTACGGAAATAATCAGCGAGTAATCTCAGCACTACGCAACAGCAGTTGCAACGTATTCATCTCAACAAAAGAGATATCTTGCATTTCGGCAAGATTTCACTTTATCTCATACTTTTAACATTCAACTGATTTATATCCCAAAATTCACACTAGTTGCTACCAACTACTTGTAATCTACATACTAAGGTCTGTCTCGCTGCAATCTGAATAAGTCACAGCAAGAGGAGATCTGGCGTTTCCCTAGTCTCGCCTGTAGTCCGATTATCCGTTGCCGAAAGTATCCAAACACAATTGTCACGCGTAGAGTACAATCGTTCGTCTACTAACACACTAACGCAGCGTCGCTGTTCTTCAGAAGTCCTTGAATCAGACTCTCAACGAATCGGATTCAGAAGGAAAATAATAAGAAGCCACCGGGTGGGAACAGCGTGGAGAGCGTGAGCGCACGCGTGAGCTTGGAGCAGAGTGAGGGAGGGAAGAGGCGCCAGGGTGCCTCAAAGAGAGCTGCCAGCAGGAGTGGGGTCCGCAGCCGGAACCCATTCCTCGGGCAGGAAGGAGTATGTTCCATTGTTGAACATGACAGAGGCAAGATTCTTGAAGATGGGGAGGGATTGCTGATGTAAGTAGCGCATCATGCAGTCACTGTGCCATCTGGCAAGGAGCTTGATGACATTAGAGTCGCATTTGCCCTGGAGCAGGGCCATAGCCCCTCCCGCGCAAAGGGAGCGAGCAGAGATGGCTGCAGGGGCAATGCCCGTGGTAGGGTAGAGGGTCTGGGCATAGACTCTCAGGGAGGAAGTGACAGTGGCTGCGCGAACAAGGGTAAGGACCCCATTGTCAAAGTAACTGGCAAGCGTGAGGGAGGGACCGAAGGGAGCGCTGGAAGAGCAACAGCTTCGGAGGTGAAGGACTTGGCGCGCACAGGCGGCAACGGGGCAGCATAGTGAGTCACCACTCCTGGCATGCGCCACGACTTCCCCTTTGTCGCCATTCTTCTGGGTGGTGAAGGTGAGCGTGACAGAGGTAGCAGCCTGGAGCTCATGCGCAGGGCCATTGTGGTGGACGATTTTGGAGTCAAGGTAGAAGGAGACGTCTTGGAGGTGGAAGGCTTGGTCATCCGTGGTAGTACCAGTGTACTCACCAGGTCGGAGACAGAAAAAGAAGGCGATGCAGATCATGTTTGCAATGGCCTGTCGGGTGGGGGAAGGGGACTCGCGGTATGCAAAGTGGAGGGCATGCATCACGAGGGTGATGGGGACCGGCTTGACCCGGGAGGGGGCCGGGTCCAACTTGGCATATGCCTTGAACTGGGCAGTTAGCCGGAAGTCAAGACTGCCTGTGGAGTCGGTTCGAGGGTCTTTGGACCCCAGGCGGGCGAGCGTCTGGCCCACTGACCGGATGGTGTCCGATACTGTGCGAGATCGGATGGGCTTGTGGCTACGTGAGAGGTTTCCATCATGGAGTTGTTTGGCAAAGACTTGGAGGATGGGGATTGGATCCTGAATGGACTGGAGGCGCGGGTCAAAACCTTGAGACAAACAGAATTGAACCCATTGGTTCCAATGGGCATCCTTGCGCTTGGCATAGAGCTCAGTGACTGAAGCTCGCATGGTCTTCTGGACAGCGCTAAGGTCAGCGCGGAATGCATGGGCGGCCGAAGGTGGCATAAGGTCCAGGGCAAGTCCTGTGGGTAGGTCGTGTTAAAGTGATGGAGCAAGGCAGTGTCAGAGAGCTCAGATCGAGAGAGGAGGTCCGCCAGGTGGTTAGCGGGGCCCGGGATGTAATCCCTAAGGGGGACATATTGAAAGAGGCGCTGGTGCAGAGACTGGAGCCGGAGGAGGTAGGCTGCAGGGCCTGTGGTGGTAGTGGCGCCTTTGCGTTGCCAATAGACAGCTGCTGTGTTGTCATAGCAGTTGTGGGTGGTGCGGGCGTGGACACAAGCAGCCTGAGCCAGAATATCATTGTGGGCAATGGAACCGGCGAGCTCAAGGTCACTGTTGGTGATGGAGCCCTCAGGATTGTCGAAGGAGACGAGCTGGGCTGAGATCCACGTGGGGAACGCATGCCGCCACAAGACGGGCTGCACGGCGCCCGTGGGAAGGGGGACAAAATGGACGCCCCCCATGCCCAAACCCGAAGCATCGCAGGCGCCCAAGGTGGCAGGGAAGGGATCCGGCACGAGTTCGGCAATGGAGGTAGGCCGGTTGGAGAGATCATTGGCAAGCCATTGGAAGTCGCGAAGGAAGCTGTGGACGCGCTGGGTGAGCCGGAGGCGCTGCCTGCCTGGTTCCTGGTGGCAGAAGGCTTCTTGGAGAATGGAGAAGAGGCCAATGGAGCCCGGAATGGCCAGTGCCATTGACCGGAGCTCTCCAAGGACTTGGTGCCACTGCTTGATGGGGACATGGCGCTGGGTGGGTGAGATGGAGTGGAGAATCTCCTGTAGGCGGACCACCCGATGGGGAGGAAGGCTGATGGTTTTGTTGATGGAATCGATGAGCCAGCCGAGGATGACTTTCTTGGTGGTCCAAGTGGCGTCCCCTTGGAGCATTTTCTTGAGGGAAGCAGGCTCCTGCCGGAAGGGAGTGTCAGTGGCATCCAGGGGGCGGAAGACGGTGTCAAGGGATTGGAAGAGAACGCGCTTGATGGCGCGGCGTGTCCATTGGTTGCCCTGGGCAAGGCCACAGAAGTCATCCACATAGACATCCCAGTAGCGAACCGGCGACTTGCTGGGAGTGGTGCTACTAGGGGGGGTGAGGGGCGGCTTGGAGACCGTAGGGGGAGGAGGAGGCGGCGTCTGGGAGGCCGGAGAGGGTGGCTCAGTGGGAGGCGCGACGGGGATGGTTTCAGAGGGGAGATCCAACCGATGGGGGGTGAGCCGGGCCTCGGCAAGTCCGGTGGCAAGAGTGGCGTTGGCCAAGTCGGCAATGGTTTCAGTGAAGGCACAGAAGTTGGGAGGACTGGATTTCCACCCCATAGGGTTGGTGAGTGGGATGCCAATGAGCGGAGCTTCCCCGGGGCGAGAGGGGAACAGGACTCCTAGCTTCATGGTGTCGTCCGGGTGCAATCGGACGCGGTAGAAGCCATCGGCGAGGTCAATCTTGGACATATACACGGGACCAAACCTGTCGTTGGCGCGGTGCAGTTTGGTGAGGAGGCGCGGGAGTGTCCGGCCAAACTGCATGGCGTCCGCAGGGGCAAGAGGGATGGTGTCGTGGTTGACGTCCGAGTAGGTGTAGTCGGATATCATTCGTGGGCGTCGGCCTCGTTGGGGGACTAAGCCCAGGGGGCTCAGTTGGAGGCCGGGAAGGTCGTGGATGAGGCTGGCGGGGAGAACAGTCCATTGTTGCTTGTCCATCATGTCGGCATACTCCTCGCGCAGGAAGTCAATGCCCTGGTGGGAGGACTGGTGAGGACCCCGTTGGAGGGCAGCTGCAATCCGAGATGGATCCCAAGCTGGTCCGGACATGGTGGCGGGGGTGCCGTCCGTGCCAAACTGGTCAAGGAGGCTCCCCGCTGGATGGGGGATGGTGGCTACATCAGGATGGATGTCACCCCTTCTTCGGATGGTCCGGATGAAGGCCCCCCAGCTAGGGCTGTTGTTGTAGGCAGTGACAGCCCGGTTGATGTGCACGTCCAGCCGGTCGACGGGGTAATGGGATGGAGTGATAAGGGGAATGGAGGGTGGTGCCGGGCCGAGGAGCGCTGGCCGAGGCGTCGGTGGGGGGTTGAGTAGGAGCTTGCGCCTAGGCAATGGGGGGGTGGGAGGGACTAGGAGCGGCTGCCTAGGCAATGGGTTGGTGGGGTTGACGAGGAGCTCGGGCCTAGGCAACGGGGGGGCAGTGACGAGGAGCTCCGTCCTAGGCAATGGTTGGGGGGGGGGAGGACTAGGCGCTTGGGCCTAGGCAACTTGGCAGTGACAAGGAGCTCGGGCCTAGGCAAGGACAAGGTGGGCGTGGAGGAAGGGAGAGGGGATGCCAAAGCCGTAGGAGGGACTAGGGATGCGGGAGTAGGTGGGGGGGAGGGGGGGGTCGTTGAACCTGTAGAACGTTTGGGAGGCACATACACGGCGAGAGGGGTACATGCGCGCGCGGGCGGGTGGTGCTTACCTAATTCCTGTGTGATTCGTAAGGGCGGAGAGGGAGGCATAGGGAGTCGTCGTGAGGAAGGCAGAGCCCCCCTCGGTGAGTGAGAGGGCGGGTCAACGCGCCAAAGGGGCGCTTGCCATTCGGTCAGACATTAAAAGCGGCTTGGCACCAAGCCAAGACTTGGTCCTGTTCACTGCTGGTGATGGCGCCATGGTCCTGGATGTTCCTGCAGTTGGTGAAGCAGGTTCCTCGAAGGTGATAGGAATGGCAGCGTTCTTTGCCATCTGGACGAGACAAGGGAATGGTACCTTTTTCTTTCATGGTAGCCATGACTTTCCTCAGTCGGGCGCGTAGGATTTTGTTGGCTACCCCCGCCGTTTGTAGCCGGGGATCCAGGTTGGGGTTGGACACGCGGGCACCTCCGGCGGAGCCTTGGTTGGGGCTGGGGGTAGTCGTGCTGGGCGTGGGGGTGCCTGGGGTTGCAGCAGGGGCAGCCACGGCGGCTACGCGACGCAGGTGCCTCAGAGCCGGCACATTGGTGACATTGGGGAGCCAGTAGAGGTTCTGGGTGATTCAGAAGGCTTGGAAGTCCTTCCCAAAGTCGGGGGAGGGGACAGTGAAGGTTGATCCCCATTGTTCCTCAAGCCAACCCCGCACCCGGATTTGGAAGTAGTATACCACAATGGAGGGAGTGATGAGCTCCCCTAGTTCATCGGCAATTGCTCGGCGGAGGGGCATTTGCTGGAGCTTGAGCTTGGCGAGTCCATTCTGGTAGCCCTGCACGACAGGGTGATGCATGCCTAGAATGGTGGCCAGGACGGCGAGATAGCTTTCCAGTTGGGTGGTAGCTTCAGTCCAGTTGATGGGTAGGTAGGCCTTGGTCTTCTGGAGTTCGAGGGACTCCTTCAAGGTGAGGGAGTTGCCTTCGGTGGAGATCATGGTGTCGTAGGCCGCCACAGTGGCTGCAGCTTCCTGTTCCCGCTTCAAGGAGGCGGCAGATCCACCGGGGGGAGTGAAAGCTAAAGGGAGTATGCCGTCCGCCACGTCAAAGGGGTCAGTCCCATGAAAGTTGCCATCTTGGAACTTCTTGAGTGCCGCCGTGGTGACCAAGGGTGCCTGGATGAGGAACTCGGCGGCGCATGTGGCTACCTGGCTCTGGAAGATCATATGGGTCTTCTCGTGTTTGCCTTTCTGGGCCCAGGCTTGGTATATGGGGGGTAGGTCGGCTTCCTCAAGCTTGCCACACAGCAGCAGCAAGCGCTGGGTGTACAAGGGGCCCCAGGTGTTCTTGACCGTGGCAGGGGGGCGACGTTGGTCTAGGCCCTCACTGAGCTTGAGCTGTTGGTTGGCGAGGGCGGTGAGGGTAGCTGCCAGCGTGGGATCTACCGCAGCTGGTTGGCCGGGTGCCGGCGGCTGCCCCGGATGGGAGGGTTTCTTCAAGCCCGGGAGGTCCCGGTATAGTACCTGATTGCGCATGTACAAGGTCAGACCGGGCTCCCCTTGAAAGGGGGTGCCGGGTGTGGCAAAGTGGACACCTCCATCAACAATGGTGGGGTCGGTACCAGCAGCTCGGAGGGTATTCAGTAGGGGGGCGCAAGTGAGTGCCAGGTTGAGTGTGTCAAGGTAGGGGTAGATGATGTTCAAGGCTTGGATTGGACTAAGGCCCTTGCCTAGGAGTAAGGGCACCAATTGGAAGGGGATGAAGTAGGTCTTGAAGGGGGTGATGACTTCCATGTGAGGATCATCGCCTAGCACCATGGGGATCATGTGGGAATGGTGAGCATGCTTGATGACGTCGAGGTGGTGATCGAGGGACAGCACCAAGGTCTCGGGCGCCTGCTCGAGGAGGGCAGCATCCACTAGCACTAGCTCTCCTGCATCGCCTTCGATGTCATCCAGGTAACCAAAGGCCTTGCCCTTGTTGGTACTTGGCGCGGTCAAGGGCCCCGGGTACTTCCGAAGGCCATGCACCAATCGGAGGCGCGCCTTTCCAAAGGTGTCGGTCAGGAATATTCCTAGGGCCCCCACAGGTTCTGGTTCAAAGAGGTCCAAGAGCCGGCCCAGGAGAATGGGGGTGGCTGTTTCCTCAGCGAAGTAGTCATAGATGGTTTGGTAGGCCAGGTCCCGAGCAGGTCCCACTCCAAGGGGACTGGGGGTGGTCTGGTAATACTCAGTGTAGGTCAGCATGTTGTGCCTGAGCTTGGAGATGGATGGAAGGCGACTGGCTAGGTGCTATAAATCCAATAGGAGTTGATTGGAGGTGCAAACTGGTACCAAATAGATCGCGGACGATTGGCGGGGCGTTGCTGATCTGTGGGGACCAATTCGAGTCAAATGGAGGTGCAGACCGGTACCCCAATTGGAGGTGCAGACCGGAAGCGACTGGCCACTTGGAGGTGCGGATCGACTGGAGGTGCGGGTCTGTCAAGCGTAGGAGTGGGCGTCCTCGTTGATTGGCTGGAGGTGACGCTTGGATGCGGATTGTCGCCACTTGGAGGTGTGGATTGTCGGAGTAGACCGTATCTTGGTAGATTGATTGGAATCAAAGGGAGGTGCAACCTCAGAAGGGCGCTTGGCCCACTCGGTTGACTGGAGGTGCCGCGGAGGAATCGAATCGATCGCGGGGGAATCGAATCGATCGGAATCAACTGGAGGTGCAACCTCGGAAGGGCGCTTGGCGATCGCGGGGGAATCGAATCGATCGGAATCAACTGGAGGTGCAACCTCGGTAGGGCGCTTGGCCAAACTCTTGACTGGCTCGAGGTGCCGCGAATCGACTGGAGGTGCTTGGGTAGTAGTCACCGGGCTGCTGTAAGTACGGGGACGAGGATGTGTGAGTAGTAAGAGACTGACTGCTGTACGGGTACACTAGGCAAGACTAGGGGACCAGGACAGGAGACTAGGGGACCAACAGATAGGCTTGTCGTACGGGTACAATAGGATAACTATTGGACCAGGACGCGTTACCTATTTATTTATTCTACTACTAATCGGTTTAGGAGCAAAAGAGTGAGCTGTGGGCTTGTATTCTGCTGGGGGAATCCTCTACAGGCTTGTTAGCGCTTATCCTGTATTTGCAGAGATTTGCTTGCGCTTAGCCTGTATTTGCAGAGATTCGCTTGCAGAATTCGTGTAAGAGTTGTACTGTACCTACAGGGAACGTTCCGGGGATATGGTACGCACCAATGTTGCTTGCTGATACAGTGAGATCTTTCGCGAAGTACGTGCGCTTGTATACTCAAGGTGGTTCCCCGGTCTGCTGGTCTGTACTTCACTACCATTCCCCTCATCCGGTTTGCTACATCAATTCCCAATATGTATTTGATGGTTCGTGATGAATGTATTATGGCTTGGACTGGATACTTTTGGAGTCATTACCCAATAAGTTAGTTTGTGCCCTGAAATTGCACCAAAAATACCCCCATGTTTGCCATTTGGAGAGTCAAACCACAACATTTTGGGCATTCTGTGTGACAAAGTTGTTCCCAATATGAATTTGATGAGTCATGATGAATGTATTCATGGCTTGGACCAGATACTTTTGGAGTCATTACCCAATAAATTAGTATGTGCCCTGGAATTGCACCAAAAACGCCCTCATGTTTGCCATTTGGAGAGTCAAACCACAACATTTTGGGCATTCTGTGTGACAAAGTTGTTCCCAATATGCATTTGATGAGTCATGATGAATGTATTCATTGCTTGGCCCGGATACTTTTGGAGTCATTATCCAATAAGTCTGTTTGTGCCCTGGAATTGAACCAAGAATGCCCCCATGTTTGCCACTTGGAGAGTCAAACCACAACATTTTGGGCATTCTGTGTGACAAAGTTGTTCCCAATATGCATTTGATGAGTCATGATAAATGTATTCATGGCTTGGACCATATACTTTTGGAGTCACTACCCAATAAGTCTGTTTGTGCCCAGGAATTGAACCAAAAATACCCCCATGTTTGCCATTTGGAGAGTCAAACCACAACATTTTGGGCTTTCTGTGGGGCAAAGTTGTTCCCAATATGTATTTCATGGGGTATGATGAATGTATTCATGGCTTGGACTGGATAGTTTTTGAGTCATTACCCAATAAGTAAGTTTGTGCCCTGGAATTGCACCAAAAATACCCCCATGTTTGCCATTTGTAGAGTCAAACCACAACATTTTGGGCTCTCTGTGGGGCAAAGTTGTTCCCAATATGCATTTGATGAGTAATGATGAATGTATTCATGGCTTGGACCAGATACTTTTGTCGTTATTACCCAATAAGTTTTATCTAGTACAACAAGCTACTTGTAATCTACTCGCGTAGAAACCTACGTGGATTCAGTACTAATATGTATCTTGTACAACAAGCATGTAGTAATCTACTCGCGTAGGAACCTACGCGGATCCACTACTAGTATGTATCTTGTACAACAAGCGTGTAGTAATCTTCTCGCGTAGAAACCTACGCGGATCCAGTACCGGATGTTTTTTTTTACAAAAAATCTACTACCGTAGAAACCTACACGGATTCAATACCAAAAATTATCTAGTACTAAAAAGGTGTACAAATGTACTCGCGTAGAAACCTACATGGATTCAATGCCGACAATTATCTAGTACTAAAAACGTGTAGAAATGTACTCGCGTAGAAACCTACATGGATTTAATACCAAAAATTATGTAGTACTAAAAAAGTGTAGAAATGTACCAGCGTACAAACATACATGGATTCAGTATTGGAAAATATGTAGTACTAAAAACGTGTAGAAATGTACACGCGTAGGAACCTACGCGGATTCAGTACCGGAAAATATCTAGTACTAAAAACGTGTAGAAATTTACATGCGTAGAAACCTACGCGGATTCAGTACCGGATAATATCTAGTACTTAAAACGTGTAGAAATGTAGTCGCATAGTAACCTACACAGATTCAATACCAGACAATATCTAGTACTAAAAACGTGTAGAAATGTACACACGTAGAAACCTACGCGGATTCAGTACCGAAAATTATCTAGTACTTAAAACGTGTAGAAATGTACTCGCGTAGTAACCTACACAGATTCAATACCGGACAATATCTAGTACTAAAAACGTGTAGAAATGTACACGCGTAGAAACCTACAGCGGATTCAGTACCGAAAATTATCTAGTACTAAAAATGTGTAGAAATCTACTCGCGTAGAAACCTACACGGATTGACTACCAAAAATTATCTAGTACGGAGTAAGGTGTAAACATCTTCTCATGTAGAAACCTACGGGGATTCAATACTGAAAATTATCTAGTACTAAAAACGTGTAGAATTCTACACTAGTACAAAATCGTGTAGAATTCTACACGATGTACTAGAAGTATCCTCTACTTCGATCGAAGATCGTACGGTACCTCGCGAAAAAAAAAAAAAATCTCTCTCACACAAACACACAGTAATTTTATTTTCTACCTCACGACAAAAAAATCACTTTTTCTACCTCGCAACAACAAAAAAACAATCACTTCATGATCTGTTCTACGGTACCTCGCAACAAAACAAAAAAACACTTCATAATCTGCCTTCTTACATCTGACTTGTTTGACTAGGGTGTTGGTTCTTGCAATCAACACTCCGTCCGAGAACGTTTGATCCGAAACCTCTTTAACAGAGCCGGAGGATCTGTTGTCAGATATTTTAGTCCGAAATAACAGCCTTGTACTGGAAAAGAAGTAGTTAGCATTGGACAAGGAGAAGGGGAATTGCTGGATAGATAATGTTGTTCGGATTCGCGAACCCAAACATATATGTCTTGAAAGAAGCAATGAACCGGCATCGTCCCTTGCAACTATATCAACAGGAACAAGATACTGTTTTTCGTGACATGGAGTAAGAAGTATTCTACGGCAGCAACTACAATTTCATCGGGTCGATTGTCGGAACATCGGAACGCCGGAACGTCGGGACGTCGGAACAAGCAAAGGTAAGAATGAGAGAGATAGACAATGATTATACTGCCTGTAACGTACTGCGGTCGTACCTACCAAGGTAGCGTACCTTAGTACCTACTACGAGTACGTACTGCAATCTACCGTACAAGTCTAAGATACCATTCGAAGGATACGTGCGATCGAACTAATGAGACTTGGGACCACTCTAAGAATCATTAAGAAGCGAGCCATTATCTGTATACAATGGTATACCGATACCCGGCAGGCGCACGATTCATGGCGCAACACTCTATATGAATATCCACGAGCGATCGAAGCCAGCAGGGCACGGTCGAAGCCAGCATGGCCCGATCGCTCATTATTTTATCTGTTAAGTTTCCATCCATTTTCGTAAAGTATTAATCCATTCATAATTATCACTCCTACTCAAATTCTACCCCTAGTGTGTTACACAGTAATTACTCTTACAGCTACTGTAGAATAACGATCGAAGTTTCGAACAAATAACCTACCGAAATTTGCAACGAATTTTCGAACGTTAACGAAATTTGCAACGAATTTTCGAACGTTAACGAATTTGCGAACGCTAACGAATTTTCGAACGACAACGGCTTTTCTTTCTCGCTAACAGAACAAAAGAAAAAACGAAACGAAAAGCGGTCTCGGACGCCCAGTCGACATTGTTAATCAGTAAAACAAAACGGAACAAAATCAACACCGAAAACGTCGAAACAAAGAAAAACATCAGAACAACAGGCAAGTACAATATCAAACATGTCGACCGGACTGCATAGACAACCACCAATCACCTATGATTCCAGCTTTGACCGGACTAAGAACAAACTTGCCACCTTGAAAGTGTATGACGCCAACAATAATTCCAAGGAGGAATGGAAACTACCAATCTTTTCAGACAAAGGGGGCCTTGAAGAACTACTTTATTGTCAAGAAGCATTCATCATTGGCGCAAAGCGACTACCACTACCAGAACATCGATACATTGAACTGTTCACCAAGATACTGTGCCCGGAAGCACAAAGAAAGTGGGACGAGACAACCCAAGACGACAATGATGATTTGAACTATCCAGACAACATGGAAGGCTATGAAGAAGCATTCAAGGACTACATTCAAGAACACTACTGCAATGCAGGGGATGCAAAAGACATCATGCAAACCTACATTCGCAGCGACGCATGCAAGAAACCTCATGATACCACAGCCAAGGACCATGCAGTGCGAATCAACAGGCTCATTCGGTACTCGGAGAAGCTGCAAGGTCATGGCCAAAACCTCAACAAAATCAACAAAACAACAATACTGCTCCACACCTTCCCCAACCTGTGGGTTGAGCAATATGGCCAAATTCATGGGGGCATCACTGCAGAAACCTCCATCCAGAAAATTGTGGAATATATGTCCAGTCGAGAACGCGAGTCCAAGCTGAGGAATGGAGGAGGCAAAAAACAAGGGAGACGTCCTGGAAACAATGCCAACCAATCCAAACGCAAAACCAACAACAAAAACCAAGGACAAAAATCTTCTAATCCCTGTCGCATTCCCGGGCACAACCATGACTGGTCCGAGTGTCCCAAGAACAGGTACTCCAAACAGAAGAAAAAGCAACGCGCCGACAACAAGAAAAATGACTCGGCAGGCAAGACGACCACAGCCAGCAATGAATCATTCCAAGCACACATGCAGCGCGCAAAGGAAGCTTTCCTCCAACAACATGGCGGCAAAGCAGAACACAGCGTACAGAGCGGTGAGCAAATCTGGCTTCCTTGAGGCCAACAACCAAGAGCAGTCACCCTGCCTCCAGCTCCACAGGACCTGGATGCCAATTTGGCACAGCCAATTGGGCTCGCAGGAGGAACTCTCTCCACAGAAGGGGAGAAACCTACAGAACGTATATCTGATGTTGACAAGAGCTCACGACGAGTCCAGTTCATGGATGAACGCGTCGGTAAAAAGGAAAATATGGGTATAGAAGCCAAAAACACAGCTGAATTGAATGACGATTCAATCGGCAACAACAATAATCGCAACGCGGGTACGGGTACAAACGACCAAAGGAATGGGGCAGCGGCAACAAGCTGGACCTCGTGTCTAGCAAAGACCCTACAACCAAAAACGGAATACCCCGTATCTACCAAACATAAGAGCGATGTGGCTCCTATTGTTTTAACAACCATCCAATACATTCAAGGCATTCCTGTAAAAACAACAAAAACAATGCTTGCCCTACTCGACAGCGGCAGCACAACAACCCTCATCAACAAAAGGGCACTTCCCTTTGGAGTTCTACCAATCCAATCCAAAACAAGAACCATCACAACCACAGCCAATGGATCATTCGACACCTCATTGTTTGTCGTAATGAAGAATCTCAAGCTACAAGAATCACCAAGATTGATTTATCCATGCAATACTATTGTTTTGAACTGGATGAACCAAGCAAGAAACTATGCACGATTGTCACACCATATGGATGCTATGAGTATCAAAGACTCCCGATGGGTGTCAAAATCTCTCCAGATGTGGCACAACAACTCATGGAGGACATTTTGCAAGGCACCAACTGCACCGTCTATATTGATGATATTGGAATCTGGACAAATGGCACCTTCAGCCACCACATGCAAACAGTGGACACAATTCTGCACCGACTGAATGAAAATGGTCTCAAGTGCAACCCCCTCAAATGTGACTGGGCTGTACAGGAAACTGACTTTCTCGGATTTTGGATGACTCCAGAAGCCGTGAAACCTTGGAAGAAGAAAATTGAAGCTATTCTGAGAATGGACAGACCCAAAACAATCACGCAAGTCAAGTCCTTTCTAGGTGCTGTTGGTTACTACCGGGATATGTGGCCGAGAAGATCACATGTCCTCTCTCCTTTGTTTGAACTCACGGGAACCCCCAAGAAAACTGCCAATGGGCAGCCTAAAACAACAACAAAGTCGGCCTTCACATGGGGGCTGGCTCAGGAAAAAGCCTTTGAAGAAATGAAAGCCATGATAGCAAGCGACGCGCTGAACACATACCCAGATCTGAATCTACCATTTGATATCTACACAGACGCATCAGATCTACAACTTGGCGCAGCCATCCTACAAAAGGGAAAACCAATTGCTTATTGGTCCAAGAAGCTGAATGCAGCTCAGAAGAATTATACTACGACAGAAAAGGAACTCCTTGCAATAGTCTTGTGTTGCAAGGAATACAGGAAACTACTCTTAGGCTGTGAACTCAACATTTACACAGACCACAAGAATCTCACCTTCAAAACCCTCTCTCCGCAGCGAGTGCTCCGATGGAATCTCTTTCTACAAGAATACAACCTCAAGTGGAATTATGTGGAAGGACCCAAGAATGTACTCGCGGATGCATTCTCAAGATTACCCAGGATGGATCCACCTACAGTGGGGGAGAAACAGAAGCAAGGTAAAGGAACTTTGATCAATTTTCTCAAGTTAGACGTCCCGGAACAAGCAGATGAAGAGCTTTTTCTACAAGAATTCCCAGAGGTATTCCCAAACCTATGCCATGACGCAGACGATGAATTATATTCATGTCTACTGAACAATGAGTGTCTAGTCAACCTGCCAACACTCCAGGAGATGGAATGCCCAGTGAATTACACCAATATCGCTCAACATCAACAAAACGAT